>JAECXX010000141.1:17037500-18237500 GCA_018153305.1 Drosophila kurseongensis
TAATTTTTACTTAAATTTCATCTAGTTTTATTAAATAAAAAAAAAGTCATTGTATAATAAACTACTAATATATTTTTAAAAGGCTTTCTTTTTTTCCATGTTTCAGTTGTTGAAATACTTTTAGTTTTTGGCAAAATGTATTAAAATTGTTACAATAATTCATTTGCAAGTATAAATTTTACACTCTTATTAAAAATAAAAAAATATATTTTGACCAAAACGTATTACTGTATCGCAAATTTAGTTTATATCTATAAAAATATTTTCTAAATTCAGTAAGAGCCACTGGCATAGGTCCGTTTGTTTTCCGTGAACCTTTCGAAACCAATTTCGTTTGGCCTTTTCGAACCCTAATTCGCAGCACCGCTGATCCGCTGATCCGCTGAGCCGCCGAGCAGTTGGCCACGATCGATCGAGTGGTTTTGGCCCGAGAGTCGGCGTTGGCTTCTTGCAGTTTCTTGGCAGTGGGTCTTGATCAGTTGGCGGTTTGCATTTGCGCGTTGCGGTCGTCTCGCTTTTACTCGTCCGCCCCGATCTCCCTCTCTCTTTCTCGCACACTCGCCATATATCTCGTTCCGGAATCGGGATATATAGACTTCGATCCGTACACGTAGCCAGAATCAAGATGTTGCAGCCGTGTCTGTTGGCCGTGCTGCTAGTAATAGCTAGTGTTAATGGTAAGTTTCTGGCCAAATGACCAGAAATATATATCATTTCCGCATTCACCATATATAAGTATATGTTTATTTGTTGTTTTTTTTGTTGCAATTTTTGTTACTGTGCTTTGTGCGAGTGAAAGAAATCATAGAGCCAGAGCTTCGAGAGTCTCTTCCTGAGTATTCGTTTATTATGTTTGAGTGCTGGTAAATGAAAAACTGACTACTTAAAGCTGGGCACATCGCTTCCTGTACGAATTAGGTAACACTGCCAGCGGTTTTCCCAGCAGGTTTTCACCCTGTCGGCTCGCAAGGTCAGCTGTCCTGTCGGGAAAACTGGTTGGCTGGCTGGGCATCCAGTTTCTGGCCACTCCACCTCCAATCTTCCCAGTTGCGTAATAAAAAGTCTGCCAACTGACAGACGACAACTGCCGAACTGACCTCCAACTTGATTAGCGGCAACTTTTGCAGCTCTCGCTCGGCTATTCGCTCATGCTAATTAGCAATTCAGCCAGAAAGCCAGCCATCGGCATACATTTACATTCACTGTGCAAAAGTACATCGAGCATCATCGAATTATCAGGAAGCTTCCACGCTGGGTTTGTTCCAAATCTAAATTTGAGTCAACACGCCAAATACAGATAGCGCCCAGTAACTGATGTTAAATTATAATATTAATTTATGCAAAAAAAAAAAAACAAGGACTATATTAACATAACCAGATTGTTAAACTTTATTTATTAATTAATGTTTTTTTTCTAATTTTAAAGTAATTATAGTTTTTTAAAGCTAACTTAACAACGAGCACAACATTTTTCTTTTGTAATGTAACGTTGATTTGTTTTTTAAACACCATTTAAAGTATTTAAAGAACCATTTTGGCTTTAAAAACATTAACACACTGAAAATCAAACCTAAATGGGCAACTTTTTCAAGTCCGGTTAAAGACACGTTTTTCCGTGTAGCTCATATATCGGAAATATCCGCGAGATGAACTTCATGAATATGCAAATCTTGTCAAGTCTTTTCTGCCCAGATTTCATGGTCAACTTTTGCTTTCATTTCTTGCTCACATACTTTTATTTACATATTTTCTGTAGACTTGCCCATATTTATAAGCATTATTGCAGCATCACGTTTATTGGTAAAGTTTCTTCTTTCGATTTCACTTTCTTTGGTGTTTAACGGGCGGTGAAAAACGTGTTTTAAAAACGGTGCATATAGCTGGAATTATGTAAACGTTGATGTAAAATGCAAGAAAAAACCCAAAAAAAAAAAACACAAACAAGGCGAATTGAAAATGCCAATCGATTTTTTTTTTGGAGAGAGTTTGAAGCAGATGCTGAGCTTCATTTATGCAACTTGATTGTGACATTGATTTTACTTTTATTTTTTGGTTGGCCATCGCAAAGCGCGTTGCATAATTGCTTTTGGTGTGTGATGAAAAATCTGGCAAAAAGCTTAACTAAAAAACGAAAAATACTTTCATTTATTTGGCGCGCGACTGCACGAGTGGAAAAATATATATTAACGGGGCTTTTGTGCGGCGTTTTTTTCCGGAATTGCGAAATCCTTTGAAAAAAAAATGTTTACAACATATTGAAAGTGTTTAAAATACAGGAGCTGAATTTTTCTACAAAGGTTTCTATGAGATGAACAGTTGTTGAATGAAAGGAAATTGAATTATACTTTAGACCCAATATACGTAAAAAAATCACTAAATAGATACAAATTAATTTAAAATAAGGAACTCCAACGATTTTATTGATTGCAATAGACATCCTCTCTTTAATTATTTAAGAAAAAAGGGGTTTTATTAGAGTTCTACCCAGTTAAAGTTAAGTTTATGCTTTTGTTTATCATGAAACTAAGTTACACTCTTTTTTAGAATATTTGAATGCACACTTTGGCATGCCTATTCATCTTTTTGTATACATATTTCCGTAAAATTAAATCAGCTTTGATAAATGCAGCACTGATGAAGTGAAAAGGCCAAATCTCATTATCCCTAAGGAAAAGCCAATTAAGAGAAAGAGGAATTTATCACTCTCAAGTGCGACACATTCATTCCATTTAAGTTCACTGGCCCTCATTCCTTTTGCCACTCCTGGTATTTTCCTTATTTTTTTGTGGCGCTCACTTAAAGAAAACGAAATCAACATAATTTAAAAATACATTAAAACGAATTGGTGGGCGTGGAAATTCGTGGGGAAAAGGGGGAAAACAGCGGGCACATGAGGCATTTAAACGCAAATTTGTTGACAAAGGCAAGTGGCTTTGGCCATTACACACTCGAAAAGTGAACACTGAGGTTTTCCAGTCGCCCCGTCTCTTTCTCCCATCTCTGTGGCCGTCTCTTTCGCGCCGAGCTAACCAAATCGGCATTATTTACAATTTAAGTGTTGTAAATGCAGAAAAGCAGCAACTGAAACACACGCACACAGCGCGAAAAAAATGGCAAATGTTGCAAAAGGAAGCGACAAAAACATTTAAGCAGCTTAACACACACACACACACACATATACAGACACACACAAACACATGGACAGGCGTGAAAAATGAGGCGCAAAGCAGCCACAGAAATGCGTGAAAAATTACTTGAAAATACCAGCGGATAAACAACAACAAATAACAACTGAAAACGTTTTACCAAAACAAAAAAGAAAAAATAAAATCAGTTGCACAAGAAAGAAACAGCTATAGGGGCAGCGCGAACGAGATGGCACGAGGCTGAATGTGAAATGTGTTAAGTGAATATCGGTACATAAACAACAGCATGGAAGTGTGTCAGCGAAACTCGATTTAAACTCAACTTTCAGGAGCAAAAATATTCAATACCCTATGCGAAATTAATTCAGACATTTATATTTACACAATAAAATTTAAAAGTACACTCAATCGTTTATTCACGAAATCTTTAACACAGAAATTAAACTTAAAAAGCAAGAATGCTACAATATAAAACCAAATATCTTAACTTTTCACAATTTGTAAAAAAAAAATATTGCCACGGTTGTTTTGTACATTTTAACTTACATTTTTAACCTTAACTTATTATTTTATGTTATTATTTATTATACCCGTTACTCGTAGAGTAAAAGGGTATATTGTATTCGTGCAAAAGTATGTAACAGGTAGAAGGAAGCGTTTCCGACCCTATAAAGTATATATATTCTTGTTCAGGATCACTAGCCGAGTCGATCTAGCCATGTCCGTCTGTCCGTCTGTCCGTCTGTCCGTCTGTCCGTCTGTCTGTCTGTCCGTATGAACGCTGAGATCTCGGAAACTATAAAAGCTAGAAGATTGGCATTTTGCATGCAGATTCTAGGAGTTCCTACGCAGCGCAAGTTTGTTTCAAAAAGGTGCCACGCCCCCTTTAACGCCCACAATCGCTTATATACGATTTAAAAAATTTAAATATTTCGGAAAAGTAAAAATGCAGTTTTATTGTCTTTATCAATACCTATCGAAATGTAGAAGAAATTTTTCAAATCGGACCATTCGTTAAAAAGTTATGCGTGATCAAAGTTTCTATCTCCATCTCCCCCGCACTCCCTTTACCTGAGTAACGGGTATCTGATAGTCGGGGCACCCGACTATAGCGTTCTCTCTTGTTTTATAATATTTTCATAATTTTTTGATAGCTTGCGGATTATTTTGAATTAAATATTATTATCTAAAAGATATCTTTCTCAATTGATCGTTATATCCTTTTGATTTAATCACTAATAATTTTATAGCTATATTTCTTTTTAAAAATTGATTTAGGCACATTTTTAAAACTTTAGCTAAAAAAACACAATAAAAAAATATTGTTTGTAACCTCGTGAGTTAAACAAGATATCAAACTGGCTGCCTAACACGCAAAAATTTCGGATTTATATGCAACTAAAGCCAGTGTACGTTTTCCATTTCAAAAAATAATAACAAAGAAATGCAAAATTGTATATCAATCACAGTTGGTTGAATAAAACTGTTCGTGTAGATCTCGCAGTAAATACTCCTGGATATATTAGTATGTACTTTGTTGTGCTTGATTGATTGCGTTTCCATTCGTATTTATTTATTTCATTTTGTTGCTTACACTTTTTGGATCTATAAACTGATAAATTAAAAATCATGAAGTCAAGAACAAAGATGCAAGCAAAGAAATTAAATCGAGCAGATGGCAATATCTTTGACCTTAAAAAATGGAAAATTATTTACAAGAATGTTAAAGTCAACTCAATTTTTGTGTTTGTTTCAGAGAAATTATATTTTACGTTGGCTCAACATTATTCTCGGGGAATATTTAATTTGCAACCTATTCGATTTTCACCCTTCTCGCTTTAAACCTTCGCAAAAATGTTAAATAAATTATGGTCAGAGAAAAGGAAAAATCACATAGCAACAACAATGCAAAAAAAACATCAACGGGAAACCAAAAAAAAATCACTGAAAAATGAAACAAGAAAACAAAAAATTATTGCATGATGTGCATAAAATAAAGATTTTTCCGGCTCTTCGCCAGGTTTTTCCCCGTTTTTTGTTCCTCAATTTTATTTATTTTCTCGGGCACATTTAATTTCTCCAGAGCGAGACAAGGACAACTGCGAGAGCGAGAGCGGTTGAGAGGAAAATGTATCCTTTTGAACGCTCCGGCTCTCGGCTTATTTTTAATTATTATTTTCCGCATTGGCAATTTCTTAATTAAGGGCAAAGAACAAAAAAAAGGTTTCCATGTAATTGGCCTTATGACTTTTAAATAAATGTGCAATAAATTTATTATTATTATTTTTCGTATTTTACTATCGTCATGACTGTAGAAGGTCGAATGCCTTGATGTTCGTGACATTTTATTGAACGGAAAACTTCACAGATGCCCTTATAAGTTAATGGGCATTAAAAGAGTTCAAGAAAGTAGTATTTGCTATTTCTTTGCTTTATTTAAGCTTCCTTACAAATAAATATTTTATAAATAATTAAAATTTACGAAGGGCCTTGATTTTTTTAAAAGTTTAATATTCGAATTAAAATTGGTAAAAAAATTGACACTATTAAATAAAAAAGGTTTGAAGGTTGAAAAGGCTTAAATAAATTTAAAAATTCCTAATCCCTTAAATATTTGTAACACTTATCAATCTTATTAAATTAATATTTTTACTGATTCCGCTTTAACAATTCAAAAATAAAGAGCAAAGAATTATAGCTTTTAAATAGTAAAGAGATTGACTTTTGACGTATTTATTCTATTTTCCTGCCATTAACTGCAAAATGTTGCCCTGTTAGAGGCAATTGGCTGTGAGTAGTTTCTTCCCGCTCAACTTACAAGTAACTCCCCGACAGAGTTGAATTGTTCCATTCAAGAATTCAGGAATTCAAGAATTCCTTCTGGTCCAGCTCAACCATCACGGGTCGTGGGGGACAGGGGAAAGGGGAAAGGGGACATTAAGCCGCTTAGAGGACGTCGCCTCATTAGCCATGACTTTTGGCCTCCTGCCAGTGAGTCGGGCAGTGCTTATGGACGTGGATGTGGGCTTGGATTGGTTAATAAATATTAATTAGCCATAATAATTATATGAAAATGTTTTTCGCCACACTTTTCCACTGCCCCATAATTTTTGTACATTTTTTTTAGAATTGCAATTTCATTTGATTTAATTCTGGCATTGCCTTTTTATTGTTTATTTTACACATTCCATTTAAATTAACTGCCAATTTTGTTGCTTTTTTCGCCGCATTGTGGTCGCTGCTGTTGTTGGATAAATATACACATAAATAACCATAAATTGACCAAGCACCAACACTCAAATATTTTAGGAAAATATTTCCGATTTTTAATTGAAAGCGTAAAAGCTGCTTTTGTTTGACCAAAATTTAAGTGGGGTCCTTTAAAGTTATTCACTTAATGTTAATCGCTATCAGAAATCGCACAGAAATAAAGAAAGGTTGCAAGTCTGGAATAAAAATAAAAAACATGGCAAAAACTGCAACATTAAATGGCAACGGTAAAAAAAGGTTAGGAAGAAGGTGCAGTTTTTTAGGCCCAACCCAATGACAAATATTCCAACAGAGTTTTTTGGTTGCATTTTTACCATGGTTTTGAAAGTTCACAATATATAGGGGCGAATCTGGATTCACGGCTGACTATTTAATATTCATTGTTATTACGATGAAATGATATTTATCTGGTTAACTGTATTTATTTCATTATATATTTAATCGTGGCAAATATTTATACGAAACCTGCGTTTGTACAATAAACTACCGGGATGAATTAGCACAAAATAAAACAAATGAAGAAATGGTCAAAAATTTATTCAAGACAATTTTTCAAGCCCATTTTATCTTTTCGACAAAATCTCTTCCGCGTCGCAGTTCATGAATTTAAATGATCATTCAGGCATTAACAATAGCAATAGAAAAATAGTTTCATGAATATTTTTTTGCGTTTGAATTAAGAGTTCATTTAGTCAAGGAAATAAAGAAATAAGCAATTACGAAATATAAAATATTGGGAATAGCTTAAATGTCATTATACTCTAATAACGAATTTACTTTTAGTTTTAAGCCAAGCCAAAATCTCTTGAAATGTATGGTACTTAATAACAATTTTTGAAGCTAATCCCCTGCTGTTCACTATATGTATTTTTCGAAAGCCTGTATCCGTTCAACTCCATATTATTATTTTCGGTTTTCGGTCTTAGCTATCAATTAATTGCCATTTTCGTGGCATGGCAACAATGAAAAATCATAAAACTGACAAATAATTATAATTATAATAGAAAATATACGCAGCACACGGCGCGTATGCGTAATGCAATTGTGTCCAATAATAGTTTTCATTTAATTAACATTTAGCCCCAAAATATGAATAATTTGAGCGGCAGTCAACCGGAAAAGTGGGCGTGGCTTGCGTAATTTTAATCGCCGCTAGAACTCATCGATTTCCCCCCCAATAAACCAAACAATTTGGTCGAAAAACGGATTTGGGAAATGGGCACAGGGTTGAACTTGTGCTGTTTGTTGTTTTAGGCTTCTGTTAATCTAATGCTGTTAGTCAATTTATATTCATTAGAGTTAAACATGCCCTATACCACGAAAAACGAGGCGTTGGATTTAAGTTTGAAGTTTGAAATATTTCCATAAATTTATTTTTCGTTTTTTCCTCCTTTATTCATTTTGTGCATTTAAAATGATGCCTTTTTTTCCACTTGATCAAAACGTAAATCGACATTTAATTATAACTTATCTGATATTTATTTATTTATTTGTTTCATTCGCTTATCGCCCAACCCATCTTGTGGCTTTTTGTAAATGTCAAGCCGCCAAGCCTTTTAAGCTTAGATTTGGCTTATTAAAAAAAGCAAATATATAAGCATTTATGCTGCGGAATCATCATGAATACACATTAAGCGATTATAGTTTGTATTCACTGCAGGTCAGTCCTACATGAACATATAAATCTGATGTGTAACATGCCCTCGTACATAAAGTATTATGCCTATTACGCAATTAATTGCCGGATATTTAAATTCCACGCGCAACTTAACTTCATAAAAAAGTTACTGCTAGTGGCTTATGGATTCGTCGGACTTACCACCATATTTGCATTCGTTCGCTACAGGAAAATCTGTTGTTTTAATCACTATCGGTCTTATTTTTATACCCTTGCAGAGGGTATTATAATTTTGGTCAAAAGTGTGCAACGCAGTGAAGGAGACATCTCCGACCCCATAAAGTATATATATTCTTGATCAGGATCACCTCCTGAGTTGATATAGCCATGTCCGTCTGTCCGTCTGTCTGTCCGTCTGTCCGTCTGTCTGTTTCTACGCAAACTAGTCTCTCAGTTTTAAAGCTATCGAATTGAAACTTTGCACACACCCTTCTTTCCTTTGCACGCAGTATATAAGTCGGAACGGCCGGGATCGGACAACTATATCCTATAGCTGCCATATAACTGATTGATCGGAAATGCCATAACTTTGGTGTTTGTTAAGTTAAGAAGTTGGGATTTCCTATGGGTTTTATATTTGGCCAATCAATCCGACCTATCAAGTTTCATAAGGATCGGCCGACTATATCTTATAGCTGCCATATAACTGATTGATCGGAAATGCCATAACTTTGGTGTTTGTAAAGTTAGGAAGTTGGGATTTTTTATGGGTTTTATGTTTGGCCAATCAATCCGACCAACCAAATTTCATAAGGATCGGCCGACTATATCCTATAGCTGCCTTATACCTGATTGATCGGAAATGCCATAACTTTGGTGGTTGTAAAGTTAGGAAGTTGGGATTTTCTATGGGTTTTATATTTGGCCAATCAATATGACCTACCAAATTTCAAAAGGATCGGCCGACTATATCCTATAGCCGCCATATTACTGATTGATCGGAAATGCCATAACTTTGGTGTTTGTCAAGTTAGGAAGTTGTGATTTTTTATGAGTGTTAAGAATGCATCGTATGAATAATTTTGGAGAATATAATTTACAAAATATTCTGCAAGGGTATTTCAACTTCGGCTCCGCCCGAAGTTAGCTTTCCTTTCTTGTTAAAAATAAATCAGCTTACAAAACTAAGTCCCGTTTTCTGGTCCTTATGGTAAATTGTATATATATATATATAAATATGCATGCCGATCTTATTTATCCTGATAAGTTTTATTACATTTTTTTCCTTCTTTTTTTTTATTACATACCTCACTCACTATTGCAAATGAATATTATTTTAGTAGCAATTTTACATTGCCAAAACATAAATATTATTCATGTTATACATATTTTTAGCCCATTAAACATTTTAATTAAAAAAATTTTAATTTTAAAAACCAACTAATGTTAAAGTCCCTGAAAACTGGGAGACCTAATTTTGGATTTCGGCATTATATGCTTAGTAAAAGCTTTCTCAATATTTACTCGATATATTTAAATGGCTTTTGATTTGCATTTTATATTCGGATTTTGAATACATAATTAAATGCATTTTATTTTTGCTTTGATGGAATTACATCAGAAATGTTTTAAGCCTGAATGTTAATTTATAGATGTTATGCTAATATTATTAAGCGCATAAAATATTATAAATGTAAAAGAAATAAAATATGCATTTCAAAACTTTAATTGCGATTTTTTTGACTTATAAAACAAGTGAATGGAAGGAATTAAATTTCCATAAGTTTTTAATTTTGAAAGCCATTTTTTAGCCAAGCCGATCCTTTTTAATTTCCCTTAAACTTTTACAGCCCAGGGAAAGGAGAAAGAGGAGTTCAAGTGCCCCTCACATATCGCCAATGGCAACTACGCCGATCCGGCGACCTGTCGTCGTTTCTACCAGGTCAGTTTCACTCCTTAAGTCTGAATTTGTATTTTCCAAATCAATGACACCTCGTTAAATACATTTAATGGAACTTACCTCCTTTCAATCAACCCAACTTGCAGTGCGTCGATGGATATCCGTATTTGAACCGCTGTCCATCCGGACTTTTCTTCGATGATCTGCAGAAGTATTGCACATTCAAGGATGAGGCCAAGTGCGGTCCTCTACCAACAAGTAAGTGATTAGGAAAGTCTCAAATCTCCAGCCAGAACGGGAAAGAAAGTGCAACATAAATCAAGGCGAACAAAGAAATGGGGTAAAAACTGTAAGTGCACTCTAAGTGTGGCCACCATTCCTTCGGCCAGGTTTTTCCCCAGATCTCTCTGTATGGTCTGCTAAACGATTCGAAGTTTTGAGGGGGACAAAAACCACTGCTAATACAAAGTCCAACTTTGGCCTAAAACAATCGTCAGGCTAAGCTGGGGCATACCATTTTTTAAGAGCTTAAAGCAAAATGTGGGCATTCTGCTTCGAAAAAAAAGGGTGAAAACAAATAAAAAAATTTTGAAAATGTGCCTTTTAAATGTACTATGGTAAACAAAGTTAATTTGTCTTTAATAAAGAAAGCTAAAATTGTTTTACTGACTTACATTGACTGTTTGTCATAAAAATTCGGTTGTTAAAAACTAAATAAAAGGACATACATTTATATATTTTCTTACATAAAACATACCCACATTTTTTCATCTGTACACACAGAGACAAAGAGTAGGAAATTTCTCAGGCCGGATGTTGTGCATTGGGAAGCAGTTTTGAGTAAATGTCGCATAATTCATTTATGGTTACAAAATGTGTGTGTTTTTCTTGCGATTGTGCTGGCCAAAACCAAATTGAAACGTAACCAAAATCGAAATCAAAATCGAAATGTACTCGATGACAAAAGCAATGAGCAAATGGTGGCCACAACTCCGGGGACACAATTCCAAACATTGTCCGCTCTATTGACTTGCCTAACGACGCTGCCCAAAGGGCCACCTTGCCGCAGGGAAAAGGGCGGCGGGGGCAAGGGGGCGAGGAGCTGGAAAAGGGGGCGTGGCGGTAGTTGAGCCATTGCCAAGATGAATGCCAAGTACTTTGGCACACCACCCGACCACCCACAACATTGAGTGCACTTCAAATGGGGCACAAACGCGACCGCTTAAGAATAACCAAGTCTATCTTTCGTCCTCCCTGCATCTACACACTGTAGGTCGAGAAAATAGCACTGCAAATTTACAGGCTATTTAATATGTTATTAGAAAATATAAGTAGTACTGATATTTTTAGAGATGTCCTCAAAACTAAGTGAGAAAGCTAGTTCTGAGCAGATCAATTTAATTTCTGTTTCTTTTACCATTGGTTTACAATACCACGTATACTGAATTTGAAAATGCATTTATTGTAAAAAAGACCAGGGAAAAAATTACAAGCATTTTGTATGGAACAACTTACGAAAATATTAATAATACGTTTATTTCTACTCTCCTTTTTTGAAAATACAAATTTTTCGCTAAGCCAATTTTTGCTGTATAAACGGGAAACTAATTTTTATTTAGTAAATAAGTGAGTTAGGGAGACTTAATAAAGCCCCTAATTGTAAAGTAAGGAAATTGAAAGTAACTCCACCTTTTGATATTACAAATATCTAGTTCTTAAATTTATTGTAAGGTGTGTCACAGCAAACTACTAATTTTAAAACCAGTTTTCTTTCGAATTTGTGTATAAAAAACGCAGAACTAAAGGTTAAACTCCCAAAATACATTAATGAGTATACCATACACAATAATGTAAACAAAATTAATCTATTATACTTTATTTGGAATAATTTTGAATTTATTCAAAGCCGTTCGCAGTTCTATAATCTTGACCACAGCTATAAATGTGTGTGTATGGGCCATTAAAGCTTACATTTACGATTTAGTTTTCAGTTTTACGGCAGCTTCAGTCTCGGACTTTTGCATCGCCTCCGTGCACCTACAGAGCTGAAAAACATTTTCCTCCCTTTCCCTTTTTTAAACCTTTTTTTTTTGTGCATACACTTGAGAAATTTTTGGAAATATGTTTTGATTGTACGTATTACACATGTCAACTTAATGGTCAATAGGTTAATATGTTATTGAAAAGTTGATTGGGTTTTTTGAGGATGTGGGTATTAGAGACCTTGGACTTTCTATCTATATCTATGGACATAAATCAAATTTTTAAATATAACTGTTACATTAATATTTTTTTACCATAGCATTTTATAACTGAAACCGTTTAAAGTTGCCAAATAGATACTGACGACTAAATGGGAATAGGATGAAAGTCAACAAAGATATGCCGATTTTTATTGTTTTAGGAAAATTTAAACAGTGTTTTTTTCTTGATCTAAAACTAAATAATATTTATTAATAAAAATACAAATTATTGGATTTATTTACGATATAGACAATTCAATGTAAAACAATTTAAAATAACAAAGCGGTTCGGGAAATAAATTTTAAAATTCCAAGTGGCTTAGCTCATATAGCTTAAGTTTTCAGATCTCGACGTTAATGCGGAAAGACAGAATAAATATACTTTATACTTAATAAACAACTTTACAGTCAATTAGTAAAAATATGTTGATATTGTTCACAAAATGGATTTTAAAAGAAATTCCATATGAATTCATATAATTTTCTACATTAAGAATGCGACAGCATTGTATTTATTTTAAGAATGCCTTTCAATTTCTTGGCCCAGTGTGCAGTGTTAAAAAGCGGGTGTCCAAAAAGGGGCGGTAGGGCGTGGCAAGGGGGTGAATCACACACACACACACACATGCAGCCATATGCCGAGTGACATATCGCTCACATGCAAACACGCACTTTTGCAGTAGTCGCCATTCCGGTTGCAACTGCGACTACTACGTTTTTTTTTTTTTGGATACGGAAAAGGGAGGATAATGGCCAGGGGAGTGCGGGCTGAGGGGGTTGGGGGTTGCGGCTTACGGGTACGGATGCTGATCCCGGTCCGTCGGTAGTCGGTCGTCGGTCGTCGGTCGGAAGGCAACCGCTTGGAAGAAAGCTGCGACAGCTAAAGCGTTTGGGGATTTGCGTAATACCAACTGGAATGTTGTCCCATATAAATAGCTCCCTGTGTGAGTGTGTGTGTGTCATTTATGTTATTACTTTTCTTCTACTTTTCACATACACACACACACACGCAGAGGCGAAATATTGCAGCAGAGATTAGGTCAAAGCTCTGTGCATAAAAATTTGTTGCCGTTCTTTTTTTTTCTGCTGATACATAGATATAGCTGTGTAGTTTCCGCCGCAAATGTATATGTTTGTATATTTTTTGGAAATCAGATTTTCGAGTCCTTTTCAGATTTTACTAATTTCTGCAGTTATAAAGGGACATGACTTGATGTATGAACAGTTCAAGAATTATATATCCAGCTTATCTAGTAATTTATTTATAAACATACTATGAATATATTATTTTGCTGAAATTTAAATCTTTCTATGAAACAAAACTGCAGATACTCGGCTTAAAGTTTTCCCTATTCAAAGTAAATACTTAGTCTTTCGTTTAGCCAACATCAATCTCCACATTTTGCCATCCATTAAATCCCAACTAACCATTTCGGGCTAGTATTTTGTTTTATAATTTAAAGCATTTTCCTCGGAATGTGTGAGCCAAACTAACTGATTGCCTATAATCGTCGGGCACTTTAATTTTGCAGCCAGCTGCCAACTGCCTAAGCCATCCGAGGATTAAGAGCTCTGCCAGCCAAAAGACTTCCTCCCCGACATCCGTAGTCCCCTGCAAACCCTGCTTTCACCCCGCCCGATTTTGCTGTCCTCAAATCTCGACTGACGAATTGCGTATACGCAACGAGTCTCAACTGAATTTGAAATTGTGACAGCAAGTTGTCCCCAAAATAAATAAGCAAAAAGCGACATTTGTGTGTATGCCCTGGAATATATGCAATACATTGTGCATATAAATGCGAATTCATTTCATTTAATTTCGATTTGATTTGGCCAAGGCGAGACACGAATTAAAATATTTAAGCCACTTTTTTAAAGGCATTTGTATTTTCGCAAGGGTTAGAACGCTTGACAGGCAGCTTGTCCAAGGAAATGACAAGCTGATTTTCCACCCACAGCCACACGCACACACACACGCACACACTAGCACGCAGCTGAGCTGATAAAATTCAAAGAAAAATGTTTTGCACTGAATAGTTTTCAATTTCATAATTCAGTGAGCACGCTCAATGACAGCATTTCAATATTGCTAACACAACAACAACAGCAGTAACACCCGCACACACGAACAACAAAAAGAGCTGGGAAAAATAGTATCGAAAACTATACTGTAAGTGCAGTGCACTCTCGACCAAACGAACTCCATTAAATAACAATAATAGTATTTCCAAAGTAAGCACCTAACATTTCAATTATTTATCAACAATTAACGACATCACGTGTAAAGTTTGCCTATTAAATGAACATTACTTGAATACTGTATTGTTTTATCCAAGTTCACCTTATGGGACATTTACTGTACAGCATAAAAAATCAAGAAAACAACAACAACAGCTGCTGGATGGAGTGGCAGTAGCCAAATATTACGTATACGCATCGTGTGCGAAAATGTGAATCGTTGTCCGTCCACCGACGACAAAATGCATAAGACAAAGTTACTAAAAGTGTTTATTACATTTTATTCAATAACTCAGCACAAGTTTGGAGCGAGACGGCACTAGTCGGTGCGACAGGGACAGACAGTGCGAGAGGGAGTGTAGAATTCTTGAAGTTTCTTTTTGAAATAATAAAATTTTATGCATTTACTTTCTGTTGGAAAAGCAGGACAGGATGGTTGGCAAAGAGTTCAGTTTCCATCCCCAGAGAATTTATGTTGATTGCAGTCATGTCCTGTGTGTCCCTGTGTTTGTGTATGTGTGTGTGTGTTTGTGTCCTGGCCAATTAATTGCCAAGCATTTCATTTTCATTGCCGTTATTTATGATGTGACCACAAATATTTTTCAAAAGGCATTGATATGCCACAAGCATTTATTTGGTTTTCCTTTCCGGTTATACTTTTATTTATTTTCCCATTTCGCCCAGCAATCTGATCAGAAATACTATGTTAATATTTTAAAAACATCTAAATGAAAACTCATTCATATATATTGTTTATTAGTTTTATTGTTAGCTTTTTACGGTCAGACAAGGTAACAGATTGAACAGGAGTCACAAAAAGTAAACAAAAAAAAAAGCAAAGAGAAACATTACAAAAACCAATTTAATGCCAAATTCAGAGGGCTTTAAAACTATATATATTTGCTTTTGGGTTTTGTTGCTGGATTGGGCTTTTCATCTGCATAACATTGAAACTGTGTAATTAAATCCCAGTTAAGCATTGTGGAAAAGCCTAATCGAAATGAAAACTTCAAGTAGATTTCACTCCAACACTCTTCACTTGCCACTTCTCCAAAGAAGAGGCTTAAGTTCCTGCCCAAATATTCTTAGAAAAAAAGTAATAAAAAGGGAAGTGGAACTGAATGGAATTGATTAATGACATGCCCCGAGAATTAGGAAAAAACTATCATTTCACAATCTATTTTCGATAACATAATTCCGAAAAAGGAAGTTAATGTCTTAGGATTTTACAAATGCAAATCGAGTGATGGTTAACTGGTTTAACTATTCAAACCTTGTTTAAAGCGTTCTTAATTATTAATCAGATTGTTTTTCACTTATTTACAAAATAAAATCTGCATTTACATTTAAAGTCTTTTAAATGGATAAATAAATAATTTTATAAAATTGAAGGGGAAAAACAAATTTCGGGATGAAATTTAATAATTCTTTTTATAAAATTAAATGATTCCGGCTGTGAAGGGACTAAACAATTTATTTACAAAACACGAGAGATTAGCTAATTATTTGATTTAAGATTATCGATGAGATAAGTTCTAAAAGAAAGAGTATTTTCAGATAATTAATATTTTATTTGGATTTTTAAGACAATATTTGACAGGGGATATTTGATTTTTGTGACACCACACACACACACACACACGTCTCTTAACCTTTGGAAGGGTCTGGGAAATTCTCTTGACCCCCGCAAGCCAAACTTCGAGTCAAACTCGAAATCAAATCAAATCAACGCCTCCGGGCACGAGTTTCGATGGCGCATCCGTATCCATGGCGAGTGGTAATTCGGTTAGTGCATCTGCCGGATGCTCCGAATATGCATTTAATATTTGCCAAGGAACATCGCCCCTGTCTTGGGCTCACCTTTTGTTTTGCGAACTTAAAGCGAATTTGTTTACTCGATCGCAAAACAAAACAAAACAAAACAAAACAAACCAAACCAAGCCAAGCCCGAACAACTGATTGCCACTGAGGATGGGGCTCTGTGGAGAAAAAAGCAATTGAATTCGATTGAGTTTCGGCTCGCAATCACATCCAGATGCCACGCCCCAGCACCGCCCACATATGCAAATAGCCTTTGAGGGGTGAGGAGGTGAGGAGGTGTTGAGGTGAAGGGGCTCGAATCTCGGGTACTCGGGATTTGGCTTAAGGTTATTTGACTTTGATCCCCCTTCACTCACCCGCCCGATGTTAACTTTCTTTTAACTTGTTTCTTGCACACACTCGCCTTGGATTGCCTGCTTATTGACATTTCGTCCGGCATTGTGCCGGCTGACTTGTTGACTTTCCACCGCCCAGCATCTGGCCTGGGCTGGGCTGGGCTGCGATTGGATCCCGCATAACGAAATAGATTTTAAATAATTTCCAAACTGATTTGCGACCCCCCTCTATCGCCCTCTCTTTCCAGCCCCCGCCCCTGTCACGGAAGCGCCGGCAGACACCGCCCAGCGTTGCGACACGGAGAACTGCGCCCTGCCCTACTGCTTCTGCTCCAAGGACGGCACTCAGATACCCAACGGCCTGGAGGCCGAAAAGGTAAGTAGCACTGGGCGGTGGGTGGTGGGTGGTGTTTGGTCCCACGAATATGTCGGTTTCGGTGGGCACTCAGGTGCTGCCAGGGTATCAAGAGGGGCATATATGTTCTTAGGCCAATTAGCTGAATGTCAGTATGTGTGTATGCACAGTACAGTAGACTTGGACTATAAACAACTAATTGGGTTTTTTTAAAACAAATTTGCTTATGTTGAAAACTTTGCTTATAAAATAAAAAGAGTATATAAGCAATACAATAGACATTCAGAATAAACAACTCATTTTTTTAAACCAATTTCCTTATGTTGAAAAAAATTTGCTTATAGAAAAAAAAAACAGTATAAATTTAAAGATAAAAAGTTTATTTATTTAAAAATAAACATAAATTAGTTAAAAACCAGATATTTAATATTAAGAAAATAAAAGATTAATAAAAAATTTAGAAAATTTATAAAGGCATTTATATTAGTTAAACTTATGCTGATATTGCTCAAGTTACAAAAAAATAAAGTTAGTCTTTAAAATTGTTTGTATACCAATGTTAATTTACCACTTTTATGTAGTTCTCTGGCTCAGTCTTTTATTTATTCGTAAAAATAAAAAGTATTTGTTCTAAAATAGTGTTAAAAAATGGAAAGAAATCCAGAGATGTTCAAGTTAGGTATCGTACCCAAAATGTTGATCAACAATCGATAGATTTATCCGATCACAAAGTATTCTATATTGAGTATTCAAAGTTTTAATAATTTCGTTGTATTTTTAAATTTTAAATCCCTGTTTAGAATGTTGAAAAATCATGCATTTTAAAAATTGGAGACTCAAATAAACTTTTTAATTTATAATAACTTATTGATAGACTAGACAAACATTCAATAAATTCAGAATTTGTATAACCGTTTCTCTAGCACATTACAATAGTAAAAAAATTACATAAAAGGGAGGCAAAGGCGTTTTAAGCCTCATAAAAAATATATATTGATAATCAACTCCCAATCAACTTTATATTTTGTTTGATAAAATAATTATAAATAACTTTTATTGATACACTTTGCTGTTAATATTGTTAATATTCATTGGCAAATCAACACCTAGGCCAATTAAAATGTAACCAACAAACTTTCATCAAGTCCATTTACCCTGCAAACATTTTGAAAAACTTTCGCCCCGCATAAATGCAATTATCCCACAAAATAACACCTCAAACTGTATAAATGAAGTAATTGCCGGGTAATTTTGTTAGTCTGGCAAAGTGTAGGACATCAGTCAGTCGATTTTTGGCGAAAAAGAAATCGGATACTTGTTTGCTCTCCATTTTTCCATTTTGCATTTAAGTGTTAATTTGCAGGGCGATAAATTTCAAGTGCATTGACAGCTTTTATTTTTACGACACAGAACTGGGGCTATGGCAGCTGTGGATCGCAGCGCTTTGGATGGGATATAGGTTTCTGTATTCTGGATTCTGTATTCTGGATTCTGGATTCTGGATTCCAGCTCGACTCTGGATTCCAGTTCTCCGTGTTCTGTGGCTATAAATCTATGTATTTGCATTCGGTTTGCTCTTATCGTCGCTTTGCATAAGGAAATTGTGCTCTTGTACTTTTTGCCATCTGTTGTTTTTGCTGTTGTCCCCTCCTTATTGTTGTCAGTTATTGTTTTTGTTGCTGTTGCTACTGGTGTTCCTGTTGATTCGAATATCCTGTTTAATAACTACGCTTTGTTTATTTGGCCAAGAGTTATGCGCTCATGGTGTAAATAGCAATGGCAACAGCAAGCCGGAAAGCTCATAAAATTGCCTCACAACATTTGTGAATTTAAAGCTGTTACTTTAAGGCCATTCTATTTTGGCTAAGCTTTCTTTGGTTATGTTACGTTTACAAAAGAGTTGCTTTGGAAAAATGCTGATGCTCACAGGCTCAAATCATTTGTTAAATATTTCCTTTGCCATACTTTTGCCTCTATTTAGCATGTAAAAATCAGTTAATGCACATATGACCCCCTTTTGCCCTTTGACTTGTGCCTTCTCTTCTGGCAAATTGACAGACAGTTTGCGGTGCACATTAGTTGTGGTTTCACTTGCATAATAATAAAGAGATAGTCAGAAAATATTTATTACCCTAGGAAAGGCGAAACGCGAATGCTTTTCAAAAATTTGAATTAATATTTTAGTTGATATTCAATTTAGTTTTCTGATCATTTTTCGATACTTCTCTTTTATAATCTATAGCAAGAGCACTTATTTTAAAAGCTATTTAGTCAATGTAAACCCAGTTGCAAAATAATTTTCAGTTATCGAAAGAATTATATAAAAAATTGTGTAGAACGAAAATAACAATTTGTTGGCCTAAATAAGCTATAATCGTATTTTCTATATGGAAAATATTATAACTTTACAATTGTTTTAATATATTATCTATACAATTTGGGCAAGTATATCAATATGAGAAAATTTTAAGAAATTAAAAGAAATTTGTCTTTATTTATTTGTTTTTAGCAGCGTTATGTTTTTTACATTTTTAGGAGTAATTCAAGGAAAATGTATTAAAGGAGGTATGGAAAACAATAGTCTTCTGAAATAAAACCGATATATACAAGTTTCTCCAGCTAACGATATATATGAAGAGTATAACTTGACGGTAAAAATAACCAAACAAATGTAGGTTGAAAGCAAAGCGGATGTTTATGTGGTGGGGCAAACATACAAATATATGCGCAAATCGCAAACATACAAACAAATCCACACACAATTCACACACACACACACACACACAATCTCGCGGATGCATCAACACAGACAGACAAATACACGCATTCAAATACAAACAAGACAAGTGAGCCACTTAATTTCGAAATTGAAATGTATGTTTGTCCTTGCCATCCGTTTTGTCCTGTGTGTGTGTGTGTGTGTCAGTGGTTTATTAGTGTGTGGGTGAGTGTGTGAGTGTGTGTGTGTGTGTGTGTGTTTGGCGGTGCTTATTTAAGTGTTATTAGCGCTTACATGTGTTCGCAGTAACGCAAGCCCCAAAATAATTCCATTTGCTAACTGAATCTTTATCTATATGTGTGTGTGCTTGTGTGTATATGTGTGAGTGCGTTGTTTGTAAGTGTGCGGGCATAATTATAATTAATATTATCTCAATTAACCGCAAACAAGCGGTTAATTTGTGTATGCCAAAAAGTTCCTTTGATTTGGGCACACATCACGCATACGCCGCGTGGGCCATGAGCTTCTCAGCTTTAGTCTTTTTAGCCCTTCGTCTCCCCTTTCACTCTCCGTATTTTACCTACTTTTCCCCATTTCGTTTCTTTTTTTCGCTTTCAATTACCGCATCGCTCTATTTCACAATGTGCTACCAATTTCCGCAAGGCAAACGAAAACTTGGGCGGCAATATTATGAACTTTAAATTATCCTAATTAAATATATTTTTAAACTTTTAACTTAAACGTATTTTTAAATAAATCGAATTTCTTAATAAAAAGTAAAATCAATTTCATTCCCTAACAAGAAAGGAAGCTAACTCGGGCGGGCCGAAGTTGAAATACCCTTGCAGAATATTCTGTAAATTATATTCTCCAAAATTATTCTATGATGCATTCTTAACACTCATAAAAATCCCAACTTCCTAACTTTACAAACACCAAAGTTATGGCATTTCCGATCAATCAGTAATATGGCGGCTATAGGATATAGTCCGCGAACCTTATGAATTTTATTGGTCGGATTGATTGGCCAAATATAAAACCCATAGAAAATCCCAACTTCCTAACTTTACAAACACCAAAGTTATGGCATTTTCGACCAATCAGTTATATGGCAGCTATAGGATATAGTCGGCCGATCCTTATGAAATTTGGTAGGTCGGATTGATTGGCCTAATATAGAACCCATAGGAAATCCCAACTTCCCACCTTAACAAACACCAAAGTTATGGCATTTCCGATCAATCAGTTATATGGCAGCTATAGGATACAGTCGGCCGATCCTTATGAAATTTGGTAGGTCGGATTGATTGGTCAAATATAAAACCCATAGAAAATCCCAACTTCCTAACTTTACAAACACCAAAGTTATGGCATTTCCGATCAATCAGTTATATGGCAGCTATAGGATATAGCGGGTCCCGGCCGTTCCGACTTATATACTGCGTGCAAAGGAAGAAGGGGTGTGCAAAGTTTCAACTCGATATCTTTAAAACTGAGAGACTAGTTTGCGTAGAAACAGACAGACGGACAGACGGACAGACGGACAGACGGACAGACGGACATGCTTATATCAACTCAGGAGGTGATCCTGATCAAGAATATATATACTTTATAGGGTCGGAGATGTCTCCTTCACTGCGTGACTTTTGACAAATTATAATACCTGCAAGGGTATAAAAAGTATCAAAAGAATGAAATTATAAAATTAAAATTTTTTTAATTTTTCTTTTATACAAATTTGTATTTTGATTAGTTAAGCTAACTTAACATTACTGTTTTTGAAGGAATCTAAATAATTTGAGATTTATGCAGAATATAATAAGTTACAAGTTTATGAAAATGTTTTTTTTAACACAAAAATAGATATTTATTTCTGAAATACATTGACATTGTCATAGACAGTCAATAATTACTACATAAATTTATATAAATACAGATTTTAAATTGCCCTAAAAATATAAGATTTTTAAGTCATAAAAGTTATAACAATTGCAGCCCAGTTAAACCGATTTATATCGTCAAAACCCATTTAGTATTTTCATAAATCAAGGTGATGGTGTGAGCCAATGCAAAGGTTGAAATTGGGGCCAAGGCGAGGCGTTAAATAAACCGCTTTTGCTCAATTTGAAAGCGAATCGAATTTAATTTGGGAAAATGAAATGAAAAGATGGCACAGTGTCAACAAAAAGTTTGTGGATGCCCCGATGGCTGGCTAAGTGGTGAGTAGTGAGTGGAGCTGATGGCGAATGTATAATGGCAAATGGGTGGTGCAATCAATGAGCCGCTCAATTGTCGCTGCGATTGAGCAACTGAGCTATGCAAATTTGTCAGGCCACCCCCGCCCCCACCCTCCTGCGATCTCACCCAAACACTTGGAAATCCTCAACGACGGAGGAAACTTCTACGCGCTATTATCCAGCCAGCCATCCCCATCGTTTTCCGATTTCCCACCCGTGGTGGGGGGGGGGGGGGTTTGGGGTTTCTCCTCCTCAGCCAACTCTTCGGCTGCCATATTTGCTGAAAGACTAAAGTGCAAACTTGAGTCGCATTAGGCAAAAATTATCAACGCACACAGAAGAGCAAGAGGAAATATTCCAGCACTTTCATCTACTATTTACTCAGGTCACATACTTGTCTAGTTTTCTATACATTAAGATCTCCTTAAAATAAAACATTTTAACTCTTTTAGTAATGGCTTGACATAAAATTGCAATCAAAGGTAATTTATATTTATTTGCTTCTGTTTACCTATCCACTCTCACATATATATTAAAAACCTAATCTGCTATTTATTCGTAATACACAATTAAGGCGCTTCAAAAATTAACATTTTATTTTTATCTTTCGTTATCATTGTAACAACAGATTTAAATAGATCAATTTGTTTCTTAGTATTCTAATAAATTTTTTTTAATTCTCTTACGTTCTTTCTTTTTAAAATACCAGAAATTTAATTGTATTTAATTTTTAACTTACTTACTTATCTAATACTTACAGTTTACTTTAAAAAAAAGTATTACAAAATCTACTACTATTTCTGCGGCATTGTTTCTAATGTAAAGTCATCGATTTATAATAAATTTACTGTGTTGCAATAAGTAAAATACTTTAAAGTGCTTGAATATGAGGAAGCTGAAACATTTTCGCATAGATTCCTTGAACATTCACAAACATTAATTTAACCGAAAGCCGACCCAACTTCTGGGCCACAAATTCGATGTGGAAATGCATGCGATTTCTGTGTTTGAGAACTTGAAATGCAATTGGGTTTTGGGACGACAGGTAATCGGCGATTCAGCAATATGGCCATCGCATACAGTTCGAACGGCCCACAATGGCTTGCACACTTTTTCCTCACCTTTTTTTTTTCCACGGAAACTTGGTCGAAGCTTGAAATTTATGCTTTGCTTTAGTTCCATTTTTTTCTCTCCTCTCCCCTCTACCCCCCTCACATTCATTATATTTGCAATAATATTTTTACTTCATAATTCAGCGAGAAGGGGAAAAGTTTTGCAGTTGATTTGCACTCATTTTGCGGAAACGCGCCTTTGAAATATGCCTTTCAATAAAGCCGGCGACCAAGCGAAAGGCAATAAGACGAGATGGAAAAAATGGAAAGATAGAGGAGAAGTGGTAAAAAAAAATGGGACACAAAATATGGGGGAATATGAAAAGCTGTCAAATCGAAGCGCAAATTTCAATTTCAATTCAATGACGTCTTGTCATTTAAGCCGCACTTAAACTGACCGCCGAGTGTTTCACGCCCCTGCATAATTTTGCCAGCTCAATTCGGTTAGGTGGAAGTATCATCATCATCATCATCATCGTCATCGTGATAGTCCTAGTCCTAGTCATCTCCTTCTTTCGACCGCATTAATATTGAATTTGTACAATAATCCTTTTTATGTGTCCTACAATGAGCGCTAAGTGCGTTCCTGCCGCCGTGCCAACCGCCTTTATGGCCAGATCTCGGACCAAATGCGAAATGCATTTCCGATTTTCCTCCAGCCACGATTTCATTTCCCTGCCTTTCTTTTCTGACCCTCGACATTGAAGTTTTCTTGCGAAGTAAGTTGGCTTTATTATAGACTTTGAGTTTACATATCGATTTTTTGGCATTATATAATATAATTAAGGGTCCGATCAGTTTTGGTCTTGGGCTATTCTTGAACAAACCCCAGAATCCAAGCCCTTGCCACCTATTTGAAAATGCATAAATTGCAAGTAACTTCAGTTAGAGTATCGGCACGTTTTGATCCTTTTTTCCGAACAGTCACTGCTGAATATCCCATGTTTTTGTGGGGCGTCATTTCTTTAGCATTATTATTACTTTTCCCTCGCTCATTCTTTTCCGACTGCACTCGGCGGTCTTTGATTATGGAATTGCACTTAAAGTGTTGCAAGTGCAATAAAAACACCAAACGCTACAACTGCAGAGGTTTCGTTTTGGGCTTGGGCTTGGGTTTGTGTTTGGCTTTGGCTTTGGCTTTGGTTGATTCCCATTTCAGTGTCCATATTTTTGGGTGGCAATTTTGTAATGGAATTCGCCGAGCGGATGTTGCTTTTGGGTGTTATTGATAGTCGGGCATTATTTGAAATTAATTTGGTTTCGTGAATTGGTTCGCAGTCGCCGGTTGCAAGTGGCAAGTGGCAAGTTGCTAGTTGCTAGTTGCCCCCCTTTTCGCCTGGTGCCCACATGCCCACTAATTATGTTTAATGCTCAAGCTGCAAGTTTGTGGGGCTTAGTGGGTGATTTTGGGTGGTTTTTGGGTGGTTTCGACTGCTTTCGGGATGGATGGGTGGTTTGAAGGTGGTTGGGAAATGCGCAACCAGGCGCAACGCAGACAGGAAAAACAAACGCCAAATGCAAAACCTTCAATTAGAGCTGCTGCTGCGGCTTCCAATGCCATCGTATGCCCGGCTGATTTTGAGGTCGGCAATCCTCTAATTGGACACAAACGCCCACCTACTCATATATATACCCCCCCTCCCCCTCTCACACATACTCATGCGGCTGCAAGTGCTTATGTTTATTTGGAGACAGGGAAAATGTTCAAATCACACGATTAAGTGTTGGGAAATACCTTAAAAGCAAGAGATCTTACAATTTCACAAATTAATAATTGCAGCTTTAAAAATAGAAAACTTGTATTGGTCAATACATTTATAGTAAATTTACATTACAAAAAATTATGGTTCATTTATTGTTATTATTATTTTGTGCAGTATTGACTGTTGAATTAACTGCAAAAATTGTTACATTTACGTAAATCTTGTTTAGTAAGCCTCATTCAGTTTCGGTTTCGGTTAATTTAACAAGCCCTACCTACTCCCACTCCATTTATAATACATAATTGGTACACTAAAAATAAAAAAAAGTACTAATTCTAATGAAACTGAAGTATTTCTACAGTTTTTGCGGTACGAATATTCGTTGACTGTAATTATTGGCTAAGAGTTGGTACTTTAAACTTATTTTGGGGGAATGTAAAATGGTAATTATTACCAAATGTTATAAGTGCAGTTACTTAAAACGAAATATAATAATATATAATAAATAAGATGAAAACATAATTTTTAAAAGAAGCCAACTAACTTAATTTCTTTCTGCAGATCCCACAAATTATTATGCTGACCTTCGATGGGGCTGTGAATTTGAATAACTACCAGCACTACCAGAAGATTTTCGACGGCAAGCGCAAGAATCCCAATGGCTGTCTGATCCGGGGCACCTTCTTCATGTCGCACGAGTACAGGTGAGTTGTCAGCTCAGGTGGCAAATTGTAGTTTAATAAGCCAGCTGGCTGAGCTGGCACTTGACAATTGATGTGTGCTATTGCTGTTGCTGTTGCTGTTGCTGTCGCTGTCGCTTTTTGTTCCCGCTGCTTCTATGTGACAGCAATTTTCCAAATGCACATTATTTTGGCATTACAATATTACGCATACGCCCGGTATGCAGGCAGCGACCAAATGCGTCTTCTCGAGCTGTTTTCAAAGTTCTCGGGGCCAGAAAGTCAAGTGAGTCGAGTGAGAGTCTCTGTTTGGAAGACAAAGTTTTTGTTCAGAATACTTGTCACATACTTGCCATGCCACACACACACACACACACACACTCTTACAGCACACCCACACACACACACTTGTCAGTCAAGTCAGTGGGGTCCGCTCTGCTCTACTAATTGTTGTTGATAAATTGGGGCTGACAAAGTTATGTCAACTGCAAAATGAATTTTCGCCAAAATATATGAACTACATTTTGACAGACTTATAAAAACGACAGACACACACACACACACATACAGGCAACAAAGTAAAGGACCAACAACAAAATGAAGTGAAAGAAAATGATGAAGGAAAAGCAGCATTTGCACAAGTACATGTGTACATACGATTGCGGTCAAAATAATAGTGGTTGTTTAGTTGGAAGTTTAAAAAATATTAAGAAAACTAGCTTAAGCAAAGCATTTGTATTTTAAAGTTAATATAGTAAACAAAATTGTAGTTTTAAAATATCTTATAAATATAATAATGCGACGTTTTCAATACAATAATTCATTCAGATAATAGTAAGTACAACTATTTGTTTTTTAATATCAAAAAATTTTATTTTAACACAATTATTAATAATTCTTTATGCCATTGTCATACATTTGTTTTAAATGTATATCCTTAATTCACCATCGCTACCTTACATTAAAAATGTAAATAATATCCGTTAATACCAGATTTCTCATTATGCAAAAACTAAAGTCATTTTCGTAAGAGATATAGCAAAAATAAATTGCAACGAAACTATTATTTTGATCACTTCTGTGCCACAAACATATATATATAAAGTGGCAGTCGTAGATAAAGACAGCAGCAGAGGCAGTAGGATATATACAGTAGTAGTTTTGAACATCCTAGAAGAACCAGAAGCAAAAGCTGTGAGCATGCATGCCCAAAAATTATGAGAATGCTGAACGGTGGATGAAATCAACGCAAAATTGCAAATGAAATTTCTTAGAAAATTGCTGTAAATCAAATATTAAGTTATTAAACGTAAAATACTGAAGTTTATTTCTATTTTTCACTTTAGAAATAAGACGTTTACACAAAGCGTGTTTGTTTACCAACAGATGTGTGACATATTTCAATAACATCAACAAACCATTAAATTAAATTGTACGGCATTTTAGATACACATACAGGATAACGGATTATTTTCCTTTGAACATGCTCAGACTGATTCATTTATTTATAATTATTTTTTAAATTTGAGAGTCTATATTTATGTTCACCCAAGTGCCAAAAATCACCTTCCCTTGCCATGGTGCACAATTCAGGCGGTTAGTGAAAAAAGGGAAAACTAAGTGAGCAGCGACAGTCAAAAAATTTGCGAGCCGAGCGTGAACGGCAAAAATCTTGAGTGAAGTTTAAAAGCTTTTTTTCTTCTTTAGCCACAACACAGAGCGGGTCGGGAGAATCCTGGGAAAAGCCGACGAAAAACTAGAGGGGTGGGGGGTAAAGGGGATGGAAACCTGGGGTAGAGGCAAGGCAGTTTTGAAGTTGAATTGAAATGCGCTGAATGGCAGTAATTGCCTGAATATGTTACACATGCACACACATGAATGCGCTAATCGGACGACTGACTCTGTGTCTACATATACATATACATATACATATAGTATATAAGCAGGATACTTTTCCTTTCCTTTTTTTTTCGGGGGAATCATTTTTCTGCCACCGAGGGAAATGGAGGAACGGAGACACACTTTTCATCTTTTTCCCCCGGCAGCAGCCCATAAATAGTGGTAAACTGCAACTGCCTGCAACTTGCTACCAGCGACTTGCAACTTGCGACTTGCGACTTGCCACACAAGAACAAGCCAAAAGAATCTGCCTGCTCTGCAGTGCGGAAATGATTTAATGCGCTCGGCAACTCTTCAGCTTTTAGCTTATTTTGTTAAGTTTTTTATTTTCAATTCGCCTCGCTGACTGCCGCAAAGTATGTTGTGAATTTTGCTTTTTTGTTTACGGCCGCCCAGGCAATTAGTTTTGTCAGTTTTCCCAAGAATCGAGTTTTTCGCCAGGGAGGGGGGTGTGTGTGCGCATCGCTGAAAAATGCATATTCTCTGTCATCTGGCTGTGCGGTTCCTTTTGCCAGGCACACACACATGAATCATACTTTTCCGCAGACTTTTTGCCCGTGGTTTTGCGGTCAGCAATTGATTCAATTTCGTAGAAGAGAGCGCAGCGACGGAAAAGTGTCATTCGCATGTCGAAGTTTATTTCGGCAAATGGAAGCTCGAAGTGCACCGACTTACTCTTGATCTTTTTGTTCAATTAATAACTACTAAGTGAATATTAACGAGACTTCACTATTATTTGAATGAAATAGACAAGTGTACACCAATAAGTTATTTGCGAAATAAAATTAATTTATATAATGAAATGTATAAATATATAAATATTCAATTTCGTAGAAGAGAGCGCAGCGACGGAAAAGTGTCATTCGCATGTCGAAGTTTATTTCGGCAAATTGAAGCCCCAAGTGCACCGACTTACTCTTGATCTTTTCGTTCAATTAATAACAATTAAGTGAATTTTAACGAAACTTCACTATTATTTGAATGAAATAGACAAACCAATACACTAATAAGTTATTTGCGAAATACAATTAATTTATAGAATGAAATATATAAATATATAAATATTCAATTTCGTAGAAGAGAGCGCAGCGACGGAGAAGTGTCATTCGCATGTCGAAGTTTATTTCGGCAAATTGAAGCCCCAAGTGCACCGACTTACTCTTGATCTTTTCGTTCAATTAATAACAATTAAGTGAATATTAACGAGACTTCACTATTATTTTACGAAAAATATGACAAATGCACACCAATAAGTTTTTTGCGAAATAAAATGAATTTATATAAATATTTAAGCAATTGTCGTAAAAATAAAACTGTATTATAAAAATGCAGCATGTGGCATCATCGAGGATGTACCAACGAACCCCGTCGAAATAAACAATATTTATTGCTAAGCCAGCGGCAATCCCCATATTTTATTTGCATTCTTTCTATTTACTTAAATTGCCTGCCATAGCAATAGGAGCATTTATATCTTGGGCATTGTGATTCTCTTCCTAATTGCTCGACATCGCCATCGACGAAGTGCAAACACAGTGCTCAGGACTGGGGACTCAGGATTCGGTTCCTTGGGCCCCCAAATCTTGTGGCCCAGCTGCTTAGAATATTCATTTCAATTGACATTGCCAGCACGTTTGCCACGGCAACTGGGAACTGTTAACTGCTAACTGGGAACAAAGAATTACAGAGGGAAAAACATACAAAAAATGCGTTTATATTGCCATATTGCATACTAAGTGTTCAATAAAAGTATAAAAGTTTATTAAAGATCAATTCGGAATTCTATTTCTTGAAAAAATTTCAATGGCCTCATTACACATACTGAATATTGGTGTTAAAGCAGTCCAAAAGTAATGTTCTACTTGAACATAATGTTTAGTTTTAGATATAGTCCAGTAGTTATAGAAAAATATACATAAATATATATTTATTTTTTATCACATTATTTAAGTTATTAAATCAAACAAAAACTCAGCTGAGATGTTAGACCTCTGCAAGCCCAATGGGCAAAAGTCGCCATAATATTTCTCTCAGTGCAGGCAGTGCTGACTGGGAATGGCTGGGCGAACTGGTTAGCGTTTTGCTGGGAAGCTTGGGCGTTTTTGGGGAGTGCTCACTGTTTGCTATTTATACGCCGAAATGTCACTGATAACGAACTTTCTTGCCATCGAATGCTGCTCCTTCTGCTGCGGCTAAGAAAACAATCAGACAATTGCCACAGGACTTTCCACACTTTTCCGACTGCAGGCTAACGCACACACACACACACAGACACATGAGGGGCTCAGACAATAGTTGTTCATTTGTATTTGGCTTTGGCAAACTGCAAAAACCAAGGAAAAAATTAAGAACAATGTTGAAGGAAACTTTTTGCGCAGCATTTTAATTGCACGCAAAAACTTTTAACTAACTAACAAGCCGAAAACTAGGCAACACCTCACTGAACACACACACACACACACACATAGAAAGCACAAAGAAAGAGGTGGGAGGAGAAAGAAAAGAGAAAAAGAAAGAGAAGGGGAAAGGGGAAAGGAGAAAGGAGGGAGTGAGGCAAAGGCCAAACTAAAGCCAACTAAACAAAAGCGACTTGGGCCGAAATCTAATTTTCCAACATTTACGTTTTAATTTTCCTTGTTAACAATACACTAACCATTTCGCGATGCACTGACAAAAAGTATTCCCATTTTTCACAACAATCACAGATTTTTAATTTAAAAAATAGAAAGCAAGTAAAGTTTTGAGTGTATAATAACGCTACCAAAATTTAACAACTCTCAGTGAAACTGTATAAACCAGCATTTTGTACAATGATCATCAAAAATAATAAACATAAAAATAAGTCCTTTGACCTGTCCTTCATTGTTTAATGATCCAAGGTGTTAAATAATTGTATATGTTAAATGGTCAGATGGTTAGCAAACAATGTATGTTCAGAGGCTATTAAACTGCAATGACAAAGATTAAAAAAGTTGTAGATCAACAATATAGCAATTAAATCTATAGTACTTGAGTTTTAATTTACACATTTCATTACAATACCAGGGAGGCAAGAACAACAGATCTGGGTCATAAGTTGGGGTATTGTATACTTGGCAAATTGTTTAAACATTTGAAACGTTTACAACATTACCTTTCCTGTGGTACAACTTAGTAATATTTTTTTTATGTGAAGGACGGATGGGTTGCGCAAAAATCCACTGAATAAACATGAGCGAGACTCTTCCCGCAGAAACCAGAAGATTGAAATCGAGTCCGCGTTATGTTCAGTCATAGCTGAGGGATAAACTTTTATTGCCGGCCCAGTGGGCGTGGCCACCTGGCAGCAGCCCAGACAACTTCCAGCAGCAGCTGGTTTAACTATGTAATTATTTATTTTAAATCGTTTTCCCTCTCATCTTTCTCCATCAACCGAACGGCGAACGGCGAATTGCCAGGAAAAACTGACAGGGAAAAGCGGGAAAAGGCAGTCAAGTGTTCGCACACGAAGGGCGTGGCCGTTAGTTGGAGTTAAAATGCTACTCAGTTACACAAAACTGACATTAAGACTCTTGTCCTCTTGGCCAATTGAGCTATTTTCTGGCATCATTAAATCTTTGAAACAATTCATTGACAACAAATATAATGATAGGTACATGCCAAAATATCTTAAATATGTTTTGTAGTACTTAAATTAAATTAAATTAACAATAGACTTAACTTATTACAAAAGTCCCAAAACTTGTCTTAAATATATTTTTAAAACATCAATATTACTACAAACATTTTCTTTTTAATAGAACAAAACAAAATTTATCAAAGCCATTGAGTCTCCGAATCAAAAATGACAAAGAACCATCGGTTAGATTTTCTATTTGATATTAGTGCTCGTGCGTTTGACTGAACATTCCATTAACAGTTCCATTCCTTTCCATGGAAATCCATTAACTGCTGTTTGGATGGCACTCAATCAAAGCCCTTCCTTGCTGCATATTTAGTGCTGTCATATGCCTAATCCCGATTGCCTGCTGCCACATATCGATTAAGTGGCATTTATAATGGAATCAATGAAACACAAGTTCCAGCCGCAAACCAAACTTGGCCAAGACATTGTGCCAGATTCAAGTTGCACACTAGCATCTCGAAAATGCACTTAGGAAAATGTTATAATTCATAAATATAAATGTATTTTCACAGGATAAGGTGTCATCTCTCCTACCAAAAATATACAAAATAATTTGCAAATATCTAAAATATCACGTTTGGCTAACCAAAAGTATTAAAATAATTATCAAATTTCTAAAATAGTATGATGCTAATTATAAATACCACTTGATCAGGTTTGGCTTAACAAATTTTATATTTACTGCAACATTGAAAATGATTTAATACTTTTCCAGTACAATTGTGCAACATTGACATTTTCTCCCAGTGCATGTATATATTTGCACAAGGGCAAATAATTGCCCAGCGTGCCTCTGAGTCGATGTGCTCTTTGATATTGCATTTTATCAATTGTTTGCCATCGTTTGACCTCACCAACCGCACACACGCACATGCGGAAAGGACATGCTGTTGAGAGCCGTTGGCAATTACCAAAGGTGAACTTTGACACGCGTAATCAACACCTTGGCATTCGTAGTGGGATCGAGCCGAAATCCGTTTAGCATCCTTGTGCCGGCCAAGCAACTTTGGTGGCCTGGCTTACCATCCACACATTTGTGGCAAAACTTGGCTTTTCATTTTCATTCAGGCCCCGTTTCGGCGACTTAATATTAATAACATTGGACGGCGGCTGTTCATCCAACGGCTAACCAAGCAGCCACGCCCACTTAGAGCCCCCGCCCACGGCGGTGACCATATTGTGTCAGGGTGCTCGAGATCCAAAGTGGGGCAAATGCATGCGTATGAATATGAAATATCTTTCAATTCGATTTGTTATGCTATATTCATGTTCAAATCAAGTATCCTGTTAAGTGGAAATTTTTTTAAAAAATTTATTTTTACATTAAATTCTATCAAAAAATGTACGATTTTCATATTTATTTGTTTGCTGCCTTAAATCATGCTATTGCAACTATTATAAGCTTAGTAAGATTTTTAATGTCTATTTTTCTGAATTTTAAAGATAATGAAATGAGATTTTTATACCAACAATATATTTTTTAAATAAAAAGGATATTTATATTATTATTAGTTTTATATAACGTATACGTTGATATACACTCTGATATATAAGTATATTTTTAAATACGTCTAGGAGCGTTTAAAAACACCCATAAACCTTGAGAGATTTCTAAAGGACTCTGCAAAGAATTGATCGAATTACGCTATCCAATGTTTCTTTTAATTTTTGCGGGGCACGCATATTTATCCCATATTTATAAGCTGTAGTTCACTATTAAAACCCACTGTGACATAGTCTAGCTTTATTTTTTTTTTTGTGGCGTAACTTGTACCTTGACTTCGTCCAGCTGCTTGGGAAATTTTCTATGCCTAGCGGCGGGCTCAACGTCGCGGTTACGCCTGATGTTGATGCTAATGTTGACAAGGCCCTGCCCTTGGTGCCGCCAACAACAATAGCAACAACAACAACAAAAACAACAACAACACCGGGATGTTCAACAACAACAGCAATACAAGAAACGACAGCGAAGCCGACATCTTTAGCTTTAAACTTTCTAAATGACCTGAACAACTTTTGAGCAGCTGTCTGGCGGGGTTTGCAAGTTTTAAGTTGCCATCAAAAAGGCAGCGAAAAACTCAACCAAGGAGAAGTTTAGGAATGGGTGGGGGTGGTAAGGTCGTAAATAACTTTCATGTATGCAAATTTCACTTTAATTTGCTTCAACTGTCCGAGACACTGTTTAGTCCTTGGGCGCACAAGGCGTATACGTAATACTGCATTACAATTGCAAAAAAGTTAACATTGATGCCTCACCATTTCGTTTGCGTCATTAGATAGCAACAGTTAAGTGGACACTTGAGAACATAAGAGGTCCTGTAAAGGACTTATCAATTCCTAATTGAAAAAGGCGCTGATACACACTTATCAAATGGTTAATTAAATTAAGAGTAAATAGGAGATTTGGTACAGGAGTTAAAGTAAATGAAGTAATTCAAGATTTAGTAATATTTATACAGTTCTTATGTAAACATATATTTATATACATTATGCATTCTATAGGCAAAAAATAAATTATTTCCCACTGGCACTAAATAACTAAAAAGGAATTTTTACAAATTAGAATTTGTTTAATTAAAAGCCATTTAATTTAGCGTTATTAAATTTAAATTAAAGTCAATTTGGAGAGCTGCAATTAATCGTGTATCCATTGCTCACCAATATGTACATATATATTTCGCTGCTGGGAATCGATGCATCCCGAGGATTTCCGGCAAGTTCAGTGAAGTGGGTATTCCAAGTTCCCATCCTTCCTTCCTTTTTCCACCTCCCTCTCTCCATGGACCCCGAATCTTTGGTCCTGGCAATTGGTTTAGATCACTGAGCTGTGCAACGAACGTTCTCTCTCCGTGTTTGCAATTTGGTAGGAAAATATCCGTAACGTTAATATGTAGATGCTGTTCGCTGGCTAATGGTTTCGTGCATCGGTGTGTGTGTGTGCATCTGTGTGTGACATGTGCATGTGTGTGTGGGTGTGTGGGTGTGGGTGCGGTCGCTTTTGGTCGCTTTTCCTGTTTTTCTTACTGCAAATTGTTGATGAAGGCCAGTTTGCTGTAGTTCTTGTTATTGCCAGCATTGTTGTTTGTTGCCAGCATTGCTGTTGTCGACAATGATGATGAGACTTGCACGAAGTCCGGGAACGGTTACGGGCAAGGAAACCGGAATGGGAATGGGAACGGGAATGGGAACGGGTACGGGATTGGGAATGGGAACGGGAATGGGAACAGGAGCTTCGACTCTCGGACACAGTGCTGTCCAGTTAAAGCTATGAAAGGTAGCTAAAACCCCTTTCATATAGTATCATGCATTCACTTAAAGTTTGTAAAACCTCAAGTATATCTCATTTAATATTATTTTTTATATCAAGAAACTTAAATCATTGAATACGTATTTTTAAATATTAAATATATATAAAAATATTAATATCTTTGAAAATTATGAAATTCAAATTGAAAATTAATGAAATAATAGTTTTAATGTTTATTAACTAATATTTCATTAGTGTTATCTTTTAGAAGACTTTAAAAAATTGCATTCGCCGATATTTTTAATAATTAATTAACAGATAATGGAATTCATTCGTTTTTGGCTTATGAAATAATAATTTTAATGTTGATGAACTAATACTTCACTAGTGTTATGTTCTAAAATGACTATTAAATGTTATTTTATTCTTAATACTTTATACAATAAAAACATATACATATAAAACAAAGTGTTTTGAAAATAATGGAAGCTAGCAATAACAATATTCGAAAATTGACATATCGCGAGAAAATAGCTAGATGACCAAAACATTTCGGACACTGTAGCAGACTGCACCCGAAGAGTTTCCAGCGAAGGACGATGATGATGATGATGACTATGTCGTTGATGTGAAATAAAGATAACGACAACGTTGACAATGACTATGACAACAACCCAATGACACTTTAACAGCTCTTGCAGGTGCCTTACCTCGTGTCTATGTGTGTGTGTGTGGCTGCCCATCCGCACACATATTCCCATATGTATGTGCGTCTGGCCGTATCCTTTTGCTAACTCAAAAGCTGTTGAGGTACATTAACTTTCGGGCCAAATCTTTGGGGTGTAGCAGATGGGCGGGGAGATCGGACCAGGGATAGGCCACATTATATATATTGCAGATCTTAGAAATATACTCACGTATTTGGGCCTAAAAACAAATTAAAAGGTTGCAAAAGATATAGCATCCATGTTAAATCAAAGGATCATCATCAGAAAGCCTGTTTATTTGGCAAATACAATGCAAAATCTGTAGTAAAGCAAGGATAAAAAAACTACGCTTTGACTGTAAATGGTGAACGTTTTATCGATTTGGTTGAAATTGCTGAATTTATTTATCATTCTGTTCTGTAAAAAGCTTTAACTTTTTAACGCAATTTTTAAAACCATTTTATATAAGCCGTTGCAATAATTCAATACAGCAGGATAGCTTAAACTTTTGAACATAATGCTAAGTGCACCTTTTTCATAGATTTATATTGAAAAACTTGGCATAAGTTTGATTTGCTTAAACAAAATTGAAACTTTGTATGCCCAAACATTAAACTAGACCGAGTATGGCTTACCTTTTTTATCGGTTAATTCTCTTATTTTTTGTGTCATCGTTTCTGTTGATGATGGCACACATGCACAGCTGCATCTTTGTGTATATGCAAAGTGCACTCCATGTGCACTAGACCTTGCTCCACTCTGCTGATTTTTCCCTTTTTCCCCTATCATACAGTGTTACTTCGTTGAATGGCCTTGCAAAATTGTTGCACGGAACAAAACTCCATTTGAATTACACCAATTTCGAAATTGAGTATTACCTTTGGCCTTTTCTATTCCACAGTTAAGTGATAATTTATAATGTTCATTTTCGTGTAGATCATAATTTAAGGGCGTCATTACTTTGTTTTATTTACATTGTAAAATAAATAAATATGATTCATAGCCAAATCTACTATTTGCTAAGTAAATAAAATGTAAATTTACTTTTTCAAATAATTAACTGCTGCATAAAAAATTGTAGTTTATTCCGTTTTGCAGAGAAGCCTGTGTTTTCATTTTTCAGGGATTTCGTGTATGTTTATGTGCCGGAGTGTTATTTTGCGTTCGCCCTCTGCTTTTGGCTGTCTGTTTTTATTAGTTCGTTCTTGTAATCACTAAAGCCACCCACTAAACTCGCCCGTTTTCCCCGGGATTTCCTCCCTAGTTTTCCAACTGTTATTGCTTAACTGGTGTTGATAATAACGATGATCACGGGGGAAGCAGAAGAGAAAGGGAAGTCAGCAAGGCAGCCATAATTTTTCCATGTGAACAGAGTCGCCCCCATTTTTCCCGATTTCCCTTTCTGCATTTTGCATTCTGCTTTCTTTTTCTTAGTTTTCATTTTGCCTGTTTTTGCTCGCTTTTTTCTTTGGCAATTTTCTTTATGAGTGTGTAGAGCGCTGTCGAAGAGCTTTATTGAAATCGTGGCGAAAGGGGGGATCTTATAGTTTTTGCCCTCACCAAAGTCAGGCTAGCTCGTTAGCCATGGTCGTGACACACACGCAGATACAACTCACAGAAACCACACACAGATACTCCCGCACACACGCACAATATGTTCGACATGCAAATGAAGTTAGTTTTTGGTGCTGGGCGTAGGAAAAACAACAGAAATCTCATTGCTTTGAAAAAATTTGCCATGTACCAAAAAGCCAAGGGAACCTGTAGATTTGGCTTTTAAAAGCACATTAAAAGAAATTGCTTGACTTTGAGACGGGCACAAATTGAAGAAAAATACGTGTGAGTGTGCGCCGGAAAATTCAGCTGCACGGGTTGACTAAGTAGTTTAAAATATACAGTCTCTGTGAGCACATCTATTGGAAAATATTTAAAAAAGATAATCAGGAAACAAATAAGTTAAATAAAAGTAAATTGTATAACATGGAGATGAAGATTTAAATGGTGAGTGATTGTTAAGGCTGAAAAATATGTGTCTACTATTTTTCTATATTTTATTGAGCTTTAAAATAACTTTCTCCTAATTCTACAAAAAGAATTGCAAAAACTTGATTTACATATTTCAGTGGGAAAGAAATTCCCCCTGTACTTGTATTCCAAGAATCTATTATCCTTAACATCGAGCTGTATAGATATGCAAGCTTTTTGCTATCTTTAAATTTATACAATTTTTAACCGTTTTAAGCCGCTTATTTCTTAATTTATTTTCACTTCTTTGAGGCACCTTCCAATCAGTTCTCTGATGTCTTCCTTTCCTCCACATTATTTATTTTATTTTAAATCGATCTGCCAAATCCCTCAATTTAATTGCAAGAAAAAACAATGTTTTCTCCTTCTATTTTTGGCTTTTCCTAAGACTTTCCAGCCGCCCTCCCACAAAAATGTGTGTGCGTGTAATTTTACAATTTCTAATCGTTCAAATTACATGTGTTTCTGCCGTTTTAAATGCAAATTGAACTTGTTAGCAAACGCAAAATGCGAACAGAGGTCTGGCTTGGGGCAGGGGAAATTTCAGTTTTCCTAGCTGGAAAAATTTAACAGGCGATGTCATTTTTTAAATGGGGGGCTTTGGCAATAAAAGTTGTGGAGAAACCACTATCGAGTGGGTGGTTTTTTGGGTGCTTTTTGTTTTGAGAAGTTTTCCGAGTGGGTGGATGGCATAAACAATGGCTGCACTTTGTCTTCGGCCACTCGCGACAAGGCCAAAGGGAAATTCATCAAATGTGAATGAGTGTGACGCACTTCCCCCACAGACTTGGTCCACTTTAAGGGTCCACCCCAGCCCAGCCACTCCTCTTGTTTGTCAGTTTTTCTTTGTAGCGTCATTTGACTATTTTTGCCTTGCCTCGGTGGCTCTGTTAATTGCTGCTGACATTTGTCACCTCCACCTCCATGTCCACCTCCTTTTTGGCCTTCGGTTCCCTGGCTGTAACCACTTCTCATATGTTCACTTTCGAGAGGGGCTCGAGGATAATTTTGGAAGTGCCAAGGTTACCATGAGATGCTCCCAAGAAATGCATTTTTAGCTAGGTTGCTTCCATTAAGCTATCGAGTCAATTTTCGAATCATTTTTTATCGAATACTACTTGGGGTTGGAGACTCAAATATTTTGAAAACCTCTTGAATTATTACGTTCTATTTTCATTATAATTTACATTATGCTGGTCACACTATTGATATACCTTTTTCATATTTCAAGAACATAATATTCTAACGATTGAAAAACTTTTTGTTAAAGTATTAGACTAATTAGACTTATTTGATCCTAGAAAATTCATAATATTTCATTTGGATTATATTATTTATTGTTCAATAATTATATGAAAATATTCTATACAACAATGCCTTCAATTTTTAGAAAGTTAAATTTATGGCTTAATATAATGTTAAAATTGAAATTATGTTATATTGGTCAGTTCAAGGCAGTGTGAGATACAAAAGATTTTGTTTTTATACTGTGCGAAACTATATTGGGCTCGGTTATCTAATCTGTCTAAGCATTCGACGCTTTGCTTATCGACAACCCTTTTTGTGTCACATTGTTGGCAACACTGTTAGTTTGAATTGTTGGCTTTCTTCGGGTTTCGTTTCCCTCTCTAGGCTCTGTTTTTCTTTTTACAAGTCTTTTTTTCCCGTTTTTCTCATTTGGCCTTGGCTTCAAGTGTTGCAACCCCTCCGTTTGCTTCTAGTTCTTCGTCCAGCTGTTTGTCTAACAATTGAAATGTCATGCAATAAATCTACCCCACACATACGCACCAAAGGATGCACCCACGCACACACACACACTCGCACACACACACACTCGCACATCCTGAGGCCCAGGCTTTTCAACAACTTTTCACATTTCCACATTTTTGCATGAACTTTTTGACGATGTCAGATAGTTTTGTGCCCGTGCGCTATTGTTTGAAAGTGCAGCAGGGGCTAACGGATGGAAAAGGCGGTAGGAGGCTAAATAATGGAGGTGTAGATGCAGGTCGCCCCTATGCAGTGGGCGTGGCTGCAACGCCTACGGTGCATCAAGTGCGTCAGCAGTACTACACAAGAGAAAATATACCAACAGATCAAAGCAAAAGACTAATTTCTTGATTCTTTAGGATATTAGTTATTTTATTTATTTATCTCTTTTTTTTTTTTGGTTAAATATAAAAATGATACAGAACTAACAAAACTTTTCTTAATTTTAGTTAGTTTAATAAGACCAACAGAAGCATGAGACCATGGGAAATATTTATTTAATTTGTGTAAAACACAACGAAATTTAAGTGCGTTCCAAGTCAACTAATGTTTTATTGTAATGTAAACACATATAATTTTGATTTTTGTTAAAAGATTTTTTTTCTGTGCACAAACAACAACAAAAAAGAGAACTCATCGCATTCATTATGATTTTTACTTCTCGTTTTCGCTTCTCAATGGGCACAAGGGGTTGGTTCGGGCTGTTTGGGCCAAAAGTTTGACTTTAGGGCGTAATTTCATTGCAAAATATTTGCAGACACACACACACACACTCGCAGAGCAAGAGGCACTGCGAGTGAAATGTTTAATAAATACATACATTCATGCAACATTCTTGCTTATTGTTGCTGCTGTTGCATGAAAAGAGTTAACTGAGGAAAAAAAAAGGAGAGCTAACAGAAAACGAAAAGACAATGAAAAAACAGCTGAATACATTCATAATTCTATTTCCCTTTTTTTATACAATGCTTTTCGTAACTATTTGCGCTTTGCAAGCGAAAAAGCACCGAAAACTATGCATTATTCCTTAGCAGTATCCTAAAGCCAAACCCCATCGAAAACTTCTTTTTGGCACCCTTTGAAAACATGAATGAATGAAATTTCACACATATATTTCGGTACTTTTGCATTTGTTGCTGCGTACTTTTAAATGCTACCTCTTTACCTCTTCTTTGGTCGGAAAATTACTAAGAGTAAAAAATCAATTGCTTTGGAAAAATATGCCAAGGTAAATACACTGAAGGTCTGCAAAAGTTAATTTTGGAAAATAGTAATCATTGTTTTTATAATAAAATGACTTGCTTAAGTTTATTTTAAATCTAAATAGTATTACGTTTTGAAATTTAAACTATAAACGGAAATTAAACGCTTAATGGCAAGTAAAAAGTTTCAATTTTTCATGTTTTGTAAGGGAATTTTTAATTCGCAGACTTCTTTTTGAAACATTCTCAGTGGTATTTAGTCTTTGCGTCACCATTGGATTTCAGTTTGACTGTTTGAAAACTCTTCTAATTGGCAGAAACCAGAAGTGTGAGAGATTCTGTGTTCATTTCGTCAGTTAGTTTCGAATTATCACTTGTCCAGATGTGTGTTTCTGTGCTATTTTTTGTGTTAAGCCATCGAGTGTGAAAATGATTGGGCAAAAGAAAAACACTTGAACTGGTTATTTCTGAGTTAGTAATGAGAAGAAAAAATTTAAAAACAGTTCATAACTTTTGGGGGCAATTGGCATGCTTCAATTTATTGTTATAAAATTAAATACATTTCCAAATTATGATTGTGTTGTGACTTTGTGTATATATTTTTACATTATTATTAAGAGACCTGTAATGGAAGATTATTGTCTTCTATATTGGCAAACAATTATTTAAAAAAACAAGGAAGGAAGCAAACTTCGGCAAGCCAAAGTTTATATACCCTTGCCGTTATTACAAATCGACTATATTTCGATTTTTATGTCTATATTACTAAAAACAATCTTTTCTGTGGCAGCCATATGTTATTGTTGTCCGATTTTCATTTAATTTAAATCATAATTCCATAATATGTAAATATTACTAAATCCCAAAGAACAACAAAAAATAAATATAAAAACAACAAAGCTATAATTTTTTAAAATTCTTTTTCCGACTATTTTTATGGGAGCTATATGATATAGTCGCCCGATTCGGCTTGTTCCGACTTATTTACTACCTGCAATAGAAAGAAAACTTTTGGGAAAGTTTCAAGCCTTAAAACTGACTAGTTTGACGGACAGACGGACGGACAAACGGACATGGCTAGATCAACTGTCCTAGTGATGTTGATCAAGAATATACGAATATACTTTATGGGGTCGGAAATGTCTCCTTCACTGCGTTGCAAACTTTTGACTGAAATTATAATACCCTCTGCAAGGGTATACAAAGCACAGCACGGGCTCTAACTGAAGCCCAATTATGGCCAATTAATTTTCGTACTGACCTGATTCTCCCCTTCAATCCGCAATTGCAGCAACTACCAGCAGATCCAGCATCTGGGCTACTACGGACACGAAATCGGGACGGAGAGCATCTCGCAGCAGCAAGGACTGCAGGACAAGGGCTACGAGGAGTGGGTGGGCGAGATGATTGGCATGCGTGAAATCCTGCGACACTTCGCCAATGTGTCCGTCAACGATGTGGTCGGCATGCGAGCTCCATTCCTCAAGCCTGGCCGCAACACCCAATACAAGGTGAGTCCTGGTGGCAAGTGGCAGGTGGGCGGGTGTGTCCTGCACAAAAGAAATGCAAACAATGAGAACGTCAATTGAGATGCAATTGTCGAGTGCGATTCACTGAATTCCGGGGCAGGGAGGGGATCCCAAAAACAGAATCGAAAAGTAATTCGTTTAAGGCTGCGGAACAAGTTTAAGCTTGATGATAAGACTCAAAGATATTCAAATAACTGTTTAATATTATTATTTTTTAAAGATTTTTCTTGTTTCTATCCGTCGTTTTATTTTATTTATTATTATTAAATAACCATCCATAAATTCTAAAGAAAATCTTAGATTGTTCGATACCTACACTGATCACGCAACATAATACTTATATTTTATTTCGGCTCAATGAAAATTAGGAAAGAAAGAATAAGAATGTTTTATCATAGTAGGATGTTATTCTGGGCTTTTAATATTTAATACATTTTCCAGCACTTTTCACTCGAGTGTGAGGGCTAAGTCTGCCTAAAAAACATAAATATAATTAGGTAAATATGTTTATACATATTTGGTTTCTTTAACCACTATCTATATGCTCCCTGGCATGTGATAGGTCGTTTATTTAAATTGACATGGTATTGGCTTTAAATTGAAATTGAGTTTGGTGGAAAACCCAATGAAGCAATGGCAACCTAACCGTAACCTCAGCCCCCCAAAAACACACACACGCTTTGACTCGGGCCAAAGTTTCTGGTTGACATGACATGACATGACATCAATGTCACAACACATCCACGTACATCACGGTTCAAGTGCCCCACTCCATCCTCGAATCTCGATCAGACTGGTTGCCACATTCACGCATATGAAATCATATCTATGAGAAATCTCTATATGCAGATAATGGGCTAAAGTGAAAGAGTGCGTGTGTTTGGCGATGGGATACGCAGATTATTTGTGCACTGAAAAAAGATTTTTTTTCTCTAAACTAATACATTATTAACTAATAGGCCTTTAGTTTTAGTTTAGCATTTTTCAAGATTTTTCAACAATTATTTAGTTTATGTTATAATCTAATAATTAATTGCAATATTTGTTTCGAATTACTAAAATTTAACAATTTTTAAAAAGAAAATAAACAAGTACATATGTACGTTTACTCAATAAATAGTACATTTTCTTAGGTCAAGGAGTACCAATAAAATGCATTTACTGGCATGTTATTAAATTAAATAATTGTTGGATTTGTTAATGTTCCGTTACCAACTAAAAGCGATAACAAAAACTTCTGTTTTTATGTGTAAACTTTAGGTGTAATTTTCGTTATCTGCAATTAAATTGTATTTAGTAATAATAAAATACAAGCCAAAAACTTTGGGATGTTTTTGACAAAACAAGACTCTAAATAGGGAATTTTGTTTTGGGCAACAAAGAATTAAATGATTTAAATGGACTTATAAATTATGTAGCCTCAGGCATGAAGTTATGTTTTATTTTATGTAGAGGTATCTGGAACTGTGGCTGCAGTACTGGCCCGAATTACATTTGATAATCAGTGAAGAGTAAATAGTAAGCTAATACCCAAATCCCCATATATCACCATCAGGTGCTGGAGGACTTTGGCTACATCTACGACAGCTCGATCACGGTGCCGCCGGTGTCCGTGCCCGTGTGGCCGTACACACTGGACTACAAGATCTCGCACGAGTGCAAGAGCGGCACCTGCCCCTCGCGCACCTTCCCCGGCGTTTGGGAGGTGCCCCTGAACACCCACTACGTGGAGGGGTACGAGGGCGGGCACTGCCCCTACCTCGACCAGTGCGTGCTGCACAACCTCGACGAGGAGGAGGTCCTTCAGTGGCTGCAGGAGGACTTCTCGCGCTACTACGAGCAGAACAAGGCCCCCTACATGATGCCCTTCCACACCAACTGGTTCCAGACCAAGCCTCTGGAGAACGGCCTGCACAAGTTCCTGGACTGGGCCCTCGAGCTGTGAGTATCCAAGTCTCTATATGGCTTACATGGTCTTCAACTTTTTAAATCGAAATAATACTCGTCCCTAGATAATGTGGATTAATTAGTTTTTTTTATTTCCATCCATGCCTTTCAAACAGAACTTAAATAGTTTATCTTCCATGACAGTCTAATTCATAAGCCTTTTAGGGCTTGGCACTTCTTGAACGGCCAACAAAATATGCAATTTGCATGCACTTTGTTTACGAGAAGTAATACATTGCCCAAAATTACTTATAATACAAATATTTAAAGCATTTTGCATATAAATTAATGTTACATGTTGGAACTGGGAAACTGGAATATGGTTTAATCGACATGTTCACTTTGATAATAGTTGTAAGATCGGTTTTTTTCTGAAAAAATAGTTTTCTGAATATAAAACGATTTTTCTTTTGTCAGTGAAAAAATATCGATTATCAAAGACTACATTTTGAAGTATTGAAGTTTTAAGTAAACTTCAAAATGTCGTTTCAAAAACAAAGCTTTTGAATACATACTTATATTTGCAACTTTATGAGAAAAATACCTTAATACTTATTTAAAAAACAATTGTACGCTCTAGTTTTTTATGTAAAACCTAAAGCCTTAAACAGTTTTATTTTGTATATATTTTGGAAGATATTCATTCTTGACTCGTTTTTTTCAAATATTTTTTTTAGATTTCGTTAGTAGTGACAGTGAGAAGAAGGGGGGGGGAGCCGTTTTAACCAATTCTGTTATATGCACACACTGCTCTCAATTTTTCATAAATTTATTTTTTCAGCTTTTTCTGTTTTCGACTTTATACATAGTATATTTTTGTTGTTGGTGTTTTTATAATTGAAAGCCAACTTTGGAGCAGGCTCTCTCCCAAATGCCGTCTCTTTCTATTCTCACACTCGCACACCCAACACACACACACACACACACACCCACACACATGGGCAGCTGGCGTTTCCTGCAGTGAACTTCCGATTGCCGCTGGCAAGTTTTATATTCAATTAAAAAAATCCAAGAGAGATGAGCGAGATGAGAGCCGAGGAGACGGAATAAAAAGCAATGGGTGGAAGGCAGGGGGAAAGTGGGGCCGGAGAAAGCAAAGGCAGGAAGGAGCAGCAGCAGCAAAATTGGCAATTGCTATAAAAATTGCTTGTAGAAGCGGCGGCACATGTTGCCCGACCGTCGACAGGTTGAGCAGTGGTCCACAAGCCACCCAAAACCCCCCCGCAAACAACACCCCTGTTCCTAGATTGCACTGAAAAAATAGTTTTCCTTTTACCCATTACCCAATAGGAACATCATAAAAAATGAACTTAATAACCTACAAATGAGTATTGAAAGTCTGTGAGGTGCCAAAAAAGTAAATAAGGTTGGAAAAGCACTTATTAAGGTGTCTTAACGTAATCCGTATTTTTCAGAGAACTAAACTTAAACACCCTTATACTTTTTTAAATCCTAGTGATTTCTGTATATATATATATAAATAGTTTTAACTATTTCAGAGTCTACATAACAACATTATATTTATATAACAATTAAAAAAGGAAGGTTCAATTTCAGACAAAGAAAAGTTTCTGTAGATTTGAAAACCCCATTAATTAAAGGCAGCTTAAAAATCGAACAACTTAAGATTTTCGTGAACAACCGAATGTGTTTAGTTGATAAAAAACTTATATTTTTATACATTTTTGACCTGTGCATATAGCCAATCCGACTGGCAGTCACTCAACCATATGCACAACTCTCAGCGAAATCTCGGGCGCTACTTTCACCCCCTTTCTCCCGGCTACTTTCTCCCCCGCTTCCCCTCTCTCGCCCTTTCGGCCAGCTCACAATGGCGACGCTGCGGTCAGCGTTTAAAAAAATCATCAGCAGGAATAAGAGCAGTAGCTTGGATAAGGATAAGGAGAGAAAAAATCGCACGTTTTAATGAGAAAAGTTTAATTTTGTTAAAGTTTCATTTTGGAAAATATCAGTGCAGGCGCAGGCCAAGAAAAGGAGAGCGATATACATACAAAGAGAAAGGAGAAATGAGAAAGCGAAGGGCCGCGGGGGAGGGACAACAGAAAACCAAAACAGGACGGCGGTATTAGGGGTCGTGACCAACTAAAAAGCCATGTTTAAGCGCTCAAAAACAACACAAGTCAGCCAACGAAGACAGAGACGGGCTGCTTCCAGTAGAGAGGGACGGATAGAGGCCGACGAAATGCGCAGAAAGAGACAGCAAGCAAGCGAAAGTGGCACAAAACCTCCTTTATAAAGTTATGCCGATAGAATCCCACTTTGTTATCGACATCACTCAAAGGATATGCATTTTTCAAACTGCCGGCCATGTTATCTACCATCTTTGTTTGTGTGGACCAGGTTTCTCGTTGGATTTCTACGGATAACCAACTTTCGACTTCCATCAAAACAACTAGTAGAAAAATAGCCTGGCTTCGGATCAGTTTTAATGGTTTTAACTTGATTTATGTAATCTTTAACTAATTCAAATGTTTTTCGAACTCTTAAAACTTATTAAAACTCAAAAACGTATGGCCTTAACGAACACCTCTTATTTTTTAAGTAGCGGCTAGTGTTTTAAAATCACTTGTAAATGTGTCTAAGAGTATGCAACACTATTTATTTAATCCGGGAGTCCGATGAATAAAAGCCAAGGTACCGAGGTACGTTTTATTTTTCAAAGCATACTTTGAGACAAAGTTCTAGTTTAAAAAATTAAAATAAATATGAAAGGGTGGCGCAAGACAAACCAAATTTTAAAGGTCACAAAGGTGCTTACAAAAATAATCAGTTTTTTTTGCTAAATTTATGTATACCAACTTTTAATACATTCCAGCAGCTTGAAATTCTACAAAAAAATCTAATTGTGATTAAGTTACTTGATTTATTTTAAAAGCAGTTTAATGAATACCAGTTGAATAAATGCCATTGCAAATTCATTTTAGGGCTGTAACAAAACTCAAACTTTTTAGTGTTGCTATTTTCGAAACTGAAGAAATTTCAACTCCATTTTCGACAAAATGCCAGCACATATCTCGCTCCAGCCGCCCACCTGTTTCGCACCTCATGCATTAGTTTACGGCAAACTGAGAGAGAGAAGTTAAAAACTATAAAGATGTGAACTGGACGATGGATAAAAAGGGGGGAAAACGAGGGGAAAACTGAATGAGCAGCTGCTGTGAAACTATTTCTCGCACAATTGTACGAAGTTTTTAATTAGTGTGAATGACTTTCAACATTGCGTTGCCGTTCGGACCAGGCTCAAACTGAAGCTTCAGCTGGATCTGAGGCTGAAGCTTTGGCTTCACGGGAAATGGAAAAGCGGGAAGTGGATAAGGGGAAAAGGTAGAAAGGTAGGACCGAAAACGGAGGGCGGAGTGTACTGTTTGCATGAGATGCCTGAAAATGCGTACCACTCTGCAGAGCAGCGCAAAAGAATGCCGTAAAGTTTTCTTTGCATCAACTTGCTTAGGGCCTCTCTACGTCCCCATTTTGCCACGCCCACTTCGGCCCATCATCATTACTCTTTTGTTTTGGCACACAGGTATTCACCGTACAGGTGCACTGTCATCTTAATGAGCATATGTGAAAAGGTTTATTTCTTAAGTTTGTATTTTAATTATAGAAAAAGTCATTTTTGAGTAAATATAAATAGATTTCAGCTCAGCAACCTTTTTTTAGCAAGAAATTGTTTAAACTGGGATGCAAATACAAATGCAATTTTCTTCTTTATTTAAAAAAATGAAACCGTTAATATATACAAGTTAGTACTTACATAAATATATACATAGCTTTTACAAATTTTCAAAGAATAAATATAGTGACCAACAATGGTTGCTTGTTCGTTTGTAAAATATTTTATTCCATTTTTTTAAGACCGAGACCGAAATTGAAGATTGCGTTTTTACAATCTATCGGTAGTTCTTTGTACCGGTAAAAACATTTTAAAAACATTTACATAAAAGCGTGTAATGCAGCGTCATTGTTCTTTTTTAAGCAAATATTATAGTTTGGAATAATTTGGAAATTTGTGAAGAACAAATTTGGTTCAAATTTTTCAACTAGTGAAAATAACCACTCCTTTTCGAATTTTATTTCAAAACAAAGAAAGTTACCAATTTTATCACAGCTTGATATGGACATCGCATCCACTTACTAAAAATACTACTGGGAAAGTGTCAAGTCCTTAGCTTTTAAATTATCGATCCAAATTTAAGCAATGTTATGCAAAGATGTTTTTTTATATTTAATGAATCATGAGCGTGATTTAATGGATTTTCCTCTGGTTTCCACAGACCCGACGTCTACATCCTGACGGTCACCCAGATGCTTCAGTACATGACCGATCCCAAGGAGCTGCGCGACGTTAGCCAAATCGAAGCCTGGAAATGCGACAAGAGCGTGGCGGTTGCCCCAAAGCCCTGCAACATTTGGCAGACGTGTGCGCTGTCCTTCAAGATCCCCGAACAGAATCTGACGGATACGCGCTACATGGAGACCTGTCGGGAATGCCCCAATGTCTATCCCTGGCTAGGCGATGCTGGCGGCACGGGAATCCCCGGTCGAGATGACTATGAGTTTGGGGAAAACAACAAACCCTCAAGTGAAAAAGAGTAGAAAAGGATACTTTCCTTTCACTTCTTCTCACCCCTTTATTTCTCACATTTTTCTTGGTTCCTTGCCTCTTATTTTTGTTGAATTTCTTCCCCAATCTTGTACTCTCGGTAATTTCTCACACATGTGCCAGTCATCGTGATCCAATAATGAGCAATTCCCTTCACCTCTTTTTAAATAACTCACAGTCCCCTCCTCATGATTTCTATTGTCCTGACTGTCCTTCACAGTTGGCTGTTTCTCCAATAGAAATTGCGAAATTGTGTCAAATTGTTCTTAATTTTTAAGCGATCACATTTTCGTAAAGAAAATTAGTTTTTTTAATGAATAAATTGACTATTTTTCTATAAATAAATTAGCGTTTTAGTTTCGGTTTTGTGTTGTTGAAAAAGTTTGGGAAACCAGTTTCTTGGAATATATTGAATATATCAAATTATCTTATAAAGTTTTTTGACATTAAACATTGTAAGCAGACCAAAAAATATTTAATTGAAATATTTTTTTCCATTTTAAAACAGAGATTTCTTTGGGAACTGCCTATAAATAGCAGTAGATTATGGGCAACATAAACAAAACAGTCCAACCCAAAAAAAAAAAAAAGCCGGACGTAATCCGTGTTTAATTTATTTACCAACCGTTTCAATTAAAATGTTTGTCCACCACTTGGACGAAAGTTTTTCTCCGGGCGAAATTATGGGCAGCGAAAAGTTTGCAACTGGGTGAGCGGGAACGGTGCCCTAAGCCGCGACTACGGCAATCCCCCAAAGTGCTGTTCAGGTGGCTCATAAATGCTAACTGACAATCGATAGCTGACCGACATAAATCACGCTGGAATCGACGGTCCAGCTGGCGCCATCTGGGGGTCGCACTTGGCTCCCAAAAGTGTGACCGAGTCCACCGAAAATAGAGCGACCACACACAATTCAACTTGCAAATTGCATTTATGCATTATTCAGCGGCACTAGAAGCAGCAGCCAAAAGCGCAATTTGCAACTTTTCCCAGCAATATCAACTATGTATTTAAAACAGAAATTAGACACGACACGGGCAATAATAAAAACAACAAAGGCCACACGTCGAGGACGCGACACCATCTAAGGCAGCATTATATACTCAAAAAAATTATACAATTTAGCCATGCGCCTCGATGGCTTTTAAATCACCAATCCGAAAATTTCATAGATCATAAAGTGGCCTTCTTCTTTTTATTTGAAGATATTTTGAGTTGTTTAAGGCAAAATGTGTTCAACACAAATTATTGTAACACTAAAAAATATTATTTTAACCATGTGAATGCTGTAGTGTCCTGAATAAATATGTTTTACAATATGTTTAAATATTTATCAAAATAACTAAACGATTTCTGATTTTTTAAAAGCTTTTTTTATCATTTTAGATAAGACATTTTAAAATTCTGTGTATTGTGTACTGTGTATTTACATTAAAATAATGTTTTCCAGAAATGCTTAAATATTGTCTCTAAATAAAGTATATTTTCTATTAAAAAAAAAATATATATATATTATTATTTCGGAAATTGATAAAAATTAGGATTTATGCTAAACATAACAAATTGAATGCATTAGATTTGCAAAGCTTTTCAAGTGTAGTAAGCAGTCAAACAGCGCTGACAATGCGCCCCCAAAGGGTGGTGGAAAAATCACAAAACTTTTACAATTTCAACGGGTAAAAAACGTGCATAGCGTCAAAGAGAACACGCGCGACGTATCTATGTATGTATGTATGTATGTAAGTACATGTATATTTTTGTGGGATGCAGGGGCGTGGCTCGTCAGGGGGGAAAGAAGAGAGGGCCATGGCCCAAACAAACGCAGGCGGCCGAACTGCTTTAAGCGCGACAACAACGTCCGCCGCTATTGTCGTCGCTGTGATCGCCTTACTCAGTGCTGAGCAACTTAAGTACAAAATTTAAAAAATTAAAAAAAACTTTATTATTACTTACTTAAGTCACAAGTTAACAGAGAAAGCAACTAGCCATTTAGGAATCTCATCTGAATCTCTCAAAATATGTTTCAAAAATTCAAGAAAAAAACAATTTGTTATGCTTTGAAACCTCAACGTTGTTTTTTTTTGGAACAGCTATTTATTAAAAATATTAGATACGTTTTTGAATATTAAAACGCTTTAATGTGTAATCTTAAAACAATATATACAATCCTAAAATAATGAAATAATTTAAAATAGCTAAATTTTTTGTTTAAGGAAAAGTTCGAACATATCCATTTAATATTGATAAAACATATTGGTATAGCTTTAATTTAATATTAAATTTGATATATGGACAAATATTTCTAAAGACCTCGAACGCTAGTTTTGGATTTCAGATCTTCAGCACTGAAAAGATTGAAAAGGTGTGACAGAGAGGGGGAGGCGGAGAAAGAGAAAGAGAAAGAGAAGGAGAGAGAAGCACATGCGAGTGTTGGTTACCTCTGTCCGTAGTGCGTTCCTTTTCTGCTCGTTTTGCTAAAGTTTTGTTTTTCGGAACAAAACTACAAACACAAGCAAACATGCGCTTTCACACACTCCCACACACATACACACTGGCAGGAGAACAGGACATAAAAGTGCATTCATAGCTGCTGTTTACTCCGAGTGTGTGAGTGAGTATCTGTGTGAGCGGATCTGTGTGCTCGTGCGCTTGCACAACTTCTAGCCCAAAATGAATGAATAAAGTTAGTCAGACAAATTGCATTTCTCGAAAATATTATCCCAAACAAGTAATTGAAAATTTGTTGGTCGTATTTATGCCCCCATTTCCCACTAAAAAATATGGTTGACTGAGGATCGAAGGTTCAAATTGTAAGTTAAAGGCAATGATTCGCCATTTACAATTGGTAATATGAACCAAGGCAGAGAAGGACACATTTATTACCTTAATTTGTAGGATAAAAAGTGAATCAGCTTCAAACAAAATTTAACTTTTAAAATTAAATTCTAATTCGTTTTAATTAAATTAAATTCTAAAAGGATTTTTTGGCAGAGATCCGTACGATTTCCTTCTCAACTCCAATTGCTTTGCGTAGTGCGTAGTCTCCAAAGAGGCTTCAGCACAAATGTAGGCAACGTTTTGCGAGCGAATATAAATACACTTCGAAATAATTTTAGATTGACCTTGAAAACAAAAAAATCGATTAATTATTATTCCAGAGACTTTCATGAATTACGTGTGTCATTTTAGGTATATTACGATACTATAATCCACTAAGTTAAACGTGAGGAAGACTTTCATCTCCCATCTGAGCTATCAAAAATGAATAGTGGCAGGGGCTATGACAGTTTATGTTTGAAAAATACCAAAAAAATAATATTTTGGTATTTGAAGACTTTTGAAATTTACGATCCGAAGAGGACGCACACTTTATCAACAATTTGTATCGAAAACTCTTTTGTAAAGTTTAAGATTAAATTTATATAGCTATAAATTTGTACATTTAAGAACCGATTTAACGTATTGATTGGTAATTTGTCAGAGAAAGGTTAAGTTTATTTCTCAATGTAGTGTTAATCTTTCCAAATTAACAAGAGCATTGCTTCTAGTTTAGAGTTGTCAGTCAATAACAATTGAATATTATATTGAGATTACATATTCTTCCAAGGCAGTATTAAACTCACTGGTACATCGGCTCTTAGTATGACTTTATTCGATTTATACTTCTAGTCTTAAATGTAAATTTTCATTACTACGGATTTATTTATTGTACTGCCCCAAAAAGGGTATACACCCTCACATTTGATACATACTGCATTCAACTTTACCGCTTTCGGATTTCGGTGGCTGCAGTTGTAAAAGCAATGTTTAAAGTTATCCATCCCGGCTTGGACCCATTTCCATGACTCATTCTAAGTGTGTTTTGCCAACTTTTCCGATCATATGTTTCGCCAAGTGTTTGATTTAAAGGAAAGTGCAACTTTGGCGGACGAGGTGTGGGTGTGAGGAAGTGCTTCTTTCTACACGTACGCACATTTTGCAAACTGCACTAAATTAAGGTAACTCCGTGCGGTGCCCCTTGTCCTCCCCCCTTTTGGCCACGTTCTCCCCCTCTGCTTAAAGTGTTGGCCCGGCTAAGCCAAAAAACTAACTTACACCTAACTAAATGACAAAGTTTTGCCAGAACACCCCCACAAACACACATATGAAATTGGGCAAGGGGGGAGTGAAAAGTGAAAAGTGTGAAAGGGAGCTGAAAAAGTGGTTAAAAGGGGGCTAAGGAGCGAAGAGTTGGTTAGACTGCGGAGCGGTAATATAAGGTAAACATTTCTTTCTATGCATATGTGAGCAGCTTGAATAAGTGCCTCTGTATGTGTACTGGCGCTTGTGTGAGTGTGCAACCACATGGACGGCAAAAGGCACGCGCTTCCCCACTCACACACGTTCGCAGCTGTATTGTACACAGAGAAAAAAATAATTCAAAACACAGTCTCACTTCCTCAACACGAACCACTATGCCCCAGCACAAAACTGTTGGCCTTTCGCAGACTCTGTCTTGTAAATAAAACAAATTGGACATACTTCAGTGTACAATTGTCCCACGAGAAAAACTTAAAAAAGAAAATAATATAATCCAAATATGAACTATTTTAAGAGACTCAAAGCCAAAACCATTCATTCAAAAACTCAGTGGAATATACATAGAAATACATATGTATATAAAATATTTTGATTATGGATTTTTAAAAATCCAAATGTTACTACTAATTTTGTATATATATATGAATAAATTTGTATTAGTACATTTCGTAATACTCTTTTGAGGGCTCCCAAAATAAAACTCCGTTATTCTGTGTTGCACTTATTTTAGAGTTTTCACTGTAGTGATTGTTGAAGTGCTGAATGTTGGGGGTTCCTCCTTATTTTTTCTGGTGGCTACTACTTTTGCCACTACTTTAACCGCATAAACGAATGCTCAGAGCGGTTGTGCATATGTGTAAGTTCATTGTATCTGTGTGTGGGGGTGGCTTAGGGGCGTGTCTGGCCGCCCACGGACGTGGCAGTTACCGTTACCATTACCGTTGGCACTGTTACTGTTGCTGTTGCTGTTTCTGCTGCTTGTTTGGTGTCAGCTAACCGGATGGCCATGTTTTGGTTCTTTGTTATTTGCGCGACACACACACACACACACACACGGCCACTCATACAGATGCGTTTGTAACAGGCATTTTTACACATTTACAAGCTGCCACTTTATATTGCATAATATTACCAAGTCTCTACATGAGCCACCTGACTTTTTAACAGACCTCTTTCCCCCTTTTTTTTTGGTTCTTTTTTTTTTGGTGTATGTCAAGTAATTCAATAATTACGCTCTTGACATCATATTCGTGTGGCATTTTCCGGCTGTGTGTGCGTGTGTTTGTGTGAACGGCTTGAGAGTTGTGGCTGGAAAAGTCACACGCAGCTTAACAATTAACCCAACGCCTCTTGCCCCGCCCACTTTGCAAATACACACCCGACACACAGGCACGTGACATTGTGGTTAAGCAGCAAACAAAAAAAGGTGAGAGAAAGCAAAAGAAAGTGGGGAAAAGTGTGGTAAGTCATATTTGTCACTTTGAGACAGTTACGCAATTTACGTAGCAATTAAATTGGGTTTGCAACTTTAAGTTGGTCAAAGGAAAGTGCAGAGAAGGTTCATAAGGGTTTAAAGTAAGCAATGTGCTTGTGGATAAAAAAAACCAATAATCGAAATATTTAAATGGTGAAACAACGAAGTTAAAATTTTATCAATTTATTAAATCAAAAAATTTATCAATGTTAAAATTATAAATTTGGATATTGATTTTAAGAGAATTAATCCACAAGTCTAAAGAGGTGTGTCACTTTGATCTTCGACTAAATTTGGTAAAGTCATTAACTCTGAAAGTTCAATTGTGGGTCACCTTTTACAAGTCATCAGAAACTTAGAAATAACTAAAATAAATAACTGAAAATGGGTCAAAAGAATGATCAACGTTTTATTGAAAAATTTGTGTGTACATTTTTTAGAGAATCGAATCACAAGTCTTTGAAGGTATGTCACTTAAATTTTGGAATGTTATGGACTCTAGAAGTCCAATTTTGAGTCACTCTTTTACAAGACTTCGGAAAATTAGAAATAACTAACATGAAAATGGGTCAAAAATTTGATCAACGTTAAAATGAAAAATTTGAATGCAAATTTTTAGAGAATCCAACCACAAGTCTTTAGATATATGCCACTTTGAAATCAGATTACATATGGTAAAGTTATGGAATCAGAAGGCCACCATTGGCAACTCATCGGAAACTTAGAAATAACCAACATGAAAATGGATCAAAAAGTCGGTCAACGCTAAAATGAATATTTTGAATGCAGATTTTTGGAGAATGCAATCACAAGTCTTTAGAGGTATGCCACTATGAATTCAGAATATATTTGGTAAAGTTATGGAATCTATAAGTTTAATTGTGGGTCACCTTTGGGCAACTCATCGGAAACTTACAAATAACCAACATGAAAATGGGTAAAAAGTCGGTCAACGCTAAAATGAAAATTTTGAATGCAGATTTTTAGAGAATCCAACCACAAGCCTTAAGAGGTATGCCACTTTCAAATCGGATTATATTTGTTAAATTTATGGAATCTATAAGTCCAATTGTGGGTCACCTTTGGGCAATTAATCGGACACTTAGAAATAACCAACATGTAAATGGCTAAAAAAATCGGTCAACGCTAAAATGAACATTTGGAATGCAGATTTTTGGAAAATACAACCACAAGTCCTTAGAGGTATGCCACTTTGAAATCGGATTATATTTGGTAAGGTTATGGAATCTATAAGTCCAATTGTGGGTTACCTTTGGGCAACTCATCGGAGACTTACAAATAACCAACATGAAAATGGGTCAAAAAGTCGGTCAACGCTAAAATGAAAATTTTGAATGTAGATTTTTAGAGAATCCAACCACAAGTCTTTAGAGATATGTCACTTTGAAATCGGATTATATTTGGTAAAGTTATGGAATCTATAAGTCCAATTGTGGGTCACCTTGGGCAACTCATCGGAAACTTAGAAATAACTAACACGAAAATGGGTCTAAAATTTGATCAAAGTTAAAATAAAAAAATTGAATGCAGATTTTTAGAGAATCAAATCAGAAGTCTTAAGAGGTATGTCACTTTGAGATCGGCATTAATTTGGTAAAGTTATGGACTCTAGAAGTCCAACTGTGGGACACCATTTTACAATAATCGGAAACCTAAAAAAAACGAACATGAAATGTGCAAGCATCTGGGTTCTAATTTTATTTTCCTTTTTTTCGATTGTTGGTTATTTGGGACGATGTAGTAGGCCGATCTGGGCGGGTTGTATCCAAATATCTTTAAAATTGAGTAACTACTTTGCGAAGAAACGGGCTGACGGGCATGGCTATATCGACTAGCCTTTTGACGCTGACGAATAATTTATATACTTTATGGGGTCGGAAATGTGCCCTTCACTGCGGTGCAAACTTTTGACTGAATTTATAATACCCTTTGCAAGGGTATAAACATGGAAAATGCTATATTCAGCTCCAGTCAGGAAAGGACATTAGGGACACAAAAATATGATTAAGTGCAGGAATATGGAGGTTGTAGTTAAATAATATTTTTAAGCCCAGCCGCCTGCGAATTATTTGGTTTGCGCCTTTAAAAGAAGTTGACATTTAAATTGGTTTTATTTGCCGCACGAATAGAGTTATTCGCTTATGATAGCTCGTCTATCATCCGCCTAGAGTCTATTTTTATAGTTGACAAACCTCGGCAGCATTCCCCCGATATCTGGCAGCAGGAACAACAACAACAACAACAGTATTATTATGGGAGCCAACGATTAGCAATTGCCCTGAAAGTACTTCGCCTTGCCTTTGCCGCCTGCCACGCCCACAAAAACGGCCGTTAAGCGAGGAGGGCGTCACCTGAAACACTCCCGAGCATCCTGCTTATTTTCTACTTTGCCATGGGGGGGGGGGGCTGGTTGGATAACTAGAGGGTTGGGGGCGGAAAATTGGAGGTAGAAGTAGGAGGGTGTGGCTGGCGTGTGCCTGCTGGAAAGGCGCGTGTAAAGCAACAGAAAATCGATTAACATGGCTTTAATGGCCCCCATCTCTTGTTGCCAACAGTTATGTCAATTCAGATATTTTTACTCTAAGTTCGAAAGTGATATATCAAAAATAATGAGATTGACCGCTTGACTGTTTTTTTTTCTTATAAAAGTTTATATATTTTAATAGCTAAACAGCCTTCTACATTAATTTAATTTCAAATTAATTAAGTTTCACAAAATCAAAGATCATGTTATAAATTCGGTAGAGTTACCATTTAAATCTTTTTGAACTATGAGAACAATTTTGTTTATTGCCGACTTTACTGTCGGTTTTTGTTTTAAATAAAAAGCAAATGTTTTAAATTTTGTTCTTCAGGGCAACTATAAACAGCATAAAAACACATAATATTATTAAATGATAAAGTCAATAAAAGGATTTTAAATTAAAAGATGTTTTATAACGACTTTCCATTTTCCCTTTTTTTTTGACAATTTTTTGATGGAGCCATTTTTAGCTATTTTTAATCCCTGATTCATCTTTGGCTAGTATTGCAATTTGGCCAACACTGCCAATAAGAGTGAGATGAGAAGGCGGCAAACTTTTCCACGCTTTAGAGACAAATCCGCACCCCTGGCCCCGCACTTCCGGTGTAAATATGCCAACATCTGGGGACCAGACTTCGTGGGCCTCTTGAATTGTGAATCGCGAATCGTGAGCGACTTTGGCGGCATTAATTGTGACAGATTTGCGCCATCATCCCCCAAACGCAATCACTTTAAATTCCAACCTTAAAGTCTGAAATGGGATATTAATGCATTCAAATTTCGAGCCATGGGGGCGATTGTAATTGACTTGGCATTGTACCGCCATCTGCAATATGGCCCCAGTTGTCGGTTAAGCGAGATTTAATTGATTTGAACTTTGGCAGACCCAAAAATTTGTAATAAGCCTGCCAATCCAATTCCTGCGATTGATATAATTAAAGCAAATTGCCTAATTTAATTGCTGTATTTGATCTTTGGCATTTTTAATGACCTTGCCCCTTTCCAATTTTACGAAAATTGTCTTTGCAATAGGAGGTCTTACTACTTATGTTAAGCTTGAATATATAATTCAGACTTCGGAGAGGTATATACAATACAATACATACGTATAAACAAACTTCACTTCAATTTCGGATGCCGATTTTGGGACAATTCTTAGTAATGTGTGTGATAATTCTTAGGAATTTCCCAAAAAAAAAGTAACTTAAACTATTTAAGTCTGATTTCTAATTGGTATACCTCTTAAAGCATATTTTTAAATTCTTTTTCAATCATTTTTGAAATTACCTAAAACAAAGATGAAAATGTGTTTAATCTCCGATTAGAGTAGACCCTCAACGAAATAAAATGGCATGATTGATCGATTAAATTGCCCACGGTAATTCGAATGCCACCAACAACAATAACATTTGTAAATCACATTTTCCGACATTTCCACACTCATGCACCCGCAAACTCGCGCACACCAGTCTAATTGAAAATGCTAATTACAATGGAACATAAACTAAAAAAAAAACTAATTAAAAAAAGAACTAACCAAACGAAAGTGGAAGCGGTAAAATAAACTATCGATTGCGGAAACATAAAACTGGAAATCCTTTTTGAATTATGGTTTTAAACAATATTCAAATGCAGTACGAAACAAACGACTTATTTTTGAAGCAGCAAATCAAATTAGCTTGTATGAAAAGTGATTAACTAAAAACTTCACTTATTATATTTAACTAATATGGATGCTTGCATACTGTGAAATGTGTTCCTACAGTTACATTAAAAACCTAGAGCTTAAACATAGAAATTAAACATCCAGATACTTTGTATTTTCAAACAAATTCCAAAAACTCATAAAATGCAAAGCTTATTGTGGCTATCGATTACTTGAGTCGAATAACAGAATCCGGCTAGAATATTCAACAGATATAAGCCCAAAAACAATTCATGTGCGTTTAGTTTATTTGCCTACATACAAATACACAAACATATGTACTTCTAATTCTGGTTCTGTTCAATTTAAGTTTTGCGTTTTGACAAATTGCCATGTATGTGGGGGGTGGTGGGTGGTGGGGGGAATGTGGAATTCATGCAGCTTTATTATTCATTACCAATGCAAAACGTTTGTAAAGCGTGCACTCAACTCGATTTTTAAGCCAGGCAATCGAAGCTGGAAAACCCTGGAAATTTGAAAATAAATTGCAGCAGAAACAATTTAAATAAGCCCAAAAAAATATAAAATCACATTTATATATTTTTAAATATTTCAAGGATTTAAAGGAATCTAGAATACGATTTTCTTTAGATATTCTACAATTATCGAAAAACTACTACTACTACTATTCTATTCAACTATTTCGAAAATATTTAAATAAAGGTAAATATTATATTTTTTTTACATAGTTAATCCCTTTGTTACCATATAAAACTATTTCCCTACAGAATTGCATTGCCAACTAGTCGTAATCAAACCTAATTACCAATTTATTCATTTCAGGAAGTCTAATTTATAGGCTGTGTCACAATTCGAGCACCGGACTGCAGTCAAAAAAATGCAAATAGCAGAGCTTTGCGAATGTCAACGCGAAATATTTATGCAGCATTGATTTGACAACAACACAGCCCAACAACAATTGCCGGACAATGAATTCAACTATGGATTTTCGCACTCGTGCAACGAAAACCACAAAGGAGGATCAAGTTTGCCTGCTAATGACAGGACATTCGAGCTAATGCCATTCAAATTAAATTAAATTAAGCAAGGCCATGCAAAAACAATTCAATACCATCATGCCAAAATACTGGCTATTCACTAGAAATGCTGACAAGATTTAATTAGCGAAACTATGGGGATATTATATGACCCAATAAATGTGCAAATATTGGCTTAAGAAGCCGTGAATGGGTGACATTATTTACATAATTAGAAAGCTAATGAATAAATATTTGGGTGTTTACTCGAACTTTGACAAACGGACCGAATCAAATCATTTGGAATTATTCTTTCTCTAAAGATGGCTTTGAGTTGCGAGTTATTCCTTGGAGGGAAAATATTGTTTCAAGTTTTATTTTACAAGCGTATCACATTTTTCACAATAGACTCAATTGATTTCCTGTTTTTATACCCTTGCAGAGGGTATTATAATTTTGGTCAAAAGTGTGCAACGCAGTGAAGGAGACATCTCCGACCCTATAAAGTATATATATTCTTGATCAGGATCACCTCCTGAGTTGATATAGCCATGTCCGTCTGTCCGTCTGTCTGTCCGTCTGTCTGTTTCTACGCAAACTAGTCTCTCAGTTTTAAAGCTATCGAATTGAAACTTTGCACACACCCTTCTTTCCTTTGCACGCAGTATATAAGTCGGAACGGCCGGGATCGGCCGACTATATCCTATAGCTGCCATAACTTTCGTGTTTGTAAAGTTAGGAAGTTGGGATTTTCTATGGGTTTTATATTTGGCCAATCAATTCGACCTACCAAATTTCATAAGAATCGGACGACTATATCCTATAGCCGCTATATAACTGATTAATCGGAAATGCCAAAACTTTGGTGTTTGTTAAGTTAGGAAGTTGGGATTTTCCATGGGTCTTATTTTTGGCCAATCAATCCGACCTATTAAATTTCATAAGGATCGGCCGACTATATCCTATAGCTGCCATATAACTGAACGATTGTAAATGCCATAACTTTGGTGTTTTTAAAGTTAGGAAGTTGGGATTTTTTATGAGTATTAAGAATGCATCATATGAATAATTTTGGAGAATATAATTTACAGAGTATTCTGCAAGGGTATATCAACTTCGGCTCCGCCCGAAGTTAGCTTTTCTTTCTTGTTATCATTGGATTACTTTTTATTTATTTATAATCCCAATAGAGAGTTTATGATTAATTTCGATCTATATTGTGCCCCAATAAATACCTTAAACACTTAGTATCTACAGTCACTTAAAGTTCAAAGGTTAATCAGTGGGCCAAAGGTTGATTCTGATGTGGTGTTAACATCCTTAAAGTCCTGCGTCTCAGGTCTTATTCATCCGCCATCCGTTTATAGTTGAACATGGCAGTGTTCATAGTTGTCAGCCCCTCTCCCAAACACCGCCCACCGCCCCTTTAACCCTTTTGCAGCAGCATCGTGATGCCACCCCACGACCCCCGCTTAACCCCTCAACGCCGGAGTGCGTGACTCTATGCCTGTTTGTAGTCTGATGCAGATTGGCTCCGGCTGCGGAACGTCAGCGGAAGTTTAGCGCATTGCAAGTGGACCATCCACCCACCGACACACGGCCGCCTGCCACGCCCACTGGCCCACACGCCCTCAGTGCTGCCAATAATATATTACAAAAGGTAGCTAAAAAGTGACCATAACAGTCTGCCACTAAAATAAATAACTTACATCATTTACTATTAAGTTTAATGCACTGGACATTTGAAAATAATTTAATCATCGATTTCTTAAAAATTCATATTTTCTGCTGAGCTGCGATCATTTTTATATAAAATATTAATTAAATTTTTATAAAGTGTCTTGAATAGGCTGATCAAAAATGCACTCTGTTTTATTCTTCAGAAGATAATAAATAAAGATTCATAAAGATAATAAATAATAAATTTAAAGTTCTAATCAATATTTCCCTGCAAAATTCCTTTTTAACTATGAGCTGTTAATTAAAAATAGTGATATTGAACTATAATTTGATATACAAATTGGGGAGAATTTTAATTAACACATTAAGCCCGAAATATCAAATTGGGTAAATTAATTAAATTAATTAATTAATTATTAAATTAAATTAAATTAATTAATTATTATCAACAATTATTATTGACACTAGAAAATTATATATTATATTATTATCGCATTAAGCTAGAAAATATAAATATACAATTATGTAATTAATTAACTAAATTATTAACAATTATTCTATTAACACTAGAAATAATTACATTAAGCCGATCAACTAATTTCCGATCTTTTAAAAAATAACTACACCTCAGGTATACAAAATAAAAAAAATCCATCCGAAAATGTAAAAAATGACTTTATGAATATATTTCAGAACAACGAAATTATAATTTGTCTACAAATAATTTTACCGATTTTTTTGTGTCAGCTGTATGATATAGTCTCACATTCCGGAAATAATTTCACTTAGTTCGGATATATTTTAATGTGAAAAATTAAGACCAAAAACAAAACCAGCGTTTTGTTTTTCCAGACCAATTATTAATTCGCACACACATATTTTTAAATGATATATAATCGGATATACACAAAAATATAAAAACAAACTGCAAACAAACAAAATTCTTTTACCGGAAAAAGAAACAGCTTCAGTGCACAAGATAACTGCGGACAAGTTGAAATAATATTGTTACAAAATCAGCTCGTCAATTTGATACTATATGACACAAAAGTGTTGATCGAGCAATTAATATACATTATTATGGGCAAAGATAAACAAAGCGCGGCTATATAAGCCGGGTTTTCAATTCCAATGGCCATTCAACGTCAAGATGCGTCTCTTTTTGCTGTTTTTTCTGGCCCTAAGTTGCTGTCTGATGGTAAGTAAAATTAATAAATATATGCTTAAAATAGTCCACAATAACACAAATAGGAAATACAAGTAGAAGTTTATACATGAACCTTTTGATCAAATTTTAATTTCCATTTCAATTTAAATTTGAATTTAAATTTAAAAATTTATCATTGTTATTTTCCGAACGTTCCCATAAAATTTATACGATATGGACGTCCATTTAGCTTTTAAAATTGAGCGACTATTTTTGTCTACAATCGCTGTCTTATTTTCTAAATGAGTTCTAAAAACTATCCAAATATTTTTAGCAACTGACCGTGGCAGATATGGATTTGATTCGTGGACTGAAAAACGCCGTTCGTCATCACAACTCCACAGGTGAGCTCTTCAGAGCTCCTCCACCACCACCTAGCTCCACCGCAGCTGGATCGACTGGTTAGGTGGATCGAGAACTATATAAAGGAACAACTTTTGACCAAATTCCAATGTAAACAATATCGAGTTAATCCCCATGCAGTACTACCGCTTTAAAATAAAGGTTTCAAGCTAGCAACAAGGAATTATTTTACTAAGGGCCGGGTTCTCGAGTGCCAGTTAATGTGCCAGTAATCTAACGACCGGATTTACTTTTTCTAAATACTTTGAATTTTCTTGTTCGTTTTTTTGAGGAGTTCAAAATGACTTAACAGACATACCAGGTGCCATTTTAGAGTTAATTCTCACATGAGCAATTTCTCCAACCAAAAAAAATGTAACACAGCCAAAAATAACAAAATGACCTAAAAACATTAAATTATTTTGCAATGTTCCCTAAATGCTATCTAATTTTGACAAGTTTTTAGGTATACTTAAATTAGCATTTAAAAAAATGTATATCACCAAATTTGGAATGGAAAACCGGCAAGGTCAGTCTGTATTTTTCGTGTTGAGCAGCATATTGGTCACACCAGAAATATAAAGCACTCATTGTATATATTAATAAATTTAAAAAGAAACTTTCTTTTCGAAAAGTTGAGACAGCCCTTGTTCGATCCGTACGTAATATTCAAAGATGCCAGAAAAAGGCCATCATGGCAGTACTTTGGCGTGAAAAGCGCAGTCGGACAGTGCGACACCCGAGGCAATGCAAATATATGCACATGCTGACATAAGTACATGCAAGCCGACGCCGGCCACCAAATGACGAGGCCAATGGAGTTGATAGCACCAACTAAGATGCCTTCGCCCGCCGCCCCGCCCCACATCTCCCCTGACACAACCGCCCACCGCCCACCGCCCAATACCACCCCCAACACGCTGGATAAACACCAGGCAGCCCCAGAATTGAGGTCTCCAAACAACAACAACCACAACTCGGGTCTAGCCCATATCATTCCACAATTTCGGGGACGTTTATACGAAGTTATAAAATTACAAAGACAATTATTACTCACATTTTCGATGATTTATTTGTCGTGATATGCAAGCACTTTTTACATTTATTAAATTATATTAACTTTGTCTATCTTGGTCTCTTAAAGAGTAAATTAGTTTTTTGAAGCATTCTCTTTATGTACATTTCACACGATATTACTATTTACACTTAAAATATATTTTACCAAACAGTTTTTTAACGTGGGTATTTTAACAGTTATTAAAAATTTGCATGGCATTAATAAAAGCACTCCTTGAGTGTAATATAAGCCCCGTTACTTGAAGTCACTTAAAATATATATTTTTTAATTTAAACAGGTAAGCTTTTTCAAAAGAGATAAAGTATTTTCTCATGATTATTAAAATTATTATTATTATTTTGTAATATTTAGCCTTTCCAGGTTCTTTATAAAGCGAAACAATATTTTTTAAACTTAACTTTCAGTGGTCAATGAGCTTTATTGTCATGTCATGCAATTTTTTCCCTACAGAACATTTTCAAAATTTTAAAAACATTTTGAGCAAAAAAAGGTAAGGACGGTATATTTTTCGGAACCAGTCTTTTTGGAAGTTGCACCGTGTGAACGCCCTGAAAATCGAGACTGGGCCGTGCAGGAAGCCTTAAAGCCTTGAGGTCACTACAAATGCGTGACGCGTGAAAATTCGTCAAATGCAGGCCATCTGACATGGGGAGCGACTGCATCCTCCTGTCCTCCTCTCCTCCTGTCCTCCATCCCCCCCTGCACTCCGCCCGATGCTGCTTAAATATGCACAAAGACTCACGCATGGCCAAAAGGCCGAGCCCGGCAAGATTTGCTCAGCCAAGCGAGTGTGTGTGTGAGCCAGAGGGCGGGGCGGGGCGGGGGGCGTGGCTGAGTTGGCTGTCAACTGATTAAGCAGCTGGGAAGAGAAGCAAGGGCCAAGGACCAAGGACCCAGGACTCAGGACGCAGGGAACCAGGACCAGGGAACCAGGACCAAAAGACCAAGTGGCTGTCATCGCCGCGATCCAGGGCATTCATATGGTAACAAGCGATTCACACCACTTGAATTGCAATTAAAAGTCGGAGACTGAATCTCTTGGGTGCCCGGAATAAAGCCAGACCAGACATGGGGCAGCTGCACCAGGGATCTATGCTCTCCCAAAGCAGTGCCACAGAATTCTTCAGAATTCTTCATTAAAACAGTTTAAAACGGTTTTTATAATTTTTTTTCATTATTGTTTTTAAATAGAAATATAGAACTTTCTGTAGGCACAGGTAAACAAAAATTGTTTATCGCTCACGGTCAAAAACAATTTTCATTATTACCTAAATCTTTTTTTTTAATATTAATTACTGATCAGGATAACAAAATAATAAAATAAATTTAAAAACATAAAAAATATTATCACGTCTCTTTTTCAAGAGTATTACCTACAAATTAAAAGAACAAAAGACTGGGATGGCGCAAGCATTAGGTATTCATAAATTTATGGAAACGTAATCTTGCAATACTGAGTGTGTTAAATATGAAAATTATTTAATAAATGTGCATACAGTATAATGTTGTTGGAATTGTTAAGTGTGAAATAGTGTTTCAATTGCGACAAAATCATTACATTTGGGTGACAATATAAACCGCAACAAAAAAAAAAAGTGTGGGTATATACGGATCGATTTGTATGATTTCATCTCGGGACCACCACCTGGACTTATCCCTTGCCCGGCTCCTGGCCCTGCTCCTTCTCCTTCTCCTGCTTCTTCTTCTGCTCCCTCTCCTGCTTCCTCTCCTGCTCCTTCGCCTTCTCCATCTTCAGCTTCTCCTCGTTGAGCAGCTCCATGCGGTTGTAGGCCTCGATGCGGTCCTCCAGCTGGGCCACCTCCAGCCACATCTGGCTGGCCATGTACCAGCGCGGCGGCGGATTTTCGTTAATCTTGGCCAGCAGCGTCTCCAGGCGCTTCACATCCCACTGATTGGCCTCCTCGCGGCGGTTGGTCATCAGGGACTTGAGATAGTTCATCTGGCGCTCGCCGCCATTCGGGGTGATCACCCGGTCGGCCGGTTCCACGGCGCCGCCCTTCAGCGCCTGGCAGGATTTCTCATTCGGACCGGGCACAAACGGTTGCAAATGGACGTCGGCCGGCTGGCCACCGCCCATCATAATGGCGGTGGGGAGGGGGGCCGCCTGCGGATTGACCGCCGGCATCAGGTGCGTGGCCAGCTCCTGGGGCGGCGGTATCTGCGGCATCTGCGGCCTGGCCGCCGGCTGCACCTTCTTGCGCTTCGCCAGTCCGGAGGCCCCGAAGTCCGTTTGGGTGCCAATTGAACGGCGGCCCACGGGATCCGCGGGCGTCTCCACCACCGGCGGCACGGTGCGCGAGGCAATCTTCGAAATGCGCTTCCTTGGGGCCATGACTTACAAGCTTACACAAGTCCTTGAATTTTCTCTAGATTCTTTTCTTTTTTCCGGCTTATCCCGGAAGACGTACCAGCTCAATTGACCAACCAGCTCCAAAAGAAATCACCCAGCTGTCAAAGCTTAAAATGAAGACTACTTAGTGCTCGTAAAATCTAAAAAATACTCCGAGTATCGGGTAAAAAAAGCAACCGAAAATAGGGCTGCCACCCAAAAACTGCATTATATAACCCTATAGCTGCATGAATTTCCCTGGTCTTTTGGTTCCACAATTCTAACAGAAAAACAGTTTGTGGGCTTATAAAAAAACAAAACCCATGACATAGTTAAGGGACCTGGATCTATTTTTTGATTTAATAATACAAAAAAGCATATTTTGATAGCGAATCTATTAACATAAAGCTTTGTGTTTCGGGTGTGAATGCCAATCGATGGGCAATAACATAAGGAATTCCAACATGTGACCATTATTTCACAGGGCTTTGATCATAAAAACCGTAAACTTAAAGTTTTTTTCGTTCTTTGGATTATATTTTCGTCAAAATAAAGCGCAAAGCAAAAAAAAAATAACTGTCTTGTGCAGCTTAGGAAAATAAACTATCAATTCCAGTTTAATTTGGAACATTTTATTTGTTTTACCGAATTTTATTTCTTATAAGAGGTTACATGATTACCTAAAGATTTTCTGCAAAGAATTGGCCATGAATGAAATTTTTCAGTGCCAATCGCTTGAAAATTTTAAAGCGAATTTAACATAAGACATCCTGCCATAAAAACTTTATTTTATAAACTAACCATACTTCACCATATTTTAGTCGGCGGGTGGCAATTAAGAATTATTGCCACCCGCTGATTAAAATCTGTCAGAGGCATAATGTTATGAATTGAAACTTAACGGAAATTGGATAAAATCTATGACATGGTTATTACAGTTTAACGAGAAAAACGTGATAATAAACGTCCCACAAAGCAGCTTTTAATTAGATGAGCAAAAGGCAACAGGTAAAGTTCAATCGCAACATTTGCTTGACAGGCGCCCTCTGTCGGCTGAACTCAACAGCCAGATAAAATGTCATATATATCGTATAACAAACTAGTGGGTGAACCTTCACAGCCCTTAAATGGTCATGGGTGGTGGGGCAACCAAGCAAACGTTTCCTAGGTGAACTCTGTATGACCGACCACAGCAATCGAGTGAAAACTATTCACAATTGGGCAAAGGACACTGCAAGAAAATCAATTTAAAATCTCTAAAAAATAAAAACAAATATTCAAATACTCCAATGCTTCCAAATGTTTTACAATTTTGTATTTCCTTAACCACTTATCATTAAAGCTAATTGGAAAAAGAAAACATAATTTTTTTTTTAATTAATTTTTGTTTAATGTATATTTTATATATTTTGCTGTATTATCAAAGAATATGTATTTCAAAACTGCAAAAATTTCTTGAAACTGTGAGAACTAATTGGTAAAAAGATTACTAGTTTTTTGGACCTAGGACAAGTACAAAGTATTTGAGAGGATAATTATCTAGTTATATGTATGTAAGGTACAAATTAAAAAGAAAATACAATTTTAATTTAAAATGTACAATTTGTATAATTTTGAATAATAATAAGTTGCAGTTACGACCCTTCAATTATATCTGATTTTGTAAATGTTTAAAAAGAAACATTAACATAACATGCAAATGATATGGAATGGCTTATTTTAAAGTTGTACTTTAATTGTGATATTTTAATAAGTATATATACAAATTTAAGAACAAAAACTATATATATTTCAGTATAGTATTAAATATCCAGCTCAGCTTTTTCTACAAATCTCCACCTTAGAAAGTAAAAGGGTAGCCACCTATTTTGTACTACATTTGGTTACCTGGATACGAAGTAACTAACAACACTAGAACTAATATACCGCACTATCGGGTATTTTTGCCAGTGCATTTCCGTTGCCTGGCAACCTTCAATTTGGGACTCGGTGGCGCAAACAAAGGCGCCAAAGACCACAACAAATGACGGAGTGGAAAATGCAATTGCCAGCGCAGCCGGCGCAGCGAAAACAGGTGAACTCGTCGGAAGAATCCAGGAATGTCCTTCAAGGATGTGCGAGGTGCGTGCGTACTGACACCCACCATCAATCAATTGGCACGGGAAACCGCATTTCTTCTCCTTTTTCCAGATCTGGGGGAACATCTCAAGCTGTTGGGCTTTCCGCGGGTATTTCCCCTGCAATCCCTGGCCAATCCGCACGGCAGCCTGGCCAGTTTCCACATAGTGGCCGAGCTCCTCCAATGGCTGGCCGGTCTGATGGAGCCGGGTGCCACATTGCCCGGCGGCGTGGATTCGGAGGAGCAGCGGGTTCTACTCGTTCGCTCGGCCACCGAGTTTTTTGTGACCAAGGCGGCCATTCGTTTGAATCCCCGGAAATTGTATGCCGCTGCTGCGGTCACCGCGGCGGAACTCCAGAAGATAACCCGACTCCTGACGGCCCCAGGACAGAGCGAGGCAGATGGCGACGAGGAGGAGCAGAGGGATCAGTACAGAAGCCTCAATCCCGTGGATATTGGCGATAAGATGGAGGAGCTGCGCAAGGCCCGGGAACTGGCCGCTGATTTGACCCAGCGCGGCACAACCATATACGAACTGCTCTCCAAGGAGCTGCTCAACAAGGAGGCGCGTCTGGCCCAGGCCCAGCGACCCCTGGAACTGCTCAGTGTGGAGAGAACCCTGAAGAACGCCATCCAGGCCAGCCAGGTGCGGCTGCAATCGGGTCGAGCCCAACTGGAGGCAGCCAAGGTGGAGCTGAATGCCCTCGGCTCCAAGTTGCAACGCCGCCGGGCAGAGCTGGAGCGGACTCGCCAAAGATTGGAGGCGCTGCATCGCATTCGGCCGGCTCACATGGCCGAGTTCGAGGATTGTGAGAAGGAATTGCAGCAGCTCTTCCAGCGCTATTTCCTGAGGCTTCATGTCCGGGATGCCCTGAAATCGCAATTGGAGCTGCGCACCAAGCGGGCCACGCCCATTGCCTCCCCTGTCTTGCAGAAGCCGGCCGAGAGTTCCATGCCCTTCATCCCGGAGGGACTGATCGAAGACGATGACGATGACGACGATGACGACGAGGACGATCTGGATGACGAGGCCGAGGATGATGGCGGCGAAGCGGTCTCCGGCCTCGAAATGGTCGTTAATGGCCGCAGTGTTTTCGGCCTGGACTCGGAGATACCGGACATTCGGGACGAGGATAAGCTGATGCAGCAGGGCACCGGACACCTCGCCTCGGCTCAGGGAAAGCGTCCTGGCACCGCCACCTCCAGGATCAGACCCACCACGGGCAGGAGCAGGAAGGGAATCGCAGGTAGGGAATCACTGTAATCCTCGGGTGTCTACAACAAGTTGACAATTGACATCCTGTTCATTCAAAGTATCAAGAATTTTTAGTTTCATATTTGCATGCCCACAAAGGCCAAAAACACAAAAAGTAAACATTAACAAATATTAACAAAAAGTATGTCCTGGTGGTTCAAAGTCTCCGAAAATACTATATTATTTACCAATCAAGGTCCCAAGAATAGTTTTTTCTTCTCTTATAATCTTTGACATAATTTAAAACAAAATTTAGGAACCATTTTTAGTGATTTCAAACCTTAAAACAGTGTAATCGTAAAATTCCTATCGGAGATACTGCGCTTTTTAAAACCTTTATTATTTTAAAGTTATATTTAAAAGTTCAGAGGAAAGAAAGTAAAAAATAATTTTTTAATTACATTTCATATTTAGTCACCTCGAATTTCCACTTCAAGTTATAATATCTATAATAACGAAAATGTACACCCAATTTTCCATCACAAATTATTTTTATTTTTGAATCGAAAAAATATTACATTTTTAAAATAGATTTAAAAAAAAACAATATAATTTCCTTATTTATTATCCATTTATTTAGTCACGACTGGATTGAGAAAACCACAATTTAGCTCTATTTCCTGATATAATAATCATTTTTGAGTTCTTAAAAAATGCAATATAAATACGAGCATTAAACTAACTTGTTTTTACTGCCTTGATTATTACAAACCTTAGGAAAAGGGGCAGCAGGACTAGATGGAGGAGGAGGCGATGCCAGAGCAGCTCGAGGATCCCGAAGAGGAGCAGGAGGAGCAGCTGGAGGAGAAGCAGGTGGCGCCCATCGAAATGGCCGCAATGGACCCGGCAGCAGTATGCTCAACTCACGGGACGATGACAGCAGCTTCGGGAGCTCCGAAAGTGAACTGGATGTGGGCGAGATCATGGGCATGAGCGGGATGAGCGGGATGAGCGCCATCAGCGGGATTAGTGGCATAAGCAACATTGCCCTGGGTGCCGCCGATGACGATTGTAAGTCTTCCAAATATCCCCCTAGTTGGACATGACTTGTAACACCTATCCTCTATCATCTATCCCTAGTTGATCTCAACTCTATCGATGACATCAGCATTTCAAAGTTAACAGGGGAACTGCCTCTGCGACCGAAGACGGCCAATAAAGCGGAGCACCACAGCGATGAGGATTTCTAGGGTTAACCAATCATTTTCTACGTATTTTATAGACACGTCAAAAAGGGGCATTCAGGTTATCGCAAATAAAGAAATATTCATGGCAACATAGATTTATTTTCAACCAAACACGGGGGAAATCAGCATTGAATCCAAATTTCATTTTCAATTTGAAGTATCGAAAAATTAAAGCATTTTTTTTTTGCCAATATATTTATACCCTTGCAGAGGGTATTATAATTTTGGTCAAAAGTGTGCAACGCAGTGAAGGAGACATCTCCGACCCTATAAAGTATATATATTCTTGATCAGGATCACCTCCTGAGTTGATATAGCCATGTCCGTCTGTCCGTCTGTCCGTCTGTCCGTCTGTCTGTCCGTCTGTCTGTTTCTACGCGAACTAGTCTCTCAGTTTTAAAGATATCGAATTGAAACTTTGCACACAGCCTTCGATCCTTTGCACGCAGTATATAAGTCGGAACGGCCAGGATCGGACAACTGTATCCTATAGCTGCCATATAACTGATTGATCGGAAATGCCATAACTTTAGTGTTTGTTAAGTTAGGAAGTTGGGATTTCCTATGGGTATTTTATTTGGCCAGTCAATCCGACCTACCAAATTTCATAAGGATCGGCCGACTATATCCTATAGCTGCAATATAACTGATTGATCGGTAATGCCATAACTTTGGGATTTGTAAAGTTAGGAAGTTGGGATTTTCTATGGCTTTTATATTTGGCCAATCAATCTGACCTACCAAATTTCATAAGGATCGGCTGACTATATCCTATAGCTGCTATATAACTGATTGATCGGTAATGCCATAACTTTGGGATTTGTAAAGTTAGGAAGTTGGGATTTTCTATGGGTTTTATATTTGGCCAATCAATCTGACCTACAAAATTTCATAGGGATCGGCCGACTATATCCTATAGCCGCCACTTAACTGAACGATTGGAAATGCCATAACTTTGGTGTTTTTTAAGTTAGAAAGTTGGGATTTTTTATGAGTGTTAAGAATGCATCATATGAATAATTTTGGAGAGTATAATTCGGAATATTCTGCAAGGGTATTTCAACTTCGGCTCCGCCCGAAGTTAGCTTTCCTTTCTTGTTATACTATAATATAGTCTAAATTGGTACACAGCTAGGATTGTCTATATTAAACAAGGATTGGGAAAGTAGATTACGAATTCAAATGAATTATTTTAATTTGTTTATTATAACTTTATTCGATTCATATATATAAGTGCCTTACAAATAATACGCATATGTAGATATAGAGATAGAGTTATGGGATAGGACGAAAAAAAGGGTAATTTTTCTTGTAAGCCCAGACGAAGATAAGTCGTGGGTGCGCTGCTGAGTGGAAAGACATATGTACAAAAGACAGGTGATTGGGATTGGGATTGGATGCAGTACCACTACCCCTTGCCCATTACATCACCACATCCCGGCAGACGATCTTCGTCTTGGAGGAGGACCTCTTGTTGCCGTACAAGTCCGAGGATGCGGACGACGAATAGTCGATGTGACTGCCCGCCTGCGACTGTTCCTGTCTGGCCAAGAAGCTATCGGCTATGGCTCGATCCAGACCCGTGTACTGGAAGTTGGGTGCTCCGTCCAGGACATCCGCCTCCGATTTGCGGCGCTGCCGGCGATTGGCATCCGACTTCCCCGCCCGCCGGCGCCGTCGCTGTCCATTGATCTCCGCCGACTTGGTGCTCTTGTGGGTGCGATATGTCCCGCTCAAGCTGGCCGGATGGGCGTAGAGCACGGATCCGGGTCCGGGGCGCATATACGGCAGGGTCATACCGCGGTATTGCGGCGGAACGGGCAGCAAAAGTCCAGCTCCGGTCCCCGGCGGTGGGGGCGGGAGGCGAGTGGGTGGCGGCGGAGCCATCTGAATCATTTAAAAATCACATACGATTAGCAATGGAACAACAACTCATCAAAACCACAAACCAAATCAAAGCAATTTTAATTAGACTAACACGTTTGATACAAAATATACAAAATATCAACCACAATTCCATATTTAACTACTATAAAAAAATATATTACTAGAATAAGTGACAAAAATATAATACATCATTTTGATTTTAATATATTCAAATTATTTAAATCAAAGTAACAGGTAAAACATTAATAATAAAACCATATTCCCATTATAAATTATTATACGGAAAGTAATATTTATATTATAATAATGTTATTAATCGAATTGTTCAAATAAAAGAAAGTATATAATTTCCAACACAAAGGTAAGTCCGTTCAGAATTTAAAAGTATTAGAAGAAAAAAAGCTTAGTTGTTAGAAAATTAGAATTAACTCACCCCACTTCCAGCGGTCGAGGGAATTAGCATAATCTGCCGCGAAGGAGGCGTTAATTTGCGAACTGTGGGCGGTGGTAGACTTCCCATTTGAGTGGCATACATCCACATCGCTGCCAGCTTCTCGGTGTTCACCTAAACAATAAAATTATTAAAATCAATGTCCATACTTTGTATTAACATTTATTTTGTTCACCTTCTCATTGCCATTTAAAGACATCGCCTTTATATATTGATCCACCTTTTGCTGGTCCAAAGCAATTCCCGAAGCATTCGACTTTATAATAACATCGCGAAGCTCGCTGTGCTCCGATCTGCAATAAAATATAAAGAAATTCAGATTATAAATAAAAATTGCATTTCCTTTTTTAAATTTAAACTAAATTGATACGGCAACACTGGAAAATTTGGTATTTTAAAACAGTCGATAGACCGATTATTGATTGTATTTAACGTATTTTTGGTGTATCGTCAGAGCTGAGTAATTTAAAAATTGCTCGTTTTTTGACATGGTCTCCGAACATTTCTTAGCATTTTTGTAATTTGTCCTTGTTTTAGTGACCTGTTCAAATATGTATACAACTTTTATTTGCTTGCTAAGCTTGAGAGTATGGTTGGCTAGATTACGTCCATAACACAACATTTTATTAGCTTTCATTACACTTGCACTAACTGAAAAGTAAACCCAACAAAGATAGCACTTTCCAAGTTTTTTTTAGTTATCACAAATTAAAAATGTTAATTCGCTATTCCAAATCGTTCACTCAATTAATATTAATAACTAATCCAAAATATTTTTTTATATCCTTCATGGTATCTAAATGCATTGCAATCCTAATAAATTTAATTTGATATTCCTTGGTGTACTTTTTCTTATGGGCCTTACTGTAGTTCTTTGTTTTTAATATTTTTAGTATTTTCCGCCAGTCCGCACTAGAACGTTGGTATTCTAAGGCTCTATAAGCACGGTCACTCTAACACGCTAATCGATTTATTTTGTACAAAAAAAACAGCCTAAATCCGCAAAGTTGTCGCAAATAAGCGTGCAACTCGTTCGCCCTGTAGGCTAGTGCATCAGATCGGATACCCACGTCGCCGCCTATATAAACCCGCAGCCAGATAAACCCGATAAACACGATATTCCAGCAATTAATCAAAAGCAAGGAGAAGAGGCACAACGGCACAACAACAACGCAAGCTCGCCACGTCAGTGGGAGTGAGCGAGAGCGCAAGAGCCAAGCGTACGGGAGCGAGCGAGAGGGAGAGATAGAAATAGAAATAGAAAAAGGAGGACAAAATGTTTAGTAACTTTAAGGTACGTTTTATATCGGCCATAGCGCCGGATTTGCCACCACTACCGGGCACCGGCGAACGGAACAGTGGCGGTCACCACTCGCAGCACCAGCGACTCCGGTTCGGCGGTTCCGGCGGACAACCGATGCCGGATAAGTTCCCCTACGCCCGGCCGCCTTTCCTGCAGCTTCTCACGCCGGACGAACTGCGCGCCTCCGCGGACCACAATGTGCGACCCATCATCGTGCCGCGGGACATCAACCTGCTGCCCTGGGGCACCGGATACGCCGAGTGCGTCAATTCCGGAAAGTCTGAATGGAACGAGGACCAGGGCGCCTTCTGCCGGTAAGTGGTCCGGTCTGCGGAGGACACCACATCCATTTTACCATCTTACTAACGATTTTCTTATTTGTTATTTGCACATTTTTGTATCGATTCCATGAGATATAGTCGTCCTATTCCAACAAAGCTATATATATTATTATCTTTAAAATCAATTTCGATAACACCCATAGAAAGAATCTAAGATCATTCCTAAAAATAATCGTGGGATCACAGAACTTTTTAGGAATCGAAAAGCGTTTAATTCACTTGCACTCAAAAATCGAATTTCAAATTCTTAAGAAAATATTTACTTTATTTAAATGAAACAATTTCAACGGATATGATTTTGTCCCCTTTGAGTATCATTGAATTTTTTTTTCTTTGTTTCTCATTGTCGAGAATACTTTGCGAAAATTTGTACTCTATTTTATTCTCAAAAATAATAAAAAACAATATTATTTCAAAAGATGCTACTTATCTGTAATATAATAAGCCTTGTTTGTTTGATGGTTGCGTGACTATTACTAGAACTCGAGATATTCTTCAAGATGGATGTGTTTGTTTTTCATGTTTTCTTAGAAACTGTTGTCAAAAACTTTGGGGAGTAACTAAGATTATTGTTTACACATGTCCAAGATAGTGTTTTGATTGGGTATATGTCGCATTTTAGTGCCCTGCACACGGTGTTGCTAAAAAGCCACTGGGAATTGTAAAATCAATATGTCTTGCATGAAAATGGTTGCGAAATATTTCCGTCTAAATGTAGAGCATTGCATTAATAAAATAAATGCTAGATACTAACTGAGCTTCCTGAATCTAAGCAACTAAATCATTTATTATAGCATGCCGATAAGTAATTCTTCGTAACTCGGATTGCTAGAATCCGGTTTTTTCTAGACACCTTGACTATGGTTTTTAAATGTCATTGGCATAGCTTATTGATTTTTTCACTTTGTGGAATAATAAGTTTAGCCCATGATTTATTTATTCTTAGAAAAACTAACTCGGTTTGGAATTCATTTAAATTTTAATAGTTGTCACACCTAATCTCTCTGTTTTTCGCTTATCCCCAGACAAGTTCTTTCGGATCCGGAGCACAAGCACCCAGATCTCCCATACACATACTTTGGCATTTTCGACGGACACGCCGGATACGGAGCCGCACTGGCCGCCTCGCATCAGTTTCATCACATCCTGCACGAAAAGCTGGTGGACTGCCTGGAGCTGCTCCTGCCACGGGATGCGGAGGCCACCAGTGGTGGCGGGGATGGCAGCAAGCTGAATCCCACATTTCCGCACCCCATATACTTCCAGCGCCGGGTGAGCAAGGACGAGCTGATCATCGGGGCGCTGGAGAGTGCCTTCTTCAACATGGACTCGCTGATAGCGCAGGACAGTGATCGTTATCGAGATGCCGGTGGCTGCACCGCCTGCGTTTCATTGTTCATCGATGGCAAGATGTATGTAGCGAATGCCGGCGATTCCAGAGCTGTGCTCTGCCAGCGGCGTGCCACACCCGAGAGGCCACAAACAAATACGGATTCTGGCATCGAGCCGGATCCCCTAGAAGCTAGCTGCTATCCAGTGCCGTTCTCAGCGGATCACACGCCCGAAACGGAGCGCGAACGTCTGCTGAATGTGGCCAGATTGAAACCACACCTAATGGGCCAACATTATGTGGCCATGGAGTACGCCAAGCGGCCGCACATCAAGGACATGGGCCAGCGCATCCTCTGCCGGCAGGGAACCATGCGTGGCTGGACGTACAAAACGCTGACCAGGGAGGATCTCCGCATGCCGGTGGTCAATGGCGAGGGCAAGCGAAGTCGCCTGCTGGGCACCTTGGGCGTAACGCGTGGTTTTGGCGATCACGAGCTGCTGGCCATCAACACGGGTATACAGATCAAACCCTTCCTCACGCCCCATCCCGATGTGAGGCAACGGGATCTTACGCAGGTGGTCTGCATTCCGGATGAGGATAATCGAGACGGCGACTACGGCGTGCTTGTCATGGCCACCGATGGCCTGTGGGATGTGTCAGAGAATGAGGCTGTTTCACGCACCGTCTTCCAGACGCTCTCCAAATATCCAACGGAGAAGCATCGCTATACGATGGTCGCCCAGGAGCTGGTGGCCCGTGCCCGTGGCAAAATCAACGACTCCGGGCATTGGAGGCTCGCCGATAGCAAGGCGGCAGCCACCGTTGATGATATATCGGTGATCGTGATCCCGGTTAGCCAGTATTACAAGGAGCACGTGGAGTGGACACAGAACTATAAGCGAGATCTCGAGCATCGACGCCGCCAGGCACAGGCCAACATGGCCCAGGAGGCGGTCAACGTGCTCAATGGCGTAATTGCCGAGGAGGCGCACGTCGTCGAGGAGGAGGAGGAGGGCGAGGTGGTCGTGCACGAAGCCAGGAGCTCGCAGAAGCAACAGGAGCAGCAGCGGCAGCTGGTGGAGGAGGCAGTCGACGAGACCCTGGTGGTGGAGCTGACCCCCTCGCTAGAGCAAGTCCAGCTAAAGGACACGGATTCAGCAGGTGAGCGCTTATACCCCGGCCATTTCACAATATGAATTGTTCAATTTAAAATTTAAATCAAATAAATCTCTAAATAAAAAACAATTTGATCTAAAAATTGAATGTTTAAGCACCCAATCCCAACAAAATATTTCGGTTAATAAACTTAAAATGTAATTTATCCAGATTTAACGCAAGATTGAACAACAAGTTTAGGAAATAACATAAGTTTGAATTTAAAGAAAGGACAAAAACGAAACTTAACCAATAGGGAGGTTACCCTAAGATTGGCTCTAAATTTAAGAACAAAATCGAGAAAATAAAGAAAAGTCTCAAAAATAATAAATAAATACCTATCATTAATAATAATAATTTTTCTATATATTCTAGTGGCCGATTTCGGCAAGAAAGAGGATAATGATAAGGAGACAGAAAAAGAGAAAGACGCGACGACGACGCGGCAGCAGACACAACAGCAGCAACAAAAGGGTCGCAAGGGCAAAGGCAAGCACTAGAACACAGGTCCTGCCACACAGGCCGCATTATTAGGCTTATTTAGAGACACAGCAATATTCAAACGGATACAGATGCGACAGTTGTTAACACATCTATATTTTTTTACACTCCACACACAAGAACAAACTCAAAACATTCAAAGTTTATACATAATTTGCTTATGTACACGAAAAAAACAAAACAAAAACGAAAGTCAACTTAATTGCATTGTACAATAATTTGCTTTAACTTAAGTGCGTTTGTTTTGATTCGATCCAACTTTATAAATAGATGAACAAAGAAAGCCTCAGAATAACGGTGGCGAATTTTTCAATTAACACAAATCAAAACCTTATGATTCCAATTAAACACATACAAATAAAAAAGAAATGGAAAAGTATTTTAAGCTGCGAAACGATAAAATAAAATAAAACAACAATTATTGTTACATAGAAACAATCGAAAAAATTATTGGTACGATAGATAAGAGAAAAAAGCGATTAGAACTGAACAAACTTCTAGCCTAATATGACATTTCGGAAAAATTGGGTGAGTTTATAGTCCCCAGAGAGTATCATTAAGAGCGCAATCAAATTACAACTTGAAAATAAAGGCAAGAAGCTTATAAATAATAAAATGTTATGCTATATAACGCTCATGTTCATTATTAAAGTTTGAGTTAGATATACAAATTTCTAAAGTTTCTGTCATACCATATCGTGATAACCCTTATCTAAAACGATAAGAACCCAGCGATAAGAAATCATTTATTTGCTTAAAGCTTACTAAATCATAGATAAACATATGCCATAAATGGATTTGGTATTTAATATGAGTAATCCCAGTTATATTAAAACAATTTCAAACTTCGAATTTAATTTATTTTTTTCACATCATTTTCTCCTGTTAGGTTTTTATGATTTAACTTTATAATAATTTCGAATCGATTTCGATTGCAATAAAATGTTGTTATTAATTTTTTCAATAATTAATTTTGTTTTATCGGGTTTTTTTCATATATATAGTTCTGGAAGCTGTAAAAATCTACTAAGAAAATATATGTACGTAGCATCCATATATATTTTTTTGTTTTTTAGGGAGTTAAGTCGATGTCCAGGTTGAGATCGAGGTCCAAGAATATGTATAATGGTTTCAGTGGCCGTAAGGAGGTTGGGCGCTGGGCCGAAATACTTGGTTTGCCTTTCTGGTTTGGGAGTCTGTCTGCCGTCTCTGTCTTTTTTATGAAAGCCCTGAACAAACCTGGGATATATTATTGCAATGTGGTATTTAACTTTATCATTATCATATAGTCCACTTTTTAAAGAAGTTCCACAATTTAAAATATATACGTTTTGACTTGATGATGCAGAGTATTCGGTATATACTCTATAAATACGCTTAATTGCGTATGAATTTTTAAAAAGTTTTAAAAATCAGCTTTCATGATTTAATGATCCCATGATTTTCTAATAAGTTTTAAAATCTTTCTGAAGTATCGCACATCTCATAATAGATATTCTTTAAGTTTAACCATTAACGCATGTTTTTTCTCAATTGGGACTTGGGTACATTTTTTTGAAAATCAAAATATTGGAATTTTGCTATATACGACTCCATATCTTGTCTATCATAGCATAATCATTATATCTTACAATTTTGTTTTTGTATTTTTGGAGGACCATGCGAAATTCTACCCTACATTGGCTTCCCTGTTTTTCTTTTCTTTGGGGAATTATCTATTTTAAAAATTTTGCAAGTTTAACTAACATTTTCTAAGTGGTGTATATATGTATATGCAATTATTGTTTTTTTTGTTAGCAGTAAGTTCAGTAGTGGCACAGCGCATAAATCTTGTTAGCATACACACACACGCATACACAACACACTTTCAAAGCACACACACATGCATCCAAATAAGCACCAAAATGTCGAAGAAATTTTGGTTTTTCAGTTAACATAGCTTGCTCAAATATTGATTTAAATTCACATCAATCTTGTACATATTTGTATACTTTTTTTTCTCATTTTGGTTTTTTTATTTTAATTTTTATAATTCATTCTAACACAATTTTTAACAAGTTTTTCTTGGCAAAAATTGAAAAAAAACTAAATTGCAAACGAAATAGCGAAGAATTTGCTTATAAAATCACATTTTTAGTTGTCTTTCGAGTGGCAAACAAGTTCTTGGGCAGATCGTTCTATACGAATGTAATATATATATATTTCTCGTTAATTGTTTTATCGTACACTTTCATATCTGTATTGAAGTAAGTTAGTAAGTGTTTGAAATTAACTCCAATCAATTTATTTTCTGAGTCATCTCGCTGTAAATCGGATTTTTATATATCTAGTTACTTCTGTTGGAAGACATCAGCGAACGAAACAAGAAACCAATTTAATGTTGTCACAACTGTTTTTAGGCATGTGTAAAACTGTGCGTTTCAGGACTATAAGACAGCTGCGCAGAATATGCGATTTTAAATTAGAATTGAATTAAATTTTGAAATAGAAGCGTAAATAAGTTTACTTTTGTACAATTAAAGAATTGATTTTTACTTTAATAGCATTTAAATAGTTCCATTACAAAGCAAATTAGGAAATAATGTCTAGCTTTTGGAATCCTTTACCTTATTAGCCCAAAAAGCACCGTCCGTTTCCGCCTACGCTTTTATGTACATATGCAGTATAAACTCGTAACTATGTATATCATTTGTTAAGTATCTTAGTTCTTTGTGCAAAATTGACATTTCAAGAAAAATTTGTGGTAAACTTTGTTGTTTTTTCTGTTTTTTTTGTAGGCTTATTATCTCTTTACACAGTTTTTTTTTTTAGCTTCTTTACGTTTTTTTCATTTATAGTTTGGCGACAAAAGTTTTTAATAATAATAGAAAAGGATTGTGGTTTTTGCCTTGTTTTTGTTTTTTTGTTAATTATATTTTTTTTCGTATTACTTTTTAATTAATTAGTTATACAACAATAACAAGGTGATGTTGAAAAATTTAGCTACGATTAATTTAATTAAAAATATGTATGCATTTTGTTTTATAAGTTGTGGTGTGTGCGAGCGGATTGATGTCGATTTCGAGTTGAGGATAAATACTGGGAGATCAGGCATCATCTGGGATGATCCTGGCGCCACACACACACACACGCACTCGTGGCCCTTGCTTAAGGATTTGTTATATAAATAGCTATATATATATAGATGTATATCCGTATCTGTATAGTTATATTTGTGTATATAGATGCCCTGCACTTAGCTTTGTGGCCTTGGCATCTCGGTATGCTTTTATATAAAATAAATAATTAACAGTTGTCGTCAAATACTTAAAGGTGGGCCAAGTCCCCATAAGCCTACACCACTCGCAGCTTGGCGCTGCGGCAGCGCTGGCGAGGATTGCCCAGTGGATGTGGACCAAGCCCGTGCCCATTGCCCTTGACGAGGCGTCGCGGTATGGCACAGCAGCATTGGATCAGAATACTATAGAGTCGGAAAACTACCCGGATTAACTGCCTCTTGGCCTGGCGCCGCGGACACCATGATGCGGCCCAGGATTACGAGTGCAAGTTGGCTCGGTCCTTGGCCCGTCTTTTGGCTAGCATCGAGAGTTCAACGGGTCCCACATTGGCCGCCTGCGGTATGGCAATGGCCCGAAACGTTGCATCCACAGCTCCTCTCAAGGCCATCGAGATGTGGTTCTGCTGCTGCTGTTGGGCGCCGAGCGATAGTTGTGATCCAGGAGCCACCGCATACTCCGTGAGCTGAACTCCACCGGCGAATTGTTCCCTCAGCCAGGCGTGCTCAAGAATTCGCGCCGCCGTTGGCCGATTCTCCGGCACTATGTGCAGCATCTGGCGCAATAGGTCCTTGGCCGGCACACTGACTAGTGCCCAGCGGCTGCTGGTGAAGTCAATGTGTCCCGACCCAATGCGCTTCAGTATCACATCCGGCGAATCGTTCGGAGTGCTGGCAAAGGGTGTCCGGCCAGACAGCATTATGTAAAGCAGCACGCCCAGCGACCAAATGTCGCAGGCCAGGTCATATCCCTGCCGTTTTAGAACCTCGGGCGCCACAAAGTTGGCTGTGTAGCAGGGCGTCATCAAAAGTCCGTTGTCCGCGCGCAGCTGCTTAGCGAAGCCTAGAGAGAAATAGAAACGTCACTCCTGCTCCACCCGAAAGGAAGGACCTTAGAGAACATAGCCTTGCAGAAGTCGTTCATAGTTTTCTTGTATATTCGGGCATACTCCAAAAATAGCTTTCAAATAAAGAAACCTTTATAAAATATGTTTAAAGGTGTTAAGTTTGCCATTTTGAAAATATTTATATTCAACCCATTTATACTTTAAACTGGAAAAGTCACTGCAAGGCTATACAAAGGGGATAAACCGGCGGCTCCCCACACTCACCCAAATCGCAGAGCTTCAGGGTCTCGGGAGTCTGTCGCATGCTGGCATATATCATATTCGAGGGCTTCAGATCCCGATGGACCACTCCATGTTCGTGGAGATATGCCACCGCGGACGCAATCGTTCTTAAAACGGCGCTGGCTTCGCTCTCGCACATCTGACCGACGGCCAGAATGCGATCGAGTAGCTCGCCGCCTTTCAGCAGTTCCATTACCAGATAGGCGGAACTCGCATCCTCGTAAACGGAATACAGAGTGACGATATTGGGGTGGTTGCCATACCTCAGCATAATCTCCACCTCCTCCCAGCAATCGGCTGATGTGGATGTGGATGCGGCGGCCACAGCTGCCTTTTCGATCACCTTCACCGCATAATGTTTCTTTGAGGCGCGATGTTCGCATAGACGGCAAACAGAGAAGGTTCCTCGGCCCAGTTCCTGCAGCAGATTGTATTCGGCATGGAAGTTTCCGGGCAGGACACCTGGTAAGGTGCGCGGCGCACCCACCGGAGCAGCGGGAATAGGAGCTATACTATGCAACGGGCTGCCACTGGTGGAGAGGCTATTCGAACCGGCGCATTGTTCTTCCAGGAGAACAGGAGCCACAAAGCTAAAGCCACGGAATATCTCGTGCGCCGAGGCGGAGATGGGGCCACCCGGCGAATCCCTGGGGGATTTTGAGGTGTACTCCACATCGAAGTAGAAGGCATCGTCACGGCTAACCGCCGGTATGAAAGGCGGACGCACCTGCTTTCGTTCCAATCTCACCCAGTCGATGGTGGCGAAGAAGCAGTGCGCCTTGATGTCCAGTATTCCCTGGGCACCCGCACCCAGTCGGTTCTGGGGATTCCTTTTGAAGAGAGCCCGCAGCAGGGATTGTGCCTCTGGCGATAGATTCTCGGGCATTCCCAGCTTGCTCCTAAGTATCTGGTTCATGGTCTCCTGGCGGGTTTGCCCATGAAAAGGTAGATTCCCCGTCAGCATTTCGTACATGAGCACCCCGAAGCTCCACCAATCGGCAGCAAAATCGTGTCCCTTTCGGTTCACAATCTCCGGTGCCATGTACTCTACGGTTCCGCAAAAGCTGTAGGTTTTGGAGCCATCCAGGGGTTGCTTGGACAGACCGAAATCCGTCAGGGCAATATGACCATGCTCGTCGAGTAATATGTTCTCCGGTTTCAGATCCCTGTAGATGATGCCCAGCGTGTGCAGGTGGTTCATGGCCAGCGCCAGTTCCGCCAGATAGAACTTGACGTCCTCCTCGGTGAACATTACTTCTTTGGACAGGCGGGTGAAAAGATCGCCGCCACGAAGGAAATCTAGTATCAAGTAGAGTTTTCCGGGGGTTTGGAAGGCGTAGTGCAGGCGTACAATGAAGGCATGTCCCACGTCCGCCAGTATCTTGCGTTCATTGGTGCTCCTCACGCGATCCTTGACTTTAAGGGTGGCCTTCTTGAGCACCTTCATGGCGTACAGGGTGCCAGCATCCTTGCCTATGATCTTGCGCACTAGGAATACCTTGCCAAAGCTACCTTCGCCCAGGACGCGTAGGAGTTCGAACTGCGAGGGATCGGCCTTGTCGTGACCTTCTTTGATGACCTCCTTGAGCTCGAATTCGTTTTCGGTTTCGTCCAGAGGTTCGGTGTCTTCTGAGCCGGTCGCTCTGCCCCCAGTTGCTCCCTCTCTCCTGCCCCCCGCTCCTCCTCCGCCCTGGGACTCGGAATCACTCAGCTCCATCAGTTCTGGCGGCGGGCAAAGGGTACGATTTGCTGGCCTTGCTCTGGGGGATTCCTGTTCCGCCGCCGGCGAGATGTGATGCTGTTCCAAAGCCGCCTGCAGGGCGGATTGCTGTTGCACCTGCTGGCGACGCTGCGATGAGGTCACCGTGGTCACCGAGGAGGTGACCCCGCCGCTGCCACCGCCACTCTCCTCGTCCTCTGTGGGCGTGTGCTCCATGGGCGTGACCGCCAGGCTGCTGCAGCCGGACGAGGTGATTTGCATGCGCTGGCGCAGCTGCAGGCCCAATCCGCTGCTGCTGCTGCACTGCGGCTCCGCATTGTTGTTGCTGCTGGTGGAGGAGACATGCTGCTGCTGCTGCTGAGGCTGCTGGCGGAGATCCTTTTGGGAATCGGCCAGCGGCATGACGTCAATGGCTGCGGGCGTCGTGGGGCTGCTGCTCCTCCCGGTTCCTTCTTCTTCTTTTAATTGTGCTGCACCTTAATTACCAGCTCCACCGACTGTCCGGATACTCCTCCGCCCCTCCTCTTGTCCGCTCCTGCTGCACCCTTTCAACCAGCTAGTGCTCCTCCTGCACCTCTTCCTCCGCTACCTGCTCCTCCGCCTCCTCTCCTCTCTTCCCACTCTTTTCGATTTCTCTTTGCTTTTTTATTACTTCCGCTGCGTGGGCGTCGCTGCCGACTGCGCTGTTGCTTCTCCGGATTTCTCTGCTTTCCGTGCTGCCCTTACAGCCAATAAGCTGCACTTTCTTAATGCGCCCCGTTTTATACGCCGACTGCTTTGCTATCCGCTTCGCAATCCGCACAGCTGTGTTGCTTCTTATCACTATTATTTACACATTAAACAATAAATAAAGTTTTTTTTAATATTTTTCCTACGCAAGTGTGACCGCGGCTTCAGAATATACCAAAAACTATAGAAAATACCGAAGGCAGCACCCTGCCACACAAGTCGTGACTCATTCACCATGACCCGAGTCACTGTCACAGTGGTCTAATACGCTTTTCAGACAATCGCCTAGAGTCGCATCAACGAAATGCACTTGTTCAAAGTAAATAAGCCGAGAAAAAAAAGAACAAACAACAGTATTTTTAGAACTCTTGATCAATGGAAAAATTTATAACTAAATTACGCGGGTCAGTTTTTTTTAAATTTCAACAGGAACAGTTTTGGTTTGTTTCCTCTAACGATGAACTCTTCAGTTTTATTATTTTAAAATTGTCAATAATCTGCACACAGAAGCCGTAATTTCAAAATTTGTTTTTTAATAAAAAAACAAAATTATCATTATTTTGGTGTTACTTTTTACTCAAATGTTATTGATTATTTATTTTTCCCTCAAAAATAATTATTAATAATTAAACCTAAATAAAAATAATTTGTTTGTGATTTTTAAAATAAAATTTATAATTCATTTATAACTATAATTATTAAAATCAGATCATATGCACTTAAATATTAAAACTTGAAATGTATTAAAGTCTCTACTCACTTGGTGCAAATCTGAAGGGCGCATCTGTAAACGGAGACGATGCTGACCACAAAGTGGAGGAATAGGGCGAAGATGAGCCCGCAGGCGGCGGATACCTCGCTGTTGGCATTGATAAGATCAAGCTGGAAAGAATTAAATTATTAAGAGGACTGCCTTTAACAGGAATATCCAGATATACCTGCTCGACCTTCTGTTCCGCCATCCTATTGAGGTCCCTGGACAAGCCCACGCCGGAAATGGCCAGGGCCAGGGTGCTGCTGGCGATGCAGACCAAACTGAGGGCCAAAAAGGCCGTCTGCGTCTTACGCATGCTCACCACTCCGAGTGAACCCGTGACGGCGGCTATTAATCCCGTCCAGATGCCGCATCCCGCCATGGAGAGGGCTGCCTCTCGAACGATCAGCAACGATCCCAGGGCCACCAGGGAAATGGCCAAGAGCAACTGCAAAGTGCCCAGCACTATTTGCAGTGGAAATGCCGAGCAGCACTCGTTGCTGGCCTTTCGCTTACGCCGATCCTTGGAAGAAAGCGACGATGAGGCACTGCCTCCGCCCTCGCTGCCCTCCTTGTACTTAATGAATTCCGGTGGGCAGCGCTGCTTACGACTGATCCTGGAGTCCAAAGTGTTAGCCGGACTCTTGGTAGCATTCACCTGCTCACAAACAACAAAAAGTTATTAACTAATAGTAAATTGGCAGATTTTACAAATCATTTTGACTTCGATACATTTAAGTAATATAGTTTGATTGTTGTTTTTAAATTAAATTAAGTTTCAAGAAACCTTTTTTCCAATTTGTATTTATTTCACCACCATTTTAGTTTTGAACGGCAATCAATCCGCACAACCTCTCTATATGGTCCTTCGGGACGGTGTAAAGAAGTTCAAGCTAAAGCAAATGTTTGCCATGGGGCCAAAAGTTTTGAAAAAACCACTCTACATGAATAATTTTCTTTAAAACAATGATTTGCAAAAAAAAAAATGTTTAGTACGGAATTCGGTGGTTGATAGGCCAGAAAAAAAAATATTTTCTGTTAGGTAAGTATTTCAATAGATCTGATATAACGCTTTTGTTTTTCTGTGTGGCTTACCTGGTTGGGATGCCGCGAGGCCATCGCCTCCTCCAGCTGCTGCTTAAACTCCTGGTGAGAAATCAACTTGGGCTTCTGGTTGTCCTCGTCAATCCTGGCCTTGGCCTTCTCGGTATCCAAGTCCAGGGCGGCGGAAAGGACTTTCAGCGCCGGCGGCTTCTCATCGTAGACGGGACTCGAATAGATGTGACTCTGGGCATCTTGGCGTGCCTGATCCTGATCCTCCTGCTGCTTCCGATCCTCGTCCCTTTGCAGCATGCCAATTTGCGAATTGGTCAGACTACCCGAACCCGTCGTGTTTGTGGTATTCGTGCTCTGCTCGATTGTTGTCACCACCTGGTGGAGTTCCTCGCGATTGAGACTGCGATCCACAATGGTGTCCATGCTGCCCGTGGTGGAATCATGCGAATCTATAGTACGGGCCGGCGAGGCCGAGTGGCGGCCATTGAAGTCTCCGCCACCTGTCTGCTGATTGCTGGTCTCTATCATTTCTGCTGATTGGCTGAGATGATTGGGTTATGATGATGGTGATGTCACTGGTTCATTGACAAGCTGCCGATAGAAGAGGGGAAAATATAGTCATTTATTTAGCTTTTCAAGATGTTAATTCTGGAGAACAAATGATTTTGTTCTGCAGACCTAATCGCATTTAATAAATTCGATTTTTCCGGACAAAGATTGGCCATTACACTTTTACATCCGTTTACTTAAATGTAAGAAAATCATTTTATCAATTAGTTTATTTTATATTTAGGTGGCTCTTAGTTGGCTTTTTGCTTTTACAAACTCACTTTAGCATTGTACATTTTCATCAATGATTTAAAAGTGATTTTCTTAAATAGGCTTTCGTTAAAAATATTTCTTACGAAAATGAATTATGGAAAATATACTTTGTTTTAGAAACAACTCTCTAGAGTTATTTATAGATAACCGAAAGTATTTAATATTTTATTATTATGTTATTTAATATTTGAAAATAATAACCAAAATACTAAAAATTGTATGAATTGGTCTTTGGAAAAATATATTTAAGTTAAGAATCACATATGTACATATTCATGAAATCAGCTTTTTAAGCACATGTTTGAGCATAACTTGAATTATTTTCGAGTGTAACATATTTTGTGCTTCGGGCAAAAGCCATGGCCCATGGATTAGCGAATTGACTCCAAACTCCGCGGCGTAGCAGGTTCGTTTTCAGAGTCTTTTGTTTGGCAAACACACTTTAGAAAGGCGCTCACTTATCGCTTATTAATCCATCGACCGATTGCTTTTGGCCATTCATCGATCGATGATTGATCTCTTAAGCCACAATTTGGTCGCATAATTGCCGCAATAATCGCCTGTTCTCAGCCCGCCTTAAATCCACTTATGATACCTACTCAGAATCGGATACAACATCAACGTGTGTCAACCGGCTGGCAATGCCAGTGTTCTGCATCGAACACCTTGACATTTGCCTGCCTCTGGCCGGTTGTCATTGTTCTTGGTTTTTGCGAACCGGTTCGCACTTGGTTGGCAATTAAACAAAAACCGAAACTGAAACCAAAACCGAAACCAAAAACTAAAATGAAATCGAAAGCCCAAACAAAATGGAAAAACTGAAACCAGATAGTCGCTTAAAGCACCAAAAAAATTTAATATTTTAATTTAAACTGACAGGCTGAGTATTTATAATATTTACAACTAGTCAGGTTTTTCTTTTAAAGAACAGATCAAAAATTTAGAAATCATTATTCAAAAAGAAAATACAATTTTCTAACTATTATTTTTTAGGTTAACTTTTTAAATTTTCAATGTTTTCTGCACAAAACTATTCTTTTAAGTTAAGGGAAACATATTCTGTTTTACGCAATTTAAATTGATAAATAAATACATATTTTAAACATTTTGTCAAAAATATTGTTTTTCAATTTTTAATGGCAAATTTGGGATACAGTAGCCAGAACTTTAAGTTTTAAGAAATAACAAAATTTTATTTTCTGTGCATTTTAAGCAGCCTATAAACGCTCTTAAAGAAGGGGGAATGGCAGGTTTTGAGGCGGGGGCCATGGGGTCGCATTGTTTGATGGTGCCATGCGGCGTATGCGCGATATCGCTTAGAGGTAAACCACTTAAATGGCATCTGATATGGCAAATTGTTTGGTGCAAGTGGCAAATTGGTTTTTATCTAGGGGAGTGGAGCAAGTACAGCCCAGAAATAGCAACAAGCTTCAAGTCTTTTATTCAAAGTAAGATATATAATAGAAAATAAGAAATATATGTAAAAATAATATTTAAATTAATCAGCAGATTATAAATTACATTTGTACTTAAAAAATGTTTTTTTTTTTGAATCGCTCATTCAAAAATCAGACAAATTTCTAAGGTTTGTTTACCTATCTTCAATCTTTAAGACAACATATTAATATAAATCATATTTGAACTATATCAAAATATATAAGCAAAACCGAAACTAATTCGTTGTTATTTAATCTAAGCTTAGAAAATCAAAACTAGGTCACTGAGAGCCAAAAGCAAATGCAAAACATGCCAGAGCAATGATAAAGCGCAAAGTTGTGCTGTGAGCTCAGGAAAGTTGGTATTTAGCTTGGTATTTCTCGGTTTGCTGTTGACATTTCGCCACTTGCAGCCAGACAGCAGCCTCTTTTTGTCTCTATTCCACCGATTTTCCCCCGCTTTTCCACCGACAGACGACAAAGCTTTCCACTGTCCCAAGTCCGGCTGCTCATTTGTGGCACTTTTCATTTTCACTGTTGTCGCCTTGACAGCAATTAGGCGTAATTGGCCAGACACACACCGCCATACGTGAATGTCTTACACTTCAATTAGCACAGGAAAATCGGCCCGGCTGCCTTCGATTTGGATTCCAGGAACCCGCCCTTCCCCTCCATTCTCCGGTTTTAAGCACGGTTTTCCATTTTCCAAGCCCCAATACTCAACAAGCCATTTTCACACTCGCAAGTGTTGCCAACCTTTTATAGCCAAAGTGCTACTTTTTCAAAGGTCGAAGTGGAATTATCAAATAAGTAAGAATTAAGTTAGTTAGACACTTATCAAATAAATTACTTATTCTTTAAGTCACAAAAGATTATTCAATAAATATAAATTTGATAATAATGAATAGGTACAGCTATGTTTAAAATTTTATTTAATTAAAAGCACTTGTAACTTTGGAAACTGAAAAAAAATGTTTTCAAAAGCATTAACTTATTGTTACAAGAAAAGAATCATTGTTTTAGCTATTTTGTGTATGCTTGCTAGTTTCTTTTTTTAAATAATAGCTTTAACTACTTGTTGTAATATTAGGTGGACAACACTGTTGCCAAACAGCAGCTGTTGCTGCACTCTAAAATCGCCCAAGCGCTTAACCAACAAAACCGCAACTGCAACACCAAAAACTAATGCAAAAAATTCAAATTTGTCGATAAATCAGCAGAGCAAATAACCAAAAAATGGCAAAGAGATTAAGATAAAGAGAGAGATTTGAAAAAGCCAAGCTGCGTTTAGAGAATCGATAGTTAGGAGTATAAAAATGTTCAATGCACAGGAATAACTAGTTAATAAGTTATTTCTTTATTTATTCGAACTTTAGTTAACTTGTATTTCTAATCAATGTCTTTTGATAACAACTGCATATTTTTTCTATCATATCTGTGGATAATAACTATAATGCTTATTTCTGCGGGAGATATATCAGTAGATAAACAGCATTGACCGAGGGCAAAAGACGTGGAAATATCTTTGGAGAAACCAATATCAAACACAATGAAAACTCCGAAAAGAGGCAGCAAAGTCACAATCAAAAGCAAAAGAAAAGAAAGCCAAATCACAATAAAAATAACAGTAGCACTTTCAAAAAAATTACAGCATCAACTAAGTTGAGCTAAGTTGATATAATGCAAAAAAAAACAATAAGTGTAGATTATCCGATTTTTTAAGTAATTTGGTTTGCAATTTTGTAAATGTCTACTTAGACAAATTCATATTTATAATCATTTAATTAAAAAGAAAACTAACTGGGCATAATTAGAATCAATCTTTTTCCAAAATAAAACCAATATTTCTCTTGGTGCAATCTTGCTGATTTACAAAAAGTGCTGCTGGTTATTTTTTCCTCTAAATTGTACTTTTCTCTACTGTTTTTGGCCAAAGAAAGGGCAAAGTCAAACGGAAATATGACAAGTCGTATGGAAAGGGGGTAAGGCAAAGGAGGAGCTGGTGGCTGGTGGCTGGTAGATGGCCATGATGACCATGATGGCATGAGGGGAAGTGGGATGTCGATAAGTTTTCCTGAAAGTAAAATTGCACCGGTTTGACAGCAGAAAAACTCCACTGCTGCGGTCAACTATGTGGTGTTCACATATATATGTATATACCTGAATTCATATGTAAATATATATACACTTTCACTGGCCGGCGTCTCATGTTGGCCATAATTTTGGTGGCCAATTGATTGACATACACCAATTTTTGCCCAACTATTTTTTAATGGAGGAGCCAAGTTAGATAGAGGATTTCCTCACATTATCGGCGTTGCCTTTTCCAGCGGAACCAAATAGAAATATGTTTTCGAAACCATTTCTTGCATGCCAGCCACTGAGGCAATCCATTGGATTTGCTAATTATTCACATATCGAAAGGTTGTTATTTTTATCTTGCTTGTTTTTTGGTGAAAACGAAATTGAAACTTTGCAAATTTGATTAAAGTTATGACAGCTGCGCTTTAAATGGAATGTTTGCACAGCGCTCAGCGTTGGCTTAAAATATGCATTGAGGCAAACACCTCGAAGGGGGTGTGCACTCAAAGTGGGTGTTGAAGGAAGGTAAGCTTGAGATAGACGACATACAACCTAACACAGAAAACATTTTTATGTTTTTAGGAGATCTAAAATATTAGGAATGATCACAAAAGTAATAGAAGAGCCTGCATAATTTCGTTGGTCTCTAAACATATCTGAAAATAACTGACAATAAGTAACTCTTTAAAAACACGGTTTTAATTTAATCAAAATCGCACTATATATCATATATCTGCATAGAAATTATAATCTGCGGACATCCGTTTTAAAGTAACTGAAAGATTTTGTTCAATTTTGAAACGGTTTTTTCCCTTATCTTATCTAGTTTTATAGAACTGTAAATAAGTTGAATTGAGATATTTTATAAACAGAAACTTGTGGAATAATTGTATTGAATAATACATTTTTCTTTCATTGATTTTTAATTGAAAATAAATCATAAAACATTTATTTTTTTGGTAGGTAATGTTTGTTACAGTAAATTCTGGTATTTTAAATAACTATTTAACTCTTTAAATTCCACATACACATATTTTACTATCAGTGTAGACACTTGAAGCAGCTGCGACGATGGCAACTGCCGCTGCTCAAAAAGAATTAAAAGTGCAGCTTTTGTTTTTACATATTGGGAGCGAACATAGATTGCACAACACACTTGAAACATTGTTAAAAGCTTAACAAAAATATAGTATTTATTACTCAAGTTTCACTACCGAAATTCAGAGCATAATTGTCCAAAAAACATATAACACATCTTATTTTTTTGGGCTTATATTTTTAATTTTTATGAAGCCCATAAAATATTTAATTTTTATAATATTAACAAAGATGTTTTTTATAAAATATATAGAAGCTTTTATACTAATGAACTAATAATAATAAAACAGCTATGAATTTTAATTTAGATTAATCGTTTAAAAGCTTTTTGAATTGCGTAGTATACAATCTTAACAAAAATACAAAGTTAATTATGCCAACTTAGGCCGGGCCTTAAGGATACTCAAATTTTTAAAATCTTAAAATTCCTTACAAATAGGCAATTATCAATTTGCTAACCGCGATAAAACCTACGAAGAACACCTCAATCGCGTTGCATCAAAAGAAAAGACACCTGCAAATGCTGCGGGTGGGTATGCCAAAAAATGAAAACAGAAAAACAAATGTTTCGAGTATGTGAACATTCCCACAACATTGACTGACTGACTGATTGACTGCCTGACTGATGGCTATAGACAAAGTCAAGACACGAGATGCAGTTGCAGATGACGGAGCTTCCTGCTACCCACGCAATCGTGGCTCGTTGTTTGTACTGCAGCTGATATTATATGATTAGATGTGATGCATGTTTACGTCGTCGTCGTTGTCTGAGGTAATTAAAACGCCGCCTGCCGTGACAGACAAGCGACAAAGGCAAATTAAAATATCAAAAGAGCACGTGCAACAATAACAAATAACTGTGAAATGTGACACTGCAGCAGCAACTTGCAACACTTGAGTTGCTCTACGTTGCATCACCATTATTATCATCGTCATCCAAAGTCGCCATCCATTTATATCAAAGAAAACAATCTTAAGAACAATCCAAAGGCAAGTGGAGCAGGTATTTCAAATAGGGGGAGTGGGTGACCAAACTGCTTGACAACTAACTTGACTAAATTGCGCTCCATTTGCCAATAAGACCAAGAACAACAACATCGGGAGATATATCACTTGCAGTAAGTTCGTTGTCTAAGTCTTTCGTTTGCGGGGGTAATTTATGCGTCCACAATCGGTTATATGTGCTACAATATATCAAGAACAGGGTAGCGTCAACATCAGGTCGTCATGTTCTGCATATTAACTGACAAAAAGGGAAGGGAGCTCGAATGATTTAGATGCGAAAGCTTAAAAAACTCGTATGATAAGTGAATTTAATAAGTTGTTTTTTAATTCAAAAACCACTTTATTAGTCGTTAAAAAAAACTTGTACACAAAGGCAAAATAAGTTAATTTTAAAAGAAAAAAAGTACAATTTTTCATTTAACACACCGTATTTTTTATTATTTTACATCACATGCTAATACATACAGTAGCCCCTTTTAAGTACAATTTAAAATATGATTTGATGTTTAATAAAAAAACACATTTCGTTTGTTGACCATTACAATTTTTTTAAGTAAACTAAATTAAACAAAAATAAATAATGCTACATTTTTTAAAAATTTTCAAATATTTGGGCTACTTAGTTTATATTCTTAAAAGCCTAAGATCGTCTTAAAATCTTAATTGTTCTTTGACCAATTATTATAATTGTATATTTTGAGATACTTAGTATCTTTTAGTTCATCACTAGTCAGTTGTCTCGCTGTAAGACCTGGAATTCATGCATCACATATGCATGCAGCTCGAACTCTCCGCTTGAGGTCTCTTAACCCACCACACCACTCTTAACCCACCCTGCCCCCGCAGTCGGTGTATTTTCTTGGATCGACATGAGCTGGAGTTAATTTTATGCAGGCATTCGGACAGACAAATGAATTGGAATGAGAATAATTATGATCATGTTGATGATGGTTACAAGTTGAAGTAAAGGCTGATTGCCAGTAAAGGGGCAAGAAGGGGTTAACACACACATGAGGTGCATTTGGAATGCAGACTGACAAAGGTTGAAATGTCAAAGTATTTAAGTCACACGATCAAAGAGTCGCCAGCCAAATGACAATTTTGCATTGTTTACCTTTGCGGCTTTGTTTTCTTTTCATCTCGGCTTCGGATGTTGGCCAACAATGGGTTAAGAGCAGCCTTCAAAATTGTGGTCAGCCAGCAGTGCTTCGTTTTTTCGTTTTTTTGTTTATTTTCCTATGGAATTTAGTACCTGACTGTTAATTTTGGCCAATGGCAGCTGTGCGTATACTTAATATTTCAGATTTATCATGTTTATTTTTTGGGTGTCTTTCAAGGAGGGCCCAACCAATGACAATCACTTGTGTGTACTTCGTTGTTATTATAGTTGATTACAAATTGAATAAAAAATATTCCGCATATAATCATTATTTTTCTTCTAATTGCAGAGGAATATTAATCAAACAATAGCTCCGCGCAATTAAAAATTTTTTGTGGTAGACGTAATCGTCTTTGGGTTTATTTTGAAAACCCCAAAAACTGGATCCACATCATTAAAGATTTCGGAATTTGATCATTTGATTAGATCTTCGACACATTTTTGCCCTTAAGCTTAATATCAGTTTTTGTGGACAATTAATTTTCGATTAGCACAACGTTTAAATCTCTCAGTATTACATAACTAAAAAAGGTACCTTTGACTATTATTACAGACTATTATTAAATCGGCCTTGAGATCTTTGTTGAACTTGATCTGGTAAAGCAAAATAAACAGATCATCTTTAGATTTATTGTTATAGATTGTAAACAAAAATGGACAATTATTGTTTTTTCCACTGAAAGTCTTTAAAGCTATTGTATGATTAATGACTTAAATTAATATAGATTAATAATAAAAAATATAATATGAAATATATCACAGCTGCTTAAATACTTGTAAATATTGTATGACTGTTTATACACGCCATACACTGATTTTCTAAAGGTGAGTAATCCCAGGTGATCTTTGACCGAAATGCTTTAAATTCACTGGCTGCTGTTCATATTTGCGGCTTATTAGCGCAGTCAGGTGCAATGGCAGTCAAACCGAAAGACCCCCTCTATTTTGTGTATGTACTTAAGTATGTGTCGTACCATAATATATTGCATATATCGCATATGGTTAGCCCGCGACGGCAGCCACTGCCTAATCTGGTTTGAACAACAATCGTTGCACGCATTCGAATTCGCATTCGCACTCTCATTGCCCGATCTCCCCGTGAATACGGCCCCTTAAAGCCACGATCTCCGCTCCCCGATCTACTGACAATTACGGCGGCAAGGTCGTCGCCGTTTGCCGTCGCTGGAATTAACATTTGAAATGACTTCATACGAAAATAATTGCGCGAACGGAAAGAGATCAAGCGGGGTGTTTGGCGGAAAATGGTGGCTGGAAAATTGACTTACGCACTTGCCACGAACACTCGCAATTTGGAATCGAGTGCAACGCACGCGGCTAAATAGCAGCTGGCCAACTGGTAACTGGTACTGGCCAACAGGCTAACTGGATAACTGGCCAATTTATAGCCGAGCTTATGAAATACCAAAAAAGCGGCCACAAAACATTGAACATATCTCGGGCGCAATCAAAACGAATCGAAACGAAATATATTCAAAAACAAAACACTTGCTTGAGACTGCGAGGAAATGAAGTGGTGGGCCAGGCATATCATTAGATGGAACTGCCGATTTTCGGAGGTTTGGCCAAGCACTGGAAAAAAAATTATCACCCAAAAAGGTTGGGAGCATTCGATTACAAGGGGTTTTTGATTGCATCTAATTTTATTCCTCGAATCAAAATTAGGTTTAGCTTTAAGCTTTCAATTAGCAAATAATCAATGTTTTTTTATAACCTTAAATTTTATAAAAACTTATCAAAATAAATGGTTAATATAAAATGTAAAATCCCATTTGTTGGCTGACTATAGTTAATCGTAACTTTTGAATAATGATATGACTAAAATACATTCTAAAAGGTACCTTCTTAGGAAAATAACTAGCGAATGTGATATGGAAATTTGAGTCGCTTTACCAAGTTTTTCTGCCGGTGCAGTCCCATGTCTCGCGAACTGCGTCTGGTTCCCCCTTTCACTTTCAATTAGCCAGTGGGCAGTCGCGCGGCTTTTTTGGCCTCTTTGCAATTTTCTCGTTTTCGCTTCGCATTTATTATTATTTATAATATGCACACTTCAAGGAAAAACTTTCGCTGCACGCAAACTTTGTGTGTGTGGAGTGTGCTGCATTTCCTGCAATTATCGCATAAGTACGCGTGCTGAGGGCGGAAAATTTGATGGGGTGGGGGTACCTGTCTCAGGTGGATTATGAAACCATAAATCCACATGGGTATCCATAAATGTGCTTAGCGCAATTATGCAAAGTATGCACTTGTATGTGAAATTCCATTCGAAAATGGAAGGTGAGGAAATCACAGTTCCCCCAAAAGGAGTCACAAGACCTTTAATCGTAATCGACGTTCATTGAGCTTATGACGAAATCACTGGGATTACTGAGGATTACAAAAAATGGTACTCACATAATAGTCATTCAAATAAATGCAATTAGCTACGCCACCTAACATTGAGTTTAATAATTGGTATGTAAGTTGTTTTATAAATATCCTAAGATTACTGAGGATTCACAATAGTCCCTGTATACAGGACATAAATAAAGTAATCCATATGTGGTGGATCTTCAAATAAAGCGGGTTGACTAAAGCGCATTTCATGGCCGGGAATCTAGACTTTAGTGTTCTTTTATGTTTCTACTGTAAAACAACAATTGTAATTTAAAATTTAAACTTTATGAAGGTCGTCTCCGCAATTGTTTTAAAGACAGAACTTTGAAAACGGGGAGAACAAATCCCAGCCCAAATGGATTGCGCTCATTATAACTTCCATTAGCTGCAGCATTTTATTATTCGTAGCCTTAAACATTGTTTCCCAGCTGCCAAAAGCCAATGTGACCCCGACCGCTCAACAATTCCCATCGAAATCGGGCCACAATCCACAACGAAAATCTTAGAAACCAGTGCAGTTTCTTTTGTAAAAGTCTTGTCAATTGTTTTTTGCTTTTCATGATTCTAATTTTGTGCTGGTCAGCCCGAAATAAACAATTACAATTAGGAGGTTAGTCCATAAAATGGAAAGTATTTATGAGCAATTTTTGACTTGTTTTTTTGGTAAGGGGAAAAAATTGACAACCTCAATGAACGAAAATTTGTTAAGTTTCTTAACGACTTTGCCCCGGGACTTTAAAGCACTTAATGTGCGCTCTGGTCAACGGGTCACTTTAAAGCCATTAGAATGGAAAAAAACTCCTCGAAAAATGAAGATTAGGTATAGTGTAATTTGTACATATTTACAGGCAACCTTGAAATTCCAATACAGTTGAATTTATCTGGAATTTGTTGAAGTTAACCTAACCAAAACAATTGAAACCCTGTTTGCTCGTTTCTTAACACCTTTTTTTCTTGGACATAACCTAACAGGCTTTCAATAGGCAGTTATAAAACATTTTAAATTCTTTGCAAAAATCAAAAAAACAATACACATTTTAAGGTACACTCATATATCGTTGAGAATTCCCAACTTTACAATTAAAACATAATTGTCATTTAACTAACATGGTTAAAGTAATTTGGATGAACGGTAACTAAAATTAGTTTTTATTATAACCTTTTTATTGTTTCATATCATATAATTTTGTGTGTTTTAAGCTAATTAATAAAAAAAATTATTAAATTACAATTGCCAACAAAATCTTAAGTATTAAAAAAGTTTTGAGTAATATTTTAAATTTGTTATTTATTAAAATAAAAACGATTTAACAGCATAGGGTTGTCAAAAAAAAAACCTACTCTCGCCAATTAATATGGTAGCTTTTGGTGTGCAATTAATGTGCTCATAAAATTAGAATACATTTTTTGATTGATGCCAACTGTGCGTATGAGTGATAAACTTCAAAACCAATGCACGGTCCCTGAGACGCATTTTTATCTAATTTGAAGCAAGGCGCATAATATTAGTAAGTGGAAGAAAAACTTTAATATTTTTAAACAAATTTGGACAGCGTCAGGCTACATGTAATATGTGTTAAATTTTCTAGTGATTTTCCTAATCTTCTTACTGTTTTACGGGTTTGCGATGCACTGCATTTTGCACGTGCTTGATAATGTCATTTGTAATTCATGATTACGATTTTCTTTCATTCGTCGCTTTTTTTTTTTTTTTCTTTTCTTTAATTTTCTTTGTGCAAACTTACACTAATTGAAGCGGCGTCCGTGGCCTTTGTATGTATTATTTATTTATTATTGTCTATTTATCAGCTATTTTCTCCTGCTGCTTCGCTGCGTTGTTGTTGTGTATTGTTGTTGTTGTTTTATCTCAAGTTGAATGAAATCTGGCCGCTAATTTTGTTGTTGTTTTCGCCGGCAGCGTGCTGCGTGCAATTAAAATTCAACAAATTCCATTTCACTTCGACACTAACTATAAAAAAAACTGCATCCAGTGATTGATGAACGATAAAATGATCGAAACAGGCGAAAATCCGTGCGATTAATTCGCGATCCACACACAGTACCGTTATTCGAAGGGAGAAAAAAAGCAGAAAGAGAGCGCGGAGAGAGTATGCGCGTGCGTGTTCCTCGGCGGCGCGTTCGTTGTCGACTGAATTCAAGTTGATCGCTCCGCAGCGCTTTCAACCACCATTCATTCAGTCGACGTCGCTGCCCAAAAAGCTGGCAAGGCAAAGCGGAGCTTTAACTTTTTTGAACGCCACCTTGTGTTATTGTTGCTGCGATTGGAGATGCCCGAATTCCTAAAATGTATATCTACAGAAACCGCTGAGAAAAGCTTTGGCCAATTTTTTTTAAGGATCTTTAAATCGATCTTTTCTGAATAAAGTTCAATACCATGGCAAAGATATCCAAGTTGAAGAGTTTTCCAAAATTTGTTAATCAAATAAAATAAATATAATAAAATTCGTTTTTTGAATGCCAAAAAACCAATGTTTATAAAAGCAGTTTTTCACAAAATGAACTTTGTTATAAAAATAAATTTGATTAACCAGATGAAATTGTGATCACATTTGATGTTATTAAATGAAATAAAGAATTTATAAATAGGTATATTTGAGAATGCATGCCTTTTTGTTTTTTTAAAATGGGGTTTATTTTTTAAGGGATACGTTAATGTATCGGAAAATCAAAAAACTAGCGGCATCTCTGATTGCGCCTGCTTTACAACCTGTTCGCGTAAATCTGCGTTTAAAGAAGTGCCGACAAGCAACAACAAACGGTAATGAGCGTGCAGCAGCCGCAGCAACAACAACGCACTTTCGAATATTAGACTTTCTGCCAGCATCTTCAATCTGCCACCGCCATTCAATTTCAATTTCAATCTGCTGTTTAACTGCAGCTGCAGACGGGAAAAAGGCATTTGCTGACGTCACGGCGGCATTCTATGATAGGCGAAAATAATTGAGAGTGATTTCAGGTGGAAAAATCAGGTGGAAAATCAGCTAAGAAAAGTACCATTAGTGAAATCATGAGAACTTGGGGAAAAACATAATGAAGGCACTACTTATGTACTTATGTACACTTAAATCCCTATCTCAATTGATTTAAAGAAATATTCAATTTTAAAAATTTCAAAATCGTGTCATTTCTATTTAACTTACTTGTGTTATAAAAAAAAAATAATATATTAAAATATATTTTTTTTTAAATGTAAAAAAATTCCACATACCCATAGATTGACGGATTTATATTTATTTTATATCTAATAATCCTTGCCCGGACAGTGAATGATAATATCTGATAAAATTTCAATTAAATAAAGATTGGTATAGTTACGGTGTCAAGATCAGTTTGCCATTCCCTTGTGATATTGATTTCAGCATTCCATTACCATCCAATCTTTGCACTTTTTAAAACGAAACCCTTCGCTCCAGTTACCAAAACGCGTTCAAGTGATCTACATTTACAATTAGGCCACAAATTAAAGAATGTTATTCGATTAAACGAAGCACGAAGTTCGTTAAACATTTTTAAATAGAGTTGTTGGGGATTGTGATCATGATCATGTTGATTTGTGGGTTTGTTGTTGATGATTCTTTGCACACAGCCGAAAGTGAAGTTGAAAACTTGTTCTCCGTCATTGTTGTTGCTGTAATGTGTACATTATGTTAATTGAAATCACATAAAAAAGAATTCAATGCTGTTGCCTTGGGTTGGATTGGAAAAATGCGTTTTGTTTGTTTGTTTTTGTTTTTCTTTTTATTTTTGGCACTTGTCGAGAGAGACGTGACTGGAGAATCTTTTTTCGGCTTTGGTTTTTTATGTTGTTTATTTCAGGCTAATGGCGTTACATAACTGACTTCGTGTTTGAGTGTTTCTGGGATGGCAAAAAATTATATATGAATATACCTTTTGTAAATTGTAAAAGGCGTGTAACGGTTGCATTGCGAACGCTTAGCGGCGGCAACAGCACACAAGAAAGGTAGGAAATCCATAAACAAAAGGCCACAAAAAATTTAATATGAAATTATAGGCCATATAAAATACCCAAACCGAACGAAGAAGCGGCTACCATTTGAGTGTGCAATTAAAAGTTTTGATCACTTTTTGGCGCGCAAAGTGAACACAACCACTACTTCAAAATATTTGCCAGTAAAGTATCTTAAATAGAGCGTTCAACTCGCATTATGTGAAGGCAACAACAGCATTAACAGCAACAACAAGAGCCACAACAGCGGTAAATACCAAGCTCAAAAACGCAGCAACAACATGACCAAAAAATCATTAGTAACATGCAACTTCAGTAGGTGAAATTAAAGGATCCTGGACAGCAGGAAGAAGCTATAACAAATGTTTTGGCTTTTAATTTGACTATTTATTCATAAATAAAATTCTCTCCATCAAAACAATTCTTCAGTATACTTAAACCAAACATTAATCAGTTCAAACATTAATCACTTCCTTAAATTGTATAAAAGCCTTTAATGTAAAATTAAAACAAAAAATTCGACATTTATCAAACTTAGTGGAAATCCACGAAGGTATTTTTAATAGTACAAATCAATTTTTCTATGGGTATGTCTTAAATCAATATTTCCTTCATCAATCGGTTTCCCTTTTTGAAATAAACATTTTTGAAATTTCTTTTTTTTTTGTTATAACATCAGATATATTTGCAGGATATTAAAATTCGAATTACAATTTAAAAAAGATAACTCAATGATAGTAATATTAATCTAATATTGTTAAATATGTCTTTTTATGTGTTACAATCAAAATCGTCGATCAATAATAGAAGAAGCATTTCACAGCAGCATCAGCCATAAAAGCTGCATCATCAAACATCTGTAATCAGACAGGCATTAAACACACCAAAGATAAAAGCAAAAGTATGCCAGATTTAAGTATCAGACTAAAAAAAAAATATAAAAACCAAAAGAAGTAGACACTACTCCCCCGGCTCTGTAAAGTCTGACGCGAAAGTGCAGTTAAAAAAATAATTTACGCAAGGGGTAAAATAAAAACGACAAGAGACAAAAGAAACTAAAGCCCGAAAAAAGGAAAAAAATTTAAGCAATTGAACAAAAACTCCTGGCCGGCAACTTCATGACTGGTTTTCCACTTGTTTTTCAGACTTTTTTCCGCTTTTTCTTTATTTTGGCTTTTGTTACTTCTGGCACTTGCTTTATGTAAGTTGCAACCTGCTGCTGTTTGCTGCAGTTGAAGTCGCTGCTGCGACAAGTTTGTGTCTTAAGTCTTTCGTTTTCTTATACATTTGGCGGCGTGCTCATAAATCGCTGATCACATTGCGAAAGGTGCCTGCATGATAAGCTGAATGGTTATCCATGAATGCATGTGCAAATCGGGGACTAACGTGCCTATATAGGTATATTGTCTGTCCAAATATGTCGGTGACCAGCCAGCAGGGACTAATTAAATAAAAGCTATTGACCATTTTCTCATATATTTTATTAATTTGTTTTTTGTACAAAAACGTTCAAATGTATAGATAATTGCAATTTTAATCTGTCATATTCAAAAATACTTTGGATTTGGCACTTACATTTTAATGCCACAATTAGATTTTAAGTACACAGTCAACATTTAATGTATCTCGTTAAAGTAAAGTAAGCTTTGCAATTTAGACGTATACTATTTAATGTGGTTGATTAAATGGTGGTTGTTAATTTTTACAATATTTGTCGAGATTTGTGTATAATGAAAGTTACAAGAAGCTATTTTACACGTCGAATAAATCTATGATCAAAATCCTTAACCCGAACTGGAGAAAATAATATGTTTTACGTTTAAACAAGTAACTTTCTGAAGTGATATCGACATTATATTTAATAACTATTAAGCATTTTCGGATAAAATAATACCAAAGGAACCATTTATTAAGGGCCCTCAAATTAAAATTTGAAAAATCTGACTCAATTTAATATTTTTTCGGCCAGCATAATTACAGTTACTACCAGATTGCAGCGAGTTAAATGCACACCATAAGCCCACACGAATCCGATAAATTCCCCTTAGCCATTGACCAGACATTCAATAAGTCTTAGGCGACTAAAAAACGAGTTCACTACTTTGATCGCCGATCGGGCCAAGCCCAAAAATGAAAACAGGCAGCAAGTGTGGCATACACACAGGTACAGCTCAATCCCACACGCAAGCAAATAAAATCACATGGATACAACAATTCAGAGATACGAAAATCACACAGATACAGCGACAGTCAATGATCTTTGAGAGTTTTTTTTTTTGATTTTTTTTTTTGGGGCCCCGGCAAAAGACCAAACGAAACTCGCGCATTTTGCCGGCTGCTTTCACTCTCCATCGGATTTTTGAATTCTTTCATAAAGATTTTCAAGGTGGCGAAGGGAGAGAGAGTTGAATAATTTCGAAAACGTCGCCAGTTAACGACTTTTTTCCTCTCGTTCGCATCTCAGTATCTTTCACTTGTCATGCGGGGCGTATGCGCAATTTGCAATGTCTATTCCTCGGCCAATTCGTCCGCCTCCTGCCCTTTGACCGCCTTCACCGCCCTCTGCCAAGGTGCGTAATTAGCTTCAGGTGAGATCAAACAATGCACAGCTCCGGCTCATTGGCCACATGATTAATGAGGCGCCTTTCGAAAGGCAAACCAAACAAATGACCAACAGGATGGTTTTGGCTCTTATTCAGACACTTCAAAATTATGCATAGACGATGGTTAGTATTATCTATATTTAGACATTAAATATCAAATCTTACAACTTAGCAGATTTGTTAAAATATATAACAAACTAATGGCTAAGAATTGTATACTATTTAATTGCAATAGGTAAATTGCTGTATATAAGCGAAACTCTTTGCCTTATCTGCACTTGTATCTCAATATCTTCAAAAGAAGACCCTTTGGTTCTGTAAAATGGAATATATTTATACACGACACCAACAGCCGTCATCATAATCTTTAGCAACTCCATCCATTTCAAAGAAAGAAGGAAAGACAGGGAAAAAAAACAATTTCTGACTGGGTCCGAGGTGAAGTGAAAAAGAAAGTGAACAACTTGTCGAACTACGGGTGACTCTTTCTCCGCCGATCTGCGATCTCGTCGATTCTGCCAGCAGCCAAGAAATGCGGCACAAAACGAGCTTAAACATTTTCTATTATGCAAATATTTCGGGGGCTGCCGCCACGCTCGTTTTCATGAATATTCAGAGCCACCATAAAAGAAGTGGTAAATAGCCAAAAAATTCCAAAATTAAACACACTAAACAACATGGTTGAGGTATGTTCGACGACTGCACAGATTGCCAGTTGTTGGACAGCTGCCCTAATTGTCTTATTTTAATTTCAGCAGACTCTTAGCTAATCATTGTGTACTTTTCAACAAAAGCGAAATTCCAACTTTTCACTTATTTTTATATAAACTTACATAAAACTATGAGATATTTAACAAAGCTTTTACATGCAATCAGAGTTTAAGTGCAAACAAAATCTTAACTTCAGTAAGTCAAATTAATTATTAATTCATTTATTAATCTTGAGGAAACAGGTTAAAGCGAAAAATGTAAATTTGACCATATAATACTATTCATAATCTTTTAAAACTGTGTAAATGTGTCCGCTTATAAATATAAATATGTTTATATTTTAATACTAAATTAGCAAGCAGAAAATGAATTTTTATTTCTGTTACTTTATTAAAAAAAATATGTACTTTTAATAAATAAATTGTAAATAAATGTTGCTATGCCGAATGCCAACCAAAAATTGTAGTCTGCTGGAATTTCCAATTTCTAAAACTATTTGCGTTTTTGATTTATTTTTATTTGGCTGCGCAATCTTGGCATTCGATTGACCAAAAGGCATTTGCATAAATTGGCCGAGCCAGAAAATAAAACGCAGAGAAATAAGGGTCACACTCTCGCCTCGTTTAGAACTTTCGCTGGAGGCGAAAACTTTTGCGGCTAGACGCGGCCGCACCTGTGTGTTTACCTGTATTTCCACCGCCACACCCCCACAGCCGCCGCCGCCTCCCCCGCAGATAGCCCACATACAACCAAATGCCAAACAGCGCACAGCTAATGGGCTGCCTTTGCATACACTGAGAGGAATCGGCACTTAATTCGAGCTCTACTAGCTCATCTTAATAATAATATTTTCGAACAATTATCATTTCGTTGAATATACTTAATCATCCCATGTTTAAGTCAATTTTATATTTAAATGGCTTTCTTCTCTTTGAACAGACTAAATATTAATTAAAATTATTTATATTGACATTTTCACAATTTCGGGTTGATCCTAACTTTATTGGTTGTTTTTAGTCTAAAAACTATCTTTTGCTTGATTTTAAAATAAACAAGAAAGGAAAGCTAACTTCGGGCGGAGCCGAAGTTGAAATACCCTTGCAGAATATTCTGTAAATTATATTCTCCAAAATTATTCATATGATGCATTCTTAACACTCATAAAAAATCCCAACTTCCTAACTTTACAAACACCAAAGTTATGGCATTTCCGATCAATCAGTAATATGGCGGCTATAGGATATAGTCGGCCGATCCTTATGAAATTTGGTAGTTCATATTGATTGGCCAAATATAAAACCCATAAAAAATCCCAACTTCCTAACTTTACAAACACCAAAGTTATGGCATTTCCGATCAATCAGTTATATGGCAGCTAAAAGATATAGTCGGCCGATCCTTATGAAACTTGTTAGGTCGGATTGATTGGCCAAATATAAAACCCATATAAAATCCCAACTTCTTAACTTAACAAACACCAAAGTTATGGCATTTCCGATCAATCAGTTATATGGCAGCTATAGGATATAGTTGTCCGATCCCGGCCGTTCCGACTTATATACTGCGTGCAAAGAAAAGAAGGGTGTGTGCAAAGTTTCAATTCGATAGCTTTAAAACTGAGAGACTAGTTTGCGTAGAAACAGACAGACGGACAGACGGACAGACGGACAGACAGACGGACAGACGGACAGACGGACAGACGGACATGGCTATATCAACTCAGGAGGTGATCCTGATCAAGAATATATATACTTTATAGGGTCGGAGATGTCTCCTTCACTGCGTTGCACACTTTTGACCAAAATTATAATACCCTCTGCAAGGGTATAAATATAGTTAAAATACAGTTATATAGTTGAGAAATTAAATATAAAATTATTTAGTTTAATTTGGTATGTATAATTTCGAAAATCGGTTCTTTGTTGGCACTTGAATAATATATTTTTTTTTATCGCTATTCAATAATTGGTTTAAACTCACAATACTAATTTTCCCATAGATTAAAGTAATAAAACATCTTATTAAGATATCGTTACAAACCAACAGGATAATTGAAATATTGCCACCAAATATATTTACACTTTTTATAAATGTAGAAAATTGTTTAGATAAACTTTTTTCATTAATTGCTCTCAGTGCATGCACATTAGAAACTGAGAAAGTGTGTGTGTTGGACACACTTTTGCTCTTGATACAGTTCAAGTACCCCTCTGCAACCCGCCCCAAATAATTTGTAAGACTGAGGAGTGCTTGCAAAATTAACCAAAAAGCTAAATTGAGTGGAAACGTTTTGTTTTTTTCTTTGTTTTTGTTTTCTTATGCTAATTAGAGTGCTTAAAATCAAAGTGGAGTGAAAACAAAACATCAGCGTGCAGTGCGTTCTGCCAAGCAGCAAAAACAAATGAACGTAAAAGCAACTTACTAAATTAGATAAAGCAACAGATAAAAGGAAAAACCAACTTAATACTTTGTATGAGAATTCATTTTATAGAGAATCCTACAGTGGTAATCCTCATAGTTTTTAATCAGGTTATTAAAATGTCAAGTCTTACTTAAGCAACTCTTAAATTTTTAAAAAATTCCAATTTCCACATTAACGTAAACTAATTTTTCTTAACTGCCTTTAATGCTTTTCTATTACATTTCTTATTAATATTTTGAGCATTCATACCTGTGGTTACTATAGTGCAAGCTTGAAATATAAAACTAGATTATATAGATTATAAAATTTGGGGGGTTTATCAGTCTACCATATATAATATTCTTAAAAGTCAAAGAATTATGTAAGATATCAAACCCGTTTTCGCTAAAAACAAATACAAATATAAAAACAATAGTTGTAATTTTTGCATTTTAATCTTATTCATGTCAAGTGGATGAAACATAAAAATGCTAAAAAAGTTGATAACTTCCTCGTCGTTTTCGCTTATTATATCAGCTCCCAGAAGTCCCAGCTTAGTCGTCTTCAATCGATCTAGGTGGGGATTACTCAACCAGCGACAACAATCGCTGGCCGATGGTAACAATGATGATGGTAATGAAGATGATGACGGCGGGGTGATGGAGATGGTGATGGCCTGCAGCCGGGGATGGAGACGATGATGCCATGCTAATGATCGGGCCAAGTGAAAGTGCGATCGGCTGTCAATGACCCACCTGTTCTACGGATATGCTGGTTATGGCCAGCGGTTTCACTTGTCAACCTCGATCCACATTTAGAGTGTCATTGCGAATTCTAAACTGCGTATGCCAGGCACGTTTGCATAAGATATATGTACATATGTATAGTGCTACACGGCACCCACAGATAGTTTGGTCTTTTGGTAGAGGGGATTTTGGTGGTAGAGTAATGGCCCGCATCGCTCTGCATGCCTGATGTTTAAAAGATATCGACATGTGTTAAGAAAAGTAGAAAAAGCGTTTCACCTTTATTTGTATTCAAAAAAATATAAAAAATTGAAAGAAAAAATAGAAAATATGGCCAACAGGAGTTAATCATAAAATCTTTATCTTTCGAATAAAAATTATACACTACCTTTTAGAGACAGAGATCAAATCTATTTAACCATAGAAACAATTTAATAATTTTAATGAAATTAAAATTTAAGAAAGAATATTATATTCTGGCATTATAAAAACTAAAATAAAATGATTTATGATATATCCAAATATGATTATTTTTAATAAAACCCATCTTCTTTTGGACAAAAAATAGAGATTAGCCTTTTATTTGTAATTTCTTGGCCCAACAACAACAAACAGTTTGATTAAGATTAAAGAGTCCAATAGCAAGTCGATCTATGCGATAGCTCTCGCGATAACGATAGCGATTACGATTTTTCCGATAAGGCCCGCAATAACGATATCTTGTACGAGTTTGACTGGCGTGGCTTAAGAATGCGAGTGCTTTGAAGATTTTTAGTTGAATTGGAAGTTAAGAGTGCCTCTGTTTCGAGGTGCTGGGTGCCTCGTCATCGCTGGCTCGATCGATATCGCTGATATCGAACGATAGCTTGGCGGGCGCCATGGCCGGCAGCAGAAGAAACTCGTTGAACAGGAAGTCGGCGTCCATGGACTGCGTTTTGCCATGGTATCCGCGGACGACGCCCCGCTTCGGCGGTTCGATGAACCGCTCCTTGACAATCAGGGCCCCCGGCGAGGGGGATGGGGAGGGAGACGGCGAGGCCGAGGCGGAGCAGCAGGCGTTGATCATCCGTCCGTAGTGTGCTCGCAGTGGCTCCCGCTCCGCTGGGACTCCACTTACACCTGCTCCACTAGATCCTGCAGAGGACAACATCAAATTTATGGTAAGCTTATGCATTTCAAGATCCTTATATATCCATATATATAACTTCCATAGCAGTTAAAATCTAGCTTTTGCATGAACAGAATGGTCTTAGCTTTTTCATTAAAATAATTTTGTCAATGCAAAAGAACACAAAACAGCTAAAGTAATTAAATTGGTATTAACAGCAAAACAAAGCTAAAAGATGAAATAAGCTGAGGCTTAAACACTTAAAAAAAATCTTATGTTATTTTATCTTAACTTCAATTTCGGAAGCCTTTATTTTGCTTTGAAGTTAAACTAACAAAGCTAACCTTTTTTTGGTTAAAAGAAAACAAAGCATACATTTTACGACATGTAGCCATATATTTTTACCGTTCTAAGTAAGTTAACCATTTTATTTTAAAAATATATTGATATTGGCTTAAAAAAGTGCATAATATTTAAAAAAGCCCTTCCTACCTTTAAATGATCATCAATGAGCATCATGAGCAGAATTGAAAATTCGGTCAAAATAAATTGTAGGTATATGGAGCGAAAGGAATTGTTATGCTTATTAATTTATCATACTTGGACTCTTTATAAATCGATTGGTTCTGGGAAAATTGCGGTGAAAGTAAAAAAAAGAAGCTGGTGGAGCAGAATGCACCTATGTTTTTGAGAGAATGCCTCAAACGGCTCAATTTTAATTCCAATCCAAAGCTCATTCCAAAAATTACAGGAAAAATACATATAAAAAAAAAGAAAAAAAAAGAAAAAAAAAGAGAATATTTTCACAACTTTTTACAATTATAAGCTTAAAGATATGCACGTCCGATCGGCAAGCGCTTTTACCCTGATCAAGGTATGCGTAAATAAATAAGACTTGGAAAAATGTATGTCAATAGCTTATAAATTGCGCGAAATATCCTGAAAAACATCAAATTTTAACCGATTTCACCCTACTGTTCCTATGGGAGCTATAGGATATAGACGTCCGATCCTTTTTTTAAACTTGATCTGCGTACACATGTTTTAGGGCGACTGTGAAAGTTTCAGACCGCTAGCTTTTAAACTGAGCTCGCAAACGGTATTGAAACAGACGGACATGGCTATATCGACTGCCCTATTGATCCTGATCAAGAATATGTATACTTTATGGGGTCGGAAACGTCTCCTTCACTGCGATACAAACTTCTGATCAAAATTATAATACCCTCTGCAAGGGTATAAACAGCTATAGAATGTTTACTGATAGATCTTAATTTTTATAGCTGATTAATACTTAAAATACTTAATGGTAATAATGGTTTTTAAGTCGCTTCTTGAAAATAAAAAAACACTTAATTACTAAAAAATGAGGACTGGGATTAATAATTTTACACTCGAACATATACCCATGTACGGGGTGTAACCCAAACTAAACACTACATTTAAAAGTGAAATAAAAACTAAGAAAGTCCCCAAAACACAAGAATTAAAAAGGCCAAGGCAGTTGTTTAGGCACCTCCTCTTTGATGCTGCGGGGATCCTCCGAGGACTCCGCTGCTGCCACTTTTGAGGTTTATGCAGCTCTGGGTGTGGCTCACGTTGGCATAGTCCTCGGCTGTCTGCATGGGCACCCGCTTGAGTGTGTTGCTCTCGAAGGGAAAGTTCGAGTTTGAGGTGGACTGCGTGAGGTTCTCGAATTTGCGCAGCCGTGCATCCTGGCGCAGATGTTGTGGTCCCGCTGCCGGCAAATTGATGGAGGCGTGAAGGATTGCAGCGCCACCAACCGATCCGCTTGACTCGCACTTTTCCTGACCCGCTGCTTGAGCGGCATTGCCCTCGAACAGGCTGATCTGTTTCTGGATCCTGGGCGAGACCGGGTCATGGGCACGGCGCACGGGACGCACATGCTCCGGCGAGGCCTGGGTGACGCGAACGGGCAGGGCAAAGCCGAAGCGTGGATCATCGCTGGCAACTTCCGGAGGGCCCTCCGCATGGCTCGGACAGCAGTAGCAGGTCTCCAGTCGCGGCTCGCAGTCGGCGGGCAGCGAAGGTGTGGTGGCAGCCGACAAAGTGGCATCCTCATCGTCCTCAAATCCCTGGAGAAATAATAATATTACTCTTATCTCACAGAACAGAAAGATTTTAAACAAGAAAATTTAAATATGTGAATAATGTTTAATCGAACTTCTCTGATATAAAAAGGACGTGCTAATTTGTATATTTTTGCTTATTTTAATATCGAATTAAACTGTGTTTTGTTTACATATACAACTGGTCCAAAATTAGAATACCCAAAATCTTTAATTTTTAAAATATCCAAATCAATTGAGGTAAGTCCATTTAATAAATAATAATAAAAGTTAAATTTCTAAAAATGAAAAAAAAATGTTTTTTTCGAATTCTCATTAATGAAACATTTTATTTGGTTTTGAAACGATTCGGAACTTAGGTAACCCACATTTGGAAGATCTTATAACATTAAAAGTACAGTTGCCGAAATAAATAGCCTAAGGAAGGCCGAAAAAGAGAACTCACATCCATAGACAGCGTCATAGACCCTTTGTTGGCCACCATGCTCAGGTCCAGATCCATGCCGAAGCTGACGGGTGTGAGGCAGGTGCTGCCGCTGCCCTGCTCCTCGCAAACGTTTAGAAAGATTCCACCGCCCACCGCTCCCTCTCCGGATTCCAGACTGTCCCTGTTCATTGGCTCAAAGGTGGCGGAAGCTGCCGACGTCCCCTGCTCCATAATCTCCATTGTAAGGTCCAAACTGGACAAAATGTAACATTTAAATAGAGCATTTAAGAATATTAAATAATGTATTGTACAAATATTTTGTGTTACCTTGGCTTCATTTCCAATTCTGGTAGGGATACCTCCTCCTCCTCGGCTGCTTGAAGACTATCTTGCGGCCAAACTTTTTGTGTACGGGTTGGTGATCAAGTGGTTCAAGATGTTAGTTTAACAATAATTTATTAAGAGGAGGTATGGAGACAAGGGATTAGAAAACAAAACTTCATGAAACAGCGAAACAACAAATTAAATGAACAAGAAGAAAGCAAACTCCTGCAGGCCAAAGTTTATATACCCTTACAGCTATTACAAAAATTAAATAATCTATTATTTGATTATGCTTAAGTACAATGAAACTTGTTTATTTTCCAAACAAAAAGATGATTGCTATATGAAAAAGTCATTCGATTTTTATAAAATTAAATTTTATGGTTTTAACAAATATGATTTAGTTGTCCGATCCAATTTGTTCCAAATTATGTACTACCTGCAATGGAAATAATACATTTGGAAATTGAATTTCATCCAGATAGCTCTATAACTGGGGATCTTGTTTCCGTTATAACGGACAGACGGACATCGACTCTCCTGGTGATGCTGATCAAGAATATACATATTTTATAGGGTATAAAAACCAAGCGTGTGAGGATTACAAAAAAAATTGATTACAAATACTCTTAAAAGTTAAGAAATGTATGTAAAGTATACATAAATCAAGAAGACATAAGTAGAAGTAAAGAAAATGAGGAGATTATAAATACATAAAAATTGTTTAGAAACTGGCATATTCAGTCAAAATAGATGGGATAAATGCGAGCAAAAAAGGCACAATTTATTGCGAAAAAGGTTTGGACTAAGAATTTTGATCTAAAAGTAAGTTCATGAAAGGAAATAAACACATAGTTTTTCACTTCTTGCCGTATTTATTCCAGTTCCGAACAAAAGGCTTAAGAACTAAACGAATTCAAGACACAATGACATAAATATGTATCTATTCATATATGTATAAATATCAATAAATATTGGTTATAAATATACACAAAGAAGTAAAAACAAGGGTCAGCATTTGCTTTAAATGCTTGGCTCTGTTGGATTTTCTGAAAAAATATGAATAAATAATAAAAAAAAGTTAATCAATTAAAAGTAAATAAAAATAAATATATTCGGCACCCTTTTTTCTGGATAGGCTTTCAACTGGTATACAAATAAAAATACAACACTTTTCTTAAACAAAAAACAATATAAAAAAAGTTTTGTCATCATTAAAGACATAAATAAATTCACAAAATGGTTTTATATTTAATACATTTTGAAAAAATTAAAGTTTCTTTTTAATTAAAAAAATTAACTAAATTTATTGAAGATGATACAAATAATATCTTCCTCAACAAAAAAACAATTTTAAAATTAAAAATAAATCAAGTTTGTTAAACAGAGCTTACAACAAAGATTTAAAAAGCGGACAAACATAGATAATTTTGATTTCCCAGAACAACAATAAAATCATTTTATTTAAATAAATTTTTACTCCTCGCAAATTTTGAAGATCAATTGAAAAATGTGATAAAAATAAAACATCTTGCTAATTTTGAATTGGGTTGGACTAATCAAGTACATAAGGATGGGGGTATCGAATGAAAAGGTAAACCAGATCTGGTCCACCTCAGCACTGCCACTCGACCAGGGATTTTTTTCTGCACTTACGCTGCAACTTTCCCGCCAACGATTGCGGCAGCACGGAGTTGTAGTCGCTCTCCGGCAGGATCTGCGGCTGGGCATCGGTCGTGGATCCGGATTCGCTGCCACGGCGGTCAAAGGTCGGCGTTACGGGATTGGGCATGGCCTGCTGTCCACCAATTTGCGCCCCACTGCCGATCGCCGTCGCCGGCTGATTGGCGGCGGTCAGCGCCATCGAGGAGACCGCTGGCAAGGTGCTCTTGGCAAAGCCACGCGGCGGCGATCCTGTCGGCGTCTTGAAGATCTGCGCCAGGATCATGTCCTGCAGGAAACTGTCCAGCTTACGCAGCGACAGGGCGTTGTGCAGCGTCTCAAGTGGTCGGATTGGTGGCACATCGCCAAATCCTGCGGGAAATAGTTGTCATTATCAGGAACAGATTAAATTGGACCGATTTGTTTCATATTTAAAGGATTACAATTTTTAAAGAGTGTATTGTTCAACCTATATATGTATATCCTGTCAAAAGAGTAGTAGCCGAGCAACTTTTTTAATTGCAGGACTTCTACCTTTAAGAAGAACAGGGGACTTTTTTGTAACCTTTTTTTCGAGTCTACTTTTTAAAATACGCAATACAAAAAAAAATATTATCATTATCCGATTAAAAGCTTATCTTATAAACTAGCCTAAAGTTTTAAAAATACAAAGTGTTTCATACCCCATATATATTGATTACTTAATACCTAACTGTACTTATAAAAGACAGATTACCTGTAAAATCAACATTTAATTTCAATATTTAATCAGACACTCTACTACTATACTCATGTCATTTTGAAATTTTGACCACTGTTCAATACAATAAATCATCAAAAGATTTTTTTCTGTAAACATCTTATCCATATTTCTTCTTCAAATATCTTTGAATGTATAAAATGTTTATAGTTTTTATATCCTACAAATAGTTATTAGTTACAAGATATTACAGCTACCCTAAGTTTTATAAATGTGTTAGGCTTAAACATTTAACAATTTTGTAATCGCAAGTTAAGTTTTATTAAGTTTTTGAATCACATTTACATATTTATGCATATATGTGTTTCATAACACTTGTCGACAAAATGTAAATTAATAAAATGTATGGCATGCCACACTGATCTAAAAACTAAACATACACAAATTTGTGTTGGCATTACTGTGTGATAATATAATAATAATAGTAGGGACACTACTAATATTCTCACTGCTCTGTTGTTCATTGCTCAGCTACTTAATCTGGTAGAATATAAGAAAAACAGTACAGTAAAGTAGGTGTGTTTTTCGGATAAAAATGATCTAAATTTAGAAAATACATGAAGCAAAAGATTTTCTAACCAAAAGAACATAACATATCATGGATAACAGTTTTTTAAATTCACCCAGTGTACTAGCAGCAGTAATAAGAAATACAATTTTATTAACTAACTTAAGCCATATTTGTAAAATAATACTACCATAGAGTTCCCTATTTTATGCTGAAGACAGTAGATATTGTGTACTCACCGGATGACGAGACCGGTATCATGTCGCGAAGATTGGGGGCGGACGAGCTGCCGCTGATGACGGCGGTGCTGAAAAGGCTATTTGCGCTGGTGGCCATCTTTTTGCTAAAACCACCGAAACCCAACATTTTCATATAGGACATCTGGCCGGCAATACTGTGTCTTTGGCGACGCGACGACGTGGACGAGTTGGCCGATGACACCGAGGCCGAAACCGACACCGAGACTTGGCTATCTGTGGCGATGGTAGTGGTACAACAAGACGGGGTCGTGGTAGTGGTGTTTGTATTTGTATTTGTGGCGGTGGTAGTGTTTTCGTTCAGTGTATTATTGATGGTGCATGATTTTTGTTGTGGTTGAAGTTGTTGTTGATCGGTGATCATTGTTGAGTTTTGATGGTGATGTTGGTGTTGATGTTGATGTTCATGATGTTGGTGTGGTGCGTCGTTTGAGGTGGGATCGATCGATTGGAATTGGTTAGTAAATGGTTGATTAGAAGATATTGTTGTTGTATTATCAAACAAAGCTGCTGCTGCTGCTGTTGTTGTTGTGGAGATGGATGGTGTAAATGTTGGTGGGGATGTAGGGATGGCGGTTCGTGACGTAGTTGGTGTAACATTTCGTATACCTTTTGTAAGATCGGTTGTTGTAACTGTTGGTGTAACCGTTGGTGTTGATTTTTCTATATCTGTTGTTGTATCGGTTGTTGTAACTGGTGATGTAACTACCTGTGTAACCGTTGTTGTATCTGTTGGTGTAACCGTTGTTGTATCTGTTGGTGTAACCGTTGTTGAATCTATTGTTATATGTTTACTTGTATCAGTTCTTATATCTGTTGCTATATTAGTTGCTGTAACTGTTGTTTTAACTTCTGCTGTATCTAATCCTGTATCTTTTAATAGAACTATGTCTTTAGATATTTCCCCATCTAAGGGTGCAAAAATGGTTGTAACTGTTGGTGTCACAGTCGTTCTCTTGTCGCCCTTTATGCTCGTCAATTCTATGTTACTTGCTGCACCAGTGATCAGCAACGTGGGCAGGTTATAGACCACTTGAGGCTCTAGCTGCGATGGCTTTGGATCGACCTCCATTGTGGGAGTTACCTGCTCTTCGATAGGCTCGAAGCAGCTCACAAAACAGGCGCTAGAACACGCTGCCGAACCCACCGATGAAACGGTGAAGCGAAACGGATTTTCCGTCGAAACAGGAGCCGAAGCCGGCATGGACAGCTGGCCACATGAGCTACTGGTGGCCTTGCGCTGAGCAGAAGATGAGGCCGAAGCCGAAGCCTTGTCCATATCCTGGCAGAGTCGTAAAGTCGAGGCTGTGGGCGAGGTGGTGGCATGCGTCATGGGCGACAGAGCAGCTACCAAAGGCCTTTGGCCAAAGTGAGAGCTCATCAGGATGGCCGGTGCCGAGCTGGACAACTGGAAGTCATCATCGAAACTGCTGGCACTCACCTCCGCCACCGTCGACGGCTCGCCGCCTGTCTCCGAATCCTGCCCAGCTTCTGGGGGAGACGACGCAGCAATCGCCTGTCCCAAATCCATCAGACTTTTGGAGTGCGAGTGCGCCTGAACCGTCGAGCTGCTGCAATTGCAAGAGCTTAGGGGTCGCTCATTGGTGGCCATCGGCGAGATCTGCGGCAGGTGCCGTAGCTGCTCAAGATCATCGCCCTCGTCACAGCTCTCCATGCGCCGCATGGTCAGCACATGTAGCCGTTTGTGCGACATTGGACCGCACTGGGGCGTCGCTGGGTTCAGCGAGAAATCAATGTCCGACAACGGCAGTTCGTTCGTCGATGAGTCAATTTTAAAGAAGGATAAACTATTCGTAACCCGAATCTGAAAAGCCGTCCGATTTCCAGCCTTTGGATGAGCTCCGCCATCCAAATTGTTGGCCACGCCCACTCGGGCATGGGTTATTTCGGCAAAGTTTGATGTACGAGCCTGGGCAATATCTTCAAATTCAGAAGTAAGAGCGTCGGCAATCTCCTTCAAATCGGAAGACGCAGCTTCTAAAGATCAAAGTCATGTTCAGTCCAAGAGCCGAATGAAGCCAGGATGAAGGGTAATTAGTTAGGCATGATGGTGGATACAAGTTTCCAGTCCAAAGTCAGACAAGTTCGTATTGAAATATTCGAATATTTTGAGTGTCCGTGCGTTGGTGTATGTAATAATGTGTACAAATAGAAAACTCATTAGCCGAGATAATCAAAAAGTCGAAGATCGCGCAAAGTTTGTAGAAAAACATAGGTTCGTAAAAACAAGGGGATAGAAAAAAACGAAGGAAAAACAATTTGTAAACCAAAATGAAAACAAAGGGAGGAAAAATAAAATCGGCAAGCCGATTGGAAAATGCTCTTGCAATACCCTTACGTTGTCTAAATTGTTACATAGCTAATATAAACAAGAAAGTTTTAATTATGATATAGTAGCTTTATAAGTTTAAATATAATCTTTTAACCCGTTATTAATTTGTATTATTTAGAACAAATTGAAAAACCGGTATAACCTGTCTCGGTTAACTCCTTTATATATTTATATATTTTCTTACATAATATTACCCGCTTGTTTTAACCTTTCTTTCAAAACTATTATATTTTATTCCTATATTTAACAATATTTTACAACCAGCAAGAGCATTTAAACTAATTTTAGGCTTGGAGGCTGCAGCGGCAGAGGCTTTTAGTAGAAGCTTTTAGTAGAAGCTTTTAGTAGAGTATAACAAAGTTCAGGCTTCGAAAAAGTAAGTGGGTTCTAAAGTCCGGTTAGGTCCTTGTGTGAGTGTCCTCGTAGATCTTTATGTGTTTCTACGTATGTAGATGTGTGGCGGTTTGGATGGGTGGGAGGGGGTGGTTCGGCAAACAACAACAACGAGCAACGTACAGACAAAGACAAGAGAACTCCACAAAACCAAACTCAATTTTTTCAGTTTTTTTTCCAATATTTTTCAAATCCTTGCTTTTCATGCACTGAGACAAAAACAGAGGTGGATAGGCAGGACAAAAGGAGGCAGACAAACAGGCAGAGATATAGAGATAGAGATAGAGAAAGAAATAGAGAGAGAGAGAGAGCAACAAAGGGGGATAGAACATAGTGTGACCGTTGGTAGCTGGACCCCAGCAAAAATTTGTATAATTCTTTTAAAACAAAGAAATGGGTGGTTGTAAATCTTTCCTGGGGCTCAGTTGCCTTTTGTGGGGGCGTGGCAGTAGTGCGGGGCGTGGCTAGAGTCGCTGGGTGTATGTGTGTGTTTTTTTTTTGTGACTGAGACAGTGTGACCAGCATTGCCAAGTACACGGGATTCCGCGGCCAGATGCTTATAGATTTTCAGTTTTTCTCGGCAAACATTTTTGTTTGTTTTTTTTTCTTTTAAAAAATACAGATCGAGATATATTTATATAGAACGAAAAAGCTGTGTTTAAGTGTGTTATGTGTACTGGGAGTGTGTGTCATTTCGATCGTTATACAATAGAAAAAATGAAAACCAAAAAATGTTGGGCACAGATCAGGAGAGATACAGATGGAAATTCTTTTAAACTTTTTCTTGAACAATATTGAAAAATGATGAAAAATTACAACTGAATAATATTCGATTACCATTCGAAATAGAGAGGCATCTAGCTAAAGGATATATAATATCTATTTATATATAAATTAAAAAAAAAAGAGTCAAACTCATCGAAATATATTGGGTAAGGGCAATATAAAACAAAATCAAAGCGAGTTTAGGATTTTCGGGAAGAGGCTTCCTTTCTGTAGTGTTAGTCTTGGGGATCCCCAGTGGTGTTAGCTGGCAGTGCGGACGGGAAACCGTGAGACGCAAACACATAAAACAAAGGAACGGCATGCGAAGAACCCCACAAAAGAATATATTGTAGAAACCATAAAAGATGAAAATAAGTTATGCACAATTTCCATAAATTAATAGAGTGGGTTCTTCGGGGCAACCGAAGGATGTATTATCTGGCAGAGGAAATATATAGCTTAATATATCATCTTAAATTCATATGTTATATTATAAAGGAAATATTTATTGGCGGTTTAGGCGAATAAACTTTTCCAACAGCACTAGCTCTAAATAAAACAACTAAAACCATAAATCTGTCAAAGCCATTTCTTTAGAGGAAATATAATATAATACTTGGCAGTGGCATTAAACTGCCATTAAATGAACTAACATGGTAGTTTAAGGACAACAATACAAATCAATGCAATCAATTAATGATGGCTCTAAAGATTTCAAATATTTGTTATCCTAACAAAGTTAACCAATAGCTCCAAAAGGTAACCATCCTTGATTCTCTTCGTGGCTTTTCACTAAAACCTCCTCTGCCAAACCATATCATATAATAACTTATGGTTAGGGAAACCCGAACCGTATCAGTGGGATAAGTCTAAAATTGGGATTAGCCAATTGGGTGGTTGTGAGATGTGTTAGACAAAAAAGGAACTCGGATTATTTTTGGGTTGCTGGGGGGGTGGAAAGTGGATGGTGAAATCCCGACCCTGGGGAAAAGGCGTCTGCAAAGGCGGCGGCGGCAAGCTTTGCTCGATCGACCGTCAGGCCCTGCCCAAACATACGTACCCGGCTCCTTGGCACAGACGCCGGAGGAGGGACGCTGCTCGAAGCTCCGGGAACGCGGCTCGCAGTCAGGGCTCACTGCCCGGATATCCGGACTGATGGGCCGGAGCTGCTGGTTCTGCTGCTGCTGCTGCTGTGAGGCCAGCTCCTCGTTCAGCCGCTTGGCCAGATCCATTGCCTCATGGCCACTGACCGTGTGATGGGCTCCGATGGGAATGGGCTTCGATTTGAACTGCTTGGATCTCAGCTCCAACCTGTTGAATCCAAAGGCGGGGGATGTGCGTTCTGCGCTGCGATCTGAGCTTCTTTGGCCGGTGGACTAAAACATAAGAGTAACGAAGTATTAGATTGGACACCTGCTTGTATGTAAATAAATTTCTTATAAGGCTACTGACTTGCTGTATGTATAAACAAAGGATCTGTGAGTCTATAGACTGATATATTTCTAAATATCTCAGACAATTAAGCTCCAAATAAAGAGGGTAAGAATCCAAACTTACCGCACGCTTCTTGCCCTCCCGCTCCTCTCCTGAATTCGAGTCGTTCTCCTCCTCAATCCTGGCAGGATTTGACTCATCCGAGGACTGCAAACTCACATTGCAGGCATTGTCGCCGTGAGAATGGGGCCTGAAGCCCGGACCCGGCGGCAAATTCTTCTGCACACAACAATTTACGCCCGGACTGAAGTGCAGCTCGACGTGGAAACGCTCCTCGGAGGTGGGATCCTTGGTGGGGTCCTCGTACAGCATTATGACGATCTGGGACATATAGTTGAGCTCTGATACCATCGAAATATAGTCCATAGCCCGACGCCACTGCTCATCCGTGACCACATTGAGTAATCCCCCATAGCGCAGGACAGTGAGCAGCGAATGGACGTGCGATTCGCTGGTGAAATAGAGCCTTGTACGGACATGCCTCTGAGGACTGGCCACACCATGGCTATAGTGTGGATTCAAACGATTCATGAACTCATCCTCCACCTCGTCTATATTCCGCTGCAGATCACCCTTGATTTTTCTTAGTAATGGTGAGCAAATTCCCTGGCCAATGGCCAGTTTCTCCTGCGGCGTTAATCCATACTCCTGCGGTATAACTATATCGGCCAGATTTTTCGCGTAGATATACAACTCTTCCGCCTGATCATACTGCAAAGTATGTTGATTATGCTGCAGATCGTACTTGATGCAATCGTAGATATCTGGTATCTTTGAAATGTCAAACAGCTTTGACTTGGTACTAAAATCCTTCTCAATTTTCTCCCAGCGACAACGCATCAGGTCCCATGTCTCGCCGTGATACAAGATCGCATCCTTGGTCTTGGGATCGTCCTTCTTGATACTAATGATGTGTAGGAGCTCGCGGATGAGCTGGTGCACATGATGGCAGCAGTCCACCGGATTCTTCACAAAGTCTAGCGCCTGGGTGATCGATTTGCTATTACACGGATTGATCAGCTCGCGGTCCTCCTTAGAGAACTCCCGATCATTCTGCATTAACTCGTGGAGGCGACCTTTGGCCCTGTATAGATTTATAGACGATTGAAAAACATTAGAAGAGAAAATATTGAAAAGAGATCTTTACTTAATATCTTTACAAAAAACTTTAGAAAAAATCGGAGACTTATTGAAAAATAACAACAAAAAGGAAGATAAATTCGGCATCCGTTTTAGCAATAACAAAATGATACTATTCTATAAAAGTACTATGTATCGATTTGTAAGTGAAGATTTTGCTCTAGTTTATTTAGATAGCAATTATTGTTAGAAGAGTTTGCGTAGAACACTCAGAAGGGGATGGCTAGATAGACTTGGCTATTGTTGCTGATCAATAGTGCAAATAATTGTTAATAATTAAAAGGTTTAATCTATATATCCTGGAAACTGGGGGACTCGTTTGCGTAGAAACGCACAGACGGACATGGCTATATCGACTTTATTGGTAATGCTGATCAAGAATATATACACTTTATAGGGTCGCAAAATGTGCCCTTCACTACGTTGCAACCTTTTGACAGAAATTATAATAATATAATGTAATAGTATAAGGGAATACAAATGACAAACAATCTTAGAGAATTAGCCACAAATATTTATAAGTATGTCACTGTAGAAGAAATAGTAGATTATTGGACTCTTTTCTGCAAAAGCCATTTTTCGAAAATTTCGATTACATTAAAAAAATGACAAAAAGTCGAGTCTAAATTTCAAATAAATATTGAAGCGCAGAAATAAGAAAGTCAAATCCCAAACATCTGTAAAAAAAATTGATGATCTTATTCCAGGTTTTAGGTCCCTTTTTCTGCAAATCCAATTTTTGAAAATTTGGAAAAGTGTTACATAATAAAAATAACGAAAATTCGACCCAATAACGGAAACCATGATTTAAACGCAGAATTTTAGAGAATTAAAACACAATAATTTAGAGGTGTGCCAGTTTGAAATCGTATTACCAATAGTTCTTTTTTAAAAACAGACTCAAAACAAACACGTTAGAAAAGTTTCACTTACTTAAATCGACCTAATAGATTTTAAAATAATTATGGATAGATTACAGTCATTTATGATTAACAGTTGACAGATAAACAATTTAAAATCAAATGACAACTCATGATAAATTAGTTTCCAGGTAAACAAGTGATCAGTAAATGATAAGCGAAGGAAAATAAAAACGAAGATTGATTGTTGTTTAGAAATCAATTAGCAATCCATAAGCAATTGATGTTTAAATAGCCAAGTAAAGAATACTAGATCGATAAATAAATTCATATTGAATCCTTATGCAGTTAATAAAGAAATCATAAAGAAATTGTGGTTGATCGTTTCCCAATTATGTACTCACAGGTTCTGATATTTGCTGGAGTCACAATCATTGTCCAGCAGTCCATTCGTATTCGCACTCTTCACCATCTGTACGAGAATGGGTGTGAGTTCGCCTTCCAGGGCCAGCAAACCCTTTGCAAAGGCAGCCGCCGTCATTTGGACACGTCCCTCATCCGAGGCGTAAATCTTCAGGTCGTGTCGGAACGTCGAATGTAATCTAAAATACCATTTTTGGCGTTAGGTTAAAATTAATTTAGAAATTATTCAAGTTTTTAGAAGAAACTTTTAATGAAAATGAGAATAATATGAATTTGGATTCTTTGTAAATCTTGAAACTTTGAATTAAATTGATGTATGGAATTACTTCAATTAAAATTACGAAAAAAAGACCTCTTATAATAAATAAAATGGTCACAAAAGTAATGAGCTTTATGGTAACAGCGAATTTGAGTTTTTATACCCTTGCAGAGGGTATTATAATTTTGGTCAAAAGTGTGCAACGCAGTGAAGGAGACATCTCCGACCCTATAAAGTATATATATTCTTGATCAGGATCACCTCCTGAGTTGATATAGCCATGTCCGTCTGTCCGTCTGTCCGTCTGTCCGTCTGTCCGTCTGTCCGTCTGTCTGTCCGTCTGTCTGTTTCTACGCGAACTAGTCTCTCAGTTTTAAAGATATCGAATTGAAACTTTGCACACAGCCTTCGATCCTTTGCACGCAGTATATAAGTCGGAACGGCCGGGATCGGCCGACTATATCCTATAGCTGCCATATAACTGATTGATCGGAAATGCCATAACTTTGGTGTTTGTTAAGTTAGAAAGTTGGTATTTTCTATGGGTTTTATATTTGGCCAATCAATTCGACCTACCAAATTTCATTAGGATCGGCCGACTATATCCTATAGCTGCCATATAACTGATTAATCGGAAATGCCATAACTTTGGTGTTTGTTTAGTTAGGAAGTTGGGATTTTCTATGGTTTTTTTTTTTGGCCAATCAATCCGACCTACCAAATTTCATAAGGATCGGCCGACTATATCCTATAGCTGCCATATAACTGAACGATTGGAAATGCCATAACTTTGGTGTTTTTAAAGTTAGGAAGTTGGGATTTTTTATGAGTATTAAGAATGCATCACATGAATAATTTTGGAGAATATAGTTTACAGAGTATTCTGCAAGGGTATATCAACTTCGGCTCCGCCCGAAGTTAGCTTTCCTTTCTTGTTAATTAATAAAATAACTATATAAGTAAAGGGTATCTCACCTGAGCAGACCCAAGCCCTGGGTGCCCGAGTAATCCGATCTTCCCTGTCCACCTGGATACATGCACCGAAAGATGCGGCCCAGTTCCTCCGCCTGGATGCGACCGGCTGGCGTCAGTTCGCCGCCCCACTTGAGGATGAGGACCAGCGATGGCTCCACGGGCTGATCTGCTGCTAGATTGGCTTCGCTTTGGTTAATCGGAGCACTTGGATATGGGGGAACGCGACCGGACTTACTATCATCGGAGCTGGAGCCGCGAGGACGACCCTTCGGTTGGTACTTCATCTGAACCTTGCGATTTATGCCCGAGAAGTGGCCGTACATCTCCAGAACGTTCTTCAGCTGCTCCAGCTTGCTCTCCTTCTCTTCGATCTCGGCATGGGCCTTGGTGTGGATCTCGCTGAGCAGGAAGCGAGCGATGTCCAGGATCTCCTGCAGTTGCTTGGGCCGCTTGAGCTTGACGTGGCCCAGCTTGTAACCGTCGTACTTCTCGAAGATCTCAAAAAATCTGGATGGATTGGATTGGATTTTTGTAAATATTGTTTTAGATTTTACTGATATCTACTCACTTGGGGTGCCGCACCTCCACCTTCATCTTTTGCTTGGGCGTGCGATCGCCATGTCGAATTACGGCCACTACGCAGCGCAGCTCCATCATCTTGCCGAAGGTGGTGGGCACAATGGGGGGATCGTCCAGCTGAAAGGGCACCGACCAGGGGATGTGCAGTGTGGGCGTTAGCTCCCTGAGGATCATATTGCCCAGTATCTTAGCGCAGTCATCATAGTACTTGTTCGAGTTCTTCACAAAGCTGAACCCATTGACATCGCAGACGTAGCTCTTTCCATTGGCTCGCAGCAGATCAAATCCACAGACGGTTTGCTTGAAGGCCAGGCATACCTTCCGTGAGATGAGCTTCTCGGAATGATTGAGGATCACCGGGTAGCGTATCTCTTTGCCCTCGCTGTCGCGCTCCACTTTGCCATCCAGAGCGGGACTTTTGCGGGCCTCGGCGTGGGCGTAGTCCGGTCCCACGGTGTACACCTTGACGTCCGTGCCTGAAAAGTACACTAAGTTGTAAAGGTGATGCTGGATTCAGTGCGTTCGACTGGCGGCCACTGGTGTGTTTCGGTGTTTTACTATTTAGTTTTTTTTTTGTCTATTTACTAGATTTCTGTGAGCTTGGCGATGAGCGGCGCGTGCGGAGCGAAACGCAGGACAAGGCACAATGAGCGATGCTTCGTTGGAGGATTAGATTAAGTGGGTCTATAAGATTCGAGCTAGCCAAAGCCATAACAACAACAGACAGCCAGAGCAAATAGAGGATTAGCGGGGTATTCGGAAGGGTAGCGATGGAGAAGGTACACTGTTCTTTTTTAAATCCATAATTAACGTTTTCAAAAGTTTTTTTTAATATTCTTTACATTGTGTCTCTTTCACGCAAATCTGGCGGAAGGGAATTAAAAACATGACTAAATATTAATATTATTTTTATTATAACTTTATTCTAAATCTTATACCAGGCCGAAATAAATACGTAAAAAACGAATAATAAACTATTTTTATTAGAAATTGTTACTAGTTTTTTACAAATAAAAAAACATTTTTTACCATTTTAATATTGAAATTTAAGGAAAACTTCTTTGTTAGCCAGGTGTTGGTAAAATATTAAAAAAAAATACAAATCAAATAAAAAGCAAAGAAATGTAATCAAGAAACTAGTTTAAATAGCAAACAAATAAAAAATAAACAATTAATTGAATTTAAAAAAATCGGTATATTCGGAGAAGCATCTATGTAGGTACAACCTAGATACTTCCCGTCGTTCGTGGGGACTAAGCGGGAAGTGGAGGAGTTTTGGGGTAGTACCTACAGCTGCATAGAGCATGGGTGCATAATGAGCAAGTTGCATACCATCGGTGGGCATAAAGTCCTCGTAGATGAACGATCCCGTCTTGCGCACCCTTGACTCCGGGGAATACACGCTGCTCCGGCTGCCGATCTTCCGGAAAAGTCGTTGACTTCCGCCGCCGGCCGAAGTTGGGTAGTAGATGTATATGTTGTGGTCCTCTGCCGAAACGGGTTTCTCCACGAACGGCTTGTTAAAGGTGATACCATTGACCTCCACATGATCCTCGGACTCAATCAGCTCATGATCTGTTGGGTAGAAATTCATATTGCAGGATAAGTAAATACTTCAATTTTACCCACCCCTGCTATATATGTTACATACGTTTGGGATCCGGGGAATCACGATCGAGGACGGCATATCGCGGTATCTCGATGCCCTCCTTCTCCAGAATGGCGTATACCCTCCTCCTATCCTGAATATCATACTGCATGTGCAGGTTATTTAGCACAAAGGGATTTCGTAGCTGGGCATACTCGATGGCCTTCTCCAGCGGAAAGCCCTTCGAGTGAAACGAAACCAGGCAGTCGCAGGTGGGCCAATTTTGGACCGGTTCCCGCAGGATCACGTTCTCCTCGAATGTCACCAGTTTGATGAATTCGAATTCGCCGAGACGCGTGAGGATCTCCTTCATCGGCTTCGACTGTGTCTTCTTGGCCATCGCGCAGATGCCGACAACCACCTGCTTACTGTTGCTGGACGAGGTGCTCGTATCGGAGTCCATGCCGTCATTGCTGTCCCCAAAGTCCGTGTCGCCCTTTGAAAACAGAGAGAAGCGGTCATTAATGAGTTGGCTTAACGGATTGAAACAGCGACTTGCGCAGGCAGGCAGCAGGCAGCGGGCAGTATCTCTGGAGTCTCGCCTCCCTGATCTTTTGAATATTATTATTTTTAGTTTCCTAAATCTGTCATGTTTTTACACACTCAGAAATCCAGCCCCAAGTGAATTGATAGCTTTGATTTATTGCACTTACTCATCTCGGCAATACGAAAGTATTTTTAAGTGGCACTAAGCTACTCCGAGCTTCATTTTAAATAAATCGTATCATCGGTTTAAAATGAATTGTTTAATATAAAATCTTTTTGCAAGCCTTGAAATCATAAAAACAGGTTAGAGAACGCTAATGCTCATGTCATGATATGGAATTTGAACAATTTAATAATATTCGAAACGTTTTAATCTACAGTTTTTAAAAACCTCCTTAATGCCTTCAGGATTATAAAGACACACAAACACCATTATATTAAATCGTTTTCCAGTAAACGGTTATAAGCCTGCAACGAATCGGTTGTATAATTTATAATTTGTTACGCTAGAAACTTATAAGAACGATGCGGTTACTTAGCGGGGTTAAAACCATCGAGCATCGGTATTAAATCGGGTTTTTTAAGTTTTCCAACCAAAACAACAACTTACTAGACAATTTAAGAATGTTAGACAACAAAAGCCTCAAATTAGATTGAACTAAACCGGTTCAGGTGCCGCCCAACCAACGGCAATTAGCGCTCAATTTGTCCCCGAGTTCGGAGACTCATTAGCGTCTCAAAGTCTGATCAATCAATATCTTCAAACTAACCAAAGAGACCTACATACATTCATACAGACATCGCAAAAGCAGAAGTCATCGCTTTCCTCGTCGCTGCCATGATTCGGACCGTAGTCCTCGTAATCACTGACATTGAATGGTCCGTACTCCCCATCGTCGTCGTCCTGGTTTCTATTAATCGGATTTTCCGAGCCCGGTTGACTGCGAACTCCGGCACTTTGACTCCGTCGCTGGCGTTGAAGCAAGCGATTGCGGCGCAAACGATCGCGACCACGACCTCGCCGACGTCTGGCTATTGATCCATCAGATGGTACTGCATCCAAACTGTGGCGACGATTGGTATGCGGATCTTTGGGACCGGCGCTTTCCACACACTCCGAGCCGGGCAATACCGCTGCAGCGGTTACAGCAGCTCCAGCGGCTGCCGCGGCTGCTTCGAGTTTCTTTTTATGCCGCTGATGACGCGATCGAAGCTTCTTGAGACGCCACCAGTCCTTAAACCAGGTCCACTCCATTGTGTTGCCAACCTAGATGCCTTCTAGCTAAATCTGACGTTTTTCTATGCTTTTTCGTTTGTTTCTTTAAGACTTTTAACAATGTTTTCAAGGTCGAAACTTAAAAAGGTTAAGATTTAAGATGTAGAATTAATTTTGTTGTTTTGAGTTTAATGCGTTCTTCGGCAGTTAGCAATGGTTTTTTATACAAATATTAAAAAAATGCTCGTTTGGCCGGCTTAATGCTCAAGCTTTTTAATGCAGAAAAGCGTTGAGATTGAGAAGTTAAAAAAGTATTTTAATTTTTTTTGTTTTATATAAGAATCAATCTCCAGGATACTCGCAATCATATACTTACGTATATATCCTGCGGTAACCATACTTATGTATATATATACATATTATAAAAAACCGAATAGGCCCAAAAATGTATATCCAGTTATAATTTAATAAAAATTTTTGATTTGTATTTGTCCAAAACATTTAACATTACTCAAAAAAATGAGACACATCGAAAATTAGCTGATCCACTTTTGAGAAAATTCTGCCAAAAACAGTAGTACATAAGTACTTAACAATTTTTCATATTATTTGTTTATATTGGTTTATTGCAACTGCTATCTTATTTTCAGCACCTTTATAACTTGATTACACTTTATTAATCTGAAGTTGACAACACTAATGGGAAATCCGATAACCCAGGTCGTACGTGCTTGTCAGGCGAATTCCCCCAAAACTGATGACCTAACCCGAACAAACATCGTTCTAAAACGTTACTAAAATCGACGAGGTCAGCTGTATAACAACTGTTCCGTGCAACGCGGCCAACTGACTAACGGTTCTGAACAAAACGGTTCGCTTGGGATTGCTGGGGATTGAATCGGATCGTATCGGATTGTTTCAGGGCGTGCGCCATTTGGTCTGTGCGCCCACTCACAAAGTCGGAGCAGAATCTGATCAGCAAGAGACAAAAACAGAAAGAGAAGTTGTCGAACAAAGAGAAAGATAGCAAAAATACACCCGTCGAAAATTACTTGATTTTTTCACAAAGAATTTTTTTTAATTATAACCGAATTTGTATTGACTTTTGGTTAGATTTCTGTTGAATCCCGGATAATGAATAAATGCATTTGTATATGTAAATACATGTAACAAGACAATTCTTGAATAATTTCAATTTGTTTCTCATTTTTGGTAGGCAGTTGGTAGAAAGAGATTGAAGGATCACCTTTCTAAAATATTTTGATATCATAAATAATCTTAAAATATTTGTTTAATTATTGTGATATTAATTTTAATACCTTTTATTTCAAAATTAAAAAAAGGCTAAATTTCTTATTGTGTTTTTTTCTTATTAACAATGTGGGACGTTTTTAAAGATTGTGTGACAAACATCAATTCGAGATATACACATGTAGCTTTAGGTTTTTTACTCTTGTTTTTATAGTATCAAAAATAAATCATTTTTGGAGATCAAATCGGTTATTTTTTTGCTTTGGATTTAGACTCGAATTAAACCAATTCCATTAAAAATGAGTTGTGTAACTATTAATATACACATGTAATATACATATGCTTATATTTAATTTGATATTATTTTCAGTGCATGGAGAGACCGAGAGTGGGGGAAATATGGACCTCTCCATATTCTCCGCGTTCTCTTTGTGTAATTGTTTCGACATGCTGGAGGCGCCTTGTTATCATCGTCGCTTTCATTTGTTAACGACACGACTTAACTACAACTTATATAGCGTACACGTCCGGCCGATCGGCCAGTGTTAATGAAAGCGACTACAAAGACAACAAGGGCGACACAAAGAGCAGCGACAATAACCGGTAACCGGTAACGGGCGGCGGAGCTAGCCGATAAGAATTCCGGTGATAAGGGTGCTGTGGGTCTCGAAGCAAAGATCTGCCAGAAATCCGCCTAAGCGCCAATTGGCCTAGTAAATAATTGCTCTATATATAGACCCAACCGATAGAGATAGTTAACAAATGCCATTCGATATGATCTTCCCAATCAATTATCACCTTTCATATATGTATGTATGTATCTTTACGAGATACGTATCTTTCTTTAGTATTTCAAGATGGAAATGAGAAAACTGAATCACGATTCCTGGGTACAATGATACAGGTGTTATTTATCACGGCGGCAAAATTTTCTGGCACAACCGGAGCTTACCAAAAAGGAATGCGTTCGGAATATTTGTAATATTCTAAACATTTAATCAGGTGTATGAGGTGTTAATTGAAAGCAATGAATTACTGTACTAAACTGATTTGTAAGCCTTCAAAGCCAAACTTTTAAAGCAAATATCGTTTCCTGAATTTTCTTGAATTCATATGCACCTGTTCAATACAAATAAAAATTTAAAGTGAAATTTGGTGGGTATTTAATACCAACGAACCAGACTTTTTTTCCTTTTACAAATTCTATCTGATCGTAAATGTATCTTCTACTTAACTTGGTTTAAACTGGCAACATTTTGGATACATTTTATTTTGTTATGATTTTATGTATAGTTATATCGGCATTATATATATATAGTAATATGTGTCAAACAAAAGGAACCTATTATCGAGGTAGGAATGTAGTGACGATCGCAACAAGCATTCAAAAGTTCTGATTTCAAATGTTGTGACGAATAATATTTAAATGAGAAAAAAACGAACTACATGCTGTTTTTTTTTGCAAATAAGTATCGAATACGAAACTAGTTTAATATTTTGATATTTACTAATACAACTAGTATTTGGGTCTGTTCTGCTCATAACACATTTATTAAAAAATTATCATTTTCAATTTTATATAACATAATATTGTTTTGTCCCATTTATTTGACCAATCACCTCTATTTTTCCTAACACATACAGTCATGGAAAAAATAATAGAAACGACAATTTTTTTCGTATTTTTCAAACTTTTGTTCAGTCAATTTTTTTTTTTTTAAGTTTAATAATTTTGATTGATAGTCGATACAATTATGTGTCAAAATATAACAAAACAATAATTTTCAAAAAACGTCATGAACTAAAAAATAATTTTTGAAATTTTAAGGCCTGGAAAAAATAATAGAATCGACTGAGTTAATTCTATGGAAAACTATTTTGTAGCTTCAAAGCCTATTAGTTTAGATGATAACTTTAATAAATAGTTGTGCCACTGCAATTTTTAATGACTTCGGTTCACCGGCGTCCCATTGAATCCTCCAAATTGACACAAATTGATGGTTTAATGGAGTACCACTCGGACTTCACTTTCTTCCACAAATCTTCAATTTTTTTGGACTTAAACCCACCAATCCTATTCTTTATTATCCCCCAAAGGTGCTCAATAGGACTTAAGTCTGGGGACTGCGAAGGCTATTCGATCAAGGGAGCTTCGTTGTCCACAAACCATTTCTTGGCCAGCTTTGAAGAATGGTTCGGGTCATTATCCTGCTGAAACTTATTTTCAAATGGCATTTCCTCTTCAGCATAAGGTAGCATCATGCTTTCGAGTATGTCTACGTAGTGGGTGGCACACATTTTTTCCTTTATCCAATGTTTTGGACCAAAACCCGACTGGGAAAAGCATCCCCACAACTTGATTTTCGCACCACCATGTTTAAAGGCTTTAATAGAGTACTTTGGGCCGTGGGCAGTATTCTTAGGGCGCCTTACAAGTGGTTCCCCATCAGATCCAAACTAATTCATCTTGGTTTTGTCCGACCACAACGCATTTTTCAAATTGGAGCCCAATAAATGCACCTTCGCGAAATGTACACGTTTGCCGATATTTTTCTTGCCGAGGTATGGTACCTTTCGGTCGGAATGGGCTTTTAGATCGGCTCCAATCAGCATATTTCTTATGGTTCGACTTGTAACCGGTGCATTTAAATCATTTTTAGGATGTTTCGACCAGGAAAAGGGATTTTTTTTTGATTTTCTAACAAGTCCCCTGTCGAAATTAACCGATGTTGCGCGCTTATTATTGTGATGAATCGCCGTAATCGCAGTCCCCAGACTTAAGTCCTATAGAGCACCTTTGGGGGATAATAAAGAATAGGATTGGTGGGTTTTAGTCCAAAAAAATTGAAGATTTGTGGAAGAAAGTGAAGTCCGAGTGGTACTCCATTAAACCATCAATTTGTGTCAATTTGGAGGATTCAATGGGACGCCGGTGAACCGAAGTCATTAAAAATTGCAGTGGCACAAATATTTATTAAAGTTATCATCTAAACTAATAGGCTTTGAAGCTACAAAATAGTTTTCCATAGAATTAACTCAGTCGTTTCTATTATTTTTTCCAGGCCTTAAAATTTCAAAAATTATTTTTTAGTTCATGACGTTTTTTGAAAATTATTGTTTTGTTATATTTTGACACATAATTGTATCGACTATCAATCAAAATTATTAAACTTAAAAAAAAAAAAAATTGACTGAACAAAAGTTTGAAAAATACGAAAAAAAATTGTCGTTTCTATTATTTTTTCCATGACTGTATATTTTGATTAACACATTCATCAACCACTTTATTTACTTTCTATGGATTCCAAGGACGGCAGTCAGTTGAATTTCAATAATTTTCTATAAGAAAATTTATAAAACTCTGGTAGCACTCACAAAAAATAAAAAGTGGATAAAAACTGTGCAAGACAATGCGGATACTTTTACCACACCGTTCGAAAGTCGGACCTTAACTGCGGACCTGGAGATGCAATTGGAAATGAATCGGGCCGCCCGAGATTCCAGACGGGGTCCGAAGCCAAAACAAAAACAAACAAATTGAACAAATAACTGGTATAACTGGGTAATTAATTAATGCAGCGAAGAAGCCGAAAATTTAATTAATATTTGGAGCGCTTGCAAATTGAGCAAACAATTAAAACGTAACGGATACAAAAGAAAACTACATTGTTAAAAAAATCAGTTAATAAAGCGAGCAAAGGAATACATAATAACGAGAACGAAAACGAATGCAAGAACTAAAAAATCACCGGATGGGAGAACGATGAAGAGCGCGGCTCCAGAGGCTCCAACTCGCTGACGTCTGTCTCTGGATTTCGAGGGGGCGGTAAAAATAGAACCGGGGGGCAAAAGAAAAAGGATAACAGAAAGTGAACGTGGGAGTTGCGCACAGAAATAGTCAATGCACTTAGAGAAAATAAAATGTTTACAATTTGTGCACCATTTTGTGCACCATCTACGTCATCAACATTTATATTAATTAACAGCCAATGTTTCAAATGCATTTAAAAGTACTATTTTGCATTTAAAAGTATTATTTTAAACACAATTGTGTATAGAGTCCTATTTACACACTCTGATGTTAGGTCTTTAAATTTTTGCTCAGGTCAGCTTAAATGCTGTTTTAAATGTACAATTTTTAACTCAGACAGGTGCTTTTACACTTCTTAGCAAAAATTAGACAAAATCTCAAATGAGAAATGAGAATATGTAAAGAGGCCTTAAGCACTACAGACTGTAAATTAAATTTAGAAAATTGAAATAAGTTGAGGATAAATTCTACGAGATCTCTTCTTCGTTAAAAGATTAAAAATATTTTAAAAAGAAAAAGAGTCCAATATTTACGCTAATATTATAAAACAAGGACTGTTTGTAAAACCAGAGAACCAGAGTTTAAGGTATATTTAGGAAATTTGATTGTAACTTTTCTGGTTTTCTGGTGCTTTTTTCGAGTGTAGAAGGACACGCACCGCCCAGATTCGGAGTGGAATTTACGTGCGTCAGCCAACGGCGTCCTGCCGATGCGCCGCGCCCACCGCTTCCGAACTTATCGAAGCTGTTCCCCATTTGTTGGTTTTACTACGGTTTAATTTTTTGCGATAAGAACATAATTAATTTTTATTTGAAAATCACAACACAAACACGCGTGAGAAGAGAAAAAGAGAGAGAGAGTCTTGAGAAGAGCGAAAGCTTTTGGCATTGACATTGAATAGTCAGCTGTTGGGGGAAGAAGCAGAATTAAAGGGATAGGAGAAGTGGGAGATAATGAAGGAGAAGAAGAAGCTGCCACTGCAAGAAACCCGCAAAAAAAATCAGGGTCAGCCCATGCATGCAAAAATCTACAGCAAAGTGTATCATAATAGCACATAGGATAAATAAATAAGTCTTTGACAAGATTTTGGAACCATACTAGTTCATCATATTCTTTTATATTCAAAATCACAAGCCATTTTAAATAGTTTAGAGTTATAAATAATTATAATCATTTTTTGAATTCTTGAACATACAAAAACTGAACTTGTTTATGATTAACATCATCGAATTTATCACCATTCAGTGCTATTATAGCGAATTCCACCATAGATACACAATATCGTACCTATGTACATATGTACTTATGTATATAGAGCATTTAAATTTTTAAAAATGCACAGTTTTAGTTGTTAGAAAACTTTTTTGTGGTTAAAAAAATATAGTGAAGCGCATACGTTGCCATCTTGTAATCCCAAGTAGAAGCCGACCCGCTGCTGCGGCTGATTTTGATGCGGATTTTGCTGCTGTTGCTGAGATATATCCTGGTATCCCGATTCCAACTCGGTATACGACATGGTTATCTTGTGCGGTGGTGTTAGTGCGGGTTATCCAAACAAAAATAAGAAGCAAACAACAACACTGGGCAATGTTTTTTTTTTCTTTTCTGTTTTCTTTACATTTTACACACGCACACACACGTGCAAACCTTGCCGCGTGTTAAAAACGCAAGAGTGTGTATATATATTTTTAATAACAATTCTTTTCTTCTCTCACTGTCCTTCGATTTTACGAGTTACGAAATCAATTTTCACTTTAGCTTTATTATTTGTATTGTTATTATTTTTATTATAATTTGGTAAGTCCTGAATTTGCCGTCGCTGGGAGGAAGAAAATGGACGGGTAAAGCGCGCGGGCAGCTAGGTGAGTGGAGGGGTTTGCGGGCTGCTGCTATGGGTTAGGTTATTACTAATAATTAATTGTTATTAATTAGGTTTCTCTCGCTTTATATTATTTTTTAGAGCCAGAACACGCACACGCACACACGACCGCACGCTGCAAAAATTCCGTAGTTTGGTCGAGAACCAATAAATATCGCACTTAACTTACCAAGAGAGCTTTTAGCTGGTCGTAGAGCTTTAGCGAAACAGCTGTTCAGCAAAACAAGATTTTAAGTTTTATAATTCAAAAATGATTAATATATAAAGAAAAAATACAAATATTCATGTAAATATGTTTTTATTTGAGAACATATTTTTAAATACAAAAATAACTGTTAACTGTTAAACAAAAAATTATTGACAACAAATGTTTAAAGAAAAAAACATACTATGCAATGTATTTCACATTTCCGCAATGTTTAATATTTTTAAAAATTTTATTGAACACTCAAAGATAAAATTTATTTTGTTATACTAAAACTAAAAAATAGTTGTTATTCCATAAGTCTTAAGAAAAACTTTACAAAAAAACACGTATTCACTGAGTTTCATTTTCCGCTTGACAAATAACCGTTATTATTTAAATTCAATAACAAAAATAACACCTTTTCCTCGACTTTTGTTAGTTTGATGAAAATGTAAACTTTGTGTAAAAGCTTCTTAAACATTGTCCTTTGTAGGAACGGAATAAATAATCGTTTTGACAATATGTATATTTTTTATGCATTTGAGAAATTGTATAATAGAATTTAATGAAATATTGTTGTTCTACTATTAGTATGACAACCATTTCTGCTTGACGGATTTCTAACTTCTGGATTTAAAGCTTGATTTTTCTTACTTTCTTTTTAATCCCATAAAATTTCATTTCAAAGATGTTTTTTTATAGAATAAATACAATTAAAACTGAGTCTTGTGAGTATATGAAAATAGACAAAACAGGAACACTTAATTAAATAGGTGCTAGTAAGTTTAAGGCTGGGAATGTTCGTTTATCGTTTCCTCTTCTTAATTATAACATACAAAATCCGAAACGGATCACCGGTGTTTTAAAAGGAGCTTGGTCTTGATCCGCTTGCGATCCCGAGCGATGATCTCCATGCGCTCCTTTGTGCTCGTCTGGAAAAAGATCAGGTGCAGAGTGCGACTGGCCGAGCAGAGCTGTTGGGAAACCCATGAAAATAAGAGGACAATTAAGGAAACAGAATTAAACTTTATAAAACTGCTTGAAAACGGTACAAACCCACATATGTAGATAGTTTAATTATGATATGTTTTTATTATAATTATTATAATAATCGTAATAGGTTAGTTAATGTTTTAACGTATCGTTTTGACTAATATGTTTTAAAAGTTATACCATATCAATTTTGCAATATTTGCAGTTAAATATCTACATGGTTTTGAGAGTGGGATAGAGTAATGCTGCACTGTTTACAACTAGGTTTAGAAAACAACCCACCTGTTGAAGCAGACGCGCCTTAAGGCGCAGATTAGCGGGCTCCTCTGCATCCAGGCCATGTCCGCAGGTTTCCAAATGTAGGTTTAGCACGAATATCAGTGTGTCCCTGATGGTCTGGACAATCCGCTGCACCTGCTCGGTGGCAAAGAGACGGCGGACCAAGAATCCTCGCACACCGGCATTAATACGCGAGGCCGCCCATTGGCGCTCCTCCTGCTCCTGCTCCAGATCGGTAAGTTTCTGGCGGGGATCAAAGGGGGAATTAAACAGAGAAAGAAGGCACTTGCTGAATGTGTTAGTAATTAGGTTAGCTACGGGTGCTAGAGGTTTGGTCCCTCGATTTCCAGGCAGTCTTTGTTAAGGCACTTGGTTAGCTGGCAATCCAATTTGCTATGGCTTCTTGCGCTGCTTTTTTAGGGTAAGTGGAAATAAGAAAATAGGAATACAGAATAGAGATTGTATAGATACTTCAACCCCAGTTTTCACTGTTTATACAACTACTTTACTGCTTTTAATTTGTTTTCTGTTAATAATAACTTTAATTGTCCTCACATTAGACAAAGCACTAAATTCAGTTTTTGTATTCAATTGAATTAAAAAATATTAATTTCGATAGATTATTCAAATTTTCCAGAGAAATAAATGTAGTTTTGCTAAGGTGAAAACCTCTGCGGTTCGGAAAGGAAAGGAGGTAGAGTGTCGCTAAGATTAATTTGGTTCACTCACATGGCTCAGTCGCTTGGGCGGCGAGATGCTCCTTGCTGATACATTGCCCCTTTTCGATAGAGTGGAGCTGCCACTTCCTGGGGAACTTTTCGGTCGTCCTACTCCACCACCACCCTTTGCCGGTGACTTGATCACCTCGCGTACCGCAGGACCTATCATTTTCCTCGGACTACTGCTCACAGTTTGGAATCGCTTCCTCACAGTTTGCCCGCTTCGCCTGCTGTTGGTCAAACTGCTGTTCCTGAGTGGCAACGATCGCGGAGTGCTGAGCGCACTAGACCCCCCCAGCTGCAGCGGTTCCGATTCGTAGCCCAGCGAATGTTTCGGACTAAACAACCTTTTTCGAGCGGATGAAGAAGCCGCCTTCATTCGGCAGCTGTCCTCTGTTGTAAGAAATTCATCGAGTTCATGGAAATTGCACGGCGTGGCATCCAGAAACGAGGACATTGTATGCGTGGGTGAGCCACGCAGCAGGTCTCCCGTACTGGTGCTCTCTGACACCATTCCATCAGGATTATCGGTGCCCGAGGAATCATCGATTTCCGCACACAGCTCCTTGATGAGCTGGCGCTGCTGAAGATCAAACTCCGATTGCATGCGGCGACGCTCCTCCTCCTGATGAACGACCAACTTATTCATCCGCTCCTGATGGCCACGCAGATAGTTGCGCACTCCTGCCTTCTGGCCTGCCTCTAGGGGAGCAAGCTGATCCAGCGCCCTTTCTATTATTCGCTCCACCTCGCGATCTCTCCTGGAGCAGCTGCTACTGGTTATGCTGCCAGTGGCTGTAGTCGTGGGAGTGGTATTGCTCAAGTTGCTGATGTTGCTCCTGACACTGCGATTCACCCGCTTGGCCTGGGACTCTATGGTCTGCTTTTGAAAGTTGGCCAAACTCTGGCTGGGCTTAATGGCCAGGGCCTGCCTTTGCATGTGCTCTACGAGAACCAGAGAGGGCTCCTCCAGCGTGAAGCTTCTTGAGCGCTGAAAGCCAGCTGGTTCTGGCTGTGGAGACCTTAGCTCCCTTTCCTTTAGCTCTAGTGGCTGCTTCTTGGATGCATCGATTGAAGGACTTGTACTGGAGCGCAGGATCCCCTTGTCCTTATCTTTGGGCAACAATCTTTCCAGTCCCGACTGCTCGAAATGCAGGATGCGATCGGTAATGCGATTGTGACGCCTGGGCGACGAGTTCTCCACTGGCTCCACCGGCGGGTGGGGCGTGGGAGGATCCACCTGAATGGTCGGGAGCTGTACATCCAAGACCAGGGTTTGGGGACGTGCCTGCCTTTGTGTGCTGTCATAGATGAACGTCTCTGTCTGCTGCAGTTGGGAGAGGCTCCTTCGACTGGCCATGTCGATTCCCGCCGAGTGTCTGGCCAGGCGGTAGCGCTCCTCCAGCTTCAAAGCCATCTGGCGGGCCAGCTGCACCTCACGTCTCTTGGCGCTCGTCATCTGGAACATCGTGAGAGGGTTACGCTTGAGTGCATGCCACTCCCTGGCGAAGTATTCAACTTACCAGCGGTGGCAATATGGTCTGGCCATCCAGCCGGAACCGGAAGGAGGCGGGATCCATAGAACTGGAGGCACTGCCCTCAGAGGGGGTGTTCCAAATCGATATGGTGGTCGTGGGCGTGGGCGTGGTGGCCTCACTGCGGCTGCGGCTCAGCTCCACGGCCGCCAGCAGCTGCTCCATGGCCCTACTAAAATAGGGAAACCATCAGTTTAAGCGAAGCCAGTAATTCACCCATGAAACCCATAAAACCCACTACTTACCAAGTCGCATCCATTGGTGTTTTGCTACGGGGAATTTCGGTCGGGACGTCAAAAAGTGGAGAAACCTATTTAAAAGGAAGCTAAACCTATTGTTTTGTTAAAACTTCTCTCACTTTTTCCTATGTTTCAGTTGCCATTAGAGATGACATCTAACGATGACACTGCGCGAGCCATCGATTTCCCGCCAAAAGCCAATAAAACCCCGCAAAAGCTTACAAATTAATGCATTTTAGGCCTATATTGTTGTTTATTTCGAATTTAGTTAACAATATATCGATTGCCAATAACAAATACTTACTAACGCCAGTTGCAAAGACTTCAAATCAGAAAAGAGAAATCATTTTCAAACGGAAATTTAAAAATGAGAAGAAGTCCATGCAACCCTAACCTAAGTTATCGATAAGAGACTGTCTTCTTTAGATTTAACAAAATGAAAAATATTAATACGACAAATTGAGATATCTGAAGAAGATTTAAAACTATTAATGACCTTTTTTTATTTAGTCGTAGCAATAATTGGGGCCAAACAGTACACATAGTTACATCTTAGATTGTAGATGTAAAATTTGAGAGTCAAATTTGTATGGAACAGTTGGCCAAAAGCTTAACGAAATGAATTCAGCAACACAACAGTTTATGGAATGCCCTGTCTAAATAAAACTATTTAAAACCGCATCAGAGCCAATTTTGATTCGGAGCGTTCACAAAGGCCACTGGTGAGAAAAGGTAAAAAGCCTGCCAAAGGAGAAGAACATAAACTTTGCTCTGCTTAATACTTACACAATTAATTAAAAAGCTTGAAAGCAAAATAATGTTTTTTTCAGCAGACCACAAGCAACTGTTTATAATTTTGCCAGTACCGTGAACTTCTTAATTATTTTAATTAGTTTTCCAATACCAAAATTTGACCAGTAAAAATATCAATTCATCTCGCAAAAATGACTTAAACAATATTGAATTCCATCCTGGCTTTTCTACAGATGCTGATTCGTCTGAAAAGGCTATTAAAAGAAAAACATTTGTGGCTGCAAAGAAAATATCGAACTTGCCAAATTTCTGGGAGAATCGATAGTAGCGAATAAGAATCGATTTTTGTTCCATCTCCATTTCTCGGATGTGTTTTTCATTGCATTGTTGTTGTGGCGCGATCGAATTTGTTTGGAATTTTTGGAAATCGGCATTAGATTTTTGAACGAGTTTTATGTGTGGATACCACCAGCTATAGCAAAAAGTATGCGATACCTTTAACTGTTCGTTGTTGCTATTGCTGAATGTTTGTTTGCGTTTGGTGTGTGTATTTTTTTTATTTAGTTACAAAACGATTTCAAAAACAATTTAGATTAAAACGTGCTGGAAAATGTGTTGTAACTTGAGTTTTGATTCATTCGTGGTTTCTGTTGCTCTAAAATTATCTATCTTGAAAATTGCGTTGTAAATGAGTGTAAAGAGTGCGTGAGTGCGTATATGTGTGTGTGTGTAAAAAGGGGGTATAATTTCTGCGAAAACAAAAAGGTTTCGTCAGTATTGGCTGTATTTTTTTTAGTGTAATAAAAAGTCATCATGACCCCCAACCTTCTTCTCTCTTCCACGCCTTGCTTTTACTTAATGAAAATAAGGTACTAGTGTAAGGAAAACAAAAACAAAAGCGCCAAGTTTCGCACATATGTGTATATACACACGTTGTATGTGTGTGTGTATTTGTTTTTTTTTTTTTTTTTATATCATTCTGCGACGCAATTGAAAAAGACATCGAAGGCCAAACAACTTTGTTTTTTATATGTTTTTCCTATGGCATTTGTTGTTGTTGGTACTGGGCGTTAGTTTTTGGCTCTGTTTTTGTTATTATGATTATTATTACAACTTCCAAGCTTCTCCACGCGCTCCGCTCTCTTTTCTCTCTCCCACGCGTGCTCCCTTCGTCACCCACGCTGAAGTGCCATCTCTTTCGCACGCAGCCGGTAAGCAATGCAGTAAACAACAACAACTATAGAAGGAAAACAAGAGAATAAAGAACAAAATAATGAATACTAGGGACATTTTTTCAAAAATAAGTATTACAAATTGTATTGTTAATCACTGGTTGAAAAGTCGCAATAACATGGCCACCTTTTCCATGCTGCACAACGCAGTTTTCTTTGTTTTTAATTGTTTTTCCATTTGCCAAAAACAAGTTTGCTTGTGTGAGTCAGACAAGCCCTCAAAAGCAGAAAAACATGGTAAAAACATTTTGGTAAATTGCCATGTAGCCGAAAAATTGCTCATGCAACAGTAATAAATATTATTATTTTATTTTCTACGCAGCAGTCGCGTATTTTTAACAAAGAGCAAACAAAGAGAAAGGATAACGAAAAGGAAGGAGAAAGGAGAAGTGTGGGAAAACAGTTACTCCGCCCATGCGCACAGCTGATCCAGAGCCTTGCCTAACGGTAAACTGATTGTCTCTGGGCTTCGCAAGCGGAAATCGAAAGCGAAACGGAAACGGAAGTCGGCTGGAATAGCGAAGCGGAAGGAAAAACTACCCGCTAACCGCGGGAGCCGGAATCCAAAAAACCGACAAAAGACATAAGAATAGGGAACAAAACTTAAGTCATTTCAAAATGTTTCAAGCTCTGCCCCGGCCGTCAAGGTCCACGCTGAACTGTGGAGCGGCAGCCATCGTCACAGTCATCCTCATAGCCTGGTAAGTCCCATATCTATATACACCTATCTTCTATAACTCAGTCGCCATTAAAACTAGTTTCATCACGTAAGGGTTAAACAAGGAATTTTAGCTATAACGGATTACGGAAGTATGTCATCAGAAAATACAAGAACAATTTTAAAAATCGCACTTTTCGACAAATGACATCTCTTAAAATATATTACTAATTCAGAATAAAATCGTTTTAAAAATTGAAAGGTATTTTGACCTGACGAGAAGAAAAATAAAAACTATTTCTTCTTTAGTTCCAGAACGCGTATTTTCGAAAAACCGAAAAGAAAAAAACGGTTCAATACAGATAATTCGTTCTTTAAATCATTTAAAAATTTGTATTAAAAAAAAACAATTAAAATAATTGTTTAAATAAATGTCAGGAAGCTTTTAAGTTAACAGATGGCAATTGTCAAGAGATGTTAATTAGCGTAGTATTTTCTGTAAATATCTGGCCCAAAATGCTCTCCCATTAAGTTCCCTTAATTGCTTTACGCACTGAAACAATAAATTGATAATTGGGTCGAGCGACTCTGCATTTGTTCGTAGACATATTAATCCCATTCCCATCGAAAGAATGCCCCCCTCTTCTTAATGCAAATTAAATTTATACTATGTAAAATTGCATATTCGTTAAGGCAATTCAGGTTGTGGAGCTGTGGGAATCAAAGAAAGAACCTCGCGTCGCGTGGCCAATTTCAAGATGAAAGTTGCAATGTTTTATTTTAGGAATATATGTGAGCACACATATAGATTGTTCCACATATGTAAAAAGCGCACCGAAACGAAGCTCATGTGGATGCACATGACCATTCAAACACACTTGTGGTCAAAACAATAGTGGGCATTTCGAAAAATTTCAGAAATTGGCCATTGTCTAAATGACTGTTTAAAAATGGTTAAATAATAATAATTAATAATAAATTATACTATTCAAGTTTTCAGTTCTCTTTAATGTGGTTAACTTATGCGTTTAAAATTGCACTATAATTGGCCCAACCGAATCCAAGTTTATTTATCATCATGGTTAATATTTTTAAAAACAGTAATCACGCGGTATTTATAAAATGTTTATTTTTTCGAATTTGATGGAAATACATTGTACCAGTTCTGTCATCAATTCTATTAACGTAACCCCCATTGTAGTTTGTGGTGTGTATGTCGGCGATCTCTTTGTACGTGCTTACACCTTCGTTTTGGCTGAGTAAAGGCCCCCAACCTTTCAGCACCGCTCCGCCGTCCTTCCTTTTTATATATAAATACTCACTCGTACATTAAAATGTCACTCCATGCCCATGCACACCAACCACACCCTCCCCCGTCCATTTAAAGCGTTCTGTGTGGCGCAATTAACCAAAAAAGAATTAAATGAAATACAGAGAATGAATGCACGCAGCCTTACCGCATATATGTATCAATGTACAGTGGATAAATGTTTCAGATAATGTAATCGGATGAGGGATTTGTATCTAGAAAATTCAGTTATGGCAAATTCTTAAATATTTTAAAAAGATAACTGCCCTCCAATTATAAGACTAGTTAAGAGAAACAAGAAAGAAGTAACAAGAGTAACCTGTAACCAAAAAAACACATTAAACAGGTAACATTTTCAAAGGGGTTTATAATATTTTGTAATAAAAAGAAAGTAGGAATGTTCAAATGTGTTTGAATTTGTGAGCTGAATATTGTTGGCTCTCTTTAACTCTTTTTTAGTTGTCCGTTTGAGTTATCAAAGCAGGCTAGAAGCTCCTAGAGCCAAAAGGCCTAAAGTATTAAACGTAAGTCAAGATATTATATCTTTAAGCACCTGACCTTTTATCGGGTATCTACTGTACAAGCGAGAGGGTTTACGAACATGTAACGCTCTCCGTTTCCGTATCTAAACGGGACAATTGTGCGATATTTGCTTTTTTTTTGCTTTTAGCTTTTCCACTTGGCGCTCAGTATCTCAACCATAATAACTAAAAAACAACACCGTAGAAAAACAAACTGAACGACGACAATAACAAGAGTGAGTTATGCCATTCAATTGCAGCAAAAGCCGTAGATCAGTCGACTGTCTGTCCAAAAAAAAACGCTGATCAACCCAAAACTCCCCGCAACATCCCCACCTAACGTCCCGCCCATCAAATCAATCCGAAGTGCAAATTAGCAACAAAATAGCGAGATAATTAATTAGACGTTTTTTCAAGAGCAAAACAAGTCGTCAGCGTTTCGTAGGGCTAGCAAATAAAAAGTAAACAAACAAGGGCAAAGCAGAAGTCAAATGATAATAACAAACAAGCGCTACACTCAAAAAAATATTCTCTCCACTAGATAGACACATTACACAGGTTCCACTAAAAATATGAAATTTGGAAATTCAATATATTAATCTCATCTAAAATGTAAATACTCACTTATAACAGTTTAAAAATTAAATTAAAGTGATAAAAGTTAAAAATCTTAAATGATATTTCTTCCTTTGTGCAATTTTTAATTGCGGATACTGTTAGCCACATAAATATTTATTACTTCCTTTTGTTTAATTTGACTTAAAAAACATTTTTTACGTGGTTTTTATTTATTTATAAATTAATCAAAAACTGCCTTTGTTACAGTGTTTGTTTAGCGATTTAAAAGCAAATATATCATGATTGAAGGCCCTTTTCTCTATGTACGACAAATATAAACAACATCCAGGCCATAAATCATCAAATGGTAGCTTTGAAGCCGATAATACTTTCCAGGGCTGGGAGTTTATTTCAAGTTCCTGTTAGTTAGAACCGAGTGGTGCGGTGCTTGAATAATTAATCAGCCAGCTACTTCTGTCTAATATAACCACAGTGGTCACTCTTTCCAGTGGATTGATGGTGCGTAATAAGATAGCGTCGATTAAGAGGCAGAAGCCAAAGATTACCAGAGAGGAACTTGATCAATCGATTGCCTTCGTCAGCTGTCTGGAATTTGTTTGCTATTTTGTTTGTATTTCATTTCGCACAACTAAGCAGATACAGTGCGTTACAGTGGTATAAGAGATTTTAATTTTATAGTTCCCCTTTTCTTCAATTAAACAATAATAGAGATATAGCCCTTTGAATAAAAATAAAGATCATGCTAAATGTGGAATATAAACTTAACCATTGCTCATTTAATTTAATCTAATGATTAGAACAAGTGTTTTTTAACTACAGATAAAAACGTTCAAATAAATGATGCTCAAAAAGTTAAAATGTCAAATTTCACCATCTTATTTCATACTTTAATTGAAAAATTTGTTTTAATATAATTTGAATAATAAACATTTTAATTAATTTAAATTCTGCAATTAAGACAACCAAGTTATTGTAAAGTTTCGTTGAACTTTCTATTTTTAAAATTTAAACATAAACTGTTATATTTTGTTGACTAATTAATTGTTAATTCATTTATGCACTATGTGTACAATATATATACTAAGGGAGGGAAAACCTACTACCTGAATAACTCATTTCAAACACTCATAAAATCACGTGTCAGCCTTTAAATTTTGAGACGCACTGTGCAAACATTCTCGCGTTTAACGCAAATCAAAAGTCCAAAAATACACTTGCCCGTTTGACCAGGTTTGACCAGATTTTCGGTTTTTTGTTTTTGTTGAAGGGGAGAGGAACTGGGCAGAAGAACTGGGTATGATTCTGCTTCCTGCTAGAACATGTTTCGCCACTCGCTCAGCGGTTATTAATTATTGCCCTAAACGTAATAGACTTCACCAAGATTCGGGCTTATCTCAGGCAGTCGTCATTGAGCCTTGGTCCCCTGCAGTTCAGCTTCATCTAGAACTATAAATATATCCACTAGCACTAACCTCCCACTGCGACTTGCATTGTGATTTATCCAGGATCCGACCGTTGGGCGTGCTCTTCCTGGGATTGCTCGGCTATTGGATCTATTGGACGCGCTGCAGTTTCCGGATTGTGCCCACCGACGAGCTGCGCGGCAAGATTAACGCCTGGCTGCAGAGGATCGACGACTGGCGCCACACCAGCCCCAGTATGTTCTGCTTGGCCAGCACCGGCTGCTTGGGCACCCTCGCGGTGCTCGGCCACCTAATCTCCGGATCCACGCTGGTCCTCACCATCCTCGTCGTCTCCGCCCTCGTCTCCACCAAGTACAACTTCAAGCTGCTGAAGATCGAGCACAAGGGTGAGTGGTCAGTGGTCAGTGGTTAGTGGTCCATCGGGCGATATTTGAGTTGATTAACAACAGAAAGATTTAGTATTCATTGTTCTCCATAAATTTACCCGGTTAAAAGGTCGGAATAATAATAATATCTCACTTAGTTATAGACTTCATAACTTGTTCTTCCTTAAACTATTTTTTTGAACAATATATTACTGAAAATTATTAACAGTGGTCCAAGATTATGACTTTTAAGCTAGTTTTGGTTTTTAAAAAAATTTAATTTTATATACCGGGGTGCAAAAGAAACCTCTATCAAGTTCCAAGTTTTTAGCTTACTTACTAAAAATAAGTTAAGAACCAAGCTGATTTTTAGTCACACAAAATTTGAATATTCTTTTTTCAAAATCCTTTATTAAAAAAAATTCTAAATATATTGAAAACATTTTTTTTGCCTTAAAGCCAGGGCCCTTAAATTAAATTAGATTTCATTTAAGCCATTTTGGTTTATAATCGGGTTATGGCTCGAAGCTGCATGACGTAATATGAGAGAGGAGATTGGAAATATCGTTGGAACCCAGAATCGATTTTCTTTTCACGTTAAACGGAAACCCCTTTAAGGAAAAACACAATTATAATCGATGATAACATTGAAATACAAAATACTTATGAAAAATGTATTTTTTGCAGACTTCCAGTGGTCGGAGAAGCTCAACTATAACAATTTGGAGGCCGAGGCGGAGGACGAGTTCCTGCCGGACGTGAACGAGTCAAATCTGTTTGTGCTGGAGCGGGCCAGCGATGTGGCCACCATCAGTTCGCCCACCGATGCGAACGACGAGGAGGATGACGAGCGCAGCGACGACATACCGTCGGAGCTGCTCATTCCGGACGTGATACCCGAGATCGATGAGCACTCCACCGACGAGGACGATGAGCTGGCCCCACTGGCGGCCAAGAAGGTGGAGAAACAGCAGCAGCAGGAGCAGGTGGCCGAGGAGAGCGAGGATATGAACTTCCGGAAGGGTCACTTTAAGCGCGACTCGTCGCTGTCCACCACGTCCTCCTCGTCGGAGGAGAGTCTGTCCAAGGGGCTGCAGTTCCCCGACCACACCACCGTCGATGCCAGTGGCAACACTCAGTTGCGTCAGATAACCGCGGGACCGGATCCCGCCGGCGAGCTTATGGCGCTGGCCGTGAAAACCCAGGCCCAGGCGCTTCTGGCCAACAGCGGGAAGCTCCTGCCCAGCCTGGTTTCCGGCCTGGTGCAGTGGGGGGCAGGTGGTGCTGCCGCAGCCAGTTCCGGCGGAGATGCCATCGATGCGAGTCGGGATCGCGAGCAGCAGCGCATTGTTACCGCCTTGGATTCCTCGGATGAGAGCGACTTTGAGATACTCGAAACGGATGACTTCAAGTAAGGATTGGATCGAATCGGAGATCGGTCCGATTTGTCGTATTATAAAGCTATTATCTTAACATACATATGCTACACACACACTATACACACACACAGAACGCGGAACACGGAACACAACAAACCGACAGACGAAGCGAACGAGAACAGACGACACGGACGGTTGAAACGGTTATATTTTCCCTGGTGGAGATCAGTTATATATTTTGCTATATTGCTATACACTAGTGATCGGTCAGTTAATATACATATACGAAACTAAACTAAACTAAACACCCAAAACTACCCTAAAATTAAGCCAAAAGATGTTTTCTTTGTTTTTCGTTTTCTTTCGATTGCTTTGTACATTATTGTGTTTATATATCCTTATGCTTATTCCTATTTTACTGTATGACTCTAGATTGTATTTGCCATTTTGTGTTTATATCCACTGACCACAAACAGAAACAACAACGATCGACGGCATGCAACATGTACATATACTACAGATACACTCACCTATATGTATGGTTTATATAGATGTCGCTGTGAGGGCGTTAAGCTACTTAATCTGAATCCAAATCAAAAGCCTAAAGCAGCAATTAAAAAACCAAAAACAAAAAAAAATGACAAATATAAATAAACAAACGAAATTATGAAGAAATCTGGTTCGGTGCTATTTTTAAACCCATTCGCCATATAACGTGCACAAATCATAAAAACCAAACAACAAAATTTACGAAAATTACAAGACGCTATCGTTTTACCGGCGACTTTTTTCGTTGGCCACCATCGTACGTTGTAGAACATAACTGAAACATGAAATCAAGTAACACACTTTTTTTTTTGGTATACTAATTATTATTTGCGCTATGTATTTTAAGTTGTAATTTAATTTGCGAAACAAAACTAAATGTGATTTTGTAAAAACAAAAGAAACTGAAATAAAAATCAAAAAGACCTCGAATTGCGATCTCGACTGTTGTCAACTGCCCAGCAACTGGGATTCGTTTTCGGTTTTCGATGAGACGGCGGTAAGGGTTGGTTCCTCCAGCTCAGTCTCTTGCTTTTCCTCGGGCTGCTCCTCATCGTCGTCCTGCTCCAGATCCTCGTCTTGCTCTTGCCCCTGCTTATCCTTTCCATTGGTGACCTTTGCCTTGGCTCCCTTACGCATTGGAATCGTGTCCAGGATGGCCGATGTCCAATCCTGGCCAGCAGCCACCTTGGTCAGCAGCTCAAAGACTGAAAACAAAACGGTTATTTTAGAAGTAAGTCCACAAATGGATTAAGTGTCCATTTAAATTCATTTCGGAGTTACAAGTTTACAAAGAAAAACATGTTAGGAACCTTTTTAGCCAATTTACAAATTTTTTGGAAGAAAGGGAGTGTTAAAACCTTTGGCATTCAGATAAATTTCATTTGCGAACTTTCTTATTATTCCAGTCAAAAATGGTAGTTATACACTTTTTACAGTATTGCCTAACTCGTAATAAATATTTTTAAAAACGGCGATATTTAATTGATAAAAGTGGTTTGTAATTGTGAGCAATTGCTTTTCTTCGCAGTTGCCATATTTTAGGTATTGTTACGTTAAAAAAATGATCTATCCGACTTAAAATTCGGGCTCTATTAATACACTCGATCAGATATGTCGCACTGCAGTTTGATTAAATCCGTAAGCTGCTACAACAATAATTTAGATGAATTACGGAGTTCATAAATATTTTTCAGAATTGTGATCAATTTAACCTACTAATTCCGATTGAATATAAAGCTGCGCCTAATAAGAACAAAAAATGTCAGCCTAAGACGGTTAATCAACCATGATAATCATCTTTTCGGGAAAGTAAGGGCATCCGAATTCGGCCACTCACCGTGGTAGGTACTGAGCACGGCCCTCGTCTTCATGTCCACGTGCTCGCTGAGCGGCAGGCGGGCGGTGGCCAGGCCCGCCTCGGTTGCCCGCGAGTGGCACAGACCTTTGAAGTGATTGTGGTCCACCAGGCCGCCGATGACGTAGGTGCAGCCGGGCTGCAGCTTGTCGAGCACCTGGTCCGACTCGCAAGTGAGATAGACCAGTTGGCTGGAGTCGAAGACCTCAGTGTGGCCGCGGTCGAAGTGGTACTCCACGTGCCAGTTCTCCCAGCCGTCATTCTTCCTAAACGACTCGTGGATATGCCCGTTCCGCCGAATGCCCGTAAAGTGCAGCTTGCCCGGCTGCGCACTGCGTCGGTTGATGGTGTATATGCGGAGGCACTGCTTCACGCACTTCGCGATGTCCCGCTCCTGCATCAGGTCATCGTACTCCAGATCGATGGCAACGGAGAGTGCCGACTGGCCGCCGTCCACCGCCTGGCGTTTCTTGAGCTCCTTGCGGGAAGGACCCGTCCGGATGGGCAGACCCTGCTCCTTGGCCTCCCGCCTCTTCTGCTTCTTCTTCTCCCGCTCCCGTTCGCGTCGCAACTTGCGGAGTTCCGCAAACTCCGCAAGTTTGCGTTGCTTCTTCAGCTGATTTTTGCTTTGCGGCTTGCCGGGCGTGGTGCCTGGGCAATTGCTCAGGCTGAGCACCGCCGGAGGCACCACTTCTACCGCGTTTTCCGCTGTATCCATGGGATGTGTTTGTAATTATAGGTATTAAATAAATAATTGAATGCCAATATATCGAACAGCTGATTCGACAGGGTTGTCAGAGTGCTGCGCCTAACAGCACTGCATTGCGTTTTAACAGCACTCTGTTACAATCACTCCTGTTTAAGCCCCCTTTACACTAGAATCGAGTTTTCAAGTTAATGATCCGAACGTAATAACTCCTACTGCAATCGGACTTTAAGTAATATTGTTAAACGAGATAATGTCGCTCACAAAATAATAACCATTTTTTATCCTTATTAATTCTGTTTACAAATAATTATTATATGCAATTTGTACACAGTCTATTTCTCAGCTGATTTTCTATAATAAATATATAAAAACTTAAATGATGCTATAAAAAATGTATGGACATAAATTTATATCTGAGACGTGAATGTGGCACTTTTGACTAGCAAACACTATTGTTTCTTAACATCAACCTAAAATAAACTAAAAGTTTTAAAATCAATCGGTTAGATTTTGTGATTTTTAATGTGACATCACCATATCAACAGTCGAATCTACGTTCGCCAGCCCTGTTATTCAACAGCCAGAGCTTTTTCGATAACGCTGCCGATAACTCGTCAGCAGGCCAGGTGAAATCAGGAGATATTTATTTGATTGCATTGCCGGCTGTGCGTGGGAATGTGCGTTGGTCAGAGAAGCGAGCGAATCAACTAAGGTATCCTGCTACTGCTGCGAGTAAACCGGCACCCTCGGCGAGGAACAACAAACGCACTTTGCACCGCTTGAATCAGTTTTCTGGAGGGGATTGGCCGATCTCGTGTTAACAATGGCAACGGTGGCCCTGCTCTCGCGGCAGCGCATGCTTGTCTGCTCCTTGCGGATGGTAAGAGGTGCCCACTCCAGGTGCCTGACGGTCATGCCCAGAACTACGAGCCCGCCCAGCCATTCCTGGCCGTTCGCGGATCACCGAGGCCTGCTCCTGCCCACCGCCTCCACCCGCATCAATCGCTTCAGCCACAAGTCGGCGGACCCGGCGGCGGCGGCTGCTCCATCACCCGCCGACAGCAAGGATGCGAAGGCCGTCAGTAGCACGTCGTCCACTGATCTTTTCGGCGAGGCGGCCAACATGGGTCTCTTTGCCAAGTTTAAGCACATGTACAAGCAGTACTGGTACGTGCTCATCCCGGTGCATGTGCTCACGTCAGTGGGCTGGTTCGGAGGCTTCTACTACCTGTCCAAGAGGTGGGTACTCGGCATCAGTTGTCTTCCATTGAAGTGAAATATGAATCTCTCTTCTTGCAGTGGCGTCGACGTGCCCGCTCTGCTGCAGTACGTCCACCTAAGCGAGAACATCATCGAGAAGGTGCAGGGCTCGGATATGGGCCACTACGCCATCGCCTATCTGTGCTACAAGGTGGCCACGCCCTTGCGCTACGCCCTCACGTTGGGTAAGGTTCCTGCGGTTTGGTTTATTTTGGGTTCAAGCCTCTTTCTGTGCCACTTTTAGTGATGATTGCAGTTCTCCACTTGTGAAATATGTTTTTTAATGGTACCTAAAGAGTACGATAATTTAAATTTTTAAAAGGGTACATTTAAGCTAGAGAGTGCCCTTAGAAAGATTATTCATTTCCGTAATCAGATAGTGAGCCAATCATAAAAGTTATTAAATTAATTTAGAGTGCAAATATTAACTCAATCTTTTCGCAGGTTGCACCACCGTGTCCATTAAGTACCTAGTGCAGCATGGATACATCAAGCCCATGCCCACTAAGAACGAGCTGATCAAGATGTACGAGGACAAGAAGGCCACGCGGGCCAGCGCCAAGGCGGACAAGGCCGAGAAGGACGAGAGCAAATGATCCACGGCCACGGGCGAGGACACTGCCACTTTGGCGGTGTCGTTGCCGTTGCCACAGTCACAAGATCCTAAACCGCCGCCACCGCTGCTGCCATTGTCAATGCCCCAAAGGATCGGCGACCAGCAGCGATCGGCAGCCGGCGAGCGGCGAGCAGTTGACCTGTTGTCTTTTTTGTTAAACTGCCGCCGCTCCTGCTGGCACTGGTGCTCAACGAACCTAACTCTTGTCCGGAATCACAGTCGATCACAAAAGCAGCAGCCGCCGCACTGAGTTGCCGATGCATACACGCCCACAATCCACACTTAAATTCCCACAGTCCCACCCATCCCACGGACTCAGATTTAGATTCAGATAAATCCGCGGAGTTGCATATGTAATTTGCCTATAGTTTCTGTTGCAGTTACGAAACCGCTGGACGTTGTCAATAAAAAACCAAAACATAATACATAATACACGGAGAAACATAAAACACAGGACGTGGAGTTCAGTAGTAGTTATTTATAGATATATTTTGTAAATGTGAGAAAGTTGTCGCAAAACAATAATAACTTAACTCTTATTATATTAAAATACAAATAAAAAGAAGCAGAGGCCTCAGTTCAAGGGCGTAATCCGAATCGCCCGAACGGGGGTCCAAATTGTTGACAAATAATCAAATGTTTTATTACGTTAATTAAAAACTACGATATCAACTATTTTTTAATATAGGATCAAAACTATTTTTAATTTATGTAGCCAAATTGACTTAAAAAATTTGACAAATCGGCTAGTTTTCCAATTCTGGTAGATTTATTTTTTTCAAATTCTTGAATCAAATGTTTTTAGTATCAAGAATAGTGTTTAAATCAAACAGATATCTGTAATTTATGTTAATTTAAAATCACAAATATATACAAGCTCGTGGGTTGTTCTTGTTTAAATTTCAAATATGAAATAACAAATAATAAGTAGATAAATAAGGACATATACTTTTTTTTTAAATTTGAGAATTAAAAGCACGAAAATAATTTTGGGTTAAACTTCTCACTAAAAAGAGGAAAGGTACCAAAATTATCCAATCTTTATATCAGAAATACCTTCAAAATTAAATTGTATAGACTTTTTTAAGAGGGAATATCTACCCTGTTTGGTACACCTCTGACTTGATCCCAGCCCTGGTCGATATCGAAGCGATAAATAAAACAAATTTCAAAAATTTCGTTTTTCAATTTTATTTTTGCGTTTATTTTTCAGTTTTTTATCTTGCTGTTTTTTTTAATTTTTTCTTTTTTTGTTTTTCGTTAACGTTAGTAAAATATCCAACAATTATACTTGTAACTAATAGTTAAGCCAGAAAGAATATAGAAGTCGCATTTTTTTCATTTACAAATAAATAAATAATGTGTCTTGTTTATTTTTATTAATATTTCATCGAAATTTTGGTGCAGTGTAGGCGTGGTTGTAATTTTTCTTTAGCTGTTTTTGGATCTGCGAAAACAAGTTACATTATGTACACATTAAGTTTCGCTGAGTGTAGGTGTTTGTGTGGGGTGTCTGTGTATGTTTATATAGCATTTACATAAATACAATAAATAAATAAATTACATAATATATATTATATATGTAGGTATAAAAACAAAATAGGCAACAAAAATGTATTTAGCAAGTATATGTGGGATTGCTGAGGGTATTGGAAAAACGCTCGACTTAAACTACAAATTACGCACAAAATCAAACAAATAAAAACAGTGTTTTGTTAAGTAGCTCTCATACATAACTCTTTTTTTTTGAGACTAGTTTTGGTGGCTTTTTGCCAGCCAATCAAAAAACACAAAAAATTTTATAAATTTTAAACGAACTTCGTAACGGTCTTTTATGCCCTGGGGAAATTCCCAAAACTGGGTTGGTTGGTAACATGTCTGGAGAATTTCCCTTTATTACATGGGCTGGATGGTTTTGTTGGTTGATTGGTGTCTTGGCTAAAGGATAACAATGGTTTTTGGTGTTGTTGTTACTGATCGTTTCCTCATTTTTAATTTTTAAATTTTACTACTAGCATTTATCATAAGTACGTTTTCACAATGCAGATTTCAGCTTCACTTCGCGTCCCCCTTTCATTCAATTTGTTGCTCATTTATCAATTATTTAATATTACATTCTATTTTTAGTTGCTAAAAAGCCATTTCTCTTAGCTAGTGTGATTTTTGTGGTGCGATTGCGGTTTGTTTGGTTTTAATCGTCTTTAGTTTTAAGTATTTATTGCAGTTATTTTGTTTAAATATTTTTTTATGAAATATATTGCACAAGAAAGACGAATTCGAAATATATATTTAGTTTTCCTTTCCCACGTTTCATTTTGTTTGTTTGTTTAATTCCTACACACAACCAGAGGACACTATCCTTCGGCAAACCAATTGAGTGTGAGTAGGAGAGAGACGGAACGAAAGGCGAAAAAGAGACAGGGAGAGTCGGCCGATGCAAATGGCAAATTGGAAATTGGAAATTGCAAATTTAGTTTTAATAAGTAACACTTAAAAAGGGCGAAATATGAAAACATTGTATCTTTGCTGCCGCTGATTGATTGATTGTGTATCCTTACAAATGAATATCCTGTCACTAGTTAGTATTAGTATCTCTTGCGTTAATCCTGGGTCTTGAGGTTTTTTGGTTTGCCGAAAATTGTTATTGCATAGATTCATTGTTTTCGTCGGAGTTTTCTTTTCTTGTTCTGTTCAGCCATCGAAGTTCGTTTTCTATATATACATTCATCCTTGTTTTGTATGTACTTTGCTCGTCCTTTGTATTGGTTTCTGTTTTAAGTTAAGAGTAAGTTTTATTTTGCTTTTGAGTTAAGTTTAATTAAGTACAATTTTTTGTTATGCAGTTCTACAAAGCGTTTTCAAGAGTTCGTTTGTTGGTTGTTCCACTTTCTCACGCTCTCATCCTGCTCCCATAGTAGCGGGATAAGACCGAGATTAGCCATTAAACAAACAGTTACTGCATGTAATCCAATTTACTTACTTCAACTCAATTTAAAAGCAAAGCAAAACTAACTACAACTCTTTACGGTGGCCGTAGCGCACGGATTGGGTCTTACGCGCGCTCGTAGAAAAGTATATAGGCACTGGATGAAACGAGATGGTTTTCGGACAAGGCATCGCTGACGCTGAGGAATTAAAAGGTTTTTAAAAACGTTTGATTAAAAATATTCGATTCAGTATTCCAGATCACAAAGAAATTGCCAAAAATATAGGACTGAGACTCAATTACAAGCATATTTGATATCGCTTCTTTTTAGCGCCAAATAATTGAGACTAAAAATTTACAGAACAAATAAATATATGGAAGGGCAATCTTATTTGGTATTTTTGGCAAGCTTGTGGACTGAACACTAAGAATATTAGACGTACATATTATCATTGAACTCGTGCCACTTGCGGGAGGCGGGATGCTTGCAGAGTGCCACATAATGACCGCCAGCCGTTGAGCCTATCGGGTAAATTGAAATATACATGAGCATATTATAAAACCCAGAGGAGGGACGGGTACTCACCCATATGATTGGATATCGCATAGAGCGAGTAATGCACATTCGAGTTGGAGTTGGCGCCATAGGAGCCCATGTTGAGCTCGCTGTCCGATGTGGGGAACTCAACGATATTCGACAGCTTGCTCCAGCGCGTCTCCGAAAAGCGTTTCAGGTCTGTAAGTATACAAATGAATATGAATTCCGACAATTATTTAACAATATATTATAAACAATTCCTTGGAAATCCTATTAGATAAACAGATTCAATCTAATCAGACTATTATATAAACAACAGCGTAATCGAACGTACGAGAACTATACTTTTAGATATAACAGGGGGATAAGATACTTACGTATAACCAGGTATTTTGGGAAACGCTGTATGGCGAAGCTCTTGGTGCATTTCCGCCGCGTTTTGCACTTGGCGCACGTGGGCATCTCGTCCCCGTCGAGGACCTCCTCGCGGATAAAGAGGTCGAGGCAGGCCTCCAGCTTGCAGCGCGACGAGGATGGCAGCGGCACGCTCAGATCCCAGAACGGATCGAAGGTGACGCTGGTGTTGCCGCAGGTGGTGCACTTTAGCGTGCTCTTCAGCTGACCCACGAAGAGGTCGCGGACCAGCGAGTTCTCGTGCCGCGTATACCACTCCCAGGTCAGGTCCGCCTTCTTATTGTCACTGCGTGGGGATGAACATTTAGCGGATGAGTTTATGGTCATTCAATTTTGTTTAGCCACAAGACACACCTCAGATTATCGTCAATGCTGAGCGTCTCACCCTTGACGCCCGAGTTGAGGGCCGAGTGCAGCGAGTCGAGGAAGAAGCGCAGGAACTCCTGCGCATCCTGTTGGTTATAGTCGCTGTACATGCGGTGCTTGGTTGAGAAAGCCCGTTTCAGCTCCATGGGCGTCACCGTGTGCACATTCGAGGTCCACATCTCCTGGATGAGTTTGGCAAATTCTGCGGCGTCCAATTGGATATTAAAATATGAAGGCATACAAGTCGGATATATAGTTAAAGCTTACCGTGGAGTATCTGCTGATCCTTGGTGGAGGACGTGCGAGAGCCATGGTGCGAACGCAGGAAGCGGGTCAGCTCCTGGGTGTGGCTCAGGCACTGGATGACCGAGTTCATGAAGCAAGTGTTCCCGATGTTTCGCAGACCGCACAGACCTGTGGATGGGCATTTAAGAAAAAGGGGATTCGGATTAATTTCAATAGACAGAGAGGGTACGGCACAGCCGAGGTCACTACTCCCCAATTGGGATGCGTGGGCTTGCATTCGCTAACGAAAGGATCTATCATCCTCGCCCAATCCCCAGCCTTCCTATGGATTCTCCGTGTAAATAGAGTTCTTCAAGTTATCGTTCTTAAATTGAGCTTTTACTGAGAATTTTTTACAGACTTTTAGAGAAATGGGAATGCTGTTTGAGAACAGGTGTAGGTAGTTATCTGATTTGGTTACTTTTTAAATTTGAAATGACAAATAAATAAAAAGTTGCCTAGATTAAAAAAAGACTTTCGTTTATGGATTATTTTCTGTTCAAAGACTAGAGCTCTAATTAACACATGTGAAAATAAAAATACGCAGTTGCTCGACTACGTACAAAACCTTGTAAATATGTATGGAAAAGGTATGGTCTTGTTGCCCAATGCTTACAATATCAATGACAAAATTTAAATTACTGTCTTTTAAGTGCAATTTCGAATTTTCTTTTTAAGCATCCAAATTTAATTTGAATCAATGAATATAAAGAAACTTAATGATTTCAACAAGTGTGGACTGAAAAATATATAGCTTATTAAGTATACAGTGCACCACTAGCTGGGGGAAATGAAACCGGAACATCCCCCAAAATAGACTTAATCCTGGAGAACCCACCTTCGGATTTCTCATCCCGCGACGAGGAGGCGCTCTTGTAGCCATCATCCGAGCTGTGCTTCAGGGACGACGAGTTGAGGGTGGAGGAGGTGCTGACGCTGCTGCGGCTGGTGCCGCTGTCCCGATCCCGTTCATAGTAGCGACTCGAAGTGGGCGTCATGGGCGGCAGGACGCTCCGGGCACTGCTGGTGCTCCCAGTGCCGCTTCGCGCCGTCGTCTGCACAACAGAGAAAATATCACATTTGAGTATCATTTGCAACTTAATGGAGGTTCCCGAATTCGAATGGCAGCCTATCGATTCATTTCCAGTGATGAGAATTCTTTTGAGTCCTTTATAGATATATATTAAGAACAGACTTGTTGTTATTTAGAAATTTGGGGAAGGTAATATAAAACATGTTTCTTTAGAATTACATTTTTTTTTCTCAATAAGATATGTACCTTTCAATATTTTCAATAATTTGATCTTTTTAAAGTCTTTAAATAATTTATTTACCAAGGGGGAAATCTATTTAAACTAAAATTTAAAATATGTATATATTTATCATATCACTGATTGCCTCGGTAGCTGCACATCGGTTCGGGCGATAAATTATTCGTTAGTATTTAAGTAAAGTTAAGTTAGTTAATCAAAGCAACTAGCAATCGAACAGTTGGAGATTAAAGAAGAAAAACAACAATAAAGTCGAAGTTAGTACAGGTGTTTTGTGTGTTTCATAATGCGGATGAGAAGAGTGAGAAGAGACAGCGACAGCGATAAAAGACCAGCATGCAAAGGATAACACAAACGAAATGGTGCCTTAGCGCGACATATTGAAAGCGAAATCAAAACAAAACGATAGACGATAACAGAGGAGTATAGTGTGCGGGATGAATCCAAAAGATGAATGGAATAAATATACGTTCTATCTACAAATTGCTATCACAATTTCAGTTGCTTGCTCTTGCCAAGTGCAAGAATTTTTCATATTTCTTAAATATACATAAGAAGAAAACGGAATGAAGACGGTAAATAAAACTAAACTGAACTGATCGGTGACCTGGCCAAGGACCGACTTACACTATCACTGGCGGAGCTTGAGGCTGTGGCGGTGACTGTGGCTGTGGCTGTGGAGACGGAAGACGTGGCTGTTGTCTGTGGTGTTGCTGCCGCTGCTGTTGCACTGGCAACATTTGGCGTTGCTGCTGATGCTGCATCGTTGTTTACCTTGGTGACTGTGGCCAGGCTCTCGCATTCGTTTGCCAGTCGGCTGCTGTGGGCTCCCCGCACCGACACCTTGTTAATGGGGGATACCACTGCCGTGGCGGCAGCTCCTCCTCCGCCTATGGGGCCCCCCAATATGGATGTTGCCGCCACCGCCGTGCTAACGCTATTCATTGTGGCTGTTGTCCTATAGGCTGCTCTGGTCAGGGAACTACTATACCCCGCCGCCACTCGGATGTTGTCCAGGTCGCTGCTGTACCGCTGCTGCAGATTGCCACTGCTCCCGCCTGCCTGGGAGGCATGATTGCTGCGACTAGTGCCGGCTCCGGCTCCGACTCCGACGCCCACTCCAACTCCCGATCCTGTTCCTGCAACACTCCCGGCTCCTATTCCCGACCCAGAGCTCGGAGTTTGCCTTTTCTGCCCACTGAGATTGTTGAACTTCTCGATGGAGGCCTTGATACTCAACGAATCAATGCCATATCGCCTGGCATTGCTGCTGTTCCTGCTCTCCGGGTTCACCTCGCCGTTGGTCTGCCTATGGCCACCACCACTGAACTTCTCATAGCTGGCCGCGAAATTCGAGTGGGCCGAGGCTATGATGGTGGACTTGGGTCGCGGATAGCGATGGCTGGCTGGCTTCGAACTGCCGGGTTGCTGCTGCTGGTGCTCCTGGTGCATCTGATGTTGCTGGTGGCGCAGCGGCAACGGCGGGGTGATGGGCTTGAAGTAGCATATGCTCGCCTTGGTGGCTCCTCCGGCTGACACCCCGCCACCTGGACCACCGGTGGCCGGCGGCTCATCGCTGTCTATGTAGCTTATGTCATCGTGTTGCTGTTGCTGGCGTTGCATGTTGTTATTGCCGCCGTTGTTGAGGTTGTTGCTGCTGCTGCTGTTGTTGTTATTGTTGGTGGTGGTATGGCCATTCATCATAGCTACTCCACCGGTCGATTGGTTGTTATTGAGCGGCCTCAGCTTGCCGTAGATCCTGGTAGACGTGGAAGTTGCTGCTCCACTTGCCGTCGCTGTCGTGGAGCGGGCACTGTACTTAAGCACTCCGTTGCTGGTGCTGCTGGTGGTGTTCCTGCTGGTGGTGTTGTTGATGGTGGTGCTGCTGCTGCTGGTGGCGGTTGGTTGCTGATTGCCATTGAACATGGGCGTGCGTCGCATATCAACCAGCGTTGATGCCCGGCTACCGTTGTGGTTGTGGTTGTTGTTCCTCGAATCCTCACCTGCTCGACTCCGCCTGTGCGCCTGCGAAGTGGTCTTCACCTTGCTGGCTGTCACCTGGGCATGGGCCAACTCGCATTCGGCCTTCAGGAATGTGGGATCCTTGTAGCTGGACACTAGGAAATAGCGCTGATTGGCCGCCCGCACTGGATTGGATTGACTACTGCTCGTCGTGGCCGCCGGCGTGGAGCGGACCTGTGTTGCAACTCCGCCGCCTCCGCCGTATTTGGCTGCCGCCAGGGCGGCGTGAGTCTTGCCCACAGCCACCGAGGTTCCAGGAACGGTCGAGTGTTTGCCCTGCACTGGGTTCCTCAGGCGAGTGGCTAGACTAGTACCAGTACCCCTTCCCGATACAGATGATGTTGCTACTGCTACTGCTCCTGCTCCTGCTCCTGCTGATCCTCCTGCTAATGGCACTTCTGTTGAACTTGCTCCCGATGTTGCTACTACTGACGCTGCTCCGTTTGCTGGCTGCAATTTTGATGCCTGTGGAATCTTATGGAATCCTCTGGTCTTCTTAATGTCTAACATCATTCGACGGTATGGTCACCGCACGCTTCTTCTCTCACTGCTGCAGTTGCTCCTCTTCTGACAGTGGTATACTAGCGTTTATTTTTGTTGCCTGCCTACGATTGAGTGGATACGAGATTTGTGTTGTGTTTGTCTGTTTCCTCGCCGCCTGCTAGGAATAAACTATTCTCGACTAACCGGATGATCCTGTCCTGCTCCGCACTCTATCCTAAGCAAATGGTTTTTTGGATGATCTTATGATGATTTATTTGGGGGATTTGAGTTTAGTTAGGAGTATTAATAGCCTGGCGTTTAGTTGGACTTGTCTTTTTATTCTGAGTTTAGTTTAAGTTAGAAGGGTCGCAATCTGCAAGAGTTTAGCTAAAAATACATAGAAATGTAAACTTGATTAAATGATCGGCTTTTGCTGGGCTGGCTGACGAACACACAGGGGGTGGAATAAAATGAGGTACATGGGTCAATGGTTAATGCTGAGGTGGTGGGGGGCGGATAGGATTAATGGTTTCTTATTTTTTCGCATACGCCATTTAATTGTTTCGGGTTGTGGCACATGCAATTAGTTTGGTTTTCGATTTCGAGGGGCAGCGCATCTAGTCTCCGTTTAACTTCTGGCCAAAGTTTTTACCTTGCTGCTGTCGTTTAGCTTAAACGTGGCCGAGGCGCTCACATCGGCATTGTCCGCATTATCCTGCCTAACACCAGCATCGTCGGTGGTGTCCTGATTTCGTTCGTAAATGGCATTTCTTTTGGGCGAAGCCGATAGCAGCGACAGACCATTCAGCTTGGCCTCCAGTCCGCCATTTGACGACTCGCCTGTTTTGTAGCCATTCGTGGGTGAAACTGGAACTGGAGGTGGAGGTGGTGGTGGTGGCGGCGGTGGAGCAGCCGCTGACTCTGCCGCCGTGGTCGTGGGCGTCTCCTCCACCTGGCTGCGGCGCGTGCGGTTGCTGCGGAGTGTGAAGGTGGCCGTGGGCACATCGCCACTGCTGCTGCTGCTGTTTATCGAGTACCTGCCGGAGCCCAGTCTTCCCGTAGAGCCCGTGGAGGAGTCCCCTCCTGCATCGCTGCTGTTGCTGTAGAGGCGACTGTAGCGACTGCTACTGCTCCGTGGCCTCTCCAGGGTCACCGTGCAGGTGGGCGTCGCCTCCTTTTTGCTACCATTCTCCAGATCCGCCTCAGAATGCCCCGACCTGGAACGTGACAGTTCACAGTTGGGTTTATAGTTGGCCGGACTGTACTTTTCGTATATGTCCAATCCGGAGGTGGCCACCAAACGGGCCAGCGATGGGGATGAGGATGAACTGGACAGCCGCTTGTTGCCATCGCCTTGGGTATCTCTACTGCTGCTGCTGCTGCTGACGCTATTGTGGCCACCACTTCCTCCACTGATCGGTGGCTTCTTGGCGGGATCTTGGCCACGCCGCAAGCCGTACTCCTCCCTCTTGGCCGATCCGCTCAAGCTATCGCCGTTGGTTGTAATCTTGGACGCCGATTTGCGCGGTAACTTTGGTTTTCAGTTTTCGTTTTTTTTTTTTTGTTGGATTTTTGATTTTGAATATTTGACGAGTGTTTTTTTGGCGAAACATTTACAGGTGTCAATGAATTTGTGGTGGAGGTTTTTTTTTTTTGATTTGGAGTAACGGTAGGCGATAACGTTTAACGGTAAACAGTTACGGCAACGGTAAAACATGTTTCATGTTCATGTTTTGAATGTCAAAAAGTATACAACAAAAACAAAATGTAAAGAAAAGAAACATCAATGATATGGTTAATGGCTGGATTGTACACAAATGAACAGCAAATGATTTAAACAAAATAATAATCACAAAGATGAGGGACCTAGAAATGCGTCAGTGGCCTAATAATAATATTTATCGCACAACAAAATCACAACTCATTTAATATGAAGAGTTACAAATTTGAACTTATTAAAAAAAATTGTTTTTTGTTTGGTTTTAGGTTCCTGTCAACTTCAAACAATTGTTTGGTCAGGTATTTTTGCCTCAGTTCCGAAACTACTTTTTTTAAACACACCTTAACTCAAAAAGATGGGATATTCAAATTTGGTACCTATATTCAAGACGATATCTATTAAAGGTACGGGGAAATTTGATTAATGGTACGGGTAAATTTGATTTGAAAAAAACTTTAACCTGATCCTGAAAAATCACTCATTGAAATTTGATTAACTATCCGAACCAAAAAAGGATAAACAATTATAAAATATTTTAAACACTGGATTCGAAAGAACTTTTCTATCGTAAATGGTGCGTTTGAAAACTGTAATTAACGCGCTAATAGAACTTTCCGCACCCACGACTTCTTGCCAATGAAACAACAACAGATGTTAACCGAAAGTTGTGACTAAAAGTGTGAAATGTCAAGGGAACGCACAACCGATTGTTTTTTTTCCTCACCCTTACCCCAAAAAAAAAATTAAATATAGTAAACTTCACATGCGGTGTGGCGTGGTGTTCTCTGGGGCACGCACACACACACACACACACCCGCACACGCACAACCAGACAAAGAGTGCGATAGCGCCATTGCATTAACCTTATTGCGAATTTTCAAGGGGGCTAAAGAGGGACCGAGGATGACACAATTGTTGGTGTTGTGGCCTTTTGTTGTTATACTCCTGTTGTTTTAGTTGTTGTCACTCGGTTGTTGTCTTATTTGTTATTGGATCTGTGCCAACAAGTGGTTCGCAGCTCGGTTCAGTTCAGCTCAGTTCACACACACGCATTCCATTCCTAGGACTATGGGTGTGAATGTGGCCGGGGATGTGACTGTGAATATGACTGTGACTGTGAATGTGAATGTGACTGTGCCTGGGCAATGACGCATCTGGCTATGTTTGTATACATTTCAACGGGTCTACAGTGATTACTGACTTATAAGGAATTCCTGGGTTAGGCGCAACACCTGTAGCTCTTTGATATTCAAAAGAATATATATTAATTTAGTTTTTGTACACTATATTCGAGGTTGATCCATGCAAATTACAATCGAATTGGTTGAAAAAAAATGTCAAGAAAGCGATTTTGTAAAACAACTGCATCTGCCTCCGGCAACAAAAGTCCGTATTTGAACTCTACCGAACACCATTTTATCTCGGAAATTGGTATGAACATCCAGATTCTAGTCGCATTAAATTGCGAAACTCTGTGGCACTTAAAATTTACAATATCTATTAACTACAACAAAATCATTTTTAAATCAAGCATTAATTTTAGAATCTTTTAAGAAATTATGTTCAGAAGACATGTTTAAACGCCAGCAGAGAAATATGCGCTTGTAACGGTATTTTTGTGGAGCCAATAGAATTTTAAGTACGCCACATGCTGGGGGATTTAAAAAAAAAGGCATACTTATTTTGAAATTGGTTAAGAGAATAACGGATAACAGACAGTCAAGACACTCAACTATAGCAGGCCTTCTTATTACACTTAACCAAGTTTGTTATTTGAAGAGGCTGTTAATTGTCTTGAAATTGAAAGGTATAAAGTGGCCGAGTCCGCTAAAGTTTAGTTAAAGGCCGACCACAGTACCGGTGTCCGTTATCGCAAGTATAAAATGCGGCATTGTCCCTCTATTTGACACACGCTATTTGCCTAGTGCGTGAGTGTTTGTCTTTGTTTATGTGGGTGTGCATGGGTGGGTGGGTGTTTGAATTTGAATGGGTGGTTTATCGTTGTTGCAATGACAAAATACAACACAAACACAAACGAAATAATCAGCAAAACGAAAATGCCAAAATTAAATATTCTAAATTCTATCAAAAGGTCCAAAATAACACTAAACGAGGCGGGAAAATCAGAGGGATTTTTACGGGGTTTCGGAGTGGTCGGATTCCAGTTCTGGGGGCGGGAAAGGGATCACCACAAATCGGGGCGTGGTCGCATGAACCATGAGCCATGAGTGAGTGTAGTCTTGTAGTAGTTTTGGGATTATATTCTCGGGATCGAATGCAAATAACCGAAAGCGGGTTACCAACTAATGGATTGTTGGAGCATTACAATGGAGGTGCCAATGAAAGCTCTTGAAATAGGTTTAGGAATCGGAGTGGATGAGATATTTCCAGCCTTCTGTTCTTTTGACAGTTGACTTTTACATTTATACAAAGAATGTCAGTGATTTCAAAAATATTGAACACAAGACTGCTCAATAATCTGCAGTAATATAATATATACACAAATCCATTAAGTTGTTAATCGAAAACGCTCAATATCGGCATTTTAAATGTCAAAAGATCTGAATATTGTCAGATTTACACTAATAAAAAAATGTATACCAAAAATAAATTATATTTTAAACACCTTACTTATTAATTTGTATATGTCCTCTAGTGACTAGGACAATTAAACAGATATATTGTGTCGACATTGGTTCACATTTGACTATATTGTAAATAAAACATTGATGTCAATAAAATAAATATCTACTAATAAAATACTTCCTCATACTAATAAAATGACTATACCAATTTAGCGAGCTTTCACTGTACAGACACGATGGACACCTTTTAAGATGAAATGCGCCTTCTTGAAATATGCAAATACATAACGCATGATGATTTTTGGGGATTGGGTAGTGAGTAGAGTTATACCAAGGGCCTAGCATACAGGATACTTAATCGTATAGAGATATAACTGAAAACCGAGAGATCAGCCACCAAACTTAAGAGTAATCGACCATAGTAAGAATGGGTGTATCGTAAATCAAGGTAAATCTTAAAAGGTAGAAGTGAAACTTACTCCGTATCGGCTGTACGTAGGTGAATCATAGCTGGAGCCGCTCAGATACGAAGAGGTGGTGCGATAGGCGGACGAACTGGTGCCGGAACCGCCGCTCAGATACGACGACGACGAGGTGGACCCAACGCTGCTCTTTTGCAGGCTGGAGCGCGGCGCATACGAGTACGACAAGTACGAGCTGGGATAGTAGCTGCTGCCGTATCCCGACGACGAGTTGGAGCCGCCGGTCGAGGTTGGCAGCCACTTGGACAGGCTGCTGCCGCGATCGTAGCTGCTCGAATAGCGGCTATAACCGTTCGTGGTGGCGCCTCCGCTGGACCGATCCACCGCACCACTGCCGGTGGTGGTGCTGCTGGAGCTAATGTGGTGGCTGCCGCTGGTGGTGCTACCGTTGGAGGTGCTGCCGCTGGTGCCGGCCGACGATGTGCCGTAAAGACTGCCGCTGCCCGCCGCTGACGTTGACGATCTACGCGGCGGAATTACACGCATATTAGTGGCAGCAGCGGCAGTGATCTAACCCCAGGTTCAGGATGAAGTCGAGAGTGTCCGTTATTAATTCTTATTGCAGCACGTGGTATTGCTGAGCGGCTGGTTCCTGTTGGTCTGGCTTCCGTTTGCTCTCTTTTTCGTCCTTGCTATGCACATGTGGGAATTTAAGTTCCATTAATTTCAAATTTATTTTTGACAGCTTTCTTTACGCACCTGCGTTCTTTATTTACATTATCCTTGTATTATTTTAAGTTTAGTTTTAAACTTAATTGCTGCTTATCTGCTAAATCTAAGTTCCGTTATTTTTGCTGCTAAAGTTGCAAGCAAATCTAGAAAGAAAATAAGTTAAGAATTCATTAGTTTCTATTCATAACACCCATCCAAATTTCTTTCTTCATTTGCAAACCCACTGACAGCTTTGGTCAAATAATAAGCCCATTAAAATTGCCATCTAATGTAAAAATGTTGTCTCTATTACATTTGACAAACATTAGTTATTAATAAAAATAAAATTTTAAAACATTCTCCATCAATGGTTCCGAAAGCAAAATAATTTTAAGCCCACATTTGTAATATGACAGAAACAGCTGTTAATCAGAACAGTTTTCGATTAAATAAGAACATTTGAAATAAAGTATTCTTTTGATTAGTTATAATTCATAATACGGCACAAATTTGACTCGAAAAAAAATCCAAAACAATAATTTTGATGACTATTTATTCATACATCTATTTTAAGGCTAAAAAAGCCGGGGAACCTTTATTTTTTTTTTATAAATTATCGCTGTTAATGAACAATAGTTCCTTGTTATCATATTTTTGATACTTGAAGTTAGCTTTACATAAATAAATATGGAAATAGTGGTGAAAAACGGTCCAAACTGGTAAAAAAATCATATCAGAATAAAGTTACGTGTTGCTTTTTAAAGTTTTAAATACTTCTGTATTTAAATGTAACAAAATTTAATTAGTTTGCAAAAATAAGGAAAGCAGTTAAGCGGTTCAGGTGTTTGACAATACAAGTCATTTAGGGTCGTTCCCTCGAATGCTTTAATAATGCAAATAAATTTCAAGGCCTTCCACTTTTGACCGTTATTTACATACAAACTTGTGGATAAGTGAAGGCTATACACCGCAAGGTTATCTAAAATTCTGAGGGATTCCAAGGATAATACTAAACTTTATCAAGGCGAACTCTCACCCTTCCTCACCCCCTCTCCTCCATTGATTTTTCCCCAACGCTACACTCGCACACACACAAACTCAATAATCAATTAATTAAACGTTGAAAACACTAAGAATAATTCAAGCTGCTTGTTTTTTTTACATCTCGAACAGTTTCGGCCTTCATATTGCCCCTGAGAATTATAAACAGTTAGCGGAAAATGGAAAACCGATCAGCTGCTGCGTCACTTGTTTACAATTGCAAAATAACAATAAATAGAAAAAAGTTTTTCAAGTTTGTCATAACAACAACAGCAACAGAGGGGTGAGGGTGGTTGGCCTTATGCGGTAACACTAAAAATGAAGTTAAGCATGTGTGTGCCGCCAGGCAGTCTGCGTTCCCCTACGAAAAAACCGTAGCTTTTTCCATGCATGTTTGTGTGGGTGGTGGGTAGGCTTAACTATTATAAAAATGGCCACACTATCACGAATCGATCTTTCGTTCATAAAATACTACAACCCATTCACACACACGCACTTAAAAAAATAAATGAAATTCTTCAAGTTCACACACATACACACGAGCACACAGGTGCAGCTGAACTTTTTCCACGGTTACCACGTTTTAATAGCTTTTTTTGGATAAAAAATTCATACATCCCAAGCACGTCAAAAATCGAAATAATTATGATAAATCCAACAACAAAATATAAAACGAAACGAAATGAAATTCTATTTATAAAAGGCGCACACAACTACACACGCGCATGTTTGACAGTGAAATGAGAGAAGGAGAGGGGGAGAGAGAGGAGTAGTAGTAAAACAGCGACAAGAGCATGGGGGTAAGCGAGATAGCACTATTGGCGACACAGTCACACACACACAATGACACGGCAGGCAGCGTACGAATTACGCAAAGTGAAATATCTTTCTCAAAATGGAAAGTGGAAAAGTGACGACGACGACGACGGCTTTTTTTTTTAATTTTTCAACAATCCGCTCATACCAAAAAAAATAAAATATATATATATGAAAATCACACTGAAAAAAGCGAGCGGGGGAAGGGAAGAAAATTTGACCGCAAAACGAACATCACGAGGATAACGAGGTCGCGCCGCCGAAAAACCCGTTTCCTATTCGTACGCCTACATATTTTTATGCCCGTCAGGCGCCAGCCTCGTTTCGCTTTGCAAAAGCGTTTTTTTCGGCCGATTTTAAGCAATTTCAGCACAGCTCACAGCACTCACTTTTTAATCGGTAATTTTTTTATTTTGGCCAGTGTGACCGCACGGCGAAAGCACCAGCACTAGAGCTGGAACAAAACTCTATTTTATTTGAACATCGATATCATTTGATTTTAAAAATATTTCTATCGGTAATTCTACTCGATAATAATGAGCATCGGTATCGATATAGCTTATAAAGCATATGTTAAAAAACTTAATTCCCCACAAAATGTTAAATAATTACGGTAACATTTGTAAACTGTAAAAGTTCAGATTTTAGAATTTAACGAAAAGATTTAGCATTAGCGGGAACGCCTCAAATCATGTTTAGTTGTATTTCTCGTTGATATATACTGTCAGGAAAAATAACAGATATTTGTGTCCATAATATCATATCAATTGTTCTCATTTCAATATTGATTTAATTTTTAAAAATGCATATTTTTAATAAATAAGCACCTAGTCTAGCTTATTTTCAAGGAAATCAAAATCAGTACCACTAACCATAAAACATTGTATGGTTAGTGTCTGTACCTACATTTGTAAGTTAAGTAGCAGTTATTTATTGATCTAAAAATTATAAGATAAATTGTATAAAATATTAATAAATTTCAAAATATTTTTAAATTCTGTAATTTGTATATTTAACAATTAAAAACAAACATTTTTCTTTAATTATAAAATGCACAAACACTATTTGTTGTTATTTGCCTGAATTTAAAAACTCCGTGTTATCTCAGCTTGTATTTATTTATTTAGTTCAATATTGTTTGTTGAGTTAAAATTTGTTTTTTAGATCAGTAACATCGATAACGGAATGTTAAAGAATATCGATACTATTGCTGGTGCAGTCGATGGCTTGACGGTTCTACCAGCTCTAGTTTTTGTGTGTGAAAATTCTGGCGAAAAAGATTCTGTTGAAAGTTTTTGCGATAACAATTTCGCGCAACCCCATAAAACCGCCACTGTGCCTCACCAGCGATTTGGTCAGTTGCGTTAGCCAACGTAGTAAAACGAACACCGTTTGCGATTAAAAAAGGCCGCACAAAACAAATTGTCGCGTCGCATTACGTTTCAGTGTTGCCAACTTTTCCGGAGGACCGGGAACATTTCCAAGCCGAACAGACGCATTGCGGCCGAAATGTGCACACCGTTGGATTGATTCGCATGCCCTATTGATTGGGTATACTCCAGATACTCCGATCTGTGGTCTCCGGTCTGCAGCTTGGCCGGAAAAGCCCCGGCGAACGGACGGATTTAAGCCGGAAAGCGGCCGAGCTGGCAACACTGCCAGAGAACAAAATGAAGTGAGTTTCGGAAAAAAAGGCGAAGCAATAGGAAAAGCTAGAGGAAAAGCCAGCCGGTAAACTGTGCAAATGCGTGTGGCCAGAGGAGACCTTTGTTTCCCGTTCCATGACGTTTTCTTGATTTATCCGCTGCTCTGAGTGGTCATCATTATCAGTCATCATCATCATCATTATTATCATCATCAACGGAGGTCGTCGTCATTTAGCCACCCGCCACCCAAAACCACCCACCAGCGAAACGGCCTTGAGGATAATCGTCCGCCAGCATCTCGTCATCCGAGTCTTTATTTTCGCCGCCTTGATCTGGGTATCCCATCACACAGTTCAGGTGGGTCTTTGATCCCTATTCCGAATCCGAGTCCCAGTCCCGAACTTGTATCCTAATGCAGATCCTTGTTATTCATAGTTATGTCATCGACCGCCGGCAAGCGCAAGGAGATCTACAAATATCTCGCACCATGGCCCCTGTACTCCATGAACTGGAGTGTCCGGCCGGACAAGAGATTCCGGCTTGCACTGGGCAGCTTCATCGAGGAGTACAACAACAAGGTGCAGATCATCAGCCTGGACGAGGACACGAGCGAATTTAGTGCCAAGAGGTAGATCGTGTACACAAGTTTAAAGTAATAACTATATTATGTAAAATCCCCTAAGTATCCGTGGTAAATTAACTAAATATCTTGCAAATCAAGAGGAATTCGTTCATATTTCAGGGCATACGTTTTTAATTTAGGAGTTCATTAATTTATTAATACAATTTAATTTATTTTACATAATGAAACATAAAAAATTATCCAAAAAAGGATTTTGTTTATATTAATAGTAAAAAATATCATACAATAAGGGTCAGCTTTACCTATTACTTCCAACATCTTTTGATTACTTTAGAGGATCAAAAAAAAAGATAATATATTTATTATTGGACTTAATAAATACTTTAGAACTATATTGTAGGAACTTTACCATACAACCATTCATTGTCTCATAAACCCCTTTTTCACCGACTGCTTTGCTTCTTCCCAAAACTAGCACCTTTGATCATCCATATCCCACAACCAAGATCATGTGGATTCCGGACTCCAAGGGCGTATATCCGGATCTATTGGCTACCAGCGGCGACTATCTGCGGGTGTGGCGTGCCGGCGAACCGGACACGCGGCTCGAGTGCGTGCTCAATAACAACAAGAACAGCGACTTCTGCGCCCCGCTCACCTCGTTCGATTGGAATGAGGTGGATCCCAATCTGGTGGGAACGTCCTCGATAGACACCACTTGCACCATCTGGGGACTGGAGACCGGACAGCCGCACGCCCGGGTCTATGTGGCGGGACACGTGAAGACGCAGCTGATTGCCCACGACAAGGAGGTCTACGACATTGCCTTTTCGCGGGCAGGCGGCGGTCGGGACATGTTTGCCTCGGTGGGTGCGGACGGATCGGTGCGCATGTTTGATCTACGGCATCTGGAGCACTCGACCATTATATACGAGGTGGGTAGAGTGAAAGTTTTGTAGTTTTTTTTATGTTTCGTTAAGGCCCTGAGTCGCAAGGATTGCTGCTTGATACATAAACTGTAAATGCTTAGACTTAAAAACCTCATATTTTATGTTACCAATTTAGGATCCTGCCCACACAGCGCTGCTGCGCTTGGCCTGGAACAAACAGGACCCGAACTATTTAGCCACAGTTGCCATGGACTCGTGCGAAGTTATAATTTTAGATGTTCGTGTTCCTTGTACACCCGTTGCAAGACTGAGCAATCACAGAGCGTGCGTCAACGGTATTGCGTGGGCGCCGCATAGGTAAGACATCCGTTGAAACCTATAACCTCAACACAGATACTCATTGTAAATGTTCGATTTCAGTTCCTGTCACATCTGCACTGCCGGTGATGATCACCAAGCACTGATCTGGGATATACAACAAATGCCACGAGCAATCGAGGATCCAATTTTAGCCTATACAGCTGCCGAGGGCGAAGTCAATCAGATCCAGTGGGGCGCCACACAGCCCGACTGGATAGCTATTTGCTACAACAAAGCGTGCGAGATCCTGCGGGTCTAAGAGTCCATTTTTTGGTCTGGTTCCTTGCCGTAGCACCTGGCTGCAATTGCTGAACAACGCACAGTCAACAGAAAAAACACACACCACCCACAAAAACACACCCACACTTGCTGTTGGTAATTTGGAGGCGGAAAGGAGTGAGCTTAAGTTGGATCGGTTCTGCATCACGCTTCCGCAGTCTCTTAAATTATTTTGTCTGTCAAGAAAGAGAAAAGAAAGGCGAAAGTAAAATCGAAGGAGAGAGGGAGGTATATAAGGGAAAAAGAAGGAGATGGAGCATGTATTTTAGAATTCTTAGCTTAGTTGATTATTCAAGTATATAAGTCAAGTCTATAAGGTATAACCAAAACATGTATTTCTAATTGTAGTTTATTTCACACTTGACAAGACCGTCACCCCAAACCCCAATCGATTTGAGGCGCTTTATTTAATTTAAATCTCGATTATACAAACCCAAATGGAATGGAGAAAACTAAGAAAGAAAACAAAACACACATTACAAAAACAATGTCCTACCTCGTTTTTTCAACCAAGAATGTTGTTAACCAAGTTTTTGAGTCTGGCCAAATAAGCAGCAGCAGCAGCCACAGCAATACATAGAGAAAAAAAGAGAGTGGAAGAAAGTAGACAGCAATAACGCTTTTTCGAAATATTTTTACTTTGTTCAATTTTTGTATGAGAACCAAAAACGGAAAACCAACAAAAAAAAAACAAGAGAGAAAGAAAAACAAAAGCAAAACCATGGACTTACGCGAATGCAAAACAAACAAAATACGAAATGAATTAAATAAATAAGCGAAAATACTTACATATATTACAGAATAAAACCGAAACAAAACAAAAAAACGGAAGACAAACTGCACACAACACAGCTAGAATACAATACTATTTAAAGATACAAACTAAAAGCAAAGGCAAAAACAAATACCGAAATATATGAGCGAGAGAGAATACAAGATTGTTGCTATATCCATTTAACAAACGAACGAAACAAAAACAAACTATGATCATTTCAGATAAGACAGGACCCTCCATAAATAATCTCAGATCCCAACCACATCCCATACTTTCCACAGGACAAAAGCGACTTCTCCAGATAAAATCGAATCAATTTTTTTATGTATCTTGTAATTTATAGCAATTTCACAACTTATATATATATATATATAGATATGTATACAGAAAGCGATAGCAATACCGATAATCCCGATGATCATGTATTGTAAATACAGCATGAAAGGCAAACTTTTTAACGAAAAACCAACAATCTGAAGCCGTAAAAACTTTTGAACAAGACTTAGGCCCTGATTTTGTATAGCCATTTAAGAGGCCCCAAACTCAAATCACCACCCCCTCGCCATAGAAAAGTAAAACACTGAAATCGAATCGAATCGAATTGAATCATTTTTGATATTTGTACGTTTGTAGCCATCGATCAGAGACATTTTCATTGATTTGGCATAACACGGTTTCCGCAAAACAAAAACATAATCGAAAACGAAAATTAGGATATGGTATACTCCAGTTTCTTTCGTTTCATTTGTTCTCATTATTGCATTATCCGATTTACGTTATATGGCCATGTAACTACATTTATATATGTAATGTATATGTACACACACACACTTACACAAACACAAGCGCGTATATATAGACATCCGATCAGGCTGAAGAGGTTACTATAAAGCTAATTGATTGATCGATGGATGGATCACAAAAACCAAACAAAACAGAAGAACGATGAGGAGTTGGAAAAAAACAAACCAAAACAAACAAATATTTAAATAAACCATTTTTAAATAATGAACTCAGTCTCAAATTAAGTCGGGAAGATCGGCGGGCGGACAAATATTACTGATGTCCACGACTCCACGCAGTTTTTCCTCTTGATTTCCGGCATTTTTTCCAGTGTCATCAGACGGGGCAGCACTGAAAAAGTAAGTGTACATATTATAATTAACATTTATAAATTATTAAGCAAATTTACTAGAATTGATTAATTTATAAGTTAGTGCTGCTGTTTCACAATTCAAAACAGGAGCAATTATGAGTCGTTCAATCAAATGCTGAAAATATCTGTTGAATTGTCAGGGATTAAGTCTTTCACGAAATAGACAAGTTTTTTCAAATACTTATAAAACTTTAAACTTAATCATACATATGTATATAAGGGCTAAATAGCTTTTACTCGCCTTTTCGCCGTACTTTTCTTGACAGTCAGCAGATCGTTGACTTTCAGTTTTTTGATCGTGACCATCAAGTGACCCGTGATCTGGGAACGCTGCACCGTGGACTCATCCGGCTTGACTTCCTCGTTGTAGGCGATCTGGAAGATCTTTTTCTTGACGGTGACTCTAGTGTAATTGGTTTGTACATCCACATCAATTAAAGATGTGTCCAGGTGCCTGCAGGCAAAGATATACATATTTTTATATTTGAAAGGTAATAATTGGAAAAATTAATTATCTAAAATAAATTGGAAAGCAACCCCAAACAAAAAGCGTTGCCTAAACATATATTTGCAAAAATATCTCACGTTGAAAATTTAAAGCATTTTTCCAAATTGATATTTGGTAACCTTTGCGTATACAATATTTAAGAAATATATCTAAACACCAAATGACAGAATTACTTTTAGTTTTGAAAAAAAACTAGACACTTTCATTGTTTCAGTAATTTCAATTCATAATCATGAAGGTAATTTGCAAAAACTCTTAATGACATTTAAAAATTTGTGAAAATCTATTATCAAATATCATGAAAACGCTACGTTGGGAAAACTCTTAAAGATGTATGATCTTTCTGTAATGACCCACCTGTAGACCTCCAGTTGGAGCAAGTAGTGATCAGCCTCGTCCTGGAAGTTGAAGGGCAGCTTGCCCTGGTTTAGGTTGTAGGGTCTGCCGCAGGGGGCGAATAGGTTGCGCTCCCGCTTGGGAGGATCCAGTGCAGACTTGGTTTCATGGCGCTCCCGGCCCAATCGATGCTGCCTGGCGATCTCCGTGCGAATCTCCGGACAGTGCTCGCTCTTCGCCTGCCAGAAGGCCTTGATGCGCTCCTCCTCGTCCTCGATTCCGGCACAATGTTCAGCTAGGGCGGACTGCTGGTCCGCCACCCGGATGCGTTGCTCATCCCGTTCAATGGCCTGATCGGTCTGTTTCTGGACGATGATGGCCCGGTTCTTGGGCAATTCCCTCAAAGCTTGGAGGCGTTCCGAGTGGGTGATCTCCGCGCAGTCCAGGCTATTCAGTTGCGGCAAAGTGGCCACCACGTAGTCTCTGTAGTGCGGATAATCCACGCAGGGATTGCCTATGAGCACCAGCTCGCGGAGATTGTGGTTGCCACACAGCGACTCCACACTGGTGAGTTCCCCTATAAAATTTAAAGTTAGATCCAGCTTACTGAGCGACTCGCAGCCCTCCAGGTTCTCCACCCTCTCTATATTGTTGATGGCCACATTGAGGTACTCCAAACGCTTCAGTTTGTGCAAGTTTTCCAGGCGCCCAATGAGATTGGATTGGAGGAGCAGAATCTTCAAGTCACGACACCAGTTCTGGATGTGTTCTATGACCTCGATGTCCTCCTGGTGCAAAGAGATCTCCTCCAGAGTGCTGATTAGGCGTTCATTATGTTCCGATTTCTTGCGTACCAGCTCTTCGGTGACTATCGGATAATGGGGATCAGATCATAATTATAGTTTTTATTTTAACTTCTTACTGAGCACCATAATGACGAGTGTTTATTGTAAGGGAAAATTGTAGGAAGTCCAAAACCAAATGCAAAAGCCAACTCCGTTGCTAGGCATTTTCACATTTCATTGTTATTGTTTTGTTATTTATTTATTTTGCTAACAAGTCTTGCTAAATAAACTACATGGAAATTATTTAAAAATTAATGCAGCTGTTACTAAAATTATTTATTCTATATTTTATTTCGATGCTTAAAAACAATAAAGATTTTTCGAACAATTTTTGATCTTTTCTGTGGCAGCTATATAATATAGTTGTCCGATTTTTATAAAATTAAGAACTATATATTAAAAAACAACAAAGTTTTAATCTTATTTTCTATTTTTTCTACTACATTGCAAACTTTTGAGTGAAATTATGATACCCTTTGCAAGGCTATAAATATAACTTTTCCTTTTTAAACTATTTTTCAAATTGATTAAAATTATTTTGTCTCGAGTTTTTTGTAAGAGAAATTAAAGCGTAACAATTACTTTAATTAATTTGTATCCATACAACTAATAACCATTAGCGTAACTTATTTTCTTACTTTGCTTTATCTATTTTCAAAAATCACTCGATTGATAAGCGCGCATATTCAAATGCCTATCGATAACGACGTAACCAACGGCTTGAGTTGCGCCTGTCAGGGACGTAGTCTGAAATCGATCGGTTATATATATGTAGTGCTCTAGCTACATCGTTCATATTCTCTAAATTTGTATTTCTCTGTTCTTGAAAATGGTTTCCATCAAAGTTGTCGTCCAAGCAAATTCCAAACCAAATTAAATCTGGGTTTCACATAAACCTTCTCTATTTTGACTAAGCGATCTAGAACATACCGAAAAATAGGCTTTAACAAATTTCTTTCCTTAGCTCAGCAATTTACGTCGAAACACATTAAAAACTCCATAGTTTTTAAATCTGATTACCCCAAAAAGTATCGGTTCTTTGAATGAGATTTGATCAATAAATTGCGAACAATCAAATTTGAAACAATTTTGAATTAATCTCTAAAAACGAATCAATCATCAAAAAATACATTTGCAAAGTTTTAAAACGAAGAACGTATTCTATTTGTTAGTAACTTTAAATCTAAAATACTATTTACGAAAACTACTTAAAGAGTATACATTTATTTTTCAATGAGTTTTATTTGCCATCCTTGGTGATTATTATCCTAATGGTTGATGGGATTCATGTGCATGTTTTTATCATTTAAGTTTAAAATAAAATAAATAAATTAATAAATTATGTTAAAATTGCAATTTGATTTAAAGGCAACCTTCATTTCCCGAAGTTCGCCCCTGGGCGAACGAGAGAAATCTAATCAGCTGAATTAGAATTAAGTAGTTGAACTAGCGAATTAATAGCGACGTGTTTACTGCGGTCAGCTTGCCAGTCATTGAACGTCGGGCAGGCGGAAGCCACACGCAAAATAAAGCAAAATCGGCGGACAGACAGATATAGGATCTGAATATGGGCATCGATAAGGACGGTGATATCTTGCGGCCACTTAGCGATGGTGAAGTGGACGAACTGCTCGATCTATACAAAGCCAAATATGGGGTAAAGAACTTCCACTACCTATTGATTTACAATCAGCGAAAGTGGGACCGACAGTTGGACGAGGCCAAGGTATCGCGCGATGATCCCAACTATATATCCCTGCGGAAGCAGTTCTTCACCCATCGCAAGGGGGACTTCCGGCAGTGGGGCACCTATGTGAGTCTACATCGGGACATCGTGCAGAGCGTCTCCTTCTTCAGCTGGCAGCCGGATGGAGCTTCGGAGATGTGGGAGTGCCTGGAGCACACCCAGCTCATCGAGTGGACGCAGGGCGCCCTGCTGACCAATGTGGATTTGGGCTATGGTGATCGGATCAGGGAGTTGGTCGCCGCACGCGGCGTTTCCTCCATTCAGCCGCGCGAGTGTTTCGGCATGGTCCTGCCGCATGAGGGTGCCTCGAGTGTGGAGGTTGCAGAACTGCTCTCCGAGTTCGACATCCGGCGGCTGAGGGACGAGGATGCCGCCATGGTGCACGAAACCTGGCCCAACAAGGGTGAGGGCTCACTCACCTATCTCCGGGCTCTGATCCGCTTCAACAAATCCCTGGGAGTGTGCCGCAGCGACACTGGCGAACTGATTGCTTGGATCTTCCAGAACGACTTCTCCGGGCTGGGGTTCGTATACCTAAAATATTCTATTACACATTACAAATATTTTTCAAAAAGAATTTACCTTTTACTTTGCACTGCTTAATTATTGCTTATGTTATCTAAAAATATTTCAGTGATTAATAAGATCTTTTCTTACATTTTATATTCATTTGCTCAGAAATATCGTACTTTCTTTTTAAAATGTAACAACCTTCTTATTCTGTATCAAACAACTGGATAAAAAGTTTCAAAATATATGAAAATTAAATTTCAATAAAGATAATGCCTGCCTAATGATGTATGCAATTTTTGTCAAAGCTTTTTAACAAATATTAAATCTTAATGTCTAAATCGTTTTTTAGATAACCAATAAATTTGATTGCAATTGTTTTGTTAAAATATCAAAAAGGTTTAATCAAAAATAATTGATAACCTTATCTATATCTCTTTTCTAAGATTTAATAATTGAACTCATAATTAAATAGGTTTTAAAAGAGTTTATTACAAATTTACAAAAAGGCGCCGCAATAATGTAAAAGTTCAAAACGAGTAAAGTCCTAATCTATGTTCTGCCTCCTTCAGGATGCTCAAAGTACTGCCCAAGGCGGAGCGCAGGGGACTGGGTGGCCTCCTGGCCGCTGCGATGACCCGAAGGATCGCCCGGGGCGAGGATGTGACCCTTACGGCCTGGATAGTGGCCACCAACTGGCGGTCGCAGGCGCTGCTCGAGCGGATCGGGTACCAGAAGGAGCTGGTCAACGAATGGATCAAGCTGCTGCCCAATCCCTCGTAGGCGCTTCATCCATCGATGGACTGGCGGCGGTGGTGGACATTCCGTTGGACAGTTGGACATAATACAAATAGGTTAGGTCAAGAAGTACACACGGTGATTTGCATTTGCTATGCCTATGTACATGGTCAACAATTTTATTTCGGCATTTTACATGCGCTCACGCTTTCTGAATACACTTTACTGCTTAATCAAAATCAAAAACAAATTCGAAACTTGCGGGCGATGGACGATGGGCTATGGGGGATATGGAAATCGGGGACTCAAACTACCTATTTACACACTCGCCTCGCCTCCGAAACAATATCAAAATACATTTAATTTACAGCATTGCTTTGCATTCTGGGTCAACATACAATACATACATATATCACGCACCTTTGACTCAACCGGCACAACATCAAACTTTTTTCATCGTCGAGTTGATTTACTAAAAGAATGTTTAGCTACAAATTGTATACAACTTGTGTAAGAATGTGTCTTTCTTCTCCTTTCGAGACTTTAATGGAACTTTTACAGAACATGAAGTGGAGTTTGTAAAGTATTCCAGCAAAAGTATGTTTTTATAATTAATTCACTCTTTTAGCCAATCTACTTTAAATACTAGTCATTAGCCGTTTTGTTTTAGCACCGTCAGATCTTGCTTTCTTCTTTGATATCAATCTAATAAGACAGGCAAACTTATATGCTTCAAAAATTAATTGTCTTCTAATTGTGTTGTGCATAGAGGCAAATGTTTTGAAACACTAAAATTTACATGGTTTTTCTATATACAATTGAAAATCCTGCTTCGTCCTTAATATTATTTAAATTAGAGTTGTGCCTCTTTAGTCAAACGTATTCAATATATATATTAAACATACATATAGAAAGAGAGAAGGGGAGAGAGTCGGGAATCGGATGCTGGTGGCCACGGGCAAATTCTATTCAGCTAACCCGTCTATTGTATACATTTACTAACTACAAACTAAACAAAGAGCAGCCGCGTGGCCGTTCCGCTTGGCATTCCGCTGCCGTTCGCCAGCAGGCTGTTCCCGGGCGCCCTGTGCAGCCCATTGGATAGCTTCCCGTTGACCGATCCCCGGTAATACGGATCCGTTTGCTGCGACAGTGGCGAATACTTTACATTGCTGTTCTGCGACAGCGGCAGTGTCGGCTGTTCCCGGCCCCGGGTGATCTGTTTGGCGCGATTGTAGCACAGCACGCCCACAATGGCCAGCGTCATGCCCAGGCAATTGATCCAAGTCACCGGATTGCCCAGGATCAGCAGCGATACGGCAATCACGAAGATCCGCTTCGAGGCGCTGGCCACCGCATAGGTGAGCGGAGTGACCAGTGACAGGACGCTGAAGGCGATGATGTTCTGCAGCCAGTTTAGGACGCCGTCGGCAAAAAGCAGGGCAATCACCCGGTAGTCCAGGTTTTTCTGTGAAAGGAAAAACTCGTAAGTGTTAGGAAAGTTTAACAGAATTTATAAATACGGAAGCAATAACTAATAATTGGTGGGAGTCATTAGTTATCTTGTATTTTATCATGATAAGTTATGGCAATTATTTAGCCGATTTCTCAGTACCATGTTTAGGTTATTATCTAACTTTATCTATCAGAGAAGGTTAACATGCAGTGTGGCTTTATTGGAATCACTTTATCTCAGCTTGATTACAAAATTTTAATCGAACAATCGTTAAATGGTCTGTGGCTTTTAGTTTTTTAAGGCACCATTTATAATTATTGTATTGCTGGTACATTTTCATTAGAGTTTCCATCGCAGCTATAATCTCACTTAGAAATATGAATCATTCGAATCGAACTGTGAAAATGATTCAAGCCCTTTTGATTCTTGCAGGGCTTTAATTTCTACATCGCAGCATACATGGTGTACTATCAAATCAAATCAGGAGTATAAATTACTAATAGTTTTAAATAGTAACTATCATCAGGAAATAAAATTAAACGTGTTTAAAGTTTGAAAATTCGACACGGAAAATTTTAAATCGATTCCCAAAAAATCGTTTTTCTTAGACGTAAAAACTTCAGTCATCATCGGCGTAATTGTTATTAATAAAATATTTGTGTTTTCGAAAGACATTAAACATTTAAGCTAAACCTTTCAGACTAATTTGCCCAAGTGCTTTTATATTACAAAATAAATCTAGGGCCAAAAACAGGCAACGGAAAATTAACAACAACGCTGTGTTTTAAACGGTTTTGAATTATTAAAACTATATAAGTAAACAAGAAGGCAAACACAAGTGTTTCTAGATATTTCTAGTACACTTGTGTGCGATAAGTATTAGAAATTATTTGGAAACGTGGATAGCATTGAGACATTTTAGGACTGGTCTTCGTTTAAAATTAGAAGTCATTGGTAATATACAATAACTTGAAATGGTTAAATCAAAGCAAGACTTTTTCCTTGTTTTTCAGCTTGTTGTTAATTAAAGTATCCCCCTATCGAATATTATCTGAACGAAACAGTCAATTATGAAGATAAGATTGCTTCAAGTTTCCGCAGATCTTTAGTTTCCTACTTACAATGGCCGTGTGGCGGAATACAGCAAAGCTGTCCATATACAGCCAGAGGGGCAGGAAGATGAACAGCGACAGCTTTCCAAGCAAATGCAGGAGCCGTAAATGGTGGATGTTGGTGTCCTTGAGCACCTGTCAGGGGGTAATACGAAACAAATAAGCTTAGAGTGGCCACAAATCACAGGGTAAACGAGAACTGTACCTTCTTGGAGAAGATGTTTTGCATGGAGAAGCCCATAGTGGAGATGAGGGCGCTGATCAGGCCCATCATGTCGAAGGAGATCTCCGTGACGGTGGCAATGCCTACGCCCGTAATTATGGGCAGTAGGCTCAGGTACACGAGCGTCGGCTGTTTCTCGCCAAAGAAGAGGCGCGTCAGGACGACGGTGAACAGTGGCATTGTGGCTTTGACTGGAGAGGGAGAGAACAAGTATAAAGTTATTTCTTAATATTGGTAGCTCAACAATTTCATTAATATACCTGAGAGCTTTCTATAATTTTTTTTATAATTCAAGAGCAAATCCTGTATTACTCTTGAAATCTATCATTTATCACAGATTATATTTTAGTTTATCTACATCTTAAGCAAGTATACATAAGCCCATTTAAAAACATAAATATTTAAGAGGTATCCGTGTTGTCTACTTTAAATTAATAATTTATAAAACACTCAATGGGCAATAAAAAAAAAAAATAATAATAATTAAAAATAATAATTACAACATTCCAAATAGTTTTTATCTTTTTAGAGATATAATCATTTTTGTATGGTAAGTTAGTTTAAATGTCAAAGCATCATTCACATTTTAATGTCTATAGTTCTTTCTGCTTTTAATTGAAGTTTTGATCATTTAACAGATACCAAGTCATGACCATACTTCGCAAGATCTTATCGGTTGTACCTCTCTTGAATGGGCTACCCATTAATATCTTAAGACACATTAGACAGATTCTGCTGACGTGTTGGGAATCACTAGTTTGGCGGGCACTCGACTCACCCGTGTGTGCGTAGGAAACTGGCACCTTCCACAGCGAGATGTGCGAGGTGACGGAGGCCAGGAGCTTTCCCAGGGCCAGTGGGACTATCAGTCGGTAGTAGTAGGGACGCGGGATGTCCTGGTACTTCCGGATGCGCCACAGGTTGAAGAAGGGCCCGCTGTACAGCGTGATGCTGCACAACTGCACCAGAGTCACGGTCATCGGGAAGGGGAACTCGTTCAGAACCATCTTGCCGATCACGTTGTTGCTGGAGGAGATCACGTACCAGAAGAGGCACATCAGCATCACAACGGCTATGTGCCGCGACCCCGTCCGCTTGCCACCCAGCATTTTTGGGCCGAGTTCCGTTCCTCGGGGTTTGCCCGTGCTCTTGCTCTCGTGGCTTGTGTCCGGATGCGGGTGCCGATTCTGCCGCGGATCGGTGGCAAATGGCAAGGCCTGATCCTGGAGCTGGTGGGTCTGGCCTGGTACCTGCGGTCTGATATATAGATTCGACGCACGGGGCTTATTGCATTGCGCCTGTTTTGCTTTAAATCGTCGATTAAAACGTCGTCGTCTGGTCTGTTTGTTTTCTACGTGTACTAATGACAGTGTGACCAGATGGTGAATCTGCTTTCCCCAAAACGCTTTCGACCAAACTATGAATTTTCGCAAAAAACTTTTATTTTTAAACGCGCGCTAAGTTTAAAATTCGTAATAAAGTAAAATATAAAATAACGCTGTGAATAATAGTAAAAAACAATAGTGGGCTGTTATTTGTCCTGTTATTTTTTTTGGCATATTCTTTATTTAATATTTTCGTAGCAAGCTTTACAGGTGCAGTTTTTTATACAAAAACGGCATTCAAATTTACGAAAAAAAACCAACTTAACTTAACCCTAAAACTTATTCTTCCCAAGCTGATAAAAAACACCTTATTCTAAAGAATAAACCCCTACTCTAGAATACCATGAGACTGAACTGTGAAAGGATACCTTAATATTTCAGGAATGCCAGTGTTCAAACAGCATTATATGGTAATCCTATAGAGCTAGTTCTGGCGGAATTCACAGTTGAGAAGCAGCTCACTGCCTATGTCTATTATCCCATGAAATTAAATAAAATAAAAAGCGGGAATAGTGGTTTTAAAACAGTTCAATAAAGTCAGAGTCTTTCACAAATTCAATGATGTGCTGTGTGGGATTACCATATTCTAAAAACAAATAAAAGCGAGGGTCTCACTGAAAACATGTAAAATATATCGATGTTTTGGTAGTCCTTTCGACAGTCCAGGTTCAGCCCTAAAATATTTGGACAGTAAAGGAATTGCGTCTGATAGAACGGCAAGAAAAATAGCTGCGTTCAAAATAGAGAAAAAAAATAAAAAGGATGAACCGTTTGCGTCGTACCTCCGCTACCTACGCTTCTGGCGGCGTTCATGTAAGTTTTTCATCGTGGGCTGCACAAAATTTGATGCAAGTCCCAGATACATATGTACAGTGAACACTGGGTGCAGCAGAATGAGTAAACTTTTTTAAATACAAATGAAAACAATTATAAATAACCTTAGTTCTTCAAATTTTGTGTTATTTTATTATCTTATTTAAGAAAAATATTCATAAAAGAGTGTTCACTGTAAAGATAGCTGTGTACATGTAATCAAGCAAGTGCATCAATCTGATGTTTTTCGGATAGCATCACATTTTGTTTATGATACATGCTTACATACAGATGTACAAAGTATGTACATACACAAATACTTTGAGAAACTTAAACAAAACTGCATTAACTATTTTTAACATTCGTTGCATTTTAATTAATTTCGATATTAACGGCCATTCTGTTTTTATTTATATGATTTGCAGCGCACAATATGAAAGTGTGTGTATTCCACCCCAATTGTGAAAGCATTTGCAATAGCCACTAAAAGCGGGTTAATCGAAAGTGCAGAATTCAACCAGCATCCAGTCCACAATGCATCCCTTTGAATTCCAGGATCCACACTCCATCCTCTCCACCCCCACATTTTCCAATCATTCCATTCTGCTTGTGCTTTCGAACAACCAGAGATGGCCAGCACTGAGTTAGTTTCAAGCTGGACTTGCGGTTATCGCCAACTTTTATGGCTACTGAAAATGCATTCACCCGAAATTGTAACTAAAATTATTAGTTTTGCGTCAGATAGCAATGCCCATTCACTCCACCGAAAGTGCCCGAAACGAGACGACGGCAATGAACACAGACCAAGGATCAAAGGATCCCGTTAAATAATGCATTATCCAATCGCAAATGACAAGAACAAATGTTTACAAGGTCATTTACATAGATTCCATTAAAGCCCTGTTGTGTCAAAAGTCAACATTTCTATCCAAAACTTCAAATTTGAATACATGTTAATCATGCAAATGAAATTGTCAGTCTCAAGAGCGTCCTTGGCCCAAAGCGGTGACCGGAGAATCCGCAGTGGCTGGTCACGTGGCTCATTGGCCGCAGAGCTTCGTTTCGGGGCACTCGGGTCGCAGGAATGGTCATGGCTAGTTCCTGAACTATGGTTTTTAGTAGACCCGCGAGCCTCCTTGGGAGGGACTGTAGAAGAAGACCCGCGACTGGCGTGCACGAGGAGTTCGATTGGTAAACGAGTTTTCCGTGATTTTTCCTTTCCTTTTCCTCCAGGAAAACAAAGAACAAACGAAACAGAAGTTTACAAATCCATAGAACAGTTTACTAACGACGCTCTTTCCAAAAACAGAATCAAAATTCGGTTAGTGCGGCCAAAAGCGTGCCTGGCAAGAAGCTGGATGCCATAAAAGATGGTGACGATATGACCGAGGACTCTCCAGTCGAGAAAACGCAGACCACGGAATCCCCGGCTAAGAACAATCCGGACCAGGAAAGAGCGGAATCTATGGAGGATGCCATAGTCGAGAATGTCTATGTTGACATCACCACAAAGAATGGTGGCAACGGCAAAATCCCCTTCAAGGAGATCTTCCTGAAGCGCAAGAAGTCCTCCGGTAAGCTTGGAATATAATCTAAATCATTAACCTTAATATTTTTATTATATTATTATACCCTTGCAGAGGGTATTATAATTTTGGTCAAAAGTGTGCAACGCAGTGAAGGAGACATCTCCGACCCTATAAAGTATATATATTCTTGATCAGGATCACCTCCTGAGTTGATATAAGCAAGTCCGTCTGTCCGTCTGTCTGTTTCTACGCAAACTAGTCTCTCAGTTTTAAAGCTATCGAATTGAAACTTTGCACACACCCTTCTTTTCTTTACACGCAGTATATAAGTCGGAACGGCCGGGATCGGACAACTATATCCTATAGCTGCCATATAACTGATTGATCGGAAATGCCATAACTTTGGTGTTTGTTAAGTTAAGAGGTTGGGATTTCCTATGGGTTTTATATTTGGCCAATCAATCCGACCTACCAAGTTTCATAAGGATCGGCCGACTATATCTTATAGCTGCCATATAACTGATTGATCGGAAATGCCATAACTTTGGGGTTTGTGAAGTTAGGAAGTTGGGATTTTTTATGGGTTTTATATTTGGCCAATCTATCCGACCAACCAAATTTCATAAGGATCGACCGACTGTATCCTATAGCTGCCTTATAACTGATTGATCGGAAATGCCATAACTTTGGTGGTTGTAAAGTTAGGAAGTTGGGATTTTCTATGGGTTTTATATTTGGCCAATCAATATGACCTACCAAATTTCAAAAGGATCGGCCGACTATATCCTATAGCCGTCATATTACTGATTGATCGGAAATGCCATAACTTTGGTGTTTGTAAAGTTAGGAAGTTGGGAGTTTTTATGAGTGTTAAGAATGCATCATATGAATAATTTTGGAGAACATAATTTACAAAATTTTCTGCAAGGGTATTTCAACTTCGGCTCCGCCCGAAGTTAGCTTTCCTTTCTTGTTATAAGCTTATTTTTATACCCTTGCAGAGGGTATTATAATTTCAGTCAAAAGTTTGCAACGTAGAGAAGGCGACATTTCCGACTCTATATATATATTATTGATCAGCATCACTAGGAGAGTCGATCTAGCCATGTCCGTTTGCCCGTCCGTTTCTACGCAAACTAGTTCCTCAGTTTTGAAGCTATCTGCTTGAAACTTTCCCAAAAGTTGTCTTTTTATTGCAGGAGTATATAAGTCGGAACGAGACGGATCGGGCGACTATATCATATAGCTTACAATTGACAGACATAAAAACGGACTGCAGATCTTGTTCAGATCTTGACGGTCGAGAAAGTGGCATCTATCAAATTATCATTATGTTTTTCTCTCGTAAAAATACATTCGGAAATTCCTTTAAATTTAAAAAAATACTCAAAAGCCCTTAATCTTGTTACTAGTTTATAAATACACAAAAGATTACTTCGATGTCCTATTTTTCCAATTTTAGAACGCATCCGGGACAAGAAGCTGCGCCAGAACCGCCAGCTGCGCAAGTCCATGCTGCCGAAGAACGCCTTGATGGCCCTCAACGAGGTGAAGGGCGTGACCATAAGCGATTTCATTATCGAAAGTGATTCGCACGGCGGATTCACGGCCTTGGTCACGGTGAACTCCAATCAGTACGAGGGCAAGGGTCTCTCCAAGATGTCCGCAAAGAATGCGGCCTGCGAGAAGGCCTGGCGCGACTTCATCATTGCCAAGATGAAGGCCAAGAGTCCCAAGCAAAAGCCCATCGGTGGCGACGAGGTGGCCACGGACGTCCATGCCGAGGACGACGCAATGGAGACGAACGAGAGCGATGCCGAGTCGCAGGACGATGAGCTGCCCATGCTGAATCTGGCCTCGTTTGCCATCTACAAACTGTTTTCCGAGTGGGAGCGTGAGGGGTTCCCGGTGCCGCAGATGCATCCTTCGGCCAGCACTGGGAAGGAAACCGCACCACTGGCGCCCGTGGTGCCCAAGGAGCCCAAGAAGCCGCCAATCCGGACGGAACTACCCGCTGGCTGGGAGACTCTGCACCCGGCCACACTTTTATGCATTGTAGGTCTATTATTAATCGAATATCTTTTGTTTTCACAGAGTTTCTTTTGTTTCATATGAAAACCCAATGGCTGGTTATTCTATTTCAAAATTAGTCGACTTTGTAGTGTTCAAAACAATCTAGATAGCATATAATTTCAGATTACTTTCTCTTTGGCTATCATAGCTTAGTTTAACCAGCTTGGTCGGGTAAAGTACAATTCGTTTATAAATCGAAACATATTCGTATACCATTTAACTTTATTAAAGGTTTTATAAGTTTTTAAAATCACTGTAATACTTGAAATAACGAAACTATTCTCAGATGCGACCGGGAGTCTCCTATGTGAATTTTGGGGAACCCGGGGACCAGCCGAATATGCCCCAGTGCTTAAGCGTAACAGTGGACAACCAGGAGTTCACCGGCACCGGAAGATCAAAGAAGATAGCCCGTCGCAATGTGGCCGCAATTGTGTGCAACACCTTGTTCGAAACCAACTTCAACTGCGAGGAGCAATAGGCATAACCTCCTGTTTGAAATAAGACAATTGAATCTGAAGGAGTGATTCATAGTAACACAGTATAGACGACATAATTACTAAAACTGTACACTGTCTAAACACTATTTATAGGGATGTTTCCAAAACAGGGACCGAAAATAATCAATATTTAAATTTATTACACAACAAATTATGGTCACAAACAACGGTCCCTGCTCCAAATGATTTCTTATACAAAATCAGCATCAATATAATAATCAAACAAATTTGATCAAAAACGAATTGTATATTAAATTTTACTTACATTTTCTTACTTACATTAATTTCGCATTTTTTACTTGAATTTTTTATTTTATCGGATTGATTTATCAATTGCAAATATATTGCATGTTGAAACACATGACATTAAATTGTTCATATTCTTAAATATAAGAGCCGAATTTGAAACTCTGTCAAACTGTTTTAAATATATTTTACCTACTTATAGGATAATGGTTAAAGGCTTATTGGGACTTTTGAGTACTAACCCATTTATAGTGCGGCAAAACTTTATTGAACATTTCGCTAATGAATTGTGGATTGTTATCTTTGGGATCAGACTTTTAAATGCATATCCATCTTGGCCAAAGATGGTATCACTTAACGAACTGTTTAAATGCTCTTTGGCCCACTTAAAATTATTCCCCAAATGAAAATGATCCAATTAACCAATTCCACCATTGGGGAAATTACTTCTAGTAACTTGACTTAATAAAGTCGGTTTCTTTTATATAGGCCGCTTAAGAATTTTAAGAGGATGATACGACTAGTCCAAAAGGTATTGGTTCTCCCGCCAGAGAAAATTTCAATACATTCTTTAAAAAATTGATATTCAAATCCAACCGCCCAGTCGTTTGCCACTCACACGTCGTCCTTGCAGTGAGACCACATTTAAAATGTGAAAATATGTTAAAAAGGAAAACTAGTATTTTTATATGTATATCTATGTTGCGGTATATTCTTTTACCTATTTGGTATTTTTTAGTGTATATTTTTCAACGGTCTCACTTGTCAGTTGTCTACGTGAAGTTGAAGGATAAAATTGGAAAAAAAGTCAAGATGAAGCGAGCTCGTCGTCCAAATACAGGCAACAATAAGTCCTTTGTCTCCGGCGGAATTTACGTAAGAATCAGTTAGCGATCTATCCGGCATTGGATAAATAGCTTTTCCACTCCGTTTACATTATTTTTCACCCAAAAAGCGCCGCATTGCAAATTGATTGGTTGTTTTTGCAAGTGTGTGTATGTATTGAGTGCCTGACGTCACGATAACGATTTCGCCAAGTGAATAAATAGAAAAACGAATACAAATAATCGACGTGCAAAAGAACCATTTTGTTTGACTCATGCATATTTGATTCTATGAAATAACAAGATTCCGTTTTCATTTCTATAATTTGCAGCGCACAAAATGAAAATGTGTGTATTCCACCCCAATTGTGAATCCATTTGCAATAGCCACTAAAAGCGGGTTAATCGAAAGTGCAGACCGTTGTCCGAATTCAACCAGCATTTAGTCCAAGTTCATAATGTATCCATTTGAATTCCAGCATCCACATTCCATCCTCCACACTCCACCCCTTCTACACCCACATATTCCAATCATTCCATTTTGCTCGTGCTTTCGAACAACTAGAGATGGCCAGCACTGCGATAGTTTCAAGCTGGACTTGCGGTTATCGCTAACTTTTATGGCTACTGAAAATGCATTCACCCGAAATTGTAACTAAAATTATTAGTTTTGCGTCAGATAGCAATGCCCATTCACTCCACCGAAAGTGCCCGAAACGAGACGCCGGCAATGAACACAGACCAAGGATCGAAGGATCCCATCCCCCACGACAATCGACATGTAAAACTATGCAACAGCCCAATTCATGGGGTACTAAGTCCTACTTTTTCTTACCAATTTCAAATGTCAAAAACGATTTTTTATTTTTCAAACACGTATTTTTTTAAATCCCTGTTTTATAAATTATTGTATTTTACTGTTAAGATTTTAGCTATTTTATATTTAAAACAGAAAAAGAAATATTTAATTATTTCTTATGTCCCAAATTATTTATATATATAAATTTTAAAAATATTTTTTTTATTTTGGACCTTATCAGTGTAAATTTCCATTTGCTTTAAATATTCAAACGGTTGTAACTGGTCCGTAAAAAAACTAGGATTTGCATTGCTCAAAACTGAAATGGGGTTGTATAGTGTTACTGTCAGTCATTCCAGAGTCCTTGGTCGGATGCTATGACCGGAGAATCCACAGTGGCTGGGCACGTGGCTCCGTCGGTGCAGAGCTTCGTTTCGGAGCACTCGGGTCGCAGGAATGGCCATGGCTAGTTCCTGAACTATGGTTTTTAGTAGACCAGCCGACCAGCCTGACGCTTTCGTGTAACTTGACGACTTGATGGTTTCCGTTGGCCAGCGAGTCTCTTTTTTGTTAACACACTGGATAAGCCCGCTGCAAGTGATTTTGTCTAGGGGAACCAAGCGACGAATATTCGTTCCCTTCACCCACTAATCCGCTAATGAAACTCTTTTGCAAACGCAGAATCCCAATGCCACCGCCAAGCCTTTGATCCAACCGCCGTTGCAGGGCAATAATGTTCAGGATCATCAGGCTCCTCCGGTGGCTGCTTCTCTGCAACCGGCTCCTGCCCCAGTTACCGTCCCAGTGGCGGTCTCGCCTGACCAGTTGAAGCAATTGGATTCGGCCTCCATGGCCGGCAAGCTGCCCAAGCCCATTATCGTCAAGGAGGAGCCGACGGAGCTTGTTAATGAGGAACCTGATACCGCGGGGGAGCTCTCCATCGACCTCAGCGAGGAGAATGGCAGCGGCACCAGCACCGGCATCGGCGGCAAGATCCCCTTTAAGAAGATCTTCCAGAAGCGCAAGAAGTCGTCTGGTAAGCGAAGAAAACAATCGAAGCTGTTTGTAAATGGTGCAGAGGCATTTATTCACATTTTACACATGGAACTATGAAAAAATAAACAAAGATGTTCAAAATGCTTAAGAAAAGAAATTGGGCTCGCCTAACCTTGCACAAAGAGCCGACTCTTAAAAGTCTGTCAGAGAGTCAGTGATACATTTGTTATGTTTTGTTAATGGTTGGACAATTCCGTAACGGAATTAGAAAGAGAATTTATAAAATGATTCCACATTTGCTTTGCAATGGGATAACCAATGTTATTAGAATAACATATTCTGATTCTGTTTAATATACATCATATTTTTCCATTTTCAGAACGCACTCGGGACAAGAAGCTGCGCCAAAACCGCCAGCTGCGCAAGTCCATGCTGCCGAAGAACGCCTTGATGGCCCTCAACGAGGTGAAGGGCGTGACCATAAGCGATTTCACCATCGACAGCAATCCAGACGGAGGATTCACCGCCGTTGTCACGGTGAACTCCAATCAGTACGAGGGCAAGGGACTCTCCAAGATGTCCGCCAAGAATGCAGCCTGTGAGAAGGCCTGGCGCGACTTCATCATTGCAAAAATGACCCCTAAGCCGTCCAGGCTGCTGCCAACTATCAATGATAATGGCTCTGAAGAGCCGATGGATACCAACGAGGATGAGCCTGACGCACCGGAGGATGATCTGCCAATGCTAAATCTGGCATCGTTCGCCATCTATAAGCTGTTTGCAGAGTGGGAGCGCGAGGGCTATGTTGTGCCCGAGATGCATCCGTCGGCAAATGCTGCCCAACCGGCCGGAGGGGAAGCTGCACCGCCAGTTCCCGCGGTGCCGAAAGAGCCTAAGAAGCCGCCTGTCCGCACTGAGTTGCCCTCCGGTTGGGAGACTATGCATCCGGCCACTATTCTTTGCATTGTAGGTTATCCTACAGGGGTTTTGTTGCGAACAATTACTAATCAATTATGTTGTAGATGCGTCCGGGGCTCATTTACGTGGACTACGGATCCTCTGGCGAAAAGCCCAATGTTATGCAAGACTTGGGAATCGTGGTGGACAACCAGGAGTTCTCCGGCAGCGGAAGATCGAAGAAGATTGCACGACGCAACGTTGCTGTGGAAGTGTGCAACACTCTTTTCGGAACGAACTTTGCGTTAAGTGACACATAATCTTAAGACATTTATAAACGCACCCCTAACCTGCTTAACGGCATCATCTCCAAAAACTGTGGCCGTAAAGTCAAATGCGCAAGGCTTTATAGAACTTATTCTATACAACTAAGAGAACAGGTTCCAACATTTTCCCTTTCAATTAATTATGTAATTAAGAAAAAAATATCAGCGAAAAGACAAATACCATATTTTTAAGACTAATTTGGAGGCGCTGTTCAGTTTCTTGGCAGTCGCGGAAATTAGACTATTAATTTGATTTTCGTAGTAATGTCGACAGAGTCAAACTTGAAAACTAGTGTTATTTAAAAAAAAAAACCTGTTCTATATTAATCCATCGAATAGAATGATTTTAAAACGTACATTTCTTAAATACTTTTTGACTAGATTTAGGAACATTATTTTGCACATATTTAAAATTAGTATTGGGTATAATTACCCCTATGTTAGAATTTTTCAACAAAGCCGTTAAGTGAGGATATGTTTAGGTGCAATATTAAAGACATTAATAAAAGTATTAAAAGAATAAACCAATCTTTTTATGTTTTTTTCTAAAAATAAACCTAATTGAAGCATTGATTTTGTGAGAATGTATTGATGCATCGCTATACTTATGGCACCCACATTTTTTAATGCTAGAAACATGTTGTAAGCCTCAATAAGGTTACATTAAAAAAAAATGCAATATATGATGTTAGTGAGTATACTCGACTAAAGCGTTTTTTGCTGTTTAAAAAAGAAAAGGAGAATCATTTTGTTAAGTGTTCTTGACTTAAGGTTTGAGTCACCACTGCATTGTTATTCAACTTCCCAACCACTGAGTACTTTTGAGCACTCTAACAGCAGGGTTGCCAGACTGCCCGGTGACAGCTGATTTTTCGTTAGTTTTTCATTATCAAACGCAAAACCAAACAGGATGTCGAAATTCCTCTCCCAAACGGCTCTAAATACGCTTCGTAACACGCGCTTGGGTTCGCGGCAGTTGTGAGTATATCATTAAAACCTTTTGGGCACCGGAATAACCCACTTTTGGCCGATTCCAGGGTGCGCAATTTTGCGGGCATCGTCTCCACTCGTAACAACACGGAACCGGCGCAATTAAACGCAACATTTGGCCATGGTCAAGGACGTGGACTCCTGCAGATGCAGCTGCCGCCGGCGGGCAAGAGGAGCATGTTCATCCAGACGCAGGACACTCCGAATCCGGACAGCCTGAAGTTCCTGCCCGGCGTGGAGGTCCTGGGCAAGGGCAACACCTTCGACTTCCCCAACGGAACCACCGCCCACAGCAGTCCTTTGGGTGAGTGAAAACTACTAAAAACTACTAAACGTTTGCATCGCAATGACGGAGACACTTCCTACACTGGGAGATTTGATCTCGCCATGTCCGTCCATTTCTACACAAACTAGTCCCTCAGTTTCAAGTTGCATTTCATAAACTTTCCCAAAAGTATTATTTCTATTGCAGGTAGTATATAAGTTGAATTATGTTGTATCAAAAGACTTTATCATATAGCTCCAATCGGAACAATCGAATGAAATAAATGAAACACATTATAACTTCGCCGTTTTCAAACATACGTATAAACTGCCATATATAGTGGTTGTACACAAAAATTCATAATTTCGGATTTAATTGAATAAAAAAATGTATCAAAAAATCGACAAAGCTTAATTGTTTGTAAACATATACATACACTGCTCGTTTTATATAATATTTCATTATTTGTAATAGCTGCCTAGTTTGACTTTCTTTCTTCCTTATTAGAAAAATCATCACAAAGGTGAAATGATTAATATATTCAAAAATAATTTGATGCAGCTTGTGAATAATTTAATGCGGCTGTGAAAATATTACAAATCCCTCTTTGATATTAGAAATTTTGGATATTAACGTATTTTCTTACCTCGTTATTGTTTACAGGTTGTCATGTTTAAGTTTTCCTAACACCATTTAAATTTAAAGTTTGAACGATTATATTACTTTGATAACATAGAATCGTTAGGCATTACTTTTTTGCTTTTAAATACATATCCTCAATTTAAAATTAATATATCTGTTTTATAAGGTTATCAGACATCTGTATTTTATAGATTTTAGAAGAACTGGCCTAATGGTATAGTGACCAAGTCGATTTATTGTAACTACGACAGAATACGGCTTGCCGTATTATGTTTACTTTCTTCATTTATACATTAGCATTAGCATTTGTCTTTAATTGTTTTATTCTCCTCAGCCAAATTGCTGTTCCGTGTGGAGGGAGTGCGAGGAGTGTTCTTTGGCTCCGACTTCGTCACCATTTCGAAACAGGAGGGCGCCGAGTGGAGTCTGATAAAGCCGGAGGTTTTTGCCGTCATCATGGACTTCTTTGCCAGCGGCTTGCCCGTCCTCCATGACGCCCAGCCCAATGCGGACACCGAGATCCTTGAGGACGATGACGAGACAGTGATGATGATCAAGGAGCTGCTCGACACGCGCATCCGTCCCACTGTCCAGGAGGATGGCGGCGACATCGTATTCATGGGCTACGATGCCGGCGTCGTCAAGCTGAAGATGCAGGGCTCCTGTTCCTCATGTCCCAGCTCCATTGTGACGCTGAAGAACGGCGTGCAGAACATGTTGCAGTTCTACATCCCGGAGGTGGAGTCCGTCGAGCAGGTCTTCGACGATGCGGACCGGATGATCGACAGCGAGTTCGAGCGTTTCGAGAAGAACCTCAAGACGCTCAAGCAACAGGAGCCGACGGGCGGCAGCCCTAATTAATGTGATGTTCTTTTCTCCTGTTTGCGTTGCTAATTCTCTAGTGAAACCAATAGTTATATATGTAGTTGATTGTTAAAATAAATCTACGGCTTTAAGCTTAAATTCTAATGCATTGGTTGACTAACCAGTGTAGTTAAGGAAATATTACAAGCCATTTGTTTTCGGAGTATTTCACAAGTTCATTTAAGAGCTATATAAAAAGTGTTTTCTAAACCTTTTGTATTTATTGATTATCATTTATTGTTTAAATCCTTGTTTTGTAGAATGCAATGTGCTTAGAATTTTGTCAACTGTTGGAGAGCAACTGAAGTTCCCACTGTTCATTCCTTCAACATTGTCGACTAACAATCATAAGCATAATTAATTCCGCACTGAGCAAGGTCAATAATTCGGGAATAAATTCGGCCCAGTTTTACCCCCATTGGCAAGTGGGTCAATAAACCCGTGTCATTGCCATTGATTTCACAAGTCGCTGATGGTAATCCATTGCCAAGCGATGCCGCTGCCAGGCTACCGAGTTTAATCAATAAACTAGTTGGAGAAGAGCCCAATCCAGGGGGCTTAAGACCACTCTAACAGGAGCCGTAGGACCGAACAGACCTTAAGTAAACGGAGTTCCAAGGAAATCAAGTTGGTAATATAATCTGTCCATCGACCAATGCTCTGCTGGGCCAACGAGGATCACTATTTGAGCCAACGCTACCCGAATCCGCAGCAAAAGGCGCCCGAAACGCTCAAGAACCTGCTTTTGCGATCCAGTGTACCGATAGTGAGTGCTTCGAATCCCGCCGGCACCATGGCACCACTCAAAGGGCAGGAAGTGCTCAAGTTCCACAAGCACGCATATCTCGAGAACCGCATCTTCGATCACCGCCTGGTCAAGGACAACCTGCTGGACAAGTGGCCCACCGCCGACATGAACGAGTACAACGAGCGCAAGGACCACCGCAACCTCATGGAGTCCTATGTACCGGCCAGAGTCCATATCATTATCTCAATACTCCATAGCTGCTTAGCTTTGTTTCATAGCACATCATTTGGAACATTACCACCCATGTATTGCAGTTTTACAGCATTTATCATACCATATATCACGTAATTATACTTGGTAATCGTAGAGTATCAGATGTGCATATAGTTTGTATATATAGTTTGTATATAAACTATAGTTTAGCATACAGAACAAGAAAAAGAAAGTCGATTTGGAAAAGCTTGAACTCCAAGAACCAACTCAAAATCACTCAATGTTTGATGGTGGAGAAACAAAATTGGGAAAATCATTTAATAACCTTTGTTGTATGTATATTAGGGGAAAATAGCAACGGGTATCTCAAAGTCGGCACTCGAACATAGCGTTATATTTGGTTTTATATTAACCATATCATAATAATAATTTAATATCATATTTTATTATGAATTAAAACTTTTATTAGGATGGATTGCATTTTTTTTGTGCTGAGTAGCAAAACCAATGGAAATTTGTAAAAGTAAAATCTGAAGTAAATTTTAGTTGTTCAAAAATCGATCCATCCTCTAACATATTATTTTTCTAACATTTTAAAGAGCAATCCTAGTAGGCTATACCGGAATTTGGGGTCCTGTCACCTGATTCTGAACCGAGCTCAGTTCAGTTTTTTCCGCTCCGTGAAAGGGCACGTATATAAGTCTAGATTTTTTCTACAAATTCCCAGCACCCAGTCCAAATTCAAAGTGGCACAATTTCCAGTTGCACGCACTAGAATACACTAAACTACACTACACTACACTACCGATTCGTGAGCGGAACGAAGCCACCAGTCACAATGAGTCACAATGGGGCAGGTGGCGGAGCCGCGGGTTCCGGAATTCCGAAAACCACGGTCATGTATTCCCAATTGCAGCCATGGAGCCAGGCGGGCGCTCCGCCCTGCATGGAGCCCGTCATGGGACCCTCGATCCCGCCGCGAGTCGGCGCCGCCTACGAGACGCCCACGAAGCACCCGTGGCGACCGGCGATGGCCTACGAGCTGATCCAGGTGAAGCACCTGCCGGAGCAGCCGGTGACCAACCAGCTGACCAAGCAGTGCTTCCTGCCCAAGGGCATGAAGACGGACGGGATGATCTTTCCCAACCTGGTCACCGGGTTCGATCGCAATCCGCAGCATGCCGCTCGGGCCGCCCTCTATACGCGGTACACTAGCAATGAGTGGTACAACAACAACATGACCAAGTACTCCGAGTCCAACATGAACCGGTAAGTGGCCAAGTCTCATCCATAACAACCTAATCTAATTCCACCGACTTAAAATGCTTAATTAACTTAAAATAAATATTATTATTATTATTATAGATATAAATAATATTATAAATATTCTTTGTAAATGATAGAATAGCTTCTTTAGGGAATTCATTTGTGTTTATTATATTTTCTATGGAAGGATATTTAAGGAAAGCGGTGGTTTTGTAATTTATAAAAATATGTTCCTTTATCAATCCTTGTTACTTTATAAAATCTTACATGGTATATACAAGACTTTTGTGTCACGAAAAAAGTTCCTTTTCAATTAAAATTAGAATAGCTTTAATAACGTTATAGAAAATTAAAAATTAATGGTGCCTTTCAAATAAAAAATCTTTTATTTAACCTATTAAAAAAAATGGGATCATTAGAATGCTACACAAGCTTAAAAATATGGTATACCATATAACCAAATTTAAAACCTTCAAGATACAAAAAAGTAACTAAAGAAAGAAAAATGGTTATGAATCTGCCAATTTGTTTTTTTTTTTTATAGTTTCATTTCCAATCAAATTCTATCAGATTTCTGTTTTTAGCCTTGTCAATACATTTTATAAATAGCAAACAATTTAATATATTTTTCCCTGTGCTGTAGAAACCTGTCTGAGCGCATGCGCAATGATGCAGTGCGTCTGATGCGGGAGACGGATGAGAAGGCGACCTCGGGGCAGAGGGACGCGGGTCGCAGGCTGGGCGAGCGGATCACCGACCTGACCTTCTGGCGCAACGAACTGAACGCGGAGCTGGAGAAGCTGATCGCCGAGATGTCGGACATCAACGAGCTGCAGCGGCAGTGCGGCAAGGCGCTCCTCGACCTGGAGATCCCACTGCACATCGCCCAGGAGTGCCTGTTCCACCGGGAGTCCCGCCAGGGCACCGAGAAGGTCCACGACATCGTCGAGAAGGCCCTCCTCGTGGAGATCAACAATCTGAGGAACTCCCGCGACCGCCTGGGCGGATTGCACGAGAAGATTTCGAAGCAGGCGCTCGACTGTCGCGGCGCCCAGCATCTGCTCGAGGACGATGTGTCCCACAAGGAGTCCTCCCTGGGCATCGACTCCATGTGCCACCAGCTGAACAACCACAGCCGTGGCATCACCTACTACGGCGGCATCGAGAAGTTCGATCCCTCGGTCAGCACCCAGGAGTCGTGGGCCCAGGCCAGCAGTGAGCACGTCCGCCGGTGAGTCCTCTGCCACATTGTGGATCTAAGTATTTTTATATTTTCTAATATATGTACATATGTACTTATGGTGCCTTTTTTTAATAACTATACATGCAGTACAAGAATAAACTGAAATTTCAAATCAACACTGCTCCTTAACCAGCAAGGATATCCCAAATATTTAAGAACAGTATTTTGGAGAAACACTTAATTTATAAAAGGAACAAAAAAACCATACTCTTAGTATTTACATATTAAAGCAAACCAATAATTCCAATACAAACAAAAAATGGGCTAATTCGTACCCGGAAAATCGACATAGTTTCATTGTTTTTAAATCGATATATAGTAGTTTTATAGAATATTACATTCCAGCACCGATGCATAAAATATTATACATTTTTTTAACATTAATATCAGAAAATAAATGGTTGTATTTTTGGTACCCAAGCATTCGAAATCCATTCAGCTTGGGTTCAAAAAACGAATTACACTAGTAAATATTATTGTCACTTCTGATTTGCAATTCTAATCAATAACCCCAACCCTCCGTCTCCCCAGTTCCCAAGCGGAGCGGGCGAAGCTCTCCCAGCTGCGGAGCGATGCCCAGAGCGTGGTCAACTCGGTGGCCACCACCGTGTGGGACTTCTGGAGCAACACCAACAACGCCTTCGACCGGCGCTCGCAGGAGATGGCCGAGGCAAAGAACCGCGTGCAGCTGCATTTGCAGAAGGTGCAGCAGGAGCTGTTCGACATGGAGAAGCACCTGTTCCTGCTGCAGAAGGCCATCCAGGACAAGTCCGGGCCGCTGAAGGTGGCCCAGACGCGGCTGGAGGCCCGTTCCCACAGGGAGGGTGTCGAGCTGTGCAAGGATCACGCCCAGGAGCGACTCGTCCTGGAGGTGCAGGACATCCAGGGCGCCGTAGAGACGCTGCACCACAAGCTGCAGGAGGCGGAGGCCACGCACCAGGGTCTACTGAAGACGCGTTGCACCTTGGAGGTGGATCTGCGGAACAAGGTCAACGCACTGTTCATCGATCGCGAGAAGTGCATGAGCCTGAGGCGCTCCTTCCCGGTCAGCAATCTGATCAAGTACTGATCCCAGTCCGGACTCGTGTTACACGTGGTCGTAGGCGCCCCCATTGCACCGCTGCACCCGCTTTTGTCCGCCACCCATGGTGTCACCAGGTCACAATAAATCGGTCCTTGTTCGTCCACTCCAAGGAGCAAACTTTTTGTATCTCTGGGGGGGGTGAGGGAGCTTCGCAAAACTTAAATTAACTTGTGGAACATGTATTCTTTTTTAACTTTATTTTATGAACCCCAGAATTGTAGATTTCTCCGAATCTACAAGCGCCCATATCTAGAGAACCGCATCATCTAGTGAGATCCCTAGACCGTGATACCCAGGACCGATCGCTAGTCCCTGGTAATACTGTTACCTTGTAATGTAACAAGGTTTGGGTTTATCCATCTCTTATTGTTCACGAGATGATGATGATCCAGAGGTCAAGAATATACCTTCATATACAACTTATGGTGTTTAAAAGCACCTTATTTGAGAGAAAAAACATGAAATAAAATAATTAAGAACATTTTCCTACTGTTGAAATGCCTAACAAATATATACAAAAAAAAACTTTAATTGTTGCACTTGCGGAAATGTTTACAAGTTACACATTTCCCTACTTAAAACTAAGCAAACCCTTTAAACCAAAAAACGTCTGAACACAAAAAATGAACTGAAACTACATTTTAAAAACGTGAAATGGCGCCGAAAAGTTATTAGAGACGGCAACCATTTTTGGGTTAGGATCTTTGATAACCATTACCATGGTTAGTATATTTTCCCATACACTGTGAATATTTTACACGGCATATTTTAACGGTCGAGCAGCGGTCACACTGCGGATGCCTTGCAAAATTTTTAATAAAACTTATTAGCAATAAATTAACCGAAAGTAAGCTGTTAAAAAAGAAAAGGTTTGTTGTATTCGAAAAACGTATATATGGGGCATTGAAGTATGAAGCCGAGGAATCCCTCGAAAGTGCAGTATCAGTATATAGTGCACTAATAACCGGCGGCATATTTTTACGACCATATCCCAAACATTTTCTCAAAGAAAGCAGCTGAACGGCAAAATATAGATGCCATCTGATATTTTCACTGTATTTGCAGCAGTATAGGAGGCCAGGGGTTAATTAAAGGGTAATTGTGTTGTTTTAATGCATTCAAAGTGCATCTTCAAGGGTTTTCAATTGGATGCAATCTTTTTTGGGCCACGACTGACGTGTACATTAACTTTACAGTTGAAGTAGGCACCGACATTAGGAGCAACAAAAACAAACAGTAGAAACCAGTGGGAAAATTTTGTAAGTTCTTTATACCTAACGTTTGTCTGGAACTCTTCTATTTAAGGTACGAAAAAGGTCAAGGAGCCATGCGATTTGCTCTTTGCACTGTGGCCATTATCTGGGCATTATTTGTCCTGGCCGATGGAGTGGATCCGGGGAACTTTAAAACTTGCGAACAGAGCAGTTTTTGCCGGTGAGTTTTACTGTCGTAATACATTTTGTTGTACCTATGTATGTAAATACATAGCTAGGTACCGGTTTTAGGTACTCAAAGCTAACGGTAGGCCTCGAACTCTGAGTACGTATGGAAATCCGCAAGCAAAACCGTTCTTTAAGCTTACCTAGGAAGCCATTATTGGTTCCTACCCATTGCGATCTATATTTAGTGGTAGTCAAAGTTTCTTGTAAGCTGCTTATGGAAGTTGTACTTATTTTTAGTTCCAATAAAATCACTGTTTATACCATTTAATATATCTCTTTTAGATTTCATTTGAACTTCTATAATTATCATTCTATTCGTCTACACGTATATGATTAACAATCATGAGAGAAAAATCAGTATAATTTGTTAACCTTTTATAAGCTTTTCTGCTTATAATTCCATTTATGAATTTACATTTTTCATAAAATCATTCTCTCTTTTATGCACAAATTACATTATGAATGCAGCCAATATCTTCTCTAGATCTGATTTTCAAAACATTTGAGTCCATAGTATTCTTCGAAGTAAAATCAATCTATTGTGAATAAATAAGAAGTCTTTACGGTTTTTTAGACGCTCCCGAAAGGTACAGAGTTCGGGCAGCAAGTACGCCTTGATTCCGGGCACTCTGAACACCTATGCGGATTCGCTGACCGCCGATCTGGTAAATAAGGAGAACCACCACCAGTTTGCCTTTAAGCTGGAGGCACTGGAGGGCAGCACTTTCCGTCTGCAGATCGATGAGAAGCAGCCACTCCGACCGAGATATCGCGTGGAACACGCCCTCAAGGGGCAACCCCAGGCTGGACGCATTCGTGTCCAGCGGGAAACCGACGGAGAGATCGTCATCACATCGGAGAAAAACAAGGCCGTAATCCACGGCGACCCCTTTCGCATCGATTTCTATGAGAATGATGTCCTGGTGGTCTCGGTAAATGCCAAAAACTGGCTGTATTTCGAGCATTTGCGCCAGAAAGCCCAGGAGCAGACTCCTGACCCCGCGGAGAACGAGAACCAGCAAGAGCAGGATGCTGCTGTGGAAACTCCCAAGGCAGCCGATGCCATCGATGATCCCGGTGCATGGGAGGAGAACTTCAAGTCCCACCATGACTCTAAGCCCTATGGTCCAGAAGCAGTGGCTCTGGACTTCTCGTTCCCCGCCGCCGAAATTCTCTTTGGCATTCCAGAGCATGCTGATAGCTTCGTACTGAAGTCCACTTCTGGCACGGATCCATATCGTCTGTACAACTTGGATGTGTTTGAGTATGTTGTGGACAGCAAGATGGCCCTTTATGGGGCAGTGCCGGTCATCTACGGTCATGGGTGAGTTATGTCTTTTATCTTATAAAATAAGTTGTCAAAACACCAAGTTATTGTTAAATTAGGCTATAAACACATGTTTAAACGATTATTTTCAATACATTTCAGACAACAGCACACTGCCGGCGTTTACTGGCAAAATGCCGCCGAAACCTGGGTGGACATCCAAACCTCAGAAACCAATGTGGTCTCTTCGCTGGTGAACTTTGTGTCCGGCTCGCGAAATACTCCTCCGCCGGCTGCCCACTTCATGTCCGAGTCGGGCATAGTGGACGCCTTTATCCTGCTGGGTCCTAAGCCCATGGACACTTTTAAGCAATACGCTGCTCTGACGGGAACCCACGAGTTGCCACAGCTATTTTCACTGGCCTACCACCAGAGTCGCTGGAACTACAACGACGAAAGGGATGTGACCTCCGTGTCAGCCAAATTTGATGAGTTTAACATACCCATGGACACCATGTGGCTGGATATTGAGTACACAGATGGCAAACGCTACTTCACCTGGGACAAGTTCAAGTTCCCGCAGCCGCTGACGATGATCAAGAACCTTACGGAGCTGGGTCGCCATTTGGTGGTGATCATCGACCCGCACATCAAGCGGGATAATGCTTACTTCTTCCACCAGGAGTGCACGGAACGTGGTTACTATGTAAAGACGCGCGACGGTAACGACTACGAGGGATGGTGTTGGCCGGGAGCGGCCAGTTATCCAGATTTTTTCAATCCCGTGGTCAGGGATTACTACGCCAGCCAGTATGCACTGGACAAGTTTCAAACGGTCACCGCAGATGTTATGCTGTGGAATGACATGAACGAACCGTCTGTCTTTAATGGCCCAGAGATTACGGCGCCCAAGGACCTGGTGCACTATGGCAACTGGGAGCACCGCGATGTGCACAATCTGTACGGTCACATGCATCTGATGGGGTCATTTGCCGGATTGCAGCAGCGCGACCCCAACCAGCGGCCCTTCATCCTCACCCGTTCCCACTTTGCCGGTTCCCAGCGTTATGCTGCCATTTGGACGGGTGACAACTTTGCGGATTGGTCGCACCTGCAGCACTCAATCAAGATGTGCCTTACGGAGGCGGTGGCCGGATTCTCCTTCTGTGGAGCCGATGTCGGTGGGTTCTTTGGAAACCCAGATAGTGAGCTGTTGGAACGCTGGTATCAGACTGGTATTTTCCTACCCTTCTTCCGGGCTCATGCCCACATCGACACAAAGCGCCGGGAGCCGTGGCTTTTCCCAGAACGAACTCGCCAGGTGATCCAGAATGCGGTGCTCAAGCGTTACTCCTATCTGCCTTTGTGGTACACCGCTTTCTACGAGCTGGAGCTGACGGGTGAGCCGGTGATCCGTCCATTGCTGACCCATTACCCGCAGGATAAGGAGGCATTCGCCGTGGACAACCAGCTGCTGGTGCAGGATCGCCTGCTTGTCAGGCCCGTCATGCAGCAGGGCGTCAGCAAGGTGGACGTCTACTTCCCAACCATTGATGATAAGAAGAACGGTGACTGGTGGTACGATGTGGACACCTATCAGCGCCAGGAACGTTCCGGCTATGTGTCGGTTCCAGTAGATGACAACAAGGTAAGAGGCGTTAATATGACAATTTTATGTTGTACAATCGTCTCATTCCTTCAATATCATCCTTATAGATTCCCGTGTGGCAGCGTGGCGGAAGCATTGTTCCGAAGAAGGAGCGTCAACGTCGCGCCTCCACCTTGATGCTGCACGATCCGTACACACTGATCATCTGTCTGGACAGACAGGGCAAGGCAGCCGGTTCCCTCTACCTGGACGATGAGAAGTCCTACGCCTACCGCCAGGGGAAGCGCATCCATGTGAACTACGAGTTCGGAAAGGGCCAGCTGGTCAATCACTTTGTGGGCAAGCCCAAGTACAAGACCAATGCCTGGATCGAGCGTATCGTGATTGCCGGACTGGAGAAGGTGCCAAGCAGTGCCAGCGTCACAGTAAATGGCGTCAGCCAGCAGTTGGAGGTGCTACAGCATGACCAATCCGTCGTCGTGCGTAAGCCGGGCGTCAAGATGGACGTCGACTTCGCCATTAAACTCAACTATGTGTAGTTCGTAGTCGCCGTCACAACGTATTAATGTTTTGCTATATCTATATATATATGCACACCTTTGAAATTGCTATTAAAATGTTTAAGCGCTGCTCCCCACTTAACCTCCAATTCCATGCAGAATTTAGCTGGCCTCGATAAGTTCACCTTCTCCCTTCTCATCCGCCAATTCCAGCAACTCAACATTCAAAGAGTGAAACTCGAGTTGAGTTTAATTAATGTTTCAATAAATAGACGATTTTTTAAGTAAAAAGCGTTTTTTTAATTGGGCAAATAGTTAGCCTTGAATTTGATTATCATGAATTGCATTTATTTGTAAGCAATAAAAACATCCATTTCTGATTTAATGTAAGGACAATTTAAACATAACATGATTTACAGTAATTATACATAGCATATTTAATAACGGACTATAATTTAAGCCAAACATTTTGTTTAATTGGTATACACATACGTAGAACTAGCTGGATCGGACGACTATATTTTATAGCTCCCATTGGAACAAACGGAAACATAATAGAAACAAATTATTACTACAATATAACTGCCATAGAAAGAACTAAAAATTAACGTTCAAAATATTATAATAAAAAGGCAGAACATACATATAGCTGTTCTAACTCTGTCCGTCCGTACAAATCCAGGAATCTAGAGTATTGGGATTGAACATGCAGATTCTAATGATGCCTGGACAGCGCAACTTTATTTAAAATAATATTTATAAAGCCCATAAATAGCGTAATGCTGTAGAGACATGGTAAAGACAAGTTTTTGGTTGTTATATTTATTTATTCGTTCAATATCTATCGTTTCATCGAAATGTTTTTCAATCGAGCAATTCTTTACCCTCTTATTAAGAAATTAAAATGTAAAATGTAAAATTAAACAAAAAACTTAAAGACATATAGATATCTTTATTAATTAATCCAAAGTGGCACCTTCTGTTGAGAATAATTCGTATATATTCTCAAATTGGTTAATAGAATAAGGGATATCTAATAGTCTAATAAGTTGTATCTAATCTTTTATAAAAATATTTTATTATTTAATAATATTATTATTTATTTTAATGGGATGTTAGTTTCGATTTCCTGAACTTATTTGTTTCTTGTTATTCAGTTGTTGGCAACATTATCAAAGTTATTTCAATTAAAATTTGCACCCAAGTCAGAGGGCGAGAAAATGCGATGTGGCGTCGTTTACTGGCCCACTAGCTGACCTCTGGCCCCCCGAAAGCCTTAGATGAATTTTCATAACTTTTCGTTTCGGTTGAGCTTAAGAATGTTGTAAAAATATTTTTGCAGCTTGGCTCCAGTTCTCCCTTCCACTCGCACTTTCTCTCTGCGGTCATTTCGCCATATATATACTTTATATGTGTATGTGTGTGTATATTTAAACGGATGGGGTGCTACCCATTTGGTCATGTGGGCACTTGTATGGAAGTCAGCAAATTTTCCAGCAGCATAAGCATAATTATTTTTAATGCGCTCTGCAAGAATTTGAAAAGGGGTGCGCGAGGGAGCCAAAAACAATAATAGCAACAAGCACATCCTTGGCTTTTCTGGCATCCTTGGCTTCTCCATGTCCATCGCCACCCCAATAAAACCGAGCATTACGTTGCGAAATTAGAAAATTAGCTAGCTCTTAGTCCATACTTCCCGCCCCGATTGTATTCTTAAACCTAAGGAAAAAATGTTCAAAGATATAATGAAACTGACCCGAAAAACCATTCAAGACGGTAGAAATTCTTAATTGTTTCAGTATACAATGCGCGAAACAGTTGCAATTATTAAATTAAGAGATTTCTTAGTGGTATTCTATATTTTAAACAAGAAAGGAAAGCTAACTTCGGGCGGAGCCGAAGTTGAAATACCCTTGCAGAATATTCTGTAAATTATATTCTCCAAAATTATTCATATGATGCATTCTTAACACTCATAAAAAATCCCAACTTCCTAACTTTACAAACACCAAAGTTATGGCATTTCCGATCAATCAGTAATATGGCGGCTATTGGATATAGTCCGCCGATCCTTATGAAATTTTATTGGTCGGATTGATTGGCCAAATATAAAACCCATAGAAAATCCCAACTTCCTAACTTTACAAACACCAAAGTTATGGCATTTTCGACCAATCAGTTATATGGCAGCTATAGGATATAGTCGACCGATCCTTATGAAATTTGGTAGGTCGGATTGATTGGCCTAATATAGAACCCATAGGAAATCCCAACTTCCCACCTTAACAAACACCAAAGTTATGGCATTTCCGATCAATCAGTTATATGGCGGCTATAGGATACAGTCGGCCGATCCTTATGAAATTTGGTAGGTCGGATTGGTTGGTCAAATATAAAACCCATAGGAAATCCCAACTTCCTAACTTTACAAACACCAAAGTTATGGCATTTCCGATCAATCAGTTATATGGCAGCTATAGGATATAGTTGGCCGATCCCGGCCGTTCCGACTTATATACTGCGTGCAAAGGAAAGAAGGGTGTGTGCAAAGTTTCAATTCCATATCTTTAAAACTGAGGGACTAGTTTGCGTAGAAACGGACGGACAGACGGACAGACGGACAGACGGACAGACGGACAGACGGACGGACAGACGGACGGACAGACGGACGGACAGACGGACATGGCTAGATCGACTCTCCTGGTGATGCTGATCAAGAATATATATACTTTATAGGGTCGGAAATGTCTCCTTCACTGCGTTGCAAACTTTTGACTGAAATTATAATACCCTCTGCAAGGGTATAAAAAGAAGTCCACAGAAATGCAAGTTTTTAGATTTTGCTTACACATATAACACATATTTTTAACTTATTTCCATGTTATTGCTTTTCCATTGACTCTTAATAAAATTTGGCTTTGAACTCTTATGCTAAAGGTTTGGTTTGAAAAAAAAATAATTTTAGCCGTTCCAATCTAAACCCTCTATTTTATGATTTGATAATTTGTTTACGATTTTTACTATAACTTTGCATCTGCCATACTTTTCAGGGTATCTCGCTCTCACCTATAGTGCAAAAGATTCTGGCTCTTTCACTTTCGATTTTGAAGAGTTTTCAAATAAGCGGGAAGAGTAAGAGGCGAGAAAAGTTTAAGGTGTATCTTTTTGATATATTTAACTTAAAAAGAAAAAAATATAAACATCTGCGAATGTGAAAATTTGTAACACCATTAAATCTTGGCCGTAGTTTATATACCTTTGCAGCTGTTACAAATATTAAATATATAAGCCAAAACCTAAACACGGATTTTAAGAGAATTAAAGCACAATCATTTAGAAGTATGCCATTTAGAAATCGGATGCCTGTAAGTAAAGTTAAGGGCATAGAAGTGCAGGTTTTAGGTAAATTTTTTGATAAGACATTTTTGAATGACAAAAAACTTTATCTAAATTAAAAATCAAGATTTAAACGCAAATCGGATTTCTGTAACAACAGCTATGGGGACTTTCAACTGCAGATAATTTTTTTTTTTCAAAAATTTGGAAACACAATTTTTCGTTACATTTTTCGATCATTCCTATGGCAGTTATATGGTATAGTCCTCCGATATAAAAGTAAAACCGTAGTTCTGAAATCTTTAAAAATTACTATATCTCGGAGTATATGAGTAAATGTTAAGATACAAAAAAGTTATAATTTTCTTTTTCATTTTACCCGATTGTATTTTGTAATGTCATTTTGTAAATAACACAAAAACAATAACTTGTCAATTATCAAAAATGATGAAAAGTTAAATTATTTTGTTTTTTTTAAGGAAATGTCTTATTGTACGTATGAATGCTGTTTTATAGAAAACCATAATGTTTTCAATAATACCATTCTTTTTTTGTTGAAAATGACCAATGAAATAGTAAAAAAATGTTGACTAAGAAAATGTTAAAATGTGAAATGTTAAACAGTCGCTCTTAGGTAATCACTTAAGTTGGTTTTTACGTGTTGAAATAGTTGTAAGTGATCCTGGAAAAGATAAAAGATGGTCTTAACTTTTCAGAGACAGACTTTTTATTTCGGGCTATTTTAACTTTTTAGCATGTTTGTTTTTAATTATACGAGTATTTGGATTAGAGTTTATTTAGCGCAGTTGTTGCTCCCATATTGCGGTATCTAGAACTGTCACAGCCTAACCAATCCAGTTTTTGTGTGTGCAACATTGAATGCAACGTCAGCAATAGAACAAATGTCAGCGGCAATGTCTCGCCTCCCATTATTTCAGGACCCTTCCTCCCTATTCCTGCCCAATCCCCGATTTCCGACAGTAGTACCCCCAACCGACCAGAAATGGGGTGGATCCGAAAAGATGTGGATGCACAGAGAAAACTATCTGCAAATGATCTATGACAATCTAAGACAACATCTTAAAATACTTAACAAATATACTTTGATTTTTGTTAAATTCTGTTTATGACTTGGTTAAAGTTAATTTTTTATAATGAATTGATACTTATTTAAATAAATATAAATTGAAATGTATTAAATTAATTTAATGCTACAAATTTTATAAATATTTTTTTGTAGAGCATTTTTACGTTTTTTAAATGGAAAAATATCATTAATAGAAACAGGCAATATGACAAAAGGTAATTCATTATGATTAAATCCTTATTAATAAAAAACATTATTTTGGTTAAAAATCATATAATCGATTTATACAAAACACATTGTAAATATAGAGATTGTGATGATTTTTATCTCTGTGTATTAGTGGCTTTGGTGAAATAACTGGACGTGGTACATATGTCTGCGGCTTGGGAATTATAGGCGTCATGCTCATGTGCAATTTGCGTCACCGGCACAGTGGCAGCCAAAAGTAAATGTCCTTACGCACTTCGTTTGGTAGTGAATTAAAAGAATATATTTTGTCTTTTGCTGAAATAAATAATTTAATTTTTTAAAATGAATTTTATTAGAAGATTGCACATTTAAAAATATAATTTAAATCGAACTTTCGTTAATTTTCTGTATTTGCCATTTATTAAAAACTACTTTGAGTACTGTAAATAAACGTCGTAGTTGGTCGATTTTTGAACAATTTTTATTCAGTGGACTAATAAAAATAGGGTTTGTTTTTTGTATACATTATTGGTACAGAAGTTATTTTTGTGTTATTTTAATATTAATGGTATTAATATGATAAATGGTCCATATTTTAAATTTTCTTCTTTCTTTTTGGACTATGTTTTGACCACTGTGCAGACTGATTTTGGCCAAGTGTGGGCAGCTAGTGCGAGAAAGAGCAGGAGGGACTGGGGGACAGAGAGGGATGGATGTGACTGACTGACTGACGACAGCACTTGGCTGACTTGCTGACTGTCAAGTTAAGTGCGGATGCACACACGTAGTGGGACCTACCCACCACCCCCTTTTCCACCCATTTTGAAGCCTGCGGAAATTGGGTGACTGAAGCGGGGGGAGGCACGTTAGTTTCGGAAGGACCTGCCGCAAAACACAGTAAAACGCGCGCATATTTATAACGAAATGCTCAATTTAAATTCCCATCAATCTTGGTCGAATGCCACACACACTAACACTCGCACACAGACAGATGCGTACACGTTCAGGATTTGAATTTTGGGATTTTCCCTCTACTCACACAATTTCCATCAGCACTTAGAAAAATCTAAGCCATACTGTTTTCTTTTTGTTCCGGTTTTAATATATGATATATTGGAAGTTTCTAAATAGTATATTTATAAATATAAATATATAAAAAGGAAAATATTTTTATTTGGAAACTAAATTATACATAGATACTAAATCTACGAATTAAAAACTTAAAACTGATTAAATAACAGATTGATTTTTCAACTGTATTATTCTGACCATAATTGGGTCGATATAGCTTTGTTTTTTGCAAGTCTGTTCGACGCAGTTTAAAAATATGTTAGGCTGGTTAAAATGAAAGTTTATCTAATAACGGAAATTGTTACTTCTAAAACTTTAATAGTTTTGACTTAGCGGAAGTCATCTACAACCTATATTTACATAAATTAATAAAAATTCGTATTTAAAAGTGTTTAACTGATTTTAATAATTTTAAAGAAATTTTGTCTCTGTGGTATTTTCTTTCAGTGTGTGCCACACTCAACTAAATGTAGCTGCCCTCCCTTGTAACCCATGTATAGTAACTCTGCGCCGTCTTTGCTGCGTTTTTAGACAGCAAAAAAAAATAACGCGCATCCCAAAAGCAGAGGAAGAACTAGTAGGACCAAAAAGAAAAAAAAAACGAATTAAACAAAAAAAAGAATGGAAAACCAAAACGAAACGCGGCAAAAGCTTATTGAGCGTTAAATTAAAAAATTCTTATGGAAAAACAGAGGCGAAGAAAAAATAACGTAACGCAGACAGAGATAGATAAAAAAGCGTAAAAATGGCAACCGAATGCATAACAAGAAAAATTGTTAGAAGGCGTCGGATATGGCCATCATTAGTTTCAGAATTCCGCATATGCAGTCTCAATTTGGGCGAAGAAAATGGGGCAAAAATGTGGGATCCCCTTTCATGTTTTTTTCCTCCTTTGTTTTAAATTTTATTTATACTGTGCTTAAATATTTATGCCCAAATTAGTTCTTATTTAAGGGAGGAGGACTTTTAAAAATGTTGACTTAAATATGACTATTTTACAAATAAAATGCAAGTAACTCAGTAACGCATAAAAAAGTAAGATGTACTTTTAAGGAAAGTTATGTTGTGTTTTATTTATAGCAAATGTTTTTAGAATGAACTAGAAAACTTTCGTTTCCAAAATATTTGATGAAAGCAATGCTTTTGTTGTATATTTACATGAATGTATATGTATCACAGTATATTTTGAGGCGGAACCCTAGGCTTTATCTAAACATCGCTTACAAAATACATCTGCTTCAGCATCGCTTTGCGACTAAACACGTACAAACGATATTAAATAGTGTTCTTAACTTTGTTAGGTAGGCAACAACAAGTAATTGCTATAACTTTGTAGAGTAGATAAGCATAATAATGCTCAAAAAGATCACATGTTGCTCCAAAAAGAACATCGCTAATTAGTTGGCAACAGTCGTATCTTGACCTCTTCATATCTGTATGTTTAAAAATAAAAAGGCAACGAAAATATTCGTTCTTGCCTTCAATTGAAGCTGGCCGCAAAGGCGATGCGAATGGCTCGGCAAATAAATGTAAGCGACTTTTCTCTATATTAAACAAAGCCCACAAATTGCATTGCAATTGGTCAAAGGGGCGCGGGTGAAGGGGGGCGCACTTGGTCATCGCTTGGCGAGATGCAATACAAATATTATACTATACATGATGGCCAGGCGGAGGGGCCGGACTTGGCAATTGAAATTGAAAATGAAATTGTGGCAACAAAAAGTGGGAAATAAAGGGGAAGGCAAGTAGCGGGCAAACACTCATCTCACTCCCCCTTAACTACCGCCTTCATGGTCCCCTTTTCACCTATTTACCCCCTTCTGTAGCCCTTGCCGATCCCTCTCCCCCCCCCATCACCCGTTGAAGTACTCACGTCGCGCTTTTTCATTACGGGTCCACGCACACAAGTGCAGCACTTGACCAGGGGCGTGCTGAAGGAGGGGACTTCGGGCGGACCCGTCACTTTGATCTGTGATGCAGGTGCAAATAGACACAGGGCCAGAATAGGATAGCACACAGGACGTATGGGACATGGGACAAGGGACATAGGGGACATGGGACACGGGACACGGAACTCGAAACCCGGGACCATCACGCAAATGCCACCGTCAGCAAGTCAAAGTTTATTGTTTCACTCTTTTTTTTGTTTTTTTTTTTCTGCAGTCCCCTCATTCCTCTTTAGTTTTGTGTTTTATTTTTTTCTTTTTTACGCTTGTGTTGCATTTATTTTAATTGAAGCTCTCTCTCTCTCTTTATGTTGTTATTGCCGAGCACTAGCTTGAATGAAATTTGCCCAAGTTAGCATCCCATGGTTGTGGTTGTAAGGGGGAGGGAGTGGGCTTCTGTCCGCAGATAATGAAGATGTTATCCGATCAGTGACCAATTTGAACAAATGCTCCATGTAAACGCAGAACAATAAAGTAATTCAGATGTATTTTTTACTATACACAGAAAAAAACACTTGATCACTAACTAACTGACTTTGAAAATAATTATTTTTACATATGTTCATTTACAAACATTTTTCGCCCAAAATATAATACATAAAATATAATTTTAAAATACTTACTTAATAGTAAACGTATTAATTAGCGAATTAAGTATGTAATAAATATAATTATGAAATACTATTTAAACACGTTAGATATATACTTTTTCTGTGTGTGTCAACCTGTCTATTTAATACCCTCGATATTTTGCCCTATGGTTCAGTGGAGCTGACACTCAAATGCTGAAGTTTTTCTCACGCTGAAGGGGATCAGGGGATCGGGAACGGAAACGGGAACGGAAACGGGCAACATGGGGCATGGAATCATACCTTTGGCTTTGAGCGCGGCGTGTTTATGCAGCATTTGGCTTTTGTTTAGACTGCACTTTAGACGGAGCCGAAGTCGAACCTTGCAATAATATTTATTGATATCCGCTCGATCTCGACTCTGATTAATTGCAGAGCAAGGAGGGTGGAGGAGTACTGAATTTCAGGCGGTGAGTTGGATGGTTGGTATTTTTTCACTGAAAGTGTTATGAGAAGTGGAAGAGAAAATAAAGATATTTGCTGCTATCAGTTTGAATGCCTTGATATGGGGTCTACAATAATTGTTTAAAGAAAAATGATTTAGTCATCAATATGTAAAGGGGAGATGGAAAAAATTTAAAGTTGGATTTTGTTATAGTAAGCGCAGACTTTTTATTGTTTATTTTCTTTGGAATAAATATAAAAATTAATAATTAAATATTTTTAAAATATATTTTTTGTAATTTGAAACTCAATGTGTTTTAGTAATTAATACAATTTTCTAAAACCATATTCGATTTATTTTTGAAGCGTCCAATGCAATATTTTACTTAGTACAATTGTGTACAATTTAAAAAATAGTTGTTATTTAATATATATTTCATTAATTTGTATCCCCAATTTTCTTGAGTAAGGATTAAATTAATAATTTGTGAAGCTTAATATAAATAATTTTGTGAAAATTTCTTGTAGATCTTTGATTTAAAGGACTTCAGGTCAATAATTTGTAAATTTGTACGCCATATTTTGAAACTGTTTTGGTGAAATTTAGAAGTAAGGCTTAAGTTTAAGGCCAAGCAAAAACCACCCCATGGCAGAGCATGCCTGACGCTTCCCTTATCTCTTTCGCTGGCGTCAGTAAAAAAATAATGTATAAATAAAACTAAAATAAAAATTGAAAGCCAAACAACGGGGCGACATGCAATAAACTGGCTGCTCGCGGCTTCCAGATGCTCGTGGTTCCCATGGCCCCGAAAAATGTCCGGGGGATGGCGATGCCGATGCCTGGGCCACGGATGATAACTTGGTCGCCGCCTTGCCGCCTTGCCGCGAGTGGCAAGCTGGCAAGCTCCACGCTCGTCGCCGCCTGACATCGTTTTATGCATAAGCAAACATGTCAAGTCGATGCCGGGATCCTCCAAGCAGCCACTTCCCCCCGTCTCCCGCAAAATCTCAAAATCAGGCACACTACCAAAAAAAAGGGAAAGCTGTGTAAAGCTAGTTTCCCAGTTGCAGGCGTCATTTTTGCAAATTTAATATTAAAGAGCAATGCCAAACTTGTCAGCTTTTAAACATTAATTAGATATAATATAAAATATTTCAAAGCAGTACGGTATTAAAAAGGATACACATAGATATCTTTATATAGATAGATATCTTTATATATTATAAATTGTATATAAAATTAATTATTTTGTAAACTTACAAAAATATTGGTTCAAGAAATGGGAAACATTTCTAATCTTACTTGTTAACGTTTTGTCATAAATAAATGACAAATGAATGTTTTTAAACTTTAAAAACTAATTAATACGGTGCAAATGAAGTGAAACTCTTTAGCAACCCCTTTTAGTAAAGTATATAAATGTTTCCGATCTCACCAAGTTTTTAAGAAAGTTAAAGCTCGACTATATGTTTTTTCCTGTTTCTGTAATTAAATTACAATTAAATTACAATTAAATTTGGTTCTGAAAACGTTAAATTTTATATTTATGTCTATGTCTAGTTTTATATTTATGTCTAGTGTTGTAGAAAAAACTCTTCATGAAAAAAACATTTTTGCTTATAAGATGGAACATTTTTTTGGTATTCAGGACGAAATTTCTCTGAGTGCTGTACCTCTTTCCTTACTTTACTTCTGAAGCATAATGTTTATCCAGCCGGCTAAGTCAGGCAAAAGATGTTTCGCGTGATTTGGAGCTGCCAAAGGACGAGGGCAGGGTTAAGGACGGGATCCGGACTGAGTTCATTTCGGGTTAATGTTAATGCGCTGCCCGGGCGCTGCAGGATGCGTGTGTCCTTACAGATTTCATGTGAGTTATGACCCCCGTCTGGCTGGAGTTGGAAATGGAGCCCCGGCTGCATAGTTCTGCGTTTCTGAGTTTCCAGCTGGAACTGTTGCTGGCTTTGTTTGACTTGGCATGGCATTAAAGTCTGCACCTCAAGTCCTGCCCCTTTGGCCCCGCTCTTCCCCTCCCCACCCATTCGAGACGAGGTCTAGAAAATTGACGCAAAATTCAATTTGCACATCTTACTGCACCTTGTCAGAGTGCCTGGCAGGACATGGGCGACAGGGACACCTTTAAGCTGACAGACAACGGGTCGTATGCCAAATATATGGTTTCTGGGTCTCAACTCTTCGTAGGTGTGGTAATTTCGTTAATAATTCTAACCTGCGGTTCTTATATTTGTTCCCTATTTTCAAAGCTGCTACTTTTATTTTTATAGATTGAACGAGAAGGTGCCCAAAAAATTGCCATAATTTACATTAAATCAGATCTCTCAGAAATTTAAAAATGTGGATAATTAAATAATTAATGAACATTTAGTCTTAAATTTGTTGGATTAAGTTATGTTATTTATTTGATATAAGATTTAAATATACATAGGTACATAGAGTTTCGATCCTACTTTAAACAAGAGAGATATTATCTGAAAAATTATAACAGAAATATAAATAGATAACAGGTAGTTCTATAAAAATAACAAAAATATGAAATAATAGGCTTATCTGTTAAATAAATCATTTATTATATTAAAATAAATAAAATTGATTATATTTAAGAACATTGAAGTTCAAATGAATTCACATGGAATAAACTGCGTTTTAATGTCTCCCACAAAATGTCTTACGAATAAAAAATGTAAATTTATGGGACATTATCCTAGTTGCCTTGCTGGCAAAGTTGAATGCAACAGTTTGGACCTCTCGCTCACCTTAACCCATTGTTGCCCACGTACACTTCACCTGCCCGGCAATTGTTGGTTTATTGCCGCTGTAAAGTCCGGCAAAAAAGCGAAGAGCAGTGGCGTCGGCGAAAGGGGGTAAACGGACCGAACGGCATCGGCCGAGAACTTTCTTTCATTAAATATGAAATACGCGAAGCGATTCCGGGCTTTTGAATCTTCAATTGGCCTGAAGTTTGATTATGGAGGATTTTTAAAGCCTTTGTCACGCAATTTGTATAGCTCATGGCCATGTTCATAATGCATGCACACATCTGCCAGTTGTACCTTCTGTGGGCCTTCAGAAAAATAATTGATTCATCGTGCTGCGATGGATGTTGTAGAGCGCACTTGAAAGATATTCCTTTGCTATTCGGTCTGGAAATCAAGGAGTCCTGCGATGAGTGGTATCCATTTTTAATTCCTACCACAATGAACAATAAGAAACAATTATACAATTTAACAGGTCGTCTTACAGGATGTAATATATAATATATAAAATATTAGATGCAGAATGTAATAATTATTTTAAATTTTGCTCAGAGATAAAAAACCAATTTTTGGTTTTTTATCGCTTGCACATAGAGAAAACGTACGTAAACGAACTACATATTAATAAATAATAAAACATAGGCCTTTAAAGTTTTTGTAATATTTTCGTTGACGTTGCAAATTTGTGTGCGACTAATTAAGTGACTTTAAAACGGCTTACCCAAGAGTCAAATGAAAAACGGAGGAATTTATTTTTAATTTTCCGTTCACCTAACCAGACCAACACACATGGAAAATAAGGTGGAAAAGGGGGCTTGTCAGAAGTCAGTTTTGTTTATTTTAAAATTCAGCTCCTCGAATCATTTTGTTGGAAAATGTTGCACATAATTCTTGTTTAAGTATCTTGTAAATTGCTTAATAACGCCAAAGGGACTACCTTACTTCCCCGCACCCCGCACTCCGCACCCTACCACACACACACACAGTGGCAATTACCCCTTCCGGGGGGTGGTGCGGGCCAGGGGTTTGGGCGGCAGGGTGGCTGGGAGGCTGGGTGTAAGGTCGCAGGGAGGCAACTTTGTATTCAAGTGCGAAATGTAACGAAACGAGCGGGAACAATTTAAGACAGAAACTTTTGAGCCAAGATGGCAACAAGGCAACTGCAAATTAATAACAGACTCCCGGAAAATGAGTGCGGCGTTGGGGGGAAAAACGGGGTGGCTGTGAACCGGCACTTGTTAAATTTAATAACAAAATAAATGTTCACGCGCACGCTAATTAATGAGTGGAAAATGTTCTCGCATTGCACACATTAACACGTAAAGCGCGGCTTTTCGGCACCCACTTTTCCACTTCCACTGTTGTCCACATATTTGAGGCATAACTCTTTTTTCGGTGGAGGTGGAAAAATCAACGTTTGATTAAGGAATTGCGGCTATGCCTAGAAAGACATGGTACGGAATTACTTGGAGGTATTTTAAATGAATGCTTAATTTAATTGTTAACGTAAATTCGTTGAATGATTTTTCCTTTAAATTGCTTCCGAAGTGCAAAAATCAACGTTTTATTAAGGAATTGCGGCTATGGCTAGAAAGACATGGTGCGTTTCAGATAAATGAATAATTTAATTGCTAACTTAAGTTCGTTTAATGATTTTTTTCATTGCTTCACAGGAAGTGGAGTTTAATAACTAATAAAAGAATTCAAAAATGATTATACAAATGGATCGCAAAAAACATATTTCAGACGAATAAAGATCAATGTTTTAGATCAGAAATTCAGGGTAGCACAGATTGATATAAATTTACCTTTAAAAATAAAGGAATAAAGCATTATTTATATAGTTTGATTCTAGATTTTAAATTTGTAGGATTTTCAATGGGATTGTAAGAAAACACAACTGATTGGAGACTTAAAGCTTATCATCTAATTTAATATGTATATTTATTTTATTAACAAAAACAGTTTCAATAAAAACGCTTTTAATGATTAAAGCTATATTTTCCAGACTTTTTGGAATTGTAGGCTTAAATAAAATTAATAAATCCTTTAAGGGGTGTCCCCTTAAAGTGGTTAGCTATAAAAAGTGTTAAAGGCAAGGTGTCTAATATGGGTTAAAGCAAACTGCAAATTGCGCTGTGGAAATTATTAATTAACAAACACAAGACGCTGCTGTCAGGGAAAAGCTCCCAGGATCTCGGGTTGTCAGGCTCCCAGGCTCCTTATGCCACATCGTTATCCTGGCCAAAAAGTGCGGCAACGGGGTGGGAACCGGGGGGCTTGGAACCCAAATTATGCAAAGTGTTTGACAAATTAGCTAAAGAAACTTGTTAAAAGCGGAAAAGCGCATGCATAGCAACGAGACCGGCCAAATCCTGCATCCCGCCATCAGCTGAAAATTGTTTTAATAATTAGCATTTTAAGCGCGCCAAGCCCCTCACCGTTTTCCTCGCCGCTTCTCCGACCATTTTCACACATGAAGTGTTCGGATCAAAGGGGCGTGGCAAGTTTGTAAAGGCGGACTTCTTAGCCTGGGTAATTACTGGCCAAGATCACCAAAGAAATCCTTTTATGAAGTGCTACTTTAGCAACATTATTTAGAAATTGTACAGGTATATAGTTCGGAGCGACTGGGATCGGAAAACTCTATCATATAGACGACTTTGGAAATATCAGACAGATTTCTTATTTATATATTTCTTATATATATATTTATATATATGTATATATCATATCTAAATATTCTTTACATCTGAGAGTCATAATGACTAATAAATACATTTTCGTTATAACCAAAGGGGTATGTATCTTTGGACCGTCGATGCCAGCATAATTTTGTGTTTTAGGCATCGCAAACAAATACTTTAATAACGTCTTACCCTTGACACAACACTACATCAGGGGTCATTTCTAATTGCGATTTGATACAAAAATAGCTTAGCTGGTACTAAATTGTTTAGCTCATTAAAGAAAGGTATGAAATTAACACTGGCACTGACCAAATTAATATAGTACCTTATCTTAAATTCACTTTATTTTTGTATTTAAAGAATTGCATATATAATTCGTCAACAAAAATACTCTGAAATTTGGAACGTTTTATTGAGCTAGTTGACAGCATCGTCAGGTAGGTTGGGTTTTACAATGCAGCTTTTTTTTCCCAAAAGGTTTTTAAAATATTCGAAAATATAAAACATGATATGCAGATAATACATACATTAGAAGGCTATTTGTCACTACACGATTTTAAAATTTCAAATATTTTTTTATTGTTAATTGATAATTCATTTATAAGAAGTTGAAATTTTGCAACCTATTCGTATATTATATATTATATATTTTTCCGGTGTATCTACGTATTCAGGTGGAGCCGACAGAAAGGATATGAGAGCCTTTTCGGCAGGGAAAAGACAGCTCCAGTGGCAAACTCCCCGAGCGCTTATTTGAGAAACGTTTTATTTTTATTGCAAGACTCCCAGGCGACGAGTGCTCAGTGTCAGTGAATGTCATTTTAGCTTCGTCGGAGTCGCAGGCGGAGAGGGATCCATAGATGGTCGGAATCCAGACACCGCACCCCAAAGCCCTCGTATCCTGCTCTACGACAAGTCGGATCATCTGGCTTGATGGGCTTAAAGTACGGTTACTCAATTTAAAGCACAACGAAAAGGAAATGTCCTTAAGAAGAATATTGAAATTTAAAAAAAGGGTCTTGGAAATGGGAGCTATGCTCTATAGTATTTTAAGATGTAATCATAGCCTTAATGTTGAAAATCATTACAGCAATATAAAAATTACAAGCTTGGGAATTTAACTAAAGATGAATTATTTTTTGGATTAAATTTAGATAAAAGATTTGAGCTCCCTACACATTTGTAAGCGAATTTTATTTAAAGTGTAAGTGGATTTTATTTAAAATTTAAATTGCATATTTAAAAATGATTTTTTTTTTTAAATATTTAATTTATTCTCTTTATAATATTAAATTATAAATAAGAATTAAAGTTAAATTTGATAAATTCCAAGATATTTCAAAAGTTTCTTGCTAGTTGATTGTTGTTTAGTTGATCTTTATTTCATTAAATCAATAACAAAATCCAAATGCAAATAAAGACACGACAAATTTGTTTTATTTCGTTTGATACATATATTAAATAATATATTTCGGTAACATTTTCAATAATTATTTAATTGCAATGCTGCTGTATGCCTTGCTATTCCGCATATTCAATGGGGTTTTATTTAGGGTGAGTGTATCCGAAGTTCCCGCCCAGAAGTCGTCCTATTCGTCTGCTACAAGTGTCATTGCTCGTGAGGCCGATGTGGGAACCCTTTTTTTTATTTTATTTTTTTTTTACTTTACTCCAACTTGTGTGAGTTTTTGTGTGTGTGTTTTTTTTGCCTTTGCATACCAACGTCTCTGATGTCTGGGGCATTTGACAAATCAAATGGGGATCAAGTGGCACGAGAGCTCGTGAGGGGGTGGGAATTGAATTCCTGTCACTGGAAATGTTCAAAATGAAAACGTTGAAGGTTAATACGATGCGATTTGCCTGAGCGGATTTTAAGACAGCCCCTTTTTCTCGTTTCCGGAGTCACCATAAAATGTTTCAGGAGGTCATGACATGACACGACAACTGACACGATATACTCATGCCGAAACTTTTACGACTTCCACTGGGGGTTTCCTTTTTTTTAAAGATTGGTTGGGGCTTTAGGTCAGGGATGTTGCCGTTGTAGGCCACTAAATCACTGCTACCGCTGTCCATTCAACAGATTCCCTTTTCCCCTGGCTTTTCTGCTCTTTGTTTTGTGGATGCCGGGGTGTGACACTCAGTCGGCTGTGAAATCCACTTAATTCCATTTACTTAAGCTAATTTCACGCCATATTCAATTTACCACATCATGCTCATTCATTATTTATTCACAGCATGTAAAATCAATGGACAACACGGGGGGGCTGGAGTGGGTGTAAAAAATCAAATTGTTGAATGTCCAGGGGGTCAGGCGAGCACACACACAAAAAAAAAAAATACTCGGTAAAGAAACGAAAACAAAATACATTGGTGGGACTATTAAATACCCCGGCAAGTGGTTGTTTGAGCTTCAAACTTATATAGCTGAATTGCTAAGATCCTGACAGAATCTCATTTTCTCTCATTCTTTTCGTATTCATTTAGAACTTAAAGGAACAATAAAATGTAAAGGTTTATATAATTTATTTGAAAACATTTAAGCATTTAAAAAAATGTAATAACCAAACAACATAAACAGGAAGACACATGCTTAAATCAATTTGTACTTTAGTTAGAAATTTAAGACCTCTCTGAAACGCATTGTTATAATCAACCTTTTATAATTATAAGTTAAAATACATTTTTAATAAAACCTGATTTCGGAGGTAAAAAAACAAGGTTACCCATCTTTTTCTATAAGATCGAATATAAAATAATTAAAGAATTAATTTTTGCAAAATATCCATGGTTATAAGGCATATAAGAATAAATATTATTCCGAGGATCTGTTATAAACATTTTCACAGAGGCAATATACCCTTGGACACATTGATTACCGGGTATTACAGAAAAAAACCCATCAAAAGGCGATGACGTTCGCTTAATTTGGAGCATTGGAATAATTAATGGGGGGATCGAGGAACGGAGGACGAGGAACGGGAAACGGGGGAATGGAGAGCGAAAGAAATGCCAACGGGCATTTCTGCGCACGCCGGAAACGAGTGGGAGAGGAACGTGGAACGTGCCGAAAAACCGCGCTGTGGGAAAAGCGACAGCAAGCGGGAAAAGCGGAAAAGTCTGGCCGCGAATGGAGTGCATTTCGAGGGCACATGGCTAGCCTTAGCTCCCAGGACGAAGGCATCCGTGTAAAATGCCTACGTCGAGTGCCACACAACGAGAATTCTCCGGAGAATCGATCGAATTCGGACTAGACAAGGTGAAACCTCAAAACTTGGCTGGGATTGAAAATGGCCGCAGGGATTTTAGTACAATCAAATCTCGACTACACTCGTTTAAGGTCAAAAGCACTGACAAACATTTAAGAATAAGTGTGCAAAAAATCAGTTAAGATTATAGGTATATTAGGCTTTATCTTGTCCCGGGAATATTACAATATGTAAGAGGGACTTAATCCATATTTATTTATCCCAAACCCCTTTTTGTTTTTTTTTGAAGCTTAAGATTTCAATTATTTTTGAACGCGTGAAGCAGAACAGTCCCCTGCCATGCGATACAGACAGATAAATAATAGAAATTAAGTGCATTTCAACAATTATAAAATAATTTGATTGAAATCTGATAAATTAGCAACGAAAATAAATATACAATATTAAAGACAATTGTTTGGTAAACTGTTTTGCAATGCGAATCCAAAGTCCGGTGCGAATGCACCTAAACTCGCAGTCAAAGATATCTATAGCCAATGACAATTGTACGTTGTTTTACATTTTGGGGAGTAGGAAAAAGCGAGTTAGAATATTCAGGGCCGAGCGTGGACACTGCGTAAACAATTGGCTTAGGCACAGTACGCAGTCCTACGTACGCCCGCCCCATTTCCGTTTCCGTTCCCCCGTCCCATCCCATTCGTTCCCCCGGTCAGATAACGGTAAAAGCGCCAGATGTTTGCACGGCCGACGCCGTGGGAACTGGAACAATATTTGCGTAACGTGTTTGACAAAGAAATGAAAACTGAAAGCGCCAGCTTGGAAAATCAAATGAAAGCACACACCTACACCTCCCCCCTCCCTTCCACCAAACACACACACACACACACACTCGTACCCATGGATATACTGGGGGCGTAGCTTTGGAGGGTGTGAGGCATTGGCACACAAAAGCCAGAAACGAATTTCAAATGAAACAAACCATGAATAAATAAATACATAATAAATAAATAGATAAATGAACGGACGGATCTACAGTAAATCCAAAGAATTATAAATACAACACTCGCTATGAATAACATTTAATAAGGCTTAAGCTATCATGGAGCTAAAAAACAAGACATTTTTTATTGCGCTCCGAAAATTCATTTAAATTTTAACATATACATACTCTGGGGTTTTTTGGTTTTCTGTCTGTAATTGAAAATCATTGGTCAAAGTGCCAAAAGAATGCTGCAATTTTCTAATTTTTAGAAATGCTGAATAAGAAATACATAACTATAAGTAGTATTTAATAGTGAGTATGATAAACTAATAAAATATATAATGAATAAAACGTTATAAAGTTAGAATTTGGGTGAAAAAACATAAATTTGTGGGAGAAAAAAATATTCAAAAGCGAAATAACTTTAATCGAAAAATTTTGAAAGTAAGAATCCGTTTTTCTGTTGAATTATTTGTATGGCTAAGTTTCTTAGAAATGTATACTCCCTTTCTAATAAGTTTAAAGTACGAGATACTTATATGTACATATATGTTTTATTCTTTCCATTCGTATAAATATTTGTCCTCTTTCTTGGTACTGTATTAATAACAAAACTCTGAAAACTACTATTATTTCAAACGAAATATTCATTGAGATTCCATATCTTAAGGACTTCAATGACGAAGAAACGCAGAGTACTTGCCTAAAAAATGACAATCACTTTGGCAATTCCATTTCCGTTTTTCATTGGGCTGGCCAGAGCAACACACATGTTTCTTTTTATATAAAATCCGCCCTGCCTTCAACTTCATCAGCTTTTGCTTCGTTTTTTCAATTATATTACGGGGGGCGGGAGGAGTTCATTGGTTGGTTGGTTGGCTGGTAACAACAAACAGATTTCAATTTGATTGATAAATACGGCAGAGCGTGTAAATGATGTTGCAATCGAAGAAAAGGACACCAAAAATTACAACCCAACTGAATCATCATCATGTGGGTGGAAGAGGGTTTTCAGGCGGCGATTTTTGGATGGGGAACTTTGCCATCTGATACGCTTGACGTTCCATCTCTTATTCTCCACACACAGCAGCACACCACCACCCACACCCTCACCCACACCCACACCCGAACAATCACAATAAGTGGCTGTTACATTTCACACCAAAACATTGATGAAGCGACCAAAAAGCAGATGACGAAAGGATGGGAAACGGAAGTGGGGCGCAAGAAGAAGAAACAAGCCGCAGAATGGACAAGCCGAGCGAGATGGCTATATGTTTTGTGAAACCCACAAATAAAAAAAATTTTTTTTTTTAAATCTATGTCAGCTGTTGTTTGAGAAAAAATAAGGCTTATTTTGGGCTATGAAATTTGAAATACTCTTTGGGTGTACTTGTTTAATATACGTTAATTCCGTGACACAGAAATCTCTATAGATTTGAAGTCACTTAAAATTGTGCCTGAAAGTATGCTGTACAAAATTAACGCCGTCCATAAGTGTGCTCTTATATATTTTATACTCCATGTTTTTTAAATCGGTACGTCCATTGTCTAATACCCTTTGCAAGTGTATTAAAATCATTGGAGAGAATGAAAGGAAAAATCACAGAATTTTCACAAAGATGTTTATCATTTTCACTCCGAAAGTTTATTCAGCGAGGCAAAAAAGGCGAGACGTTGTCGGTGATGGACAAAATATTTTCTGCATACAGATTTGGCCAGTAGATAAAGTGGTAGAAGCCAAAATAAAGCAACAAAAAAATTGGAAAAAAAATGTAAAAATAAAACCGAAATAACCAACTGGCGAAGTGGGAAACGTTAGCCAAACGAGAAAAACTCCCGACGAGAAAAGAGGAAAGGCGTGAGGGATTGGGGAATAATGGCAAAAGGCACCCAAAGGACATAATCGGCCATTGGGCCAAAAACTGTGCGGACGTTGTAAACTGCCAAGAAGGATGTCGGCAAGGAAGCCCAAGTATTGGTGGCAACTAAGGGAAAAGGAGAAATGGGGCAGGGTGATCAGAATTGGGAATCGGAAATAACGGCAAACAGCAAAAGTGGCAGTTAAAATTGTGCTGGGAATAAATCTATCATCTAATGCAATATTACATCGTAATGCCATTCGGCAAGGAACCACTCCGGCGGGAGTCCGCCCACCAAAAGCACCCGAGTGGTTCAGCTGTGGCTCACTGTTTTTCAGTTAAATGAAGTCGATTATTCGAGCGCCTCTGGGATTGCTAAAAATATGATTGAACAAATGATTGAGTGCCAGACAATAAACTTCAAGCATCTACATATGAGGGAGTTGGATAGAAAAACAGAACCAAAACGATCCGAACAAATCAACTACGAACGAAAGACTAAAGCACGTTTAAAATACATTTTATTGTCAATATTGTATATTATTTATGTAGGAAGCATAGAAAAATCGTAATCTTTATTTTATTTTGCTGCATAATCCTGATTCTCATAATGTAATTATCTGGTTTCCATAGTGCACATAAAAAAAATTAAAACTTATTACTTTTGCTCTTATCACATTTGAACACATTTTATTTTACCACTTTTTCGAATTAGTTTATTTTCTAACATATGAAAATGCTTTTTTCACGAAACTATTGAATAAACAAAAATTGACATTTTAACTTAAAAATTTTTTTTTCATTTGCCTTATACAAAATTACGTTTTTAAAATTGTTTTTGGTACTTATATTTTTTAAGCCCATAAAAATTATTCAACTTACCTTTCCGATAACATTTTGCGGTAGAGTTTTGTTGCGGGTATCTCATTGTCGGTAATCTGACCTATGCTTTGTAATTATACAAATGGTTTCTGACATTTCATTGACTCTGTCTACCTAGCAAAATTATTTAAAAAAACACATTCAAAAATAACATTTAAGATAACATTTAAAAAAATATAAATTCTTGATGAATTTAAAGGTTAATGATTTTTACAAAAATAAATAACTCGAAAATAACAAACTAACGCTATACACAATGCACAATGTTTAACTTTGTTGGTCCTTTGACGTTGTATATATTCCTATGATTCCTTTATTGAATTCTTAGGCAATGTATTTATTCTTTTATAAAACTCAAATAATTCGATAAAGGTGCTTTATAATAAATGGTGTAATCCTTTTAAGTGCGAAATGGAAATGTGTCAAACAATTGATAACATAAGTACTGTCACTTCAGGAGGTAACATTTTTCCTGTGCAGGACACTCGGCGGTTAATGTGGCAACTGCCAGCGGCCATTAAGGATGGATGAAGGATGTGGCCCGCAGGACGAAGAAGCACGGCAGCTAGCCCTGATTGGGGTTAGACGTTATTTAAACGACGCCAACACAAACGTTCGGATGTGTATTTATACAGCGGGGGGGGGGACGAGGTGGAGGAGGAGATACCACATCACTGTGTCCATATCCTGGAGCACAATTGAATTAGGTTAGTCATGCTTTAATGCACATCAACATACGTGCAGCCAGGCAGGACATTTCCCCCTCCGCACACACATATCTAAATATATATATATGTGAGCCAGTTCTCTCATAAATCTCATTGTCAGTGTTTAACTTTCTTGTTGGCTTAACTTCACTTGGGGCAACAACAACAGCTACAAGAAGCCAAAGCTAAAGCAAAAGCAAAAGTCATTTGTCATTTCAGTTGGCAACACGAACACACACTCACACACACGTGTAAACTGAGTAACGCACACAGATGTCAGTCACATGCACTTGTATTTGCTCTCGCATGCATTTGTTATCTGCCCGATTTCAAAGATTTAGGGTACAAAAGCTATTTGCGGGGATTTCTGCTGAAAAAACCCAAAAATGACCCTTTTTCAATCATTTTTTTGTCAAGCAAAAGATTTTTAAATTGTTGTGTTAATTGCCCTTTTTAATACACATTTAAACTAACTTTTAGCATTTAAAATAATCAAATGGACCTCCATTATCATTTGAATTTGCCAATCTGTTTCCTTTTTGTTAAAGTCTAAGTTACCTCTTAATATTTGGTTCTTTTCTCACATTTGTTTATTTAAATATAAAAACTATTATAATTTTAATTGAGTATTATTTCTTTCTAATAAATTACTTTATTATAAGTTTAAGTGTTTTTTATCTCACGTATACTTAAATTGAATGTATTTCAAAAAGGGCATTCGTAGTTTTCCATTCGATATTCCTATGTTGCAGTTGCATTCTCATGTTTGGCTTGTATTGTGCGACATGCAGTCAACTGCAATAAATATTAAGTCAAAGGATGTTGCAAGTTTTTCTTCAGAAACATAAATATGGAGAAGGATAGGGTGTTTGGAAAGTGCACCCCTTTTCAGCCCACTCGCGCGGTTGTGTTTACCCCAAACGGTTGCATTGTCAGGCATTTTCTGAGGCATTTCCACCGCTCAACCCACCGAAACACTTAATTAATTAGCAGCCAATTAGATGTACATCAAATTCACTCACCTCATGGCACCACGCACTCCTTATACCAGCGGTTTCCTAATTGCCTAATAACGCACTGCCAAACCACAGGAATCGCAGTCTCCAATTAGAAATATTTAGGGTAAACAGAGCTGTTGGCGAGGCGGCCTAGTAACTTTACTCGCAAACAATGCTACTTCATTTTCAACACCTATTTTATTTTTAGTCACATATTAAAAACTTATTCTCGGCCTATAAAAACAATTGTTTCTAAATATAACTTAAAAGTAAGTGCTCCACAATGTTAATGTTAATGTTACCTATTATCGTCGTTATTGCATTTAAATTGCATTTCCAAAAATCGATTTTAATTTGAATTTTGTATTTAATTTAAATTTACTGTCTTGGAGGTAACAAGTATGGGGTACTTTTCTTTTTCAGAAGATACTTTCTTGGCCAAGGGCCCAAATCCGAAGCTTAAACATTATTTTTTTAAGTGCTAAAAAACTATTGAAATTGAAGGGTAGAAGTTTTTGTTATCAGTGTCGTTTCTCAAGTCCATATTCAACCGATCAAACACCGGAAACAAGTATATCTGGGGACTTCGACCATAGAGGGTGCCTATTCATATCAAGTACTCTTGTTTGTTTATTTAGTTTTTTAACGGACGCTGCACCATTCGGTTGTACAACATTATGAAGTCGGGTTTTTCAATGATTTTTCTGTCCCTGTGGATTTTGGAGGAGTTATCACTGACAGGAGCAAGCCCAGTTGAAAAAGTTCAGCAGGAACCAACGAATAAGAGTATTAAAAATGCCTGCCTTGAATATTCGATTGTCAAGCCTCTTCTCGACCGTCTTTTGCAGCTGAATGTGGAAGTGATTGGCAAATCAAATACTTTGACAGAATCGTTAAAAGAACTGCAGAGTATGTGGTCCCTTGCTGAGACTCAAAATAAAATCGAAGAATCTACAAATAAAAAGGGGGAACAAATCGAGAACACTGATGATCTTATAAAAGTAATAGTTGAACAAGCGAAAGAGCAAAATATAAATTTCGAAAATGAAAGCTCCATTGGACCAAATCCAACACCTCTTGACCTTGAGAATCAGACCGAATCCGTTGAGCCGTCGAAGTCCAAGGTTATTTTGCCCAGCTCGTGTCCAAGAGACCTTGCAAACGACACTTATCAAATAGAGCTGCGCGGAATTAAACCATTTGATGTGTTCTGTGGGTCAGCCGATGGGAATGATAGTGGGTGGACGGTAATCCAGAGACGATTTGACGGATCCGAGAACTTCCATCGCTATTGGGACGAATATGAGGATGGATTTGGAGACATCAAGGGGGAATTTTTTATCGGGCTGGAAAAACTGCACCTCATGACAATCGAGCAACAACACGAGCTCTACATTAAGCTTGGGATGTTCAATGGAACCACCGCTTACGCGCACTACGATCATTTCATAATTGGCAGTAAGGATGATTTTTATAGGCTCGAAAGTATTGGGAAATATAATGGTACGGCCGGAGATTCCCTAAAATTACATTTGAACAGAATGTTCAGTACTCGTGACTTAAACAATGACGGTTTTGGAAAAAGCTGCCCAGCAAACGAAAGTGGTGGTTGGTGGTACGACGGGTGTGGACAAAGGTATCCATATTAAATTAAAAACAAACCGCCTTAAAAATAAATCTATAATTTAACCTCCTTAAATTACAGCCAGCTTATGGGAAAATTCTATAAAGACGGCGAAAGTAAAATGAGCAATGGAATAATATGGGGTACCTTTCAGGACTACAAATGGAGAACTTCACTCACATCCGTTGAAATGTTGATAAGGACCAGATCATCATAATGGGTTACGTTTTTGTAATTTTATAAACCAAATTATTTATTTTATCAATAATGACTTAGATATGACTTTTTATGAATTTAAAGTTAAAAGCATGCAACTTTATAAACTTATTTAGGGAAAAAGCCCAAATTCATCATATTAATCAAAATATTAGGTGGATTTCAGGGTCGCTTTCTGAAATATGAATTCAAAACTTATACGATAAATTTAATTTGCATTAAATTATACAAATATATAATTTATTTTTACATATGTTTTTTTTTATCTTTTTGACCTTTTTGATAGTTAAAAATTGTTTCAAAATATTAAGAAAATAGTTCCCGAATATATTGTAAGTCTATGTGCTTTTTTCAGCTCATAAATATATGTCATATTATTTTGTTTAAAAAAGGAATACATACAATCAATTTAAAAGCGCCCATCGAAGTCTTTTTTGCAGTTTTGCATGCAACACCTGGCCACAAAAAATGTATAACTAATTGAATTAATAAAATATTTTAAAAAGCATAAAGGGCGACAGTCGCGCTCCTCTCCCCCCTCGCTCCCGCCATCGCAATGCCCCACCGACTAAAAGCAATCAACGTCAGTCTGCGTATCGGAACTGGCGGTACGGGGCTTTGGAGGGCTTGGGGGGCTCTGAGGGCGGTACGGAGTCCATGAGTGAGTGACAGTGGCATGTAATTTGATTTTGGTCGCCATTCATTTATGGACCGCAAGAGTCAGACTCCCAATGCCTATTATCGAGCAGTTTTTGAGCTTTTGACGCAAATGTATATACATAGTTGATATGGCGTATACGTAATAGGCTTGATAACACAACGAAAATTTGTTTATGCGGTAGGGTTCAAAAATGAAACAGTTGCTTTACAAAATTAAATCATTTTTAGAGTGAGAAAATGATATGTCTATATGGCGACGATTTAACTCAACAGCTGATGTACATTCTTTATAATCAAAATATATTCGTAATATGTACGTATACGTAATATGCTTGATAACATAACGAGAATTAGTTTAGGCGATGGGTTGATAAATGAAAAAGTTGGCTGACAAAATTAAATTAATGTTGAAGTGATAAAAGCATATGTCTAAATGGCAACTGATGTACTGGATTGCATAATCTTTATAAATCAAGGATGTGTGTAATAAGTGCGTATACGTAATATTGATATAAAAGATTTTCGATTTTTCTAAAACAAATTTCAGTGTTCTAAATGTCAACTTATTCAATGAAAATTAAAGCAAATAAATATGGTTGTTAAAAAACTATATTTCGTGTGAAAAACTTCGCAACTTAGCTTTATAAATCAAGGATGCGTGTAATATGTGCGTATACGTAATATTGATTTAAAAAGTGTACAATACAAATTTCAGTGTTCCAAATGTCAACTTATTCAATAAAAAATTAAAGCAATTAAATATGGTTGTTAAAAAACTATATTCCGTGTGAAAAACTTTGCAACATAGCTTTATAAATCAAGGATGCGTGTAATATGTCCGTATACGTAATATTGATTTAAAAAATGTTCTATTTTTCTAAAACAAATTTCAGTGTTCCAAATGTCAACTTATTCAATAAAAATTAAAGCAATTAAATATGGTTGTTAAAAAACTTTATTCCGTGTGAAAAACTTAGCTATACGTTATCCCTGCTGAAAGTTAAAATTTACTAATAGAAAAACCGCATAAGACAGTAACTCTGGTGACAGGCACCACTTTATCCTGCCGACATCTAGGGAACTGAGGGGCAGGGGATATCCTTACTACATTGTCCCATCTCGTTGGGCTTCGTTCCTCCGGAGGCAATTTTGTGGAGAATCATCCGCTCCGCTTTCTATTCTCTGCCGCCTGGTGGACAGGGACATTAATGTGGCATCTGGCTTTCGACGTCTTCGGAGGACATTCTCCTACGTCGCCCTCTGATTTTCCGCCATTTTCCTTTTAGCCATCAACAATGTTGTCGGCATCTTCGCCTTGGGAATTGTGCGGGAATTTGCTTTTAATTTTTTAATGACACGTTTAGAGGAACTCGCTCCTTGGCCAGCCACATTCCCCCACTCAACTTGTGGCCAGATTTTTGCAGGGCGAGGAACTCGCACTAATATCTGTAAGTGGCAAACAAATTCCCACGACGAAATGATGGAACACATCCAGGTGTTAATCAATTAGTGGATTGTGCAGGTGGACGGTTTTTTTTTTGACTGATAAAAAGACAAATACAAAGACAAATTAGAAGTGTCAGAGAAAACCTGCGTATATATTAAGGCGTTCCAAACTTGAATGAACATTTTAGGGTCTTACTTGGTGCGTTTAATGGTATGCCTTAATTAGAAGATGGAACTGGTTGGATAACATTTATTTTAAATATGTAACCGATAAATATCAAATAGAAGATTAATTATCAAAAAACAGTTTTAACAGACAGAAATGTCGTGAGTGATATTTAGATAAGATTTGTAAAATACAAATCAATCAGAGATTGGTTTTTGATACCATGATATAAAACATAGCGTAAGATTCCGTAAAGAGAAAACTGATTAGAATCATTAGTTATTTAATTGCGATTTTGTATTTTATTTATTTTTTATAACACAAAAAAAGAAGCAAGCTATTTGTGGCGTAGTCAATTTGTTTGATTTTGTTTCATAAAGGAAAACGGTTGGCTGACCTAGAAAATATCGAAAATGTTGCTCTTCAAGACCTCGAATTCAGTCAACTCCTCCTCATATTTTGCATTTTGAATTCTCACATAAAGATAATTGGACGAGGCATTTAATGCATTTTAATTAAATAAATGGCCAAAACTTGACCACATCATATTGACTTAATAATCCTGGCCAGGATTGTACATCCTTAATGTCCGTACGCACACACGCAATTTTCGAAGCTGTGTGAAAGGAAGCCATTGAAATACCAAGGGGCTGTGTGTGCTTTAGTGTGTCCTTTGGTTCGTCCTCTCACCACACACACTCACGTAAGTGCCTGGCTGTATCCTTTGACAATGCCAATTGGTGGCAGCCCTGGCGTTGTCCTTTTTACAATTTTATTGCTTGTTTACGAGCTGCTTTTCGGTTTTACTCCGCTTTGGGGTTCCCCCCTGCCCCCTTTTATGCCACTTTAGCACTCCAATATCAAGAACAAAATGAGAGGTTAGTTCCGTTGGTGTTATTTCTGCTGTTGTTGCCGATGTGCGGTCGAATTGCGGTTCGCTTTTGGCCCACTGACTTGGCCGGGGCCGAAAAGAGTTGGCCGAAACGAGTGGGTGTGGCTGTGTTTACTGCACAAACACCCAAAACTTTCACAAGCATATAATCGAAAAAGTTTCTTCGTTATTTCCGAGAAGGGGGAACTTCTGGTAAAATATCCAAAAGCAAGTCGAAGACCCTGCGTCGAAAGACGAATGGCTGTCGTGGACAGATCCTTCCTGTGACAGCTGTCTTTCGATTTCAAACGATCAGACAATTCAAATTGGAGCACACTTGATTAATGCAGCAGAATTCATAGCTTAAAGATCTTACAAGTTTTTTTTGTATTTGGTTAGCCCACTGTTATTTTAAATATTTATTTTCAGGTGTCACGAACACATGTTTGTCTTAATGGTAAACCTAAAGTCTAATCTAAGCCATACAAAACAATTATTTCCTTTACTTTTTTATGATTCAATGGTATTTTGGTATCTCTGCGTTAAGTGCAAAAGATCGGTTTCGTCGGGTTATAATTTGTTTATTAGTCTACACTTTTAGATAGCCAATACTAGCTTGACACTTTCAGTATAGTATAATTTAAGTCAAATGATTTAGTGATTATAATTTAATGGGTGAATGCCTTCATTTTTTGTGTGATTATGGTATATTAAAATGAATAAACACAAATAGTTTTAGTCTTAAAACTAAGCCTAACTAACCAAAACGTTAAAAGGAAACCTACTTAAGACCTTAAATGCTTATGAATTTCATGTATAACTTATAAGTTGTTTACTTTCTCCTTATCACCGGAAATCCCTTAATTTCCACTTAAGCGTTTGGCGATTGAGGGATTTAACCGAAAGTTGAGTTCTGCATTAATTTAATTGAATTTAATTCACTTACAGTGTGGTCGGAGAGGAAATCTCAGAAAAGTGTCAGAAAAGTGCCAAAAAGTGGAGGACGATCGGGAGGAGATGGGGTTAGTGGATGGGGGTGGATGCTGGGCGGAAGACTTCTTGCAGTTGACAAAGTGTCGCCGGAAGTTTCGATTTATAATTAGCATGACACACACTCCAAGTGAAAAACTGCAAAGAAGCCGGTGTCTGGCTAAAAATGCAAACTTTGGCCTCTCCACCCCCGGGGGCCGGAATTGCGGTGGGCGGTGGGTGGTGCGGAAAGGGGTATGAAACGCCAGACGAGAATCAATATTTCCGCAGGCCAGGCGACTGACTTTAGCTCCACTTCGTCCTGCTCCTCCAGCTCCTCCTGCTCCTCCAGCTCCTCCACCTCCTGCAGCTTCTCCTGGCCCTGATGATGGGGACAAAAGCTGCCAACCAGCTCCCCACATTTCCGCCAAAGACAAAGTTTGAAATTTTCGTACCTCAATTGGTTTGCTGGCGGCGACTTGCTTTCCTTTACCTGGCACTTGAAACACTCTACTCAATGGAAAATTATTTTAAATTTTATTTTAGCTATATTTTTATATTTTTCAACGCTTTGTTAAGAAATAGTAGCGTTTTTCTTTATTTTTGTTTGATATTATAGCGAGTATTTGAGTTACAGAATAAGTTTACTTTGCGTGAGCTATTTATAGGTTTCACGTGTATGTCTTATTCAAAAAGTTTGTTTTTCTATATGATGATCTATACGGACAAAATGCAAAAGACATATTTTTCAATTTTCTCTTATAACATTACATTTTGTAATCGCTTTATATCCAAACGTGAGGTAAGGTGGAAAACCACAAATGGGTTTTAACTAGATTTCTACTACTTCCAAAGGGCTAAACAAAATACCTGTACTGTGTAGGCTAATTTATAAAATTTACTCCATAATATTTTGTATTTTTAATAAGATTAATTTAATAATAAGATTTATACAATGTTGCGGCACTTGAATGTCAAATTATTATTGAACAGAAAACAAATTAACTAAGATTTTTTTAAATTAAAAAAATACAAAATAAGTTCAAATATTTTTTTTGGGGTAGGTGTTGAGTTTTATTTTTTTGGCATTTTAATCCTATTTTTCGAGATATTTTTCTTAAGTGATATGTATGTATGTCTCTATATGTTGAATGTTATATATATCGCAATATCAATCCTATTTTCGAGATATTTTATGTCTCTATTTGTTAAAGGTTATATGTATCGCAATATCAAAGAGCTGTCCATAATGGATATACCCAAGGACCCATGGCGAACAGGGTGCGATCAAGGGGGCGGTTCGGCCTGACTTGTTGGCTCTGTCGCGACTTTGGCTTCAAGGTTTTAATTACAACTTTCGACGCGTTGTCGCCTTGAGACAGTTTTGAGAGTCCTCCGCCCGTTCCCAATGCGATTCGCATACCCAGTCCCAGTCCCCCAGCTCAGAAATCAATGTGAATCAAGTGCTGGAAATATGCTTACTCCGCATTTTGCCCCCTGGAGCCCCTTGCAACCCTCCGGAAAAATCGAGCGTAAACTTTATCTGGCTTGGCGTCTTCAAGTGCTGCAAGATTTTGGCTTTTTATGTTAGTTTTAAGCTGCTAGGAGACGCCCCCCCCCTCTTGCCCCAACTTAGTTTTTTATACCCGTACAGAGTCCACCCCCCTTCAACACCCCTTTCACCGTCTCTGTTTCTGTTTCTTTCGGTCTGCAGCGGCATTTAAAACTTTTAGCAAGTCAACGCGGACGGACGGAAAGTGAGAAACTTGGGGGCCTCCAGAATTTCCCTGACTTTTCTCAGCTCCCCTTGGCCTTACTTTTTAGAGAAAAAAATTATTTTATTACTCTCTCTCTATCTCTCTCTGGGAACAGCGATTTCCCCTCTACAAATCCAATGAGCCTTAAAGAAATAATAACATTCGATTTGCAGTGATTACTATTCGATTTTGACGAGGGAGCCATTGGGGATCCTCTCTTCGCATAAAGGTAAACAATTATTGGAAAATTGATATCATATTCGCGTTGTAAGCAAATCTTTCACTGCGAATCGGCTTCAAATCGACTTCAAATCGATCTTCGCAGCATAGCATCAGTTTCTTTTCGCTGTTCATTGAGCTCGGAGGTATTTGTGTGAATAATTGAACTTCTTTGAGCCTAAACTTTTTGGTGAAATATTTTCTTAAGGTCTGGAAAGTATAACAATGTAATTTAAAAAATTCTGCTATATTTTGAAGACCTTTTGCAAAGTGTTTTACTCGTGATTCTTGATATTTCCTTAAATTATAAATGACAGTTTTATAGTGATAATATGTTTAATATAATATATATGTTTAATATAACTCATGTAATATAATAAATACAAGTCAAGCAGACTTGTATTTATTATTATTACATGAGTTATTTACTTAAGTTTTAATTTTAAAAGTTTTAAATAACCTTTTTGATATCATTTAAAAAGTGATGACCATAGTTATAAAGTTTTAGCGATGGAGTTGTGTGTGTTCACCTGTGTGTAATGCATCATAAAACTTAAATTCATTTATAAATATTTACTTTAAAACTGCAAGAAATGTTGGTGCACCTAAGTGACAAGTTGAACAATATATATATATTTTTGAAATTTGAATAATTTATTCTATTAACGTGCTTTGTTTGTGTGTTGATGCATATTTAACTTGTGATCTTAAATTACTTTGACACAAAGCAAACATGTGATTATTGGGGTGTGATAGGTGATTTTTCCCAAGAAACTTTAAATCCTTACCTAATCATTGGTTGGGTGCTCCTGAGTAGCGTGTGAAATAATCAATTTCTGCGGTAATTAGACGCCAGAAATGTCCATTCCCTCCCCCCCGCCCTCCCTTCCCACGTTGGTCAATTTCTTTGGAAGCCCTTGCCGTATCAGCAAACAAAAATCAACAAATCAACGATGGCAGCGGAAAATTTTACGCGGTTGGGGCGACAAAAAAAAGGCATTAAACTTGGACTTGTGGTTACTGGGGAGCGGGGGGGGGAGGCGGATTGTTTCGGGGAGCTGTTTATCCGCCCGAGGGTGCCACATCAATTTTGTGTAAACAAAAACAAAAGCGTGAAGAAATCTATTATGACATTTGTGCGCTGACAAGTTGACGGAAAGTCATTAATGATTAAGACCGCCCACGCCCCCGCCTCCGCCTTGTGGCCACCTCGTCCTCCACCGCTTCGGTAATTATTGTATTACCAAATTAGGTGCTTCCCCCCCGCCATCCACCTCCTTTTTCTGTCCTGGCCAAGGCGACAAAGTCATAAAAATGCCAACACGAACTTCAAACGCCCGGCCTCGGAAATCCAAAAGTGAAACGGTGGAACAACACAAGAATTCCGGCAAAGAAATGCGGACGTTTCGGTTGACATTAGGTTGAAACTCAAAATGCCCTAGGAATTGTAAATAAAAATGGTAAATTTAAATTTTTAAAACTTTAAGTTAAGCCAGACGGCGTTATGCAAGCGATTTGCAAATAAATAAGTTATATACTGCAGAGGTTAACTTGTAATTGAAATATTGCTTAATGTTACGGTTTTAATTTATAATGATTTTAATCGTATAAAATTAAAATGGTTTCCTTGGTCTTAATCCGTAGTTTTTACTCCTTCCGTTTACGGAAAATAATTTTCAGTGCAATAAATTAACAAAAAGGAGGTTTTAAAGTTAATGTTTGCCAATGACTTACACGATAATTGCTTAAATTTTAACATTAATTTTTTGTTGGTTAATTATTTTGTAATTATTATCATTTTTAACAAGTTTGCTGAGCGACTAGGGCTTAACCACTGCCAATAGGGCATTGAAATCGAAAAGAAGTTGACACATTTCAACTTGTCAGTCATTGGGATTGCTTGTGGGTGGGTGTGTGTGACATGTCAACTATTTAGCAAGGTCGTGCCACGCCCCCTGGCAGCACTTCAAAGGCTTTGATTTGCCGCCCTGTTTGTTGTTGCTGGTCGCGTGCTTTTACTTGGAAAATTGAATCCTTTCGCTTTTCTTTTATGAGGGAAAAGGCCGCGACTCTGTCTTCAGATTGAAAACGGGCAAGTTTTTCTTTTTCCTTTTTTTCTTTATGTATTTTTTTTTTTTTTTAATCTTTTTAAAACTCTTTGCACATATGTGGGCGAGGGGGTGGAACGGCGGGGGAAGGCTGTGAAAACTTAATCGGATTTGGCGTGCGCTTTCCACCAAAGAAAGAAAAAAATTTTAAAATTCAACCGGCATAAATCAAACACTGGGACGGCAATTTTCGTGAGCTGCCTGGTAAAAAAGGATAAACAGGAGGAGCAGGGGCTGGGAAATTGTGGGAGGGGCTGGTCGAATGGCAAAACCGGGAAGAAAACCCAGCCAAGCTGAGCCGGCTGCCACACAAAATATTTACGCCTCACAAAACTTTTCCCCAAACTCATATTTAAACTTTGCGTTTGTGGATGTGTTTGTGGTGGTGGTGAAAGGGGGGCGGGGACCGCTAATGTCCTCGTCTCAGTCACTCATGTGTGTGTGTTTGTTTATTTTGAAAATCTAATTTTGACTTAAATTGATTTTTTACTTGGGCATTTTTCTTCTTTTTACACTTGGAAAACAAGTGATTAAAACTTCATTTTTGTTTTAATAAGTTTGGAATGGTATGTAAGAATATATATAAATAATATCAAAATCAACTCAACACACAGGAAAATACAAATACCCAATGTATCCGAAAATGTATGTTTTTTAATATTTTTACGTATTTCTGATATTGAAACTTTTATTAAAGGATTATATTAAAGGATAAACATTTATTTTTGGTATATTCTTAGCTTGTTAAACTATTATTATTATAAATTATATTATAGATTATTATTATTAATTATGTAATGATCTTTTATATTAAAAAAATACTAATATCTTGCTTTATTCCAATTTTTTCTGTGTGGAACAAAAAAATATTCCTTACATATACATAAGATTATATCCTTTTTGTTGGTTTTTATTAAATTGCAATGCTTTGTTTGGCTTTCATCTGCGCTTCAATGCGTTCTTTGATTTAGGATCTCAGCCATATCATCCTCGTTGCGGTCACTTAGGCAAATTAAAAGTTCTTTATGGTTGGACCCAAAGGATATGTGAAGGACTCAAAACTCAAAGGGACCTTTTGTGCTTTTATCTGGTGCCTGGATGCCTACGGAATTGGTAAAAATCATTTTGATTTACTAATTAATATTGAAAATCTGTACCGATTTAGTGGACTGCCGACAAAGAGGATTGGGTGCCGCAGAATGGTTAATATTAAATAAAAAATAAAATACAATTTGGAATGAGGATGAAAATAACACAATATAGAAACTATCCGTATTCAAATAAGTTATTTAAGTGCATTGTGTCGTTTGGTATTGCAGCTAAATTAGCTAAGCCTTCTTTTTGATTCAGCTCAATCCATATTTATACCCGTTACTCGTAGAGTAAAAGGGTATATTGTATTCGTGCAAAAGTATGTAACAGGTAGAAGGAAGCGTTTCCGACCCTATAAAGTATATATATTCTTGTTCAGGATCACTAGCCATATCCGTCTGTCTGTCTGTCCGTATGAACGCTCAGATCTCGGAAACTATAAAAGCTAGAAGATTGGCATTTTGCATGTAGATTTTAGGAGTTCTTACGCAGCGCAAGTTTGTTTCAAATCAGTGCCACGCCTCCTCTGACGCCCACAAGCCACAAGCTGTGGCCACAGTTTTGATGCTATTATGAAAATTTTAATTGATATGTATTTGTTTCGTCAATACCTATCGATTGGCCTAATAAAAGTTTGCCACGCCCACTCTAACGCCCAAAAACCCATTAAACGCCTAAGCCTGTCTAGCGCCTACATTTCCGCCTTTCATGGCCCGTGGTACCAATGTCTTGGGGTAGATGGCGCAATACAATAGCGTCATCTAACGGATGACTTTAGCTGAGTAACGGGTATCTAATAGTCGAGGCACTCGACTATAGCGTTCTTTCTTGTTTTGATTTACAACCAAAACAATAAACAACAATCTAAGAAAAATAATGATTATTTGAATAGAGGCCAAGATCAAATTATTTGCGAGTAGCTAGCTAATTTCAAAATACATTTTTTTCCTTTTGGGCTCCACGGATAAATCCAAGAGCTCTTAATTCGAGGACTTTTGGAGGTTTGATAATGAGATTTTAATGACTATTTGTAAAGAGGCTATTTCAAAATACATTTTTTACCAATGGTCTCCACGGATAAGTCCAAGAGCTCTCAATTCAAGGACTTTTGGAAGTTCCTGTTCAGAAAAAACAGAGATTACTTCCTAAAACTTTAATTTGAAGACTTCCTCCTTTACGGCAGACATTTGCTAGCTTGGCAAAATTAAAAAAAAAACCTAAAAATAAAAAGGCGGAATATATTTTTAGTGTGTTCATTGTTGTTGGGTCGATGAATAATTTAAGAGTGTTTCATGTTCTGCTCTAAAATGGCACTCAAACACACACCCAAAAGGTGCGGATAATGAAATTCTAGATGCTGGAGCATATGAAAGGAGGCGGGTGGTGGGGGCGTGACGCGACCTGCGCTTTGAATACCAAATAAATAAATGAAATGAATACTGCCAAAAAAAAAAAAGATAGAAATAAGAAAACCCCAGTGGACAAAGCACGAGGTCACTGAAGAAAACCCGCCAGCCGGAGGTGGGATGTTCAATTTTTAGCAGCCACAATTTGAAATATTTCTCCAGCATATTTGACAGACAGCTAAAGTTGCGGTGGGGGGTGGGGGGTGGTAAGCCAGGTGAACCAGGTGTACCAGATGTACCAGGTATTGGGCGGTTTTCCAGGGGGCTTTCGGAGGGGGTGTGACACATTGCAATGCAAAAGGTAACGCCAGGACTGCTGCTCATCTCCCAGTTGGCCGGGGCATTCCCTTTGTTTATGTGCCAAGTGTGAAAAGGGAATGTGAAGGACAGCAAATGAAATGCTGTTGTCCTGTGGCCAGAGTATCCTGCTTCTCCCAGTCACCACCCACGACTTCCCACCTTGCGAGCTACGAGAGTCCTTCAGCAGGAGCAACCTATGCACTGAGAACAAGCCTTAACATTCAAAGTTATGTTACATGTTAATTCTTAACAAACATTAAAATTAAATTATTATTATTAAATTATTAATTATTAAATCCAAAAATAAAATAAAAATGTATGATTAGGGCGATAATTAAATGTGAAAAATATTTTTGTTATAAGCTGTAAGATTATTCCTTTTTATATGTAAGGGGTTTGAAAATCTTATTTCATTTTATTTAAATTATTATTATATTATATATTATTTTATATATCTGTTATTTAAATGGTTAATAACAAACTAAATTTCTTATTACTAAATTTCGATATGCTTTAGTAGTTATGTTTGGGAAACACATTTCATTTCTTAAATTGTGAAAATGTATTATAAAATTATTTAGCTTAAAACATATTTCAATACTTTTATATAGCTTTATTTGAAGTTTTAAATAAAGATCGGATTGCCATCAAGGTTTCTTGTGTTTTCCGCTATGTAAAAAACAACACGTGCACAATCGAGGGCAATAATGAAGTACTTTTTGATGCCCGCCAAGAGGTAAAGAGGTGTATAAGGCCGGATTTAGGAATGCGAAAATGGGTCGAGGGGGGGGGGTATTTGGATGACAATGGCCTGGCAACTAACTGAATGGGACAGCAGGCATGCTGCTCTGTGTGCTTTTGTGATTTTCGTGATAAAAACTGAATTCTAACCGGAATGCTCACATCGCTCAGCTTCAGTGCAGACACTCTGCCCTGGAACCCCCTTGAAGCCCCCGAAAAGAAACCTCCTCGGCACCCCTTGTCAGCCCCCAAACCAATCCTGACCAAAAACCGATCCATTCCATGGAGCTCTCCGCCCACTTAACCCTCTGTTGCGGGGATTGCTGGTTTATTTTCGTTACGTTTTATGGTTTCTGGCTGGTTTTGTTGTGTCTGTTTATTTGTTGAGCCCCCTTTTCAATTCCCCAACAAACAACCCCCCCCAACCCTCTGAACATTCAGTCACATGAGGAGGGCGCAAAGGTTAGATGCGCATTGTGTGAAATTCCTTGCTTCCACTTCATTTAGCATTTAGCTCGAAGTGAATGAGGACAATCCAACAACTGGCAAAAACAAACGCCGAAATTCACTTGACTTGACCATCATTGAAAAGAATATTTGCACTTTTCCTTGCGTTCTTTACATTTCAGTAGTTGTCAGTTTATTACAATAACGAGTAATATTTATGGCTAACTGACTTTTAATCAGGAATTGCAATACAGAGTTGGTAGTTCGAGCCCAAACAAGAGGAATGCATTTAAGTATTTGAATTCTAGTTATAAAATAAATAAAATATTAACCCTTGCATTATATTCTCCCAATTTTTAATATCAAAATTTGGAGATTATTAAAAAGAGTTTTGCTTGAAAAATCGACCTCTTAAAGTCAAGACCATTTAAACTCAGCGAGCATTTAAGCCATCCATCACTTGGGCTTTTTTCAACGTATGCGGGTCAAAATACTTTGGCCAAAAGGTCTCCAAACAGACAGATGGTGGGGGCGGGGGAGGGGTTGGCGGTGGTTGCAAGGAATGCGCATGAAAATGTGGCAGCTGTTGAAGGTCAAAAGGAGTGGGCGAGGGGCGTTGGGGAGGGGGGGAGATGAACCGACATCACCGTCATCATCATCGTCAGACATCGGTGCAGTCGCCCCGTCTCTTGTGTTCCGCCGCTACCCGTCTCTTTCTACGCTTCCGGCTGTCTGTGTATGATGAGCAAATGAATTTTTAATAAAAGCGCCACATGTTGCCAATAGCAGTGCAAACACAAATGGAATAGGGTGTGGCCCCCGCACCCCCTCCCATCGGTCTGCTGCAGTGACGAGCCATTAGGCGAATGAATTTTTATGCCTGCCAATCCTATTCGCCCGCCCGCCAGGTGGCGCCACTGCAGACGGCTAGGGGACTTTTAATGCCGACTCAAAGCGGTTCGTGCTCTATTTATCTTGGAGCCACCACTGCCAGGTAAAAAGAAAGCAAATGGAAATAGGACATGGATCGCAACTGTTTTTTTCCACAACAAACTAAAATTGAAAATGTGTTCAACATACGTACAGACTTTTATTTGATTATAAGGTGGTATTAATATTGTTTTGCTTTTGTTTAATAACAATAAAGGCAAGGCGACCCGCCTTGTTATATTCATTACATTAACTAAATCTTTTTTAGTTCATAATTTTTTCATTTAATGATTTCGAAAGCTCGAATTGGTAAAGAAGAGAAGGTGGGAATTTTCCTTGGTAAAATTAAGAAATCTTTTGTTTTGTTTTTTCATACATTTGAAGCTCTCTGCTTGTTTAATATTTATATTGCACAATTCGCTCTAGAAGCCTAGTCAATTGAATAAAGTCTGATTCGATTCCGCTTGCTTTCCCGTTACAAAGTTTTTCCCGACTTTCATCAGTGTTTGCCCAATCACCGCCAAGTGATTTTTCCGCTTGATAACATTCCTCTTGTGTTGAACTTGGCATTTGGCAAGATTTTCCCCAAAGTGCACTTACCATAGTTCAATATTAAAGAAAGGTGAGCAAAATATTTAGTACAAATACAATACAATTACTTTTTGAGGGTAAAAAAGTTTGGCTGCACCTCAAAATAAGATTAATATTAAATTAAAATTTAAGGTTACGCTTAGATAGATAATTACTTTATCGTACTTTTGGTCGGTTAGAGCATTTAAACTTCAAATTCAACATTTACCGGCTTTAACATATTAACCGTAGAATAGGTTGATTTTGATTAAAAATGTTTTTCTGAAAGGCTCCTTTTTCTCCTCTTGATTTAAGAATCAGAATTGGAGACAAGAAGCTACAATATGTAAATGTCAAAATCCGAAGTCCTTGTTGTAGGATAAGTACTTTCACTTGCACACAACTAATTTCACTTTTGCTGGCCGACGTGATTTAAAGATCGCGTAAGTCCTGCGTTTGATCAAAGGCTTTTCCGTTTCTATATCCGTTTTATAGGCGCAAAAGCTCACAGAATCGATTAATTGCTCGGCAGCCAATTGGAATTCGTATTACCCACTCCGACTGCAATTGGCCCCCCTCCTTTCTTCTCAATTTCCAACTGCCCTTCGCCAGCCACTGCTGCTCCAAACAGTTTCGATTGTGTTTATTGTATTTAAATTAACTTATTTATTGTTATTGCCCAGTCGCGGTCGCATAAAATGCCCAGCGGCTACTTTTTCTGTTCGTTCTGAGGAAAATTCAGGGGAAAATTCAGGGAAAGGGGCGGCGGCGACGTGGCGATGAGGTGACCCAAAAAGCGGCCGCGAAGGAAAGTTGACAACGAAAGTAATAAAAACAGAAATTTGTCGCCGCATGTAAATGGAATTGTTTAAAGGTGAAAGCGATGAGGGAAGGACGCCAACAAAGGGCAACAAATAAACAAATTAAGAAGTTGCCAAGGGCGAGGGGATGTTGTTTCAGTGGGGCAGTGCGAAATCCGCAACGGATACGTATTTTTTTTGTTTTTTTTTTTTTTTTTGCCAGGCCAGTGAACAGCGACCAGAAGCGGCAACAATAAGCCAAACGAGCAGTTGCAATCGAGACGGCCAAGGGTGTTAAGGGAAACGTCTGGGAATTGCAGACGACGTCGGCCCATGGCAATGGCGATTTAATCTTTGCAGGCATTTTTATTCAAATTTATTTTAATATTTTTTTTTTCATGACAGCAATGGCGATGGCGATGGCGATGACGATGACGATGTTGCTGTTGCTGTTGCTGTTGCTGTTGCTGTTGCTGTTGCTGTTGCTGTTGCTGTTGCTGTTGCTGTTGCTGTTGCTGTTCCTGTTGCTGTTATGATGGCTTATGCCGCTGATTGTTGCCGCTGTTCTTTGTGTTGTTTTTGTTGGTGGTGATCCCTTTGTTGCTGATACGAGTGTTGCTGATTTTTCCCGATGTTGCTGCCGTTGTTTCGAATGATATTTTGTATTTTTGCTTACATTTTCCATAGTCCTAATAATGTTTCTGCTCTTGCTGCTTTTGTTATGGATTGTATTACTGTATGTTTGCTTAAGGTTATGTTGCTGCTTTTTCTGGCCTTATTACTTTCTAAGCAAAAACAACAACAATTTTGAAAAAACATCACACAAACATGCCCAAAATCCGGAAAAATCATCTCGATTTTTTGGTTTTTTAATTAACCCTGGGAAATGGTGGTCGAGTGTTGGAATGTCATACCTCGATGAATTCGTTCTAACATTTCCAATCAAGTGGTATTCTCCGAAAAAAATGTCATAAAAAAATATTTTTCGTAAATAATCATAAGGGTAACCCTCAGGAAAAATGTTCTGACCAAAATCCGGAAAAATCCACTCGATTTGTAGGTTTTTTAATAAGAACCATGGGAAATAATGCTCGACCGTTGGAATGTAATATCTGGCTGAATTCTTTATTAAATTTCCAATAAAGTAGCATTCACAGATAAAATCTTATTTTTTGCCGCCTAAATTTGTATGATTTGTTTGCATATCTTGTTAATAATGTTGTTATAGCGTCTGATTTTCAAAAAAAATGTTGTTTTAATATTTTAACCGATGTTGCTGCTAGTGTGCTTTAATTTTGAATGTTGCTGTTCCTTTTGATTTTTTGGCATCGCTGCTGCAGTGCCGGATGCGGACACGCCGCGAACACAATGCACTGGAATTATGGCCCAGATCCGGGGAAAGGGGACGCAGGCACGGATGGAGGTCCTGGCGAAGGACACAGAGCCTCACATTGGTCCCTTCCCTTTGGCGGCACTGCGGCGACACTTTATCATGTTAACCCAAGGAAGCCCGCGCAATTCACCTTTAAATTGCCAGCTTCTCCAGCCGAAAGCCTGAAAATGCTTTCACCTTGCCAACATGGCTAAAAAGAAATTATTGAAATGGATCTTCTTTGAAAGTACTTTTTTATCGAGTTACTGCCGGAATCGACAAATACACGCCCCAAAAATATTGATCATATATTTGGGAGCCAAAGCAAGACGACATCAAATGTAAATGTAAAGAATGTTTTTTATAATTTTTTTATATAATAGGGGAACTAATTTTAAAATATAAATAAATTAAAAAGTCGGTCTACATTTTTTTTATGAGATAAGTGCTTTTATCTTTATATGGTATACAAATAAAAATATTCTAGCGTACAAATAACAATTTTAAATTACTTTGTTTTGCATAGATAAATAAAGTTAGCATAAATTCTATTTAGAGGTTGTTCAATTCAGATCTACTTAAATGCTTAAAGTTTCCCTTTGCAGTCAACATTACAGCCAAAATAGGCAGAGCGAATTAAGCCGCGCACTAATGGGTCAGGACCCTAAGCCAACTTAAAGGACACACAAGGCCGACATGTTGGCAAGACGCATATGATGCTGAACCGCTGGAGAGCCGGGGAGGTGGAAAGTCGGACAGCCGGACAGCCGGACAGACGGACAGACATTTTGTCAACTTTGCAAAAAGCGGAAGTTAGAAATTTCACAGTGCGCTGCTGTCCTTTCGTCCTTCGTCCTCCGTTCCCTGTCTGCTATTACGTTGAATTCATTACGGCGGAAAATGTAAAAGGCATAAACAGCATCGCACAACATCCGCTTGTCCACTGGCCAACACACACACTTGTATCCGGTAGTGCACGGAGCGAGACGTCGAGCTTTACTACGGATCGAGGCCGTAGTCCGAAGTCCGAGGTCCGAGGCCCTGTCCTTGTCCGTATCCCTGTCCGTGTCCCTGTCCGTATCCCTGTCCGTATCCCTGTCCGTGTCCTTCGTCCTGAGAGTCCAGTCTGCCTCCGAACCGGTTACGGCTAGGTAACCCGTGCCCGCTTAATATGCTAAATGTTGAAATTCGTACGAATTTAATGCGAGTTAGCCAAAGGTCTGCAGGCCAGACAGATGGGATTGAGATTGCCGCGTTCGTCGGCGAGGTTGCTGCACTGCGAGAAAAACAAAGGCAAAATCAAATATATTGCATTTGCTTAAGACTCTCCTCAAATTTTATTAGGACTTGTACAGATTTTTTTAAGTTAAGTTTTATATATTTAAAAGTAAAAACATTAGCAACTAAATTTGATAATTAAATTAAATTTGACGTTCTGGTCGAAAGCGAATTGTAATGAATTGAAATATTAAATCGAAAAATGTATTTTGGTTTGTTGTTTATTAAAATCACTTCAAAAATGTTTTGCTGATAGCCCCATAAACATCCAAAGTGAATGTAAGTTAACATCGATATTTTTCAATCTTTATTTTAAATCATTCAAATCATATGGTTATTAAATGCCGCTTTAGTTAGAAGATTATAAGCCTTTTCAAATTAGTTAAATCAGTTATTGACCGATCAAAAAAAAAGTACTATATATTTATCTGAGGCTCAACTTGTATATATGTATATATATATATTGATCAACTCCATTACGGCCAAATGTATTTTTGTCAGTGTAAGCACACTCCTTCATTTCTAGACAGGAGTTGTTTCCCTTTTGTCGCTTGTTTAAACAGATTCGAGTTGTGGTACAGGAAAATGGTAAAAAAAATCAGAGGGATAAAAAACCGAAGCAGCCGTCAACGCACGATAAATCAAGAGGTCTCCGTGGTCGTGATCCGAGAAGTTCAGGCAATTAATACTCAACTACAACCTGAAGTAATTAAATGCGGATGCGGCGGAGTGGCAAACTTTTGTGCATCGAAAATACGCGGAAAAGTGCAGGGCAAGAAATGAAAATCGGCGAATAAGAATGGTTTGATGTTGATTTTATTAAATGCCAAACTGTTTATCGATTTCATTTGAGTGCATGTCGCGCACAGGCATCGAATGTCGTGTACCCCGATTTTCCACCCATTTTCCACCCATTTTCCACCCCCTTTACCACCCATTTACCGCCAGCCATATGCAAATGCTACGGCAATTTGTGGCCTGAAGGAGCTGAGCTGCACGCAAATCGAAATCGAAATGAAAATCTACAACTTGTTGGCAGGGGAGGAGCATTTTTCTGAAAAATTCAGCGGTGCCTCCACTTCCTTCGCCAGATTTTTCTCCAACTTCTGCTCCTTTTCTTCCACATCCTGTTATCGCCATCGCCCATTGTCAGGCTAATTCATGTGTCGACTGCAGGATCCGTTGGCTGCCGTCGGCGGTGGCTCCTAAATCGATTAAAAAGTCAACGGATACGGATGTCGATTGTAAGGCATAAGGTTTAAGGGGCCTGACATCGACCAGATTAGGCCACGACTTAATTGGGCCCAAAAGGGGAGTTCGTCGAAATGGAGATGGACGAAATAAATGCATGTTAAACTGCCTCTTGACTTTTTTCAAAATTGTAAAGTGCTTGTTTAATTTTCGCTTTCTTTCCCGGTTTTCTGAGAAAAATATAGTCACTTTACCTCCCTTTTATTGACTTGAGTTTAAACAACTTATAATTAAGTCAACAATAATATATTTTTTACCTTTAACACAAACCTCTCATTGCTGAAAGTCATTCCTCCCAATTGTAGTTAAATCAATTTTGCAAATTTCTAAAATAAATTTCAATTACAGTGAATAAACCACAACAAATAAACATACTGAAAAAAGCCCATCTGACATTTGTAAATTTCATAATTAAATGGAAAGCTGACGCCTCTTTTATCGTCATTACCATTTTTGTAATTGTAATTCTATCGATGTGTGTATGGTGATAGCCCACAGGCAGGGGTCAAGGGGTGAAACCCAAATGTCCACACAATCGTGGTTTCGATTTTGATTTAAAACAAGAAAGGAAGCAGAAAGGCAGGCAGAAGTTTATATACCCTTGTAGTTATTACAAATCGACCACATTTCGATTTCTATGTCTATATTACTAAAAAGAATAAAGCTATGTCGATTTTGCGCTGCATTTTGCCATCGTTTTTATAGCAGCTATATCATATTGTTGCCGATTTTAAATAATGAATACACCAAGTCCCAAAGAACACAAAATTATAAATTAAAATTAAAACAACAAAGTTATAATTTTTTTCGGATTATTCCTATGGGAGCTATATAATATATATTAGCCCGATCCGGCTCATTCTTATATACCCGCAATAAAAAGACTACAGACGGACGGACGGACGGACGGAAGGACGGACGGACGGACGGAAGGACGGACGGACGGACGGACAGACGGAAATGGCTATATAATATATTCGCCCGATCCGGCTCATTCTTATATACCCGCAATAGAAAGACTACAGACGGACGGACGGACGGATGGACGGACGGACGGACAGACGGACGGACAGACGGACGGACGGAAATGGCTAGATCGACTCTCCTGGTGATGCTGATCAAGAATATATATACTTATAGGGACGGAAATGTTTCCTTCATTGCGTTGCAAGCTTTTGACTGAAATTTAAATAACCTCTGCAAGGGTATAATAAATGCCATGAATTTATTTAGAAGGGAAAACCAATTAAAGAGTAACAGAATGATATTGTTATTAGGATCTAAGTTAAATTAATTAAGAATATAATATTATATATTATATTTATAATTCACTGACAACGTACACAAATAATTTCACATAGATCCAGTGTTGACTTATCAACATTTTTTAAAGACTATGTTGCACTTTATTTGCAAAACAAAGTATACCCATTGAAAACAAGGACAGCCTCAAAGTGGATCACTTGAAGGAAAAAGCAGCCACCTGCACTAGAAACACCCAACAACATAGACCCACTTTTAAATTTGCAGCCCTTGTGGCAGGCAACATTTTTACCATACTAATTAGTCTTTTGTAAGATTCATTATCATAATTGTAATTAACAAACTCGGCGCGAGAACGCCGTGTCATCGTTAAGTATGGACGTGCACGGGGACGAGCCGGGAAAATTAGAGGGAAAACCGGAGGGGCACGACATTGACTGCAGGACCTCCATCCCCCCATTTTCCATTCCTGTGGCCGTCTAGTCCCGATGGCTTTTACTTTTTTGTCGGCACATCCACTTGGGTGCATATGTCGAGGATTGGAGCGATTCTTTTGGTTGAAATTGACTACATATAATTTCTAGTGGCCTTAGGCACTAACATTTTATTAAAAAACACGGCATAAGCAATAGAACAAAGCTCCATTTTTTATGAAATAGTGAAGTAAGAATGTCGGTTTTTCAGTTAATTTTTTGTTCTGAATGCAATGGCATGGGTTTTCCACTATTTACCAAAGCCGCTTCAAAAAGCAAATGCCTTTAGAAATTTTATATTTTAAATGCTTGCTTGTTTGGTAAGCCATCCATAAATTAATGTATTTTAATAATTTATTTAAACCAAAATTGTAGTGTTATTAAATAGCTTGACTTGTATGTAAATAGTGTTCAAAGAATTATTATTCTGAAGGTATTGTTTCAGGTGAAGAATTTTGTTTAATTTGGTGATACAAAATGTTCTTTTTTGACACGTATAAATTCATATGCCTGATGCATTGAGATTTTTAAGTTCTTGAAAGCAGCGTAGCCGAAGTACTTTCATGTGAAACGTGGCGGCTTATTCCATCCGCCCGCTAACCAACCCCCTTTGAACACCCTGCCTCTGTGTTTGTTTAGATTTGCATAAGCACTTTAGTGTTTTCCTTTTTAGCTGCGGCCAGAGGCGTCTGTCTTGTTTTTCTGGGCTTACGATGTCGACGAGCGATTATTTTCCTTGGTAAGCCCCGATGAATATCCCTTATCCTTCGAGATAGCTTAAAAAGGTGGCGGTTTTCAGACTTGTTTTAATTATTGAATTCATTCTTGGAGGAAGAATTTGGGGTGTATTAATCAAAGCTCTGGTTTAGAAAAGTATAAGTATATAAAAAAGAATTTGCCTTCTCCGCTCAATTTAAAGTGTTATTTAAATTATTAAAAATAAACGTGTCCTGCTGAAAAACCACGCTTTTCTGAAATTTTATTAATTATGTGCATATACGTCTAGACCATCTCAACAAATTCGCAATAACAGGATTGACGCGATAGAAAAATGTATAAATGAAAATGCTATAAGCCACTTTTACACTCTGGTAACGATAGGAAAAAGATTGTTTTTTGAAATGTTTAACAACGTATACATAGCATCTTATTTAAGTGGAAATAGTTTTTGATATAGAAGAATATACACGTATGTATATATTTTTATTTCTGGCTTTCATCTGAAATACTTCAAAAAGAAGATGTGAAAAATATTTAATCTTTGTATACCAGTTAACCTTCTTTAATGTAGAAACCGGATGGCACTAACTATTTTCCGAGCGCATTATTATCAGCGCTGAATTAAATTTAATGAAAATCATCAGTGTCACAGCCACTGCAGAATATGACATATGTTTTTCCCCGATCCCCCGACCCCCCGATGATCCCCAATCCCTGACCGACCAGCCACAGTCTAAGTCGAAGGGGAAAAGGGGGAAACGGCGGACATACCGCAGTCAGTCATTGGTAATAATTTATTATGTCATCATTTTAATGAACTCCAATTGAATTACACTGCAAACGGGTATGTCTGATATGATTATTGCGAGATACTCGTTTTTGTCATGACTAATGTGCATTTGTTGTTTGTTTTTCCGTTTCTACCAGGAACTTTGCACCCAGTTTGCCTAATTAAAAAAGCAAAGTTCAGTCAAATAAATACGTTGTCAAACCAAAATGGGAAAACACGCATAATTTATTTTATTTACAGCTTTCTACCAAATTATTTTAAGCTCGAAACTGAATTTTAAAAAGCATTTGGTTTAAGTATACTTTAAATTGAAATGTTGCGAATCAAGAATTTATAAATTCTCAACTTCTTTTATAAGTTTTGAAAAGATTTGATAAATTTAGCTGCCCGGACTAAAGATCATAGCGAATACTGTTATAAGGCACTGTAACAGGCACCCGGTTATTTGTGCACAACTTGCAACTCTCGTGATCCTTAAACGCTTCCCCCATAAAGCTTAATGAAATGTTGTCGAAGGAATGCCACGCCCACCACCCACTGACCACCCACCGCCCATAGCATATAGCACATAGCCCATCGCCCATCGCCCATCGCCCATCGCCCATCGCCCATCCAGTGTGTGTGTGTGTGTGTGTGTGAGCGCTGGCGAAAGCAGACAAGGAAACACAAAAGCCATAAAATTTCAATTAGGCAAACCATTCAAGAAATTAATTGACAAACCTTCTCCTTGAGTTTTCCGCCAGCCACCCACTCGTACGCACCACCCAACCACCCAACCACCCGGCCAACCCACCACCATATCTCTTTCTTGCTGCTTTCCCTGCAATTTGCAGCTTTTCAACATGAAAATTAATTTTCGACAATTTACTGCGCAATCTTACGCAAAAGTTCAACAAAAGCGGCCGCACCACCTGCACCACCACCCACAATCGGGCGTCCTTCAGTGGGCGGCATTCCGCGCCACAGTTAAACCAAACAATCTGCCAGAACTGCGTCAGTGAGCGTTAAAATTCCTTTACACTTGGACTGATGCTACGTGGTGGCACTGGAGGCAAGGCGAGGCGAGGCGAAGCGCTCCCAAAAAATTGTATAAAACTCGATGAAAAATTACTTGGCTCCACCAGAAACTCCGGGCTCTCGGCACATATACTCGTATGGTGATGGGGAAAGCGGAGTTATCTGCCCTTTCAACCCCCACCCCCCACCCCCCAACCGCGTCTATCTCCGGTTACAACAAACTTGACGCGGCGGCCCCATCTTTGCCTTCTTCAACTACATACATTGTCATTTAATTTTGGCAATAAATGTGAACCGCTTTCAGGGTTTTGGGAACTCCGGATTCGGGACTCCAGTATCCAGTATCCAGGATCCAGGATCCAGTATCCAGGCAGCATCTTTGCCACCGACGACATTGTGTGCAAACTGTCTGATAATCGTCTTCCGCCTATTTTAACGTGCTCCCCCTATTTTAAGACCCCCCCCCAGAAAAGCACTTCGGCAGCCCCGTTGTGCACATGTGTGCGCTTAAATTATTCAACGGAAGTCGCTCCAAAAAACTGCCATTTCCCCTGCGCCCAGCGTGAAATATGATATTATGGGGCTCAAATAAATTACGCGGAAAATTATTATGGCCGAGTAGCAGTCGCCCCCGCACCCGCCCCCGCCCCCGCTCATGTGATAATAGTAATGTAAAATTAATGCAGCTTGGGGCATCAAGATGTCCACCATTCGCGGAGGGCAGATATTTCATTGGAATTGCCATTCGATTGACTCACAAGTGGCAGTTGAACCAGTCGAAACACTTGAGTTCGTAAATATTAAACGAAAGGAAATCTTTATCTGGGTATTTATGACAAGTATAAACGCTTGATATAATTGAAATTAATAATTCTTGCAACTCCAAAGGTTTTAATTATGCTATTTTTATTAAATAGGTTTAAGTATTAAGGTTTTTAACATGGAAAAATTAAATAGTGACTAGTTAACAGGGCCAATAAAAATACATTTTCTTTTTTAGCTAACAAGATCCTGGGTTAAATTTATTTCATTTTTTCTGTTTTATATTTTGCCTTTTTTAAGCAGATTGTCAACAGCTTTTTATAGAGCCTTTTTAAATATCTAGTTATCTGAATGTATATGCAGTTAAACGAAATTAATTAATGAGCTGACAAACAGTGAATTTGATTTAAAATGATAAAATAGTGAAATGATGTTAGTCAATCCCTTACAAATTTTAATATACATTTAAAACGGATAGACAACACAGCCAGGCAACCGTACATATGAAACATGTATCTGATGTCTGGCATACAAAAGATAACATAGTTCGAAATGGGGGAAAATGGTAGCTGAAAATCAATCTGGCAAATTGCAAGGGTCAACATACAAACGAGGCCAATTCTCAGGAATGTGTCTGGTTAATAAAGGAATAATACTTGTCCTGCTTGGCGCCTCTGCTAACGAAACAATTAAGCAGTCCTCCTCGATAATCCTTGAAATCAATGCTCCTTTCTGTTCGGGACTCAGTCCCTTGGTCGGGCATTAATTATACACAAATTGAGGCCTAAATGTTGGCTAAATGCAAGCTGATCCATGCAGCAACAATAAAGCTGGGCAGGAGTTACCAGACAATTACAGGGCCTAACCTATCCTTTCCCTCCGAAATGGCACATTTTGAAGATGGCACTACACTCAGAAATAAAGTACGAAGTTTACCTGTTCATTTTTGCAGTTTTCGAATGTATTACAGCCGCAGTGAAATAGCTCGAAACATCCAACGCCTTTGCGTTTCAAATTTGTGTTACCCATTGACCCGACAACACAATCAAATATTAGCACTCGGGGTGAGCGGGGCCAAAGGGTTCGGTGGAATTGGGGGATGGGAGTCCTGGGGATGAAATGAGCTGCAAATCCTTTTGACATCAGCCCCGCCCACGAACTCTTGGGGAGCGCTGGAAAAACCCATTCGAAAATTTACTTTGCTGAGCCCCTGTAATCTCAGTGCTTATGCTCGCTTCGGCTACTTTGGAGCGGACCCGTTCCCCCCCCTGTTTTCCCTTTCATTTCCGACCCCCTCTGACACCCCTGGATGCCCCATGAACGCCCCTGGAAACCTTTGGCAGCCTAAGCCCTTAACGAAACTGCCGTCAGCAGTAAATATTTATGCTTGTGTTTTATTTATTTACATTGTCAAAACCAATTTTGCCCAAGGGTTCAATTGTTTTTCACTTTTATGCTCCGGAACCACTGAACCTCTCTTCAACGGCCCCGAAAACCCCCGAAAACCCTCTAAAACCCCCTAAAAAGCGAGCCACCTTGGCAGAGGAGTGCGCAGTTCGCATTTCACTTTCGATGGCCACTTTGGGCTACCCGCAAACACTCAATGTCTGCAGATACAGACCCCCAATCGTAACCCTAAACCACCCCTACTACTACTAAAACCACCCCCTCAAAATATAAAATCTCCTGAAAATCTACCTACCAAAAACCCCCCCCCCAACTGTCAACGTCAGCGACACGCATGCAAACAATCGGCGAGTTGGCTGTGGGTCAAAAGAAGGCCTGAATATCCAAAGTTGGCTTAAGCCCTGTTTGTTTTCAATTAAAAACCTTCACTACCCCTCACCCCCCACACCCTGCTGCATGCCACTAAATCCGGTAAGCGGAGCATATCTCCACGGCAACCAGAAAATATGGGAAATCGGGGAAGTGGACGCGGTAGGCATTCATTTTTGATGGCAAACGGGCTACTTAAAATCAAAGAAGCGGATTGCTCCCCGGTCGGCAGTCAATGTGAATTGCATTGCTCCTCCGCAGCATTAAGTTGGCCCGATTTCGACTTGACATACGACTCAATTAGCTGCGGGCCCATGTGGGAGCGATAGATATAGCTTTGGGTCGGGGGCACTCTGAGATATTTGTTATTGCTCGGGGAAATTGCTTTTCACTTACAAATAAATTCAGTTGCGAAAAGTCAATTCACTTGGCTGGTTTTCACTTCGAAACGGGAAATCTAAAACATGTTTTAATTTATGATTCAAGTTTTGTGTTTAATATTTTAATCAATTTATGTATTATTGTTATCCCTTCCTATTAGGGAAATGAACCATCGGAATTTGATATTTTGTTTCGTAATCAATTTACATATTATTGCTATTTGTTGATAAATTATTTGAAGCATAGTTAATTGGGAAATAAATGGATAACATTTTGTATTTGTGTTTGGGTTAGGTCTGAAGTTTATCAGAAGGTAAATGAAATATACACCGATGAACAAACTAATGTTTTAGGTATGGATTGGCTCTGATCCACTGGATTTAAAGGCATAATTTAAATAAAATATACACCGATGAACAAATGAATGTTTTAAGTATGGACTGGACTTGAAGGTATAATTTGGGGTGTTTTTATTTCACTCCCATTACCATCGAGTCCCCATATCGGCAACAATGCCAAGTGGCCAAGGGAGCTCGGCGGGTTGCTGTTGTCCCAGTAAAGTTATCCTTTGTGCCCGAGTCGCAGGGCATCTATTCAATCTTTTTAACGTGATAAACTGCTTAATGCACTGAGACCGGTAGAGAGACACCAACCGAACCGAACCGAACCGAACCGAAACGGGGATACAAATGGTCATTGAACTGACCCACCCGACCTCCTTTGAGTGGGATGACTAAGTAAATTGGATTTGAAATGCCCTCTTTTTCCATTGTGAAGGGACAAAGGACTCAAAGGGCAGCCCAGAGACCAAGTATTTGCATCGGATGATCTGCGAAATGTGAGGAATAATTCAGCGCATTACTCAGACACTGCTTGGCCTTTCAAGGGGGTTGAAAAAGGCGATTCGATGATCATGTAATGTTTTGGTATTGTCACAAAAAACGTTCTAAGAACTAGGGCTCTTCTATAGATTTCATGGCCAGATTTGTATTTGACAGCATATAACATCTCTCCATTGGATAGTGCTAAATTAATAACGAATATGTTTACTTTTATAAGGAAGAGGTGCAAATTAAAGTTCAGGAACAGATGAAAGAAACATTTCCGCAGTGATTTAAATAGAAATTAAGATAATATGAGTATGTGGAGTTTGGTGTTTCGAAATTCAAAAACTAAATAATACTAATTTGTGTTTTAAGAGTGTTTTAAAATTTCTATAAATTGTGAAATATTTAGCTATAAATTGAAATTCTTGCCTTAATTCTTAAGATCCTCAGCAAGGTTAAATGGCCTTCCTTTCATGGGGCTCCTTGGCCTTTTTCTTTAGTTGGTCCTGCCCCTGCCCCTGCCCCTGCTCCTCGTCCTCCCACGTCATCTTTGTGTCCTTGCAGCGTGCTTCATTATGCGCACGGAATTATGCAAGCAACTTTAATCCCTGCAACAGTTAGATGGATCTCAAGGAGTAAGGAGTGTGGTGCTCCGGGGGCAGTTCCATAAAAAGCGGGCAGAACGCCCCCTAGCTTTCGCACTTATCTCTGCCACTTTATGCATTAATGGCGCGACTTTGTCGTTGTCATCCAGCAACATCCCCCAACACTCCTTCCTTGGGCTAAACAGTGGGCTGAGTAGGCGTGTCTGGCTTAAATCAAGTGCAGCCAGCAGCCAGCAGCCGGCAAGCTGCAATCTGCAATCTGCAAGATACAAAACGGAACCAGAAGCCCAAGCGGACCGAGCCCCAACTCGTATACTCGGATACTCGTATCCCGCACAAAATCCAAGCCACATCTCCATCCAGGCTTAACCAAAATGCAATTAGTGGCCACAATATGGCGACAGACGGTTTTATTGACGTCACTTTGGTTCTCGACCAGGGCCAAAATGTAAATGAAAACTGAAAACTGAAAACTGAATACCCAATACCGAACCGTAGTGAAACCGAAAACGCGAATCAATATGAAAATGAAAGATGTGGCTGGCGGTGACCACAAGTTTCAAAAATCACTAATGGATTTTTAATATAATAAATAATATGCACTAACATAAAATGTCCATAAAAGTGCTTTTGTCATCCATTAGGACACACTCAGGCGGGTTTTTTCGGTTTGGGTTTGGGTATGGGTATGGGTATGGGTATGGGTTTGGGCTTGGGTTTGGGTTTTCGGGGCCTTAACGGAGGGAGTACCTGATGGAGGAGATGGAGAACCTGAAGGCAAAGGAACGGCTTCGATATAATTGAATAGATACACCATTATTTCCATTAATGGGTCCTCTCTGGGTAACCTTTCGATAGGCCAACAAAGTGCTATTTTAGGCCACAAAAACCACACAAAAGTTTCACCCACCCACACATACGCACATACACACACCCCAAAACACCCACACACCCACAAATGCACAAAGGAAATAAATGGTGAAGTGGAGGGAAGGAAGAAAGTGGCAAAAGGCAGTTAGGAGTTATCAATGGGTAAGATACTCCCGCACAATGCCAAAATGGATTGAATGGAAATTAAGCATTATAAATTATATGGAAATAGACACACGCACATTAGTTCACACACACACACACATACACCAACACTGACACCCATACAGGCACCTGTGTGGGCACACATACGTATAAGTAACTTGTTCAGATTTTAGCTTTCGATGCGCTATCTGCAAAAAGTTCCTAGTATTATCGTACGAAGGATAATGGATAATATGTTAATAGCTAGACTAAGACCAATAATATATCATATATATATTAACATGAATACAGTTTAAAGCCAATAAACTTATAACGCAAATCAGAATTTGAAAAATTTCATTATGTTGAACAGCACACAAATTATTTTATTTATTTAAATTTATTTAAGAATTTAAGAATGGGACGTAAAATTATAAATAATTAATTGTAGTGAAACAATGAAATTCATATAAACCACCAAACGTCTTAAATTGTACAAATATTAACGCTCTTGTTATTTTAATATTTATCATGTTACCCCATTTGTGTACTTTTATAAAATAATAAATAATAAAAATAATATTTATATACTAGAGACCGAACATAATATTAAAGACTCTTTAAATTACACGTCCACAAAGTGTATACAAATCTTTCAAAATGAATACAAAATATAAAAGTAATAGTGTAAGAATTCCAGTGGTCTTTCAAAATGAGAAATGTCTCATGACTATTATCTTCGGTCTCTGGTATTTATTGTATTTTAAATTTGGGTAATATTTCCCTAAGATTTATTACAGTCCTCAAAAAAAGACAACTGGATATTAAAAGGGTATTTCGCTTTCGTTGAACTGAAAACAGGAGTCCCGTCCAAGTCATGAAATTGAACGAAATCAATAATTCATTAAAATAATGTATGCATAAAGGATGCATGTTTATGGTCAATGGCTCTGGTGCTATAACAACAGCAACAACAATAGCAACAACAGCAACACCAGCGGCGGGCAAAGGACACAAACACATATCTCACACAAACACTGGATAATCCATGCAAATCGGGCGACTATATACAGCCGAGATATCCGCATCCAGGGGCATGCATATATTTATTGACTCGTCGATGGCCAATTGGTGTCAAAAGCCTGACGTAATCCCCAACAATGTTGTTAACAAGTGGCAGTGGCAGTGGCAGTGGCCAAGTACTCGCACTAACTGGTTGGAAAAGCGGATTGCGATTGTGTGCCCGGTGGGTTAAAACTTTGCAATAAACTGAAATCCTCCAGTCCCGAAAATTGTTCTTGGCAGGAAGCGGTCCGAAATAAAGAAGACGCAGACGACGAAGGCGCGGGCAAAACAATCAAGGAAGCACTTAACCGAATGAAACACAAGTAAACAAATGAAAGTAAGCAAACACAAGACAAGCCATAGAGCAAATAGCCGGAGCAAGGCGCAGATAAAGATACAGATACAGATACAGATACAGATGCAGATGCAGATACAGATACTGGTCCGGGCCAAGTGCAAGTCCAAGGAGATGAGGCCCAGACGCTGCGGCCTCTTCTGCCTCTTCCTCCGCTGGCCTGGTCAAAACTAAAGCAATGAAATAAAATGAAAATGCATTAAGTATGCAGATGGAGTGCAGAGCCCTCTCCGCTGTGAACTTCGCTGCTGCTCCGAAGTCCATGAACTGGAGTAGCTGCACTCGCAAAAATGCCATTCATTCACTTCAAAAAAAAAAAACGAAAAATATGTAAAATAAAAGATTTTGCAATATGCGTTATATAGAAGAGATTTTAGTTTTTAGTTATTGTTATGTTAATAGGTCTTAAACGAATACTGTCGATCATTGTTGGCTGTGAATTTCGGGATCTCGGAAAATATAAGAGCAGATGAATTGATGAGCCAACAATTTTTATAGTCTCAAAAATTTTGTATTAAAAATATTTACGAACGTATTCGAACACTTTTGTAATCGTCTAACCTTTAAACAAGTGGTCCGTATATCATGTTTTTTGCCTTATTTTTTGCGAATAGCGCGATAGAAGGTGATTCTTGTTTCTGAGTTCTTAATTTTGATCGCGATAAGTTTTTATTGAAAATATATATAAATTTATAATTCGGAACAGTTTTAAAAATTATTCAAAAGTACCATATTGATCATGCATGCAGAAATACAATATTATTTACAACAAACTCAGTAGAGGCAACCTAAAACTATTGCGTTATTTGAAGTTAATACAAATTTTGGTGTACTTTTGTAAAGGCAACAGATTTGAAATATTTTGCCAAGACAGCCTTTAAATAAAATGTAATTTATTTTTACTACGCAGGTTAACATATTTGGAGATTGATGCAAAAAAGTTGTAATAAGTTTAATTTAAGATAAAAGATAATCCGATACTAATTTAAATTTATAACCCACGAGGAAGAGAAGTGTGAACGGAGGTAATGTAATATCTTTTTTTCGAGTGTGGAACGCAGTTGAAATCCGGTTCGGGCAAATAGAGCTGCTAACGGTCATAACGAAGTTGCCACCGCTGTTTGCCACCGGGCGGCCATCAACTTGATACATGGCCCCGAGCAAGGAACTTGTCACTCAACGAGTGCTCAGTCAGAAAAAGAGAGTCGGAGTCGTAGTCGGAGTCGGAGTCCTGGCCGGCCGGAGGAGGAGTGAGTCCTGGCCGGCCAGTAAGCCCATAATGCAACACGCCGTCTGCATTTAAATCATTTTTATGTGCCGCCCTGAAGAGTGCAACAGAAATGGGAACTGCAGCTCTGCAATTGTTTTCACTATTTAGCTTTAATGCTGAAAGGGTCGCAAAACTGGAAAATGGAAAATAGAAAATAGAAAACAGAAAACGAGTGGCAACAATACGGGGCGTAAACAGGACAGCCGGAAAAACAAGAAACAGGACCCGGCTGCTGTCAGAACTTTTTCTATTAGTTGGATGTTTGATGAATTCTGATGTGTCTTTAATGTCACTTCTGTTGTTTACCGCCTCCCATCCGGTGCCTTCGATTATCATCAGTTTGAGTATCGGGGCTGAGACAGATGTTGTATCTGTAAACTATAAGTTGCCGATGAACCACATTTTCCTGATGGCTTTTCCGACGGCCTGTCCAGGCAACGCAACCGAAACATTTCAATAGTCATTTTCGAAAAGGATTGATTTCTAAAGCACTAAAAAAGAACAACCTGTGTGAAATGTTGTCTTGTGTTTGTCATTTCAATGAACAGGATGTGTTAATGGATGGACACCATTTCCATCGAAAGTGGGATAACGCACGTCTTATTTGCATTATCTGCCATATTACCTGGCATACGTCAACAGTATAACTAGGTTACATTTGTATCTTAGTAGGCTAACATACTGTTACCACTGCACTTCCTGGACTTGAATGATGTTTCAATATGTTTCAAATGCTTTGTATTATGAAAACACAATTTTACAAACTAGCAGCTAGTATAGCTTTTACAAAAAAATCGCTCAGACAAAAGAATGACAGTTTTATGCAGATTTGTATTTAATATATTGACCGATTTTTGCATTTTTCATATCATCATGAATCTTTGGGGGAATCGCATTTAAATAAAATGTCTAAATGTGAAAGGTAATCAATTGGAAATTTTATAAATTATAATTTACTGCGAAAATTGATCTAAAATATAATATTTTGTCTGAGCATGCCACTAGATTTAAAGTTTTATAACGATCATTATTACTCAGGGTTTTGATTAAAAGAAGGAAAAACAGAGCTGAATTTACTGGATTATCAAAATATTTTTTCAGTTCCAACATTCGAACATGGATTCCCAGGGTTTCGATAAAAAAAAAAACAGAAAACCGAATTATGGTTGTCTGTCTGTATATATGTCAAAAAAAATAAACGCAGTCATCAATTTTTAGTGGGACTGCAAGGGTTGTGATGGCATTATGTATAATTCGAACTTAATGAAAAATGCTGAAAGTTATTTCCACTTGTCGAATAAATTAAGTGCGTCCCGTGTTGATTGCGAATCAATGAACCTGTCCTCGGTTGCTAGTTTTTGCCAAGATTTTCAATGCAGTCTGCGCCTGAGCCGCTAATTTACTAACGTTAATTAATGGCGAAATCGAAAATGTTCGCTTTGAACTTTGCCGTTTGGCTATGGAAGTGGAAGTGGAAACCGCGGCAGCCGCACTTTAAGAGTTGCCCCGCCCACTCGGCCCACTCCGTCTCCTCGAATTTTCCGGGCACAAAGGAAATGGAACACTTTGCCGCCGAAGGAGAAGGAAGCTGCCTTGTGGTAGTCACTCCCAAAAAAAGGAGTGGGGAAGCGGGTGGAAAATGTGCTGGAAAGGGGGAGCTGGGTGGAAGACAGGAAAAGTTGCGAATTGACTTGTTCTGCGCGTGCAGGAGGATGGAAAACCTTTCAAGTTTCAAAGGAAATCAGGCAACGGATCTCGCCAATAGATCTTCGGCCAGCACAGAGTATGTACACTTTTTATTGAGTTCAAGAAAAAAGTATGTACATTAAAAAAAATTTGAAAATAAATGTGAAAAAAATTTTAATTTAATAAAATAAAAAAAAAATTTTTTTTTCTTGCTATCCGTTGAATTTTTCTTCTAAAACTATATTTTAGATTCTACCAGATACGATCTTCCGATTATGAAAAACCATTATTAAAAATGCTTGACTTCCTGGAGATGACTCAAGTTGTCCCTACACATTGAAAATGGTACCACCAAATCTTGTTTATAAATTTATATAAATTCTAAATAGTCTTTATTTATTATTAGTATCATGGACTAAAACTCACATCTTTCTAGGAGTTAATAGAAAAAATATTTAAGTTCCATTGATACAAAACTAAGGCACTTTAAAACTGCAAGAAATCGAGTATAAGGACAAAGAAACTTATCCATTTGTTATTTTAATAAATCATAGTGAGTGAATTTTGTTCCTGATCCTTCTTAATACGCTAAACAACCAAAGGAGCTCTCGATACGAGAAGGGCAATCAACGATTTTAAAATCGCTGTAGCTCTATTTTGGCCGTATTTTTATTTGCCGTGCAAGCCATTCCTTAATTGTCCAAAAAATCGAAGACTTCGTCGTGGGTTATCGATACGAAGACGGCACGCACTGAATCGAAAGCGACTGTTCGACGAGTGGAGTGCCGGAAACGGAAACGGAAATGGATATGGTATAATGCTCCGGGGGATGGAGCTGCGGCCACGGAGGATGCGGAGGTGGACTCAAGGTCTCCAAACATTTCATTTTCTCTCGCCTCGGCTAATTTTGCATGCAGCGCACAAAGGAGTTGAAGCGGGGGAGTGGGGGGGGGGGGGGCGTGGCATGGTCACGCAGACGATTGATTTGGAAACGGGCCATTGTCACGCCGTCTATGAAAATGGCCAGACGAGCAGGGAGTGGCGGGGGAATCAGAGTGTTTGCCGAATTGTCCCGAAAAATGGCTGAAAAGGATTTGCTTAAAGTCGACATCGTGGCCAGGGGATTGAGTATCGGTTATCGTGGATTGGATGGGGTATATTTGGGTATTGGCTATGGAATATGCCACCGGAGCTGAGAACTGAGAACTGAAAGCTCAACTGCACGTACGCGTGGTGTATTGAAAAACACACTGACACACGCTCTCTGTGGGACCCATTGAATCGGCAAAGTTTGTTAGTTCGGACACGAAATATTTTATTATTATATATAATTTGCCATTATGATGATTATACGTGGGCACCCTCTCCTGATTCACCATTCACCATTCACTATTCACCGCCCCCGACTCCATTGTGGATTCAATGGGCATTGCCATGGCCATTGCCTCGTCCTCACTGCGAGTGTTGCATACTTTATGTCCTTGGCGCAATCACAGCCATGTCTGCACCTTGGGACTGGCAGTGGGACTAGTGCGGGGTGCGGGGTGCGGGGTACGGGGTGCGGGGTACGGGTGCTAGCGATCCAATTGAATCCACATTGCCGGACAGATGATGATGGGTCAGTCCGTCTGGATGTCCCTGGGTACAATGCCCTCGCAGCGACGACAATCTTAAAGCCCCAAGGCTGAAGACTCCTTCAAAAGATTATCCTTCGACTAGAAGGAAAACTAGACACGGCAAGTCAAACTGTATACACCCTGGCAGTTAAAAGAAAAATATATTAGCCAATACATATATTTATTTAACCAGTTAACTGGTCAATATTTTCGTGTTACAATCATTACTCGTTGATTAAATGGATATATTGTTTCTATTCGTGTAAAAGTATGAACGATGTCTACGCAACAAAAGCAAACTATTCCAAATTGAATACATTTTTTAAATAAATAAATGTATTGGGTCGCAGAAGTAATCATTTTCTTAAATTAAATTAAATTACAGGTTGAAAAGGGTCAAACCACTTTCGATTTTGAAATTATGTGTCCTGTATGTTTACCAATAAAACATTTAATGCAACGACTTGTATTCTTAAGCTTTTCTGATGTTTTGTTTTCAATAGAAATGTAGTCGTGACATGTGAAAAATAAACTTAAAAATTCATGGAGATCAAATTTTAAACTCCAATCAGACTCAATAAACAAATTAATAATACTTCTATAGCAAAAGACCAATTTAGTCACTTATAATTTGCTTCGATCTCGTCGTTTAACGACATTTAATTAATTTTTGGAATAATCAACTCTTAGCTAAAATTATATTTTAAAAAAGGCTTGCTTGCCAATTGCCTCGTATTATCATCTCTTTATCCTTAATTCGTGATTTAGTTCCTTTTCTGGGAGCGAGATGCTCTTGATTATCATTGTTGGGATTGTCGGCTGATTGTCAGCACTTTGACATGCACAGCAATTGACATGGAACGGGGCTGCATAAATTAAAACTAAGGATAAGGATTTGCCGCCTTTGGCCCGCTTTCCCCCGACTTTCCGTTGACGGCAACTCAAGTTTCACTTAATTAACTGCAATAAGAAACTGAAATTAACCCCGGACCCGAACTCGAACCCGCATCCGAGTGGAGACAGTGACTGACGAAAGTTTTCCTTTCGACGCTGGCGATGGTGATGGCGATGACGATGACGATGATGATGATAATGATGATGATGATGATGATGGAAAGTGCAGGAAAGCAGGCGAAACTTTCCCCCGCTGCACTCATAATTCCGTTAGCTAATTTGCATCGTTATAGCTGAACAGTAGGACGTGACCGGGGCCCAGGAGATTCCCTATTCCCTATTCCCAAATCCCGCCTCTGATCCGTCCGGCAATAATTGCGTTAATAATTAGTAATGGGCAATCGTTTGCATGTTGCGCGTTGCCAGTTGCCAGTTGCCAGTTGCACATTGCATGTTGCTGGCGCGTCGACACCGCAGCAACATGTCCCAGCTGGCGGCAACATTGTTGCTGGCCGTGCGGGAAAACCTCGTCCAATTGGCTCGCTGAGGTTTTCCCGACCCGGCTTCGTGTTTCGGCCGCGGCCAAGTCGGAAAATCGGAAAAGCGGGCCTGCCTTTTTGCGGCGCAGTGTTCGTGCGGCAACGAGGCGCATCGGTGGTTACAGGTAGCTGGAACAGCAGGAGCAGGAGCAGGAGCAGGAACAGTGGCCGGATCTGGATCTGGCCATTCGTGCCGGACTTCAAGGTGCAAGTTCAGATGCAGTTGCAGTTGCAGTTCGATTGCCCGGCAGTTGAAGGCTCTAAAAATTTCAAGTATTTCCGGTTGCCGGTCGGAAAAGCGAAAAACGGAAAAGAAACCGGAACATGTGCATTGCCTTTTTGCATTCCGAGCGCGCAAAAGGAGCGCAAAAAGGAAAAGTCTGGGCGGCTAGAAAAGAGAGGTATGGAAATGGTATGGTGGGTAAATGGAAATGGAAATGGCAATGGCAATGGCAGTGGAGGTGATGGAGATGGAGATGAAGCTGGCAATGGAAAACCAAAAACCCAGAAACCAGCAGCACAACCCGGAGCAGAACCACAACCGAAACGTAACGAAACGAAATGAAATGAAACTGGAGTTCAACTCAAACGGAGCTTAACTTAACCTTTGGTCCAACCACAACCCTCCGGGTAGGTGGTGCATCGGCGGTGCAGTGATGATGCAGTGCCGCCCATTGGTGCCACCGGAGTTCCAGTTGACGTCCCACGCAAAGGCCAGCTATTTTGCCATTTTGCCACCATCGCCAATCGGAAATATTCATCATAAATTGATGCTCGTGCCTGTTTAGAGGTTTGTTTGAGAACGGGTGGCTTGACTTCACCCTTTGGCCTGAAAGGCATTTTTTGCAATTAATATGTTTCACGTTGCCTTTTTTGGCCTGCCTGAGTTTATTAACAATGCTGAAATTGATACAGTTAAATTCAATGGCGCTTTCAAACAAAACAAGATACATGTATGCAAAACTGAAATGTAGTTGTATTGGCACTATTTCATTTAATTTTTGTTGTTATTCATTTATTTGAAATATCATAATTCACTTGTGAATATAAAATATATAATTTCTTGTATCTTATTTTGTATTTGTATTTTAAGGTAGTACTAAAACCTCTCCTTACCTCTCTTTACCAAAAGGCATTTTGGTAAATTTAAAACATAACAAAGGTAAAAACATTAAAAAATGCAGCTAAGGCGCTGCGCAAAATTGTTAACTGGCCTATGTGTCGTATGAGTAATATTAAAACTTTAAGGTCATTGCAAACAAAAACCCACCATTTATTTATTTTTTCAAAATTCTTAACTTTTAAAATTCTCAACATAATGCTTCTTACTTAACTGAATTAAAAGGTAAGTTCTTTACACAAAAAGTGATCATTCGTTAAATGTTTTAAAGGAAGACTTAAACATATTTTTGATTAATTAAATATTATGTAAAATGGTTTGTTTCTCAAAATTCTGTTTCAGAAAAACATTTAAAAATATTTTGTCATATTTTGTGACTATATCAAACCAAAAATAAATACTTTATAATTAGTCTTAGGTTTCAGTAAACAATGGTTAAAACGAATATTGAAAACAACACCCCGTTCGTGGAAAAACCAATGCAAATCTACCTTACTTTTGTATAGATACTTGTTTAGGTATAATCTTAGCTTAAACGTCACCGTAACCTTTTGAATTAAAAATCAGCGAAAAAAGAGCAGGGACAAAGCAGACAAAAGTTACTCACTGAAACTTAAACTAAAAGTAATTCCACTAAAATGTTTATAACAAAATACAAATACAAATGCGCTGGCAGCGCAAAAGTGGCATTGGGAGGGGGTAGAAAAGCGGTGGGAGAGCGGTGGGAAAGCGGTGGAAAAGCGGTGGAAAAGCGGTGGGAAAGCGGGGAACGGGCAGGTGAGCTAAGCTGAGCTGAGCTGGCGCATTACTCGTGTTTACCCTCGTGTCTGAGCAAGCAGGCGAAATTTAAAAGTGAAATCAAACAATGCGAAAATAACTTGCAAAACAATGTCAAGTGTTTGGCGAATGAATCGGCATGCCTGGGTGGATATATATGTATGTATATTTGTTTATGTTTTAGTTTTTGGGGTGGAATTGGGAGAGCAGGCGAAGCGGAAACGGAAATTGCACGACAAGAAACGAGAAATGAATTGGACGAGCACGGCAAACTGAACAAAGAAGTTTGCCACGGAATCGTTACCTTAATTGTATTTCACTTTCAAACTTGAACTCGCATTGACATTTAAGACGAAAAACAGCGTCAATTTTCTTTTAGAAAAAGGAAGCATTTATATTTTAAAAACAGAAATTCTACTTAAATAAAAAACATATAACACAATTAATTTACCATTTATTTGAAGTCTCCTGACAAATCAATCAATTCACAACCCTGACTTAAAAGTGAATTCTCCTATCCACACTTTTCTAAAACTTCAATTTAACTATTTCGTTTTTTTTTTAATTTATAATTATTTCATCGAGCAACAATTTTTCTTAAACTTTGGAAATAACTTTCAACACTTCTCAAAATTTCAATTTTTTATAAATGATCAATAAACGAGACATATTGTGTTGGCAGTTGGAATCCCTGATTAAGGAAATGAACTCGGTAAAACCCATTTTCCCTTTTAGTTAGCAAAGGTTAACAAAAAAACATAAATGAAGAACCTTTTAACACGAAGAAGTATAAAATATTAAATAGGGTTTATGACTATTTAATATTCAATATTTATTTTACAAAAAGGCTTTGTAATTTCCATGTTTAGCAATGATCAATTTAGTGGTTTTGTGGGTAATGAAAAAAAACTAACATAAGGGTCTTCGATTTAATGAAACTATAAATTTTGACAAACTAAAAGATATATAAAGTTCATTGTTATGCATTGAATGTGCTTGTTATTGTGAAAATGGGCTTGTGGCAATTTAAAGTTTCAGCTTCAGTGTTATACGTAAAAGATTCATACTTTTCCAAGCTGATAAATCCTTAAATTTTGATAAACTAAAAATGTATTGAAAACCAATACAAGGAGATGAAAAGTAGCTATTCCCTTCAAATATATTTCATCTCTCCCTTTTTGGTTAGTCGAAGTACGGGCCAGTTGTCGTCTTGACTTGGCCAATGGATTTGCATGGCTTGCTGCCATTGTTGTAGCTGTGGTAGTTGTTGTTGGCGGCAGGCCAGGACCAGTTGGGCTGAGTAGTGTGTTTGTGTGTGTGTGTGTGTGTGTGTCTGTGTTAGCCAAGCCAAACTCGGCTTGTTGTAGATACAACCGCAACAGTTGCGGCGACACTTTTGCCGCTTTGAAGCAGTCGAGAAGGCCACTTGAGTCAAGTGCAGTCAGGGCAACAGGCGGCGGTTGAAGAGGGGAAGGTGGGAAGGGGGGGAGGGGGCTTTTGGCCAAGAAGGAAATGAAAAGGTACGCCTGGCGACGACCTTCGTCCTTTTGCCGCCTCTTGTTGCGTCAACATTGAAACACATTCATGGCTGCCCCAGTCCCTTTCCCCGTCAGCCCCTTTGTATCCTGCCCCCGGCGACTGGTTCGTCCTTTCCGCTGACAAAGCCAAGTAAAAGTTAACTTAAGCAGCTGCCAAGTGACTTGAAAGTACTTGAGCGCATCCTTAAGCAGGATATCAACTGGCAAAAGCGCTGAAAGGAGCTGCTGGCTCCCCCAGCTACCCCAGCTCCCCTCTCCCCTTACCGTTTCCTGGGGTTTTGTCTCAGCGAAACGCATGAAAATATTGTAAGTTGAACGGCGACATCGGGCGAAGGTCTCGCTGACTGCAGCCAGTGACAGGAAATCTCAGTCGAAAGTCGCACAACCTCCGACATTCCACAAGAGATGCTCAAGACAGTCACCGTTTTCGATCAAAAATCGTCCTTTTATTTATTATTAATGAATTTATTGCAATTAATTAATAATTGTAATAAATCAATTTAAACAATAAACAATTTCGAATTGCGGAATGAATCGTTAAATTAAAAACAACATTTTTAATTTTCAAATTTAGAAAGCTAGAAATTATCATATAGAAAGGTCTGTTTTTTTTTTGCCAGAAGTTTGAGCATTCTTAAACTATGGAATCTATATTAATGCATTGTAATAAAATATACATTTTACAACAACAAACATCTAAAATTCGCATTCGTAATAAATTAATATGTAGTATGTGTAAAATATTATTAAAAATCTATAAGTCAACATAATAATTAATTGATTTAATATTAATTTTTTAAATTTTTAATAATGATTCCACGAATTTTCAAACGGATTTCCTGGTCTTCTGTAATCGTTCCCGGACGGAGTGACTGCGGACCCCGGGCATCTCCGCCGGAGAGGTCGGAGCAGGACGGAGCAGGAGGGAGCAGGACGGAAGAGGACGGGGCGGAGGTGGTGCGATAGTCACTAGTCGCTTGTCGCGACCACGACGCCGGCATCACGTTGTGGCCTTTTATTAGATACGTGCTGTATCTCTGTTTACCAACTTTGATGGTGTTAATGCTGGTTTGTTGCTCGTGGTGTTGCCGCTGCTCCTTTCGGTCCTTTCGATCCTTTCGGTCCCTTTGCTCCTTTTGTTCTCGCTTCTCGCCTCTCGCCGGTGAAATATAACAGTCTGCTACATATACAGTGCCGCACACATGTGTGTGGACAGCGGGCATGAAAAGTGCAGCGTGCTTGGAAATTGTTCAGCATGGGCGGGGGAAATGCAAGGGGGAGTGGGCTGGCGCGAACCTTGACTCCAAAGAAAACGATTGGGCAACTTAAAGCCGGGCCAACAGCTGACACAGTTGCTGATTTTCTCCCCAACGAAACAGGAACTCGTATACAAATTTAATTAAAAGTGCAATTGCCCGATTTGCACAACGCTATATGCATGTTTTCGAGGCTGCACGAATGTAAGTATGTACAGTGGGGTATATACCGCAGTAACACTCGAAGCGCATTAAAAATTCAGCAGCAATTGTGTTTTTGGGTCCAATTGGAGGTCAGGAGACACACAAGCTGTGTTAGTGGGTGCAGTGGCGTAGTCAGCAGGATATAAACATGAAGGGGGGTTGGAAACTCAGAGGATTGCCAAGGCGAACCTCCAAAACAAAATGTCCAAGTAAATAATATATTTGAATATTAATAATTATTATTAGAAAAATATATGTGCAAAAATGTCTACAAATAATTCAAAGAAAGTTAAATATACTTAAAGTACAAAATTATAAGTTTTAACATTAATTTAATTATACATTTCATTTCATAAATGTGGTCTAGTTCTCAATTCTGTCAATACTTTTAATTCCAATTATTAAGAAACAAATTCATATTTATTTTTCAAAATATAAAAAACAACCGTTAAATATAAATACTTATCTTATTTAAATAAGAAAAGGTCACTTGAAAGTAAATAAATTAAATAAATAGGTAAGTAACCTTTTTTTCCTAAAAAATAAAACCAAAAAAAACCTTTTTAAATTAAATAAAATATTTGGGCAGTTCTTGTAAGCGAAATGGGGTAGTAAAAATGAAATTCCATGGCCAGGGGGGGCAGCCTCTGCCTTCAGTTGGGAGGACCCCCAGTCCGGAGGATGGCCAGCACGACGCCTCCTACTCCTCGGACTCCTCCGACTCCTCCAACTCCGTTTCGGGTCCAACTGGAGCTGCGTTGGCCTGGCCGTTGACTGCAGCGCCGGCAATCGCATGAACCGGAAATGCGCAAAACTAACGGATAATGGAAAATGGCGTTGGCAACTGGCAACTGGCGCAACCGAGTGTGGCCTTAAATGGCGCGACCCCGGGATTTCCCCCGTCAGCATCCCCCCATCCCCGCATTCCTGCATCCCGATCTCATCCGCGTTCCTGGCCAAAAGTTAGCAGGCAGGATGCGGCATGGAGGCGACTGTGTGGCCGCATAAACTCCCGAATAACGCTAAATGTCATGGTTATGTTTACATGCGGTGAAATTAAGCGGAAGTGGCCGTTAAAGTTTTCGCTCAGCTCTCGCAATTAAAGCAAATTAATGCGGAATTAATTCATAGACGCCGCTAAAGCCGTTGATGCCACGTCCATCCACTGCCCGATGCATGTGTTTACTGCTCCCACCGATTCCGATTCCCATTCCCATTCCGATTCCCATTCCCATTCCGATTGCGATTTCGTTTCTGGTTATGATGATGATGGCCATGGATGAGGGCGATGGAGTGGGCAGCACTCGATGATTAACCCGGACAAGGTAACCATGTGGAGCTTGTGCAATCAGCAGAGCTGTAAATTATCAAACGCTTCATTCAATGAGTCAGACGCACTGAAAAGAATTCTTAAAGGAGGGGAAATGCAACTTAGGGATACATATTTGACTTCAATGTACACTGACACGCTCCTAAACAAATTAGTTTGTCTATTTTTTAATGTTTTACTTATAAATAATAATCAAAATCTTTAGCAGTTAAAGACTTTTAGCCCTTTACTTCTATTTCCTTAAATTTATTAAGACAAGTCTGCTTTCTGTGAAGGATTTAATAGCAATTGAGTTAACAAAAAATAAACGGAGAGTTCTGAATTTACTACTTAGTGCAATGGAACTCTTTTAATTATTAAGACTTTTTTTTATATTTTATGTTACAGCGAGGCTTAATGCATGAAACCAACAACAAAACCAAATGGGTAGGAATATCGATTGTGTTTCTAACACTTTGGCTTATTTACATTTTCATTGTTGAAGAATACAACCCATTTTATTGGCCATCTTATTGATTTATTCAATATTCAAGTGAAGAAAGTGAAACGAGAAGTTTCGGGCATAAATGAATGAAATTCTTTGGCCTCAGTGCAGCATAAACAGGACCATGGATGGCCAACAAACCCTGGACGAACTGGGGGTAATGAAGCACAGGCCTGGCTAGCCAAATGGCCAAAAGGATGGTGGGAAGGACGAATGGACTGCCCGATGGCTTGATGGCTGATGGCTGATGGCTGGATGCCTGGATGCCCGACTGAGCTGGGCTTCGGCCTGGCAAACAAAGAGCAGGCATCGATTATTCCGAATGCATCATTTTCGATGGCCTGTGAAAGGGAGCAGGTGTGATTAGGGGCAGGTGCTGAGGCAGTGCACCTGAATAAACGCCAAATGGTGGCGTGCATTGGGCTCATTATGCCCAATCGTTGGGGTCCGGCTCCAAATGCTTATTTCCGATTGTTGCCCCATTGCAATCATTCAATGAGAATGGCCGAGCAATAATAATAATATAATTCGGAAAACTAATCTACACCAGAGCTATTGTCGTCTTCAAAAATTGGAATAGTTTTTTAGACACTGTCAACTATCAAGAAACAGCTTAAAAGCTTCTGCATGGTATTCATTTGCTTAATAAAACTGGAGCGATGATAAAGTTTCTTTATAAACCAAACCCGAATACCAGACAAACTTTTTAAAAATAAATTGGCATACATCAGTATAATGATTCATTATGTCGCTATCCAAAAACTAAAGCTATAAAAACTAAAGAATTTTGGTAGAATTGGTAGACTAGAGATATATGTATGTATATACTTTAAAATTTTCTAAAAATAAAGTCGATTCAATTAACCACTAAAGATTGAAATGTACTAATATTTAGATTTGAATTTTTTGTTTTCATGACTTCACCCCGAACCAAACAAAATTCACATAAAATTATTATTATTAATTATTAATTAGGCGATACATGTGTATAAAAAACCACTTAAGCCAAATAGTAATCCAAAGACGTGATCCTCCCAGGATCAATTGACTGTAAAGGAAAAGATGAATAGATCCTGGCAGCTTTGGCCGATTCGCCGCCTTTTCAGCCCGGCAAATTGCCCAACAAGTTGCCGAATTTCAGCTGAAACGCCATCGGGGAAGGGGGCGGGGGGGAAGGTCAGAGGGCAAGAGCGGCCAAAAGTTGGCTCAACGAAAACGAAATTGTGGCCACACATCAATGGGCACGAACGGTGGATTAAAGGGAGCGGGGAGCAGGTGGAGCCTCCAGGGCAGCGATGCGTGCCAGAATCTTGTGCCCCATGTAGATTCCACCACCCCACCCCAGTCCAGTTTTGCACCTCCTTTTGTGGCACGTGCACGCACATTGGTTGCAGTGGAAAGGGGCACCGAGTGTGTCCCCAAACTTGGCTTTAGTTTTGACTCTGACTCGGTGACTCTCATCGCCTTAATTGCTATTCTAAGCAGGCTGCACTTCATTGTCGTTGGCGCAACAGGAGTGGCGCGTGCCACGCCCACTCTCTCCACCGCCGCCTCCTCCTGCGTTGCGGTAATTAAATTAGACACTGCCTGCCTTCAATCCAGGCAACACCGGAAAATTGCGGTTGGCGGAATGTGTGGCATCAATGGACGAACAAGGCAAACATTCTCGAGGAAACAAAGAGACATTAAAGCTGGAAATTTGACATACGGCTTTTGAAAAATAGAAGAGTTAACATTAATGGATTCCCGATCATTGAATTAGTGTAAATACTTATTTATGTGGCTTAAAAATGATTTATAGTTGTCTGTAAATATTATTTCTTGAAGCCATACAAAATATATGTACATTTATGATGGGTTAAGAAATCTTGAATTATTTTGGGGGACTAATAGTCAAACAATTTACAAGCGAAAGTAAATTAAAGAACATGCTTCGTGTGTCTTGACTATAAGATATTTGTTGAACTTATATTGACAGTATGTCTAAAACAATTTCCTTGAAATAATGCGTTGAAGTCGTTTCGCAAATAAATAGCATAAAGACAGAATCAATTTGGGCGCCCATCAAAGGTCAGAATCGGTTCGGGATTAATGCGATGCAGCCAGGATTCACCTCCAGTAAATTTCCGGTTGGACAAAGCCTCTTGACAATATATCAATCAGGCAGTTGGACCGAATCGGAGCATCCTGTCCGGCCGTTCCGTTCGTTACTCGAACTTTTCACTTGGCAATTCAACAACAATTGCAAATACTTAATATTTATTTATTTGCCATTTTGTTCTGTTTGCCTGTTTGCCTGTTTACATTGTCCTAGGTGCTGCCTCCTGTTGCTGCTCCCTGCATTCCAGCATCCTGCATCCTTGCATCCTTGGGCTCGTGTTTGTTTGACTTTGGTCGTCATGTGTTGCAGTTTGGCCAGCCTTTCCCCCGACCTCTCCCATTGAAAGCCGAGATCTCTGAGCTTTTGGTTTTTGCGTTTGACCAAAAGTTTCCATGCAGACAGTCGAGCTGAGGAGCGGAGGAGCGGGGGAGCGGGGGAGCGGGCTGCACGCAAATCGCTTGCTATTTTAATTAGTTTGTCCAAAAGGCCAACAACTTGGGCAAACAAACAAATACTCGGACCTGCAGGGCATGCGGAATTCAATTATGCCGGCTTAATTGCTTAAACGCTTGAGGACCGCCCTCAAGGAGTGCAGAAACTGGAAATCTGGTGGATCAGGAGTGGTGGGATTATATCTATAATCGGATAACATCGTTCGTATATAATAATTGTTAACAAAACATTGATGCAATTAAGTAAGTATTAGTGAACTACTCTTTGAACGAACAAATACCTACAGCAGAAGATTAAGCAATTTATTTTACAATTGTAAATGCTTGGATACGGTTGCTCCAAAGCTTATTTTGTACGCCTGAAATGAAAGGTTGAAATGAAATAAAGGATAATAATGTGGATTTATTTACTTTATTTTGAATATACGAAATAATTATTTTTATTACCTTAAGAGCTTAATGTGATAATTAAGCAAGCATTAGTTTATCTTTAACAAATAATTACTTTCAATTTTTGTTTTGTGAAATATTTAAATATACAAAAATGTACAACTATCTTTCAATAATCTTCGCTGACTGGCAATGATTTGAGAGTTTAATAGTTAGCCACCGGGCGGATGCTTTTTCTTTTCTTTTTATTGCATTCCCAGCAAATTCAATATATTTCCCCTAAATTTTATATTTTATGCTCAGTATGGGCGCCCTGCCAGTTTTCCCATTTCCCCATTTTCCCATTTCCCCAATCCCGTTCCTATATGGGAGTCATCATCGTTGATAGTGCCCGCGGCGTTTTCTATAACGCGTCCGATTTTATTACATATTGTGTGTTTATTGTCAACGCACACAGGCTCACACACACACACACACACAACAAAAAAATGGGAAGGACACACTATTGCAATTTTGTTAAAAAATATGGATGAAGTGGGTGATTTTGCGGGGGCAAGAAATGGGGAAGTGGAAAAGGGGAAAGCGAAGAAAGGGAAAGGGGCATAATGCCCTAGAGCGCCATAAGGGATGATGGGAATTTCACTAAGAATTTTTCATTTCCTTTGACTTTGTGTGAGTGTGAACCCACGGACACACATGTGTGTGTTACTTTCGCAGTGTGTCAGCAGAGAGAAAAACTATTTCTTTATTACTAAAGATTTAAAATTATACTGTTTAGTTAATCCTGTTTTTAGTATGACACATTTTTATTTTGGCAAATAATATATATGTGAAATGAAAAATGTTAGTTCACTTATGATTTTCTTTTCCATTTGGCCATGTGAAGACATTGACTATAAAAGGTAAGGTTTTTTTCTGAGTGCATATGCGTGTGTTTGGGTGTCCCCCTGTACGGGTGTGTATGTGTGTTTGTGAGAAACTGCCCAAGGGGGAGGAGCATAAGCATGGCCGATGATGCTGATGATATGGCGACCGACTCTACTACTCCTCCTATATATTCCTCCAGACAACGACCAACGACGACTATTCAATATTTCCTTGGGCGCCCTCTTTTGGCAGCAGGAGGGGGAGGGGGACGAGGAGTATGGCGAATTTCAGGGGGCCAATGGAGACCGTCTCCTAGGCTGCCCCGCCTGCCAATTGGACGGTGTCGACGCCGGATATTGGCCAGTTCGGTGTCCGAATTGCGTTCATCATCGTTCACTTTGCCAGTTGCTGGCCAAGAAAATTACTAAATTTTTCATTCGAGTGGATCAGTTAATTTGCGGTGACCACTTGCCCATTAATGCCGACCTTTTGTGGGTTGATTTATTTGCTGTTTTTGTGGCTATGGCCATCGGGAATACAATGCTAAGGAGATTAAATAGTTCCGGGCTTATAGATTCTTCTATCAAGTTTATTTGGTACTAATCGAAAGTTCTTATTAACATGTTATTTATTTATACAAATTGTTTATTATTAATATGCTATGAATTTAAGCCAAGCTCAAAAAACTGAGTTAAGAAAAGTTTTAAATTGAAAAGTCAAGTAATGGTCATTAAAAAATATAATAGAATTTTATACAGATGGTAGTATTCAAAAGAGTAGGGTGAAATATACCATTAAATTATTATTTAGAAAAACTGAACTTTTTTTTTGTATTTACTTTTTCAATAATTTTTTTTTTTAAACATATTTTTTTTAGTATTTCGAAGAGAAACCAATGTTTGGGCTTTTTTTGTAAGTTTTGATTTATTCTCTTTGCATTTAAAACATTGTGCCCCTTTGTAAAATGAATATTCAACAAAGGGCTTCGATTCAATAAAGCTTATGGATTATATAGAGTTCCCCTACAGTCGCTGCAATGCCTTTAATCAGTATTTCCAATTCCGAAATAATCTTGGCTTTAGCTTGACCTACCTCCTGAGATTCCCCTCGCTTTGGCACTGTCAAGTACAATAAATGAAATCAAAATGGCAAAAACCGATTACAAAACTTGTCAAACTTCAGTTTTGTGAGCTTGTGAGCTGGCCTGACCAACAACAATCCACTGATAATTACTATCTGGGGAGTACTAACTTATAGCGGCCCCATGACTAGGACACTTTTCCAATTTCCCGAAAAAAAAAAACTGGGAAAATGGGTGTGGGGTCAACTTGTCGACACTTTGCTGCAACTTTTGGCTTCTCCAGTTTGTTTTTTTCACCAACATCTTTGGCCGAGTTGGGGGATGTCGCGATGGCAATCAAGGAATCGCAATACGTGTGTCAGCAGAAATCCAGGCGATGACACGCCCCCTCTTGGCCCCAACCCCCGGACGCCCCCTTTTCCATCTTTCACGAATTTGGCTTAGATTTCCATCACTCGGTGCGCGCAATTATTTAACTTTTCACAACTCATACAAACTAATAACGCAATATAGCGACAAATATTTGTTGACAACTCATACGCTCACGCGTTGACTACTGTGTAATCAACGGTTTCACAGGCCAAGTTGTGAATAGGGGGGCGTGGCTCAAGACATCTACAATAAATGCAACAACATTGTTGACTTATTTCTTGCGACTGGCGAAAATTACTTTATAACAGCTAAGTTGGCTGTCTAACAAAGGGGGAAAATGGGTCTGGAAATGGGGTTGCAAAATAACAGAAAATAGGACTGCGAAGTTGGGTATAATATTGCACAACTGGCCATATTTTGTTGCACTGTACTCCGCTTACTAATTAAATATGATAAATATGAGACGATGAGGAAAACTTTGGTGCAACGCTTGTCACCAACTGAGAAGTTGAAAGATCCCCACCATTTCGCCTCCCGGTTTTCCCCCACACTTTTCACTAATAAAGCTGTCAAAGCTAATAAAGTTGCATCTCGTGTTGCAGCTTTGGAATTGTTGGATTTTGTTGCAATTTTGATACCCTGGTAGTAATGTTGCAACTTACTGATGGCAGTTGAGACAGATTAAAACTACCGATGGCAATTAAAATTACAGATAATCAACGATATAATAACTCGAAGCCCTAATTGAATAGAGACACTTTAACTTTTATTTCATCAAAATAACGTAAGCAATCGCTCAAGAATTTACTCGAGAAATAAAATGATATACGGATAAATCTTAAAAAATCTTTTAAAATAACGGATGGGTATTAAAGTGTTACCTGACTGTACAACTAGTCGTATACGTTATTTCTGCGTTACATCAGTTTTTAATTAATGTTGTTTTGGTTTTCAAAATCTTTAGCTATACACATCAGACAGTCTTTACTTATGTTATAAAATGTTTATTATGTTAATAGGTAGTAAAAAGTCGAGTTAATTTGAGCTATACGTACTGTTCAACTAGTCGCATACGTGATGTATTATTATTTCATTATTATTTAAGTCTCGCTTAAGTTCGTTATCTTGTAATTGATTTAATTTGAGTAATTGTAATTATAATTGTATCAAACAACGTTGAAAGTTGTTTGTAAAAACTACTTCAATAAGAATTAACTATTTACAGCTTACTAAAGTTTCCTGTTTCCCTAAATTTTGTTTAGCATCTTTTAGGTTTGATGTATTAATTAAATGATCTGTTTTCAATTGATTTTGAATTGTGCCTAGAGAAAATACATTTATAAATGTTAATACATAAATGGGGCTTACGCGAATGAAAAGTTCCTTTGAGCCACCCAATGGAAAAAGCCATTGCCAAGGGCCATGCCCCACACACATGACATTGGTCATGTCTGGCCACGCACACATTTGCCCAACAATAAGTGAGACAAGAAAAGAAAGGCAGACAAATGTGAAATCAAAAAGTCGCGCACACAATTAGCCAGACGGCAAACATGGCTTAAGGGACGCCGCCTGTTGTCAGACATCGAAATGGCCAACAATGAAAAAGTTGTCCAGCTCATTGTTGTTGTTTTTGTATTTAAAGCAGCTGTTTACCACGGGAGGTGGGGGCGGGGATGGATGGTTGGGTGCCACAAACAAAGAGGATGGCTTTAGGCCTGCGAGGCGCCCCCATCTGTCAACCTTTCACATCCAAAATCCACCCGAACCTTCCCCCCCCCGGAAGGGAAGTTTTTCGATTATGCGCTCGTAAAACTCGCCTCGGTTGTGTTTTTACGAGTGCACCGAAAACAATCATATAATATTCGGTTTACAATATAGAAACAACATATGCAGATAGTGTTACAATATTTAAATATAATTAATAAAATGTTTGCTTAGTAAATAGGTGTTACAAATGTTGTGATATGATATGATGATGATATGATATGATCAAATGGTGCAATGGCATTTATTACAAATATGAAATATATATCCATGAAATCTAAAATTTCTGAAATTCGTTCGCCAAATTCAAAACGAAGAGTATCCTGATTTCTCATTGTGCATTTGTGTTCCCTAATCAAAGCACCCTCCGCCAACTTCCACGCACATGTAAAGCTAACAAATATCCTTTGTCCAAAAACACATACACCGAAACACACTCGAAACAAAAGAAAGTCACGTGTTGGCAGGAGGGGGGTATGGGGGGTGCTTTCCCAACGACATTGTCATAAACAAGCAATAAAAAGGCATAAAAAGCTTTGCTGGCGTAACAACAACAGCGCGACAATGCGCGATGCGAGGAGCAGTGATTACCATGTGATCAACATGAAAACCACCCACCCCCACACCCCAACACACCCCGCCCCGCTGATGACCCAGCCATCAGGAGGGCAGGCTTATAAATGTCCAAGGCAAGGACCTTGTCGGAAAAGCTTAAGCCAGTGTGAGATTTTCCCTTTCTGGCTTTTACTGCCTTTTTGTTTCCGTTCTGTTTTGTTTGCCTCCGATTTTTTGTGGCTTTTCACTCTTTTGGAACGCATATAAATGCTATAAATAAATTTATATTTTATTTCAATTTTGGTAGGCATTATTGAGTGCATAACGTAACCCTGCTTAAATGCATTTTACATTGGAATTAGAAGGAAGTCATTGCTCTCAAAAGCATTTTTCAAATGTGTGGGGCTTACTAAGGTATCAAACTTTCTTATTTCCTTATTTCTTATGGCCTTAGAAGTTAAGAACTATTATTATTAATTAAAAATCTCTTTTTGTAATTTCTGTTTCAAAAAACTATTAAATTAGGTACTTTCTTTCTTTGATTTGTTGAAGTTCTACTCAATAATTTTAATAAGAACCAAGGAAAGTTGAGGGGCTCGACTTAAAGTGGCCGATTGTAAATGAGTTTATGGTTGCGTGGATTGCCGCACGTACTTCAGCTTATTGGCACACTTGGGGGTGCCCAGTCCCTAAAATGCGCCCGTTAACCCGGACATCATTCATAGGACATATTTCAGGGGGTTGCTCGTGCTTAAATTTTGAAATCGAGCTGATTTTTCAGCATTTTGGACAAGACATTTTCTTTTGAAATTTTGTTATTGAGAATACCACTTGATTGGAAATTTTATAACGAATTATAACAACTAGTCGTAATGACTATTCCAACATTCGTCAATTATTTTTTAGGGTTTTTATTAAAAAACCGAAAAATGGAGCTGAGTTTGGCCAAAATATTTTTCTTAAGGGGTACCCTCATAATTTTTTGCGAGAAATATTTTTTTTGGAGATTGGAGATTTTATAACAAATTCAAAGAAGTATGACATTCCAAAATTTGACAATTATTTCCGAGTGTTTTGATTTGTTTTCCGGCTTTTGGTCAAAATATTCTTTCTAAGGGGTACCTTTATAGTCTTTTGCGAAAACCGAGCTGATTATTATTAAGCTTTTGAGGCGCAACAGCTTGAATAAAGCAAAGTTTGGAGCAAATCCTTAAAAATTATCTGATGGTACCGGACGTTCCTCACCTTGTCATTAGTGCAGCCTTGGCAGATTCAAGAAATGTTCGTCGTTTCGGAAGACAAATTGATGTCATTCAATTTTTTTTTCTTTTCCATCACTCAAGGTAATGTATTTTTGCATTTTTTCCTTGGAATCCTTTAACGCGACTTTGGCTAGAAAATTACAAAAACATAACCAATTCCTCGAAGTAATTCGAGAATATAAAACTTAACCACGCTTGGCACAAAGCGCAAAAAGGGATGAGTCAAAGACAATCAGATTGCCAAGCTTTGCAAGGACTTGAAAGACTCAAACATTTCTTTAAACGAATTTTTCGATTGTCTGATTTGTCTGACATTCATAACGGGACACCAGATTTGATTTGTTTCGATTTGGAATCTAAAGAGGAAAATATGGGTAATACTTTGAAACTCACATAAACAACAGATGCCTTAAAATTAATAGTTTACTTCGATAAGCTTCGTTACTTTAGCCCATATTGCTGAAAAAAGTGGACAATTAGTTGGTAGGTTACCAATAAAGTATACATATTTTTTAACATTTACTTGGGTCGTTCACGATTATTTCACAATATAATTATTTGAAAATCACTTGTAAGTTTTAAAATAAAAGCGGAATTCATAATTATTCAATTTCATCATTTGATTGTAAAGAAGGCAGGCAAAAACAAATTTTCTCAAAAATCAGGCCATTTATTTATTAATTTAATTTTATAATTATATTTATTATATTGACAAATATATAATTTAATTTTCCAGTCCAGACACAGGACGAATGCCTTATTCCATAAAATCTCTTTATAAATGGTTAACATTAACACATATATTTCTATAAAAATTTAATATAAATTAATTTTTTATAATGGGAAAGAAAAAAACTTTTAGCATTGGTCGTTATAGGGTCAAAGGGTCACCACAGGACAAAACCACTTACAAATCAACCATGGGCGTTAAGACACTGATTTCGGTGCCCATGGGCACTATGTCGCAATTATTTGGAAGTGGACAACTTTAAAATCGGATATCTGTAAGAAAGGATATATGCCTAAAAGTGCCGTTTTTGGACACTTTTCTACACCGCCACTTGGAAAAATAAATGGTAATAAATTTTCTTTATCACTGAATTAATTGTCTGACCTTTTGATTATGTGTTCTGTTTTTGTATTGTAAATACATTAAGTTAGAATTTATTTACAATTAAGTCCGAACGTGTTTTAAGCGCCCCTTGATGCGTCACTGTGGCTAAGCCCCTTTGTCGAAGGCTGTCTGCCTACACAAACAAGTCATTTTTAATGCAAATATTTTTCCTGACTTTTTTGCACACTCTTGAAGCAGGTGCCAAACGTTGGCAGCGACGTCGACTGAGGCAGCGGCAGAGGCAGAGGCAGAGGCAGAAGCAGAGACAGAGGCTCCGATCAAAGGTTAAAATAAACTGGAGCACGTCATGTAAATGTTTACACATCATCACCAACATTCAGCTAAGCAAACATATCGACCTCATCGAAGCAAGGACGTGGCAGCAGGTCCTCTTTGCCGCCCCTTCCAAATACCCCCTCCCCTCCCCGATTCCCCCCCGTCCGCCCAGTGAGTGTTTGTTTTGGGGGCGAGGGGCTGCAACATTATTGGCGCATATGTTCAACACAAATTCCACAGATTGATGTTGGAATTTTTTTATTAGCATTTCTATTTTCCATCAGCCGCTGTCCCTCGTTCAGCGGCCCCACCCCCTTTAAGCCCCTTCTCAGTTCCACACATGACGCTCTTGTTTTTGCTTTTGTTATATCCCGAAAATGTTCGTCCTGTGCCATTGTCCTTTGTTTGCTCCATGAACCTAGTCCTTACCAACCATGGCCAGCCACCCCCCATATCATCCCCTCAAAACAAAGGCATTTTTAAATTGTGCGTTCTTTTTCCGTACAATTTTTGTTGCCCCGTTTCCTGCAACAAAATGAAAACAATGGAAGGCGACAAAAGGGAATAGCGAAGTAGGAAAATCGAATTGAAAGCGCCTAAAAGAGCAAATCGATTGATTTCATGTTGATTACCTTGATTTGTTGCCTGCTTTCCTTTGCTGTTATTTTGGTAAGCGGCTTAGAGTGTATCTTCCGATTTACTGACTCCAATCCGATGTTTACATGGGCCCACATGTATTCAGAATCCGTTCCGCGTTCGCATCAGCTCGATAAACGCAGCGATTTACAGATCACGAACTTTTTGCCAGTTCAATATGTAGCTGATTGTCAAAAATGGTTGAGTTGCTCGATGGCAGACTGGAGGCAGTGATACATCAAAGTATTAGAGCACTAATTTCACTCAGTCATTTAAATGACTTTTATTAGATTTAATCACTTTTGCATTAACTAAATAGTGAATCTTACATGATAGGTCTTTACATTTTTCTACAATTTATTAAACCTTTTTTAAAAAACATTAATTTTAACTACAAGAACTCTTGAGCAATTAATGAGAAATGTTTATGATAAAATATTTTTGATAAGGAGCCACAGATCTGTCTAACTTAAGCATTTCAAGACCTACACTCTCCTTAGAGCTACCTAATTCATTAAATATTTCCTTTTTATTAAAATTACAATTGATAAACAGCAAAACTTTAAAATAAGCCAAATCAGTGGAAAATGTAATCTTCAAACATGCATCGCTGGATATTTAAAAGTACGCCAACATAAGCACCTTATCAAAGCAGCCAAATTCAATAATTTATACGGCCATCTCATCGGCTTTAACCTCGGCGCAAAGAGCCAAAATAGAAAATTCGGAAATCTGCAAATTGAAAAGCAGCAAAGGCTGCATTGCCAAAAAAAAGGGGGAATTGGGCTGAAGTGGGCGTGGCCGGAAGTCGAAGTGGAAGGCTGCCCGGAAAAAAATGCCTCTATTACGTATGCCAAACACGAATCGAAACTTAAAACTTTGCACGATAAGCCGAGGGGTTGGGAGAAGTGCGCTAGGCAAGGTCAGGGGGAATTTCCCTTTATAAAGTATACTAAGGGATAGTAAGAAAGATGCGAGTGGATCCCCAGCAAAGAAAAAAATGTATTCAAAAAAAAAAAACTGAAATACAAAGTGAAATGAGTGGTGGGAGTGGGGTGATAAAAGGGGAATTGGATCTATATGGAGGGTGCCAAATTGTCAGAGGTTGTCAACTAAAAAATGGCATTAAGGTGGAAAATCACGTACGCCGGATTTCGCTTGTCTTCCCTGACTCACTGCCTCCTTTCCTTTCGGAAAATATATCGGGCTGGTGGGCGGTGGGCGGTGGGCTAAGGCCATGATGACGTTGTGTCGTGGGCCGTCAACGAATTGAAATCAAATTGAAAATTATACGGGTAAGTGTGGGTATATCCTGTACCGAGAGAAAATAATGCTCATAACAAAAATAGTCAGCCCATGGCATCAATTTTTACTTACATACATTAAACATAATTTGTGGCGGATTCACGGCCCTAAGAAGTATGCAACGAAAATTATCTCTGCTTAAGCCTAAATATCACTAATTTAGAAAAAAAGGAACAACGATTGAAACCGATTTATATAAAGGATTTCTGCACTTTTCTAAAATAAACTTCATAATATTGTATATTTATTTATAATATATTCATCAACAAATGACTGTAGTATGTTCTAGTTGGTTCTACAAATATAAAAAACAATTTCAATTAGAAAATTGTTTTTAAGTAATTACAAAAACATTTAAGAGTTTCACAATTTGTATAGCCTTGCAGAGGTGGGTTTCATTTTTGTCATTAAACTCTTAAAGTATATATGTTTTTGATCAACGTCGCCAGGCGAATCCATATAGGTAGATAATTCCAATTAATTTCAAATGTCTTAATATTTCACTAAGCTTTAAAATAATATATTCCATGCTTTTCAAACAGGTTTCCATTACGTTAATAATATGATCTTTACGCAATAAACAATATTTTAGCTTTAAAATATGTAAGATTCTTTTATACATTTTTATACAGGCAGTAGATGCAATGGTTTATTTCCAGTGTATCTGTATCTGTATCTTTGGCCGCCGCTGTATCTGTATCTGTATGTGCACGGAGTATCCGAATCTGTATCTCTTTTCGTATCTGTCGCTGACAATGTCGAGGCTTTGGGGTCTGAGTTGCTTGATGATGAAGTTGCTGATAAAGTTGTTAAGTGAATTGGCCTGGCTCAGAGTTCGTTAGCAGGCTTAGTTTCGGGCTCATGTGGCTGACCACGCCCACGGCCGTCCGTTTAAGACCCCCGTTTAACGCTTAGTTTAGTGGTGAAATTTTGCGCATAAATGCGTTTTATCTTGAAGGAGAAGAACCGCAGGTTGCAAGGCGCCTCGGCCCGCAGCTTTTCTCTTTCGCTTTTCTCCTTTTCCGCTTTCCTCCCCCTCTCCCCCCCTCCCCGGCCTTCCCTTTGCCCACTCATGCAGCAGCGTTAAATAAACACAATTTTCGCAGCTGTCCCGCCCCCTTTTCCTTCGCCTTGCGGTCGCTTGTTTCATAGTTTCCAATTGCCAAGAGTTCAGCGGTTGTTGTCGCAGTTTTTCCCTCTTTTTCCATTCTTTTCTCGGCGAACTTTACCCCAATTTTCCACCCGCACCCCTCCTCGCCCCCGTTGCATCTTCTGCAGCCCCTCGTGGCTGCGTTCCATTTGTTGGTTTCGGCTAACGAAAATTTTATTACAAGTTTTCTATAATCGACTTGTGGTCTGTGGTCGCCGAGAGCTGCAGTTTTCCCCCAGTTTCCACCCGCTTTTCACTCGCTAATATCGTAAAATTCTTATCGAGAGTTCTGGACTTCTGAGAGTTTGGCATTTATGCAAGTGTAAGTGTGTTTGCATTCGAAAAGTGGCGATTGTTAAACAAGATTTTTCAACGAGTGGCTCCATCGCGCTGTTTTCGGTCGGTTGCCATCACGATCTACGAGTTTATCGAGGCAGCAAATTGAAAACCCTTTCAAAATGCTTTTGGGTTTTTTTGGTACCAAATTCTAGAGATCTAACTATGCAACATATAAAATCTATGTAGCTGTCTATTGTTAAAATGTAATTAATTAAATGTAGTTTTTATAGGGTCCTAAAATAATTGTAAATAACTCCCGTTGGAATAATTACATTTTATTGCCAAGTCGGTTTTTATATTAATTAAATAAAAACAACCACTTTCCGAAAAATTTCCCTAACCAATACTTTTCTGTTGGGTAAGCGATCTTTACCCAATTAGTAGTTCTTAACCCATTCATATCCGCCCCCTGACCTACATATTTCATGTTCTGTGTTTTAATAAGCAGTCAACGTACTTAAGACAAATTCCTAGGTGGCTTGCTAACAGATTTGATGTTGTGCTTTCCCCGATTTCTGCAGCTTATGTCCGATTTTTAACCGACTCCCGACCGGTTCTATTGGCCACCGTTGAATGTGCCGCAGCATTTGCCTGCTTGGCTCACAAAAAAGGGTCAGTGGAGCACATTTGAATTTTATTTTGGGCCAATTGGCAGCTGACAGGCGAAATCGAAATCGAAATGTTAAATTTCCCCTGGGGAGTCCCAGTTCCCTGAAAAGGTGTTGGACACACACACACATACACACACAAACACACACACAACTGTAATGCCAACTAGGAATGGAATAGGTAAAAGCTGAAGTAAAAACAGAAATAGAAATAGAAATAGAAACGTGTTAAGTTCTTCGGGCTGTTGCTTTTGTTGTTGTTGATTTTGTAGGCTTGTGGGTGGCCAACAACAAATTGCGGTACTCGTTATTATCATGACAGTTACACACAAGCACACACACACAAACACACGCAAATACCCACACACACACAGTGGAAAACTGGAGCGTGAGGCACTTGTGTCATTTGTAATTGAAAATGAAAATGCAAAAACAACAAAGGGATATGCCAGGCAATAAGCACGGAAAAACACTCACCCACACAGAGGCTCGCAAACAAAGAAGAAAAACAAAAGGGTGACAAAGGGGGGAATAGTGCACTGAGGGAAAAACTTAAGTCATTAGATACCAAATTCCACTTTCATTTTATCTGTTTTTTTCTGTATTTTATGTATGTATATTTTTTAAATATATATGCTGTGTTTTGAATTACTTACTCAGGCCAAATCATATCCAAAATGTTAACTTCTAAACATATTTAATATTTGTTATATGTTTTGTGTTACAAGCGTAAGGTATAAATTTAAATAATAGAATGGTCAAGTGTTCGGTTAAGTTTTAATAGTTAATCTCAAAAAATGATCATTTTCGACTAACCACACAAAGTTCTGTAAGGTGCAATTTGATATCAAATAGTATCAGTTATTTGGTATTCCTCCTCATCATATTATTAATGATCGGTGTAGCCAATTACTGACAATTTTAAAATATAATGTTTTGAATTTTAAATAATGGGTATATAAATTCAATCAGATCGTTTAATTCACATTAAGTGTAGTTAAATAAATTACGAACTATTTATTTATTTGGTTGAAGTGCAATTTGTTTTTCGGTGTAGGAAAAGAGTGAAAAAAGCATTCGGTTGCTTCTTTGACATAAATGCTGAGGGAAAGAGCTTGGATAAAGCGCAGAGCCCCCCGACACTGATAGCCCCTCTCTGTCGCACCCACTCTCCCCGTCTCTTTCCGGCGCTCATTTGCTGTCTTGCTCTTGGCACGCGAACAACTGTCAATTTATATGCCGTTAGCGTGCTGTCAATGAGCATGAATATGAAGTGCTGGCCCCCTGGCCTCCTGGCCCCCTCACCACCCCCCGTCGTCGGTGTGTAAAACGGAAACGCATTCGTCAGTTCCATCGGAAGGCACTAAAAACTAAGGACACACTAATCAACAAACATTTACGCTGACATTGCGTGCATATTAAACAGTTTACTCAGCCAGCCCAGGCAGCCACCCTCGGAAAACTTCCCCTTCCGTTCCGGCGGAAAACCCCAATCCCAATCCCAGCCCCATTCCCATTCCCATTCCCATTCCCATTCCGAGTCCCAGTCCCAGTCTTAGCGGCTTGGAGAAGCCAAAGGCAATAGCGCAAGAGTTATTAACTGGGCCTGCCACGACGTCGACGTCAACGTCAAAAGGAGCAAATGCTTATCCTGGCACCCCTTTTCCACCTCACCATTTGGCTGGCAAACGTAAATTATATTCAGCAATTTATCATTTAAAAGTTTAATGTGCTTCTATAAATTTAAGTTGCATGACTCAAGTGTCGAGCCGAGGGTTCATTTGGGGCAGGGCTCTTAGGGGGTGTTGGGGGGTGGCGGGGGCGGAGCGCTATTAGTTGCAAAATAAATTGCTCCCACACAGACCAGAAACCAGAAACAGGTTCATGTTCATGTTCGGTTCGGTTTTGGGTTAAGTTTCGGTCCCCCAACCCCCTTCGGTGCTCCTAGCGGAATTTGCGGCTCTCCTGAAGGTCAAATGCCGTGCCAAGGTGAAATGGATAAATGCTTTAACATGAATTTCAATTGCCAATCGACAAATGGCCGTTTGTGGGCGGCAGGTGGAAATGTGCTTTGGATATCAATCTCATCATCACTAGCTTAATTGGCATATTCATTAAAAAACTATACCCCAATATTGATCTACAGTGCCTGATTAATTTAAATCATTCATTTTGAAACGCTATTCGGACCAGAATTTTAGCTATGTGATAATAAATAATACTAAGATAAGCCAAGATAAACTAAATTAATTAAAACAAATTTCGTTTTAGTAGTGAAAGTTATAGAAACTAAATGTGGCAAGTTTAAAAATGTATTGCACACTTAGATGTTTGTCTAAGCCTAAATAGCTACCAATAAAATAATGCTGCTAAAGGAAATGCTATAGATAAGACGGCTAAAATTACCCAAAGCCGTATTTATCATTTAAATTTAGAATCTGAATTAACAAGGATCCATCACACATGAGCCAGAAAAGGTTTTACTGTTTCAGCATAATGCATTTGCCGATTTAAAATATTTGCCAATCAAAAATATCACTTAAAGGTATACAATTTATTGAAATTAAACAAAGGCTTGTGCGTAGGTTCCATTTCGTCGCCATGGAAATGGGTGGCAAGGTGCTCCACGGGACCATCTGCGGTTGCAAGGAGCCAGGATGGAAGATGGAATGGAGGCACCCGAGTGCGGTGGATTCGGCATGGCTGAACCTTTGCCAGCCCAAGGAGCCGTGAGTCAAGGGAAGTCAACCAGGCGAGCCACGGAGCACTCGAGCATCCCGGCATCCCAGCATCCCAGTATCCCAGTATCCCAGCATCCCAGCATCCCAGTATCTGGATGCCCGGAGCAGCGGAGCATGTTAGGGAAACTATTTGCCACCTAGTGGAAGATGGCGAGCGGAATGCTGCCATCTGGGGGCGGGGTGGGCAATCGGGAGGTGGGGAAGGACACTTCACTCTGTCGGCATGTAATTTGTTTAGTGTGTGAAAATGAAACATTTTTGTTGTCGCTGCTGCCACCCCACTCTTCCCTCGCCTGCGCTTTCTGTGTCGTCCTGGAGGACATCGTAAAACACGGCGAATGATTGATGGTTTTTCGTAACGAAGAACGGGACAAACAAATGAAACTTTTGTTTCTTGCATAATAAAATAGCGTAAACAGCGTAGCGGGCTGAAAGGACCCACCAGGACTCTACAGGACTCTCCAGGACTCACACACACACACTAAAACCCAACCAAAAACGAAGACAACACAAAAAACCAGAGAAGAAACAAAGAATCAACTTACTCTTAATTCCTTATACAAAAGAATTTTTCAATTTTACGCCAAAATAAGTTTCGCCATGCCAGTAATTTTTCACCCCAAAAGGGGGCGGTCCAGAAGTGGGAGTGGCATTTCCCGGGGGGGTGGGGGTGTTTGGAACAGGTTGAGTACTAATCAAAGCCTAAGTGCATCGTAATTAGTTGTAATCATTTCGATGTAGCAGCATTTTAAAGCCACCCATCATTGGGGGGTGGGGGGTTCATTTGTGGCCAAAAAAGGGGCGGGGTGTGGCCCAAAAAGGGGGCGGGAAACCCTGCCGAGTGGCTCGACATGTTACCGAAAACCGAAAGTGTCAAAGCTTATAAACGTCAGCCATAATTATGCCTGCAGGATAATTGTTTAGACACATGAGCATAATGAAAACATGACATGGCATCCTGCGAGAATCAAAATGCGCCAACTGCCTGCCACGCCCACTCTACTCTGTGTGTGCGAGTGTGTGTGCTGATGTGTAAATATTTGCTCGTGTGGCTGTGTGTTGGTATTCTGGTTCTTGGCAACACTTGGGCAATAAACAAGCGCCTAAGGTGCCATGGACGGCGAACCTTGGTGGGGGGGGCGGGGTTTGGAATTGGCATTGGCTGAGCTGTGTGTGCGGATGTGGATCTGGATGGGGATGAGTATGGGGATGAGATGTTGTTTTTGCAGTCCAGGAAGCGGGAGCAGCGAAAAGCGCAAGGAATCAGACATGCGGCTGATAATTATTGCGAAACAAAATGTCACAAAACTGTTAAATAATAGTTTGTTAACTTCAATTTTATTGTAAGCAATAAGTAGTTATAGTGAAACCGAAATTATAAAAATTTGTCCTTAATGTTATTTTTAAAGCTGTCACAAAACGGATTTTACAAATCAATTTTAAATGTATCATAACCAGTTAATCTGAATGCTTTATTTGGCTGATTAATAATAATAAAAAAACAAAAAAAACACATATTTTTGAAACAATTTTGTTTTTTATTTTTAATTTTTTTCCAATTTTAATATATCATTAAAAATTATTGCTGATTTACAGTCTTAAAACGATTGAGATATGAGTGAGCTACGATGATAACAGTATAAGTTCGGGTAAGAGTTAGCAATCTTTTTTATATCACTCCACAATTTTACCACAAGAATGCTAAATTTATCCACGCGAATACGCGAAATGGGCCACCGCATAAACGCGGAAAATAGCATCTTTGGCAACGAGTCAAAGTTCATCCGAGGCGGGTGCTTTGATGAAAGGACGTGGTTTATGTGCGTTGTTGTTGTTGCTGTTGCCTAGTGCTCACCATACACCCACACAGGCTCACGTACACACACAGGCACACATGTTAATTACTGTTATCATTATGAATCGCATACAAGACTAATTAGTGTGTTACACTTTCATTTATTGTTCAGGGGGCAGGCGAGCGAGCGAGCAGCGATGACGAAGCTGACAACAACTCTCTTGTATAACAACCATAATGCAAACACACACATGAACCCCCCACCCCCACACACACACACACTAACACGACACAACACACACATGTTAAGTGTTTAACATAATGAACACGCGTATTACGAGGGAATTAACATGACATTTAACAACGCAACCGAGACAAAACCCAACGAAGGCTACAACAATTTGTAGCTGTCTGTGATTAAAAGTGCGACATTCCGAACCACCCCCCACCCCCAACCACTGAACTTTTTCTGAATAATCCGCAAACTTCAAGTTGAGATTTTCCATTTTTTTTTTTTAAAGCTAAAATCGTTTCCGTTTCCGTTTTTGGTGGCCCTAATGGCTTCTAGCCCGGCTAGCCCCGTCGCATTATCGTCCTTCCAGTCACTTCTATTGGATTTTATTGTTATGCTTATGTGGCACTTTTCATTCCAGCCCCTTGATTTTCCGCGCTTTTCCTTTTCGGGTCTCATCACATTGTCATTGCATTCCGCCATTCGGCGCAAAGTTTCTGGCCGCGGCCAAAGGAAGAGCGAAAGAAAAGCACTGCAAACTGTTGGCCAACTAAGTTTAAGTAGCTGCAACATAGATTCTTAGGACTTCCGCCATGACCAAAGCCCAAGGAAAAATGCAGGATGCCGCGCACAGTGGGGCACAATAAGATATTATACCTTTAATTGAACAGAAGCTCTGCAGAAACTTGAATTTTAATATAGACGAAAAAAAAATCCTAAGCTAAATGTAATTTTTTTTTAATCATTGTGAGCAAATATAATTTAATAAATCAATAATAGTTTGTTTTATTTTCTTAAAAAGCTTGAGTTGAGGATAATGCTTAATTTAAGAGGGAAATGCTGTCGCTGATTACAATAAACAATATCAATAGAATTTTTTTTTTTTAAATAATAATAATGAACATAAACAAGATAATCAAATAAATTTATTTGTGCACGGCTTCATTTCACAATTGAACAGACACAAGATTAAATTAAATTAATTGGGCAAACCCAAATAATAAAATCCATTTAATTTTATTAAAAGTATTATGTGTTCCTCAATGATTTACAAAGTAAATCATTAATAGACTTAAACCAAACAAAAATGGTCACATATACCCCATATGGTAATCCAGGCCAAAACATTAAATAATTTATAACGAATTAAACAAATACGAAAGCATTTTTCATTAATTGTGCTGCTGAATGTGATTTGCAGGACGAGACGAGAAAAAGGACGAGGGGGGCGAGGGGGGCGAACAGATGGACAGGCGCAATCAAAAATGCAAAATGCAAACATTGTTCGGCATTCGCAGTTAATAAATGGCGTCAAAATGACATGTCCGCAAATATGCAGTTGTGGGAGTTGCATTGTTTTTTGATTTTATTTCAGATTTAACGAATTTCCTTTCTTCTTCGTCCTCGACGTGGAAATATGTCAGCAATGTTGTTGCTGCCCCTGCCACGCCCACACACCACCACAACAACGCCCCCAAAGCTGCGCTAATATTGTGTATGTGTGTGTGTATGACTGGGTTTGTCTGTCCATTATGCAAATTAATTTTCGGCAACACCAACGAACAACCAACACCTTCACCAACACAACAGCAACGCAATCCAACACTCACAGAGGAAAAGCTGCGATATTAGTGACAACAATAATAAAATCCAAAGCAACAACAATAATAACAAAAACAACAACAATAATAACAAAAATAACAACAATAATAACAAAAACAACACACAACAACACCAACGAAAATACGAGCGACAACAACAATGGGCTTACCACAATGACAACAATGTGATGACCAAAAACGCAGTCAGCAACTTTGTGACTATTTCAACAACAAATTTGCCCCATGCCTCCTGAAACCGCACACCTTTCTCCCCGATCCCCTGACGATCAAGGTCCTCATGCGACGTCTATAGACCATGGTCCATTGCCATTCCCATTTCCATGGCCATTTTCATTCCCGGGCCAGCTGCATCTGACCAGAAATGCAGCATTGTTTTGGGTTCCGAAATGAAGGCTGATGGCAGGGGTAGATGGATTGAGGTAGTATCAGGTGGCAGGGGTGGTACTCTAGGTGAAGCTGGCCAAAATAGGGATAGGTACACTTTAGATTGGGCAATTGCCGAAACTGAAAATCTACATATACATATGTTAAGTAATCCGGTAATCCAAATATTACCGCTCTTATTAACACTAAAAAGCCACAAAATATAATGATGGCTAAATTAATTTGCCATCGTTTTGAATAATCTTCAATACTAAGTCTGCCCATCATAAATGTAATCAAATATATTTTGTAAATATATAATTTATGATCTTTTTAATAAATGAGCACATATGACAAAATAAATACAATTCGATCTCAGGCTGAGTAAGCTTATCACCGCTGTCACAGTTGTTAAAGCATTTCAGATTTTACTCCAATTTCTACAAAATATATATATATTATATATATATATATTAAAAAGGGACTTTCAGTTGATCACTTGGCGGTGTCTTATCCAACCCTGGACAGTTGATTTGTACGCAATATACTCGTACATGAAAAAACTTTACATACTTTGCAGGCATTCATGCGTGGCTATGTGTGTGTTACAACACCCTTAACACCACCCCGCGTGGGTGTGTGAGAGTGGATGTGGGTGTGGGCTGGGGGTGTGTGTGTGTGGTCGCCATGAAAATTGACAAAAATGCAAATTTATTTACAACTGCAGCCAGCGTCAGGGTCGAGTTGACGATGGTGATGGCGATGCCACGTGAATGAATGCCAATGGCAGCTGAAGGGATTAACGGATGGCGGGGAGGGGGTGCATAAAACAACTCGGCAAAATCAACATGCCACACACGCGCACACTGGCGAGAACACAGATACACCCGCACACCCGCACACCCACACACCCACACAGCGACACACCGAGCACATTGCACTGACAGTCGAGCTGTCAAATGCCGCAAGTGTATTTGAAAAACGCGGCTTCCAAATGCGCAAAACATTTCGCCTGGAAATACTTGCGTGGGTGCTTCTCGAATAGTCTTGGTTGTTTCTGACTGTTTTTGGCAGGCGTTTCCAGGGGGTGGGCCGGAAAAAAGGGGACACAGGTGAGTGGTCCACTTCGGTCAAAGTAACCGAGTTAGACAAAGCAAAATGAAAAGGACGAACAGCGCTGATTTCCTTCTTTACGCAGCTTTAGCACACGAGGGTTCACTTAAACATTTCAGTTATTTAACCAATATAGCTTAACGTAACAAAACAATCTCGGAAACGGAAATTCCATGTGGGCTTTGGATTTAATAATAACGGTGGACGGTTCACTATCTCGTTAAATATCTTGGAATAACAAATTATAGTTAATTGTTCAGATAGTCAGATAATTAACTTGCGCATTAGTTGGGGGTCATGTGAAAAGTCAAACTTAAAATAAAATCTTTTTCGATCAGTACAACTGGAAATATACACAATATTGATATTCTTTTTTATACTAGAGAAACCTCATGTTCCACGGTTCCTAGACGATTAATTGGGAGTCACAATGCTCGAGCAACCTCATTGTGTAAACTTTGAAATTGCTCCGATGCAGTTGTCCCCGGGCAATTAGGGGAGATGGCTCTCGATAAGGACTGGTGTACAAAGCGAATTGCAGGGCCACTTCCGGCGAAAGCCACTTTCACCCGTCAGTTCATTCCGGTGACAGCGACATGTTGGCCAAGTTGGATCGGAGCACTGGCATCGCCGCCGAACTGGTGGATCTCTACGGCCTGCTGGTGCAGTTCCTCCTGCAGGGGGAAACCACTCTGGTGTATTACAATCCGTCTGGACTCGACTGCAGTTGGAATAGTCTGTGGCAGCGTAACTTGACCGCCCATCCACAGATCGTTTGGCAGCGAAGATATCCCCATTCGATCCTGAACGATCGCTTCAATCGCGAAATCATGCTGCTTGCCTGCTTGTCAGAGGGTCCTGCCAGTGCGGTTCAACTGGACGACTTGACCTCTGGTCTGCACCATCTGCGAACGGTGCGATTGCTCATCGAAGTGGTGGCCTCTGGGCAGGATCTCTTGGCCAGCCAACTGCTTTCGACTTGCCTTCGTGCGGGCGTGCTGAATGTGGAGCTGTATTTCCGGAACTACAACCCCTCTCTGATCCTCTACACTTACCGGCCTTTTCCGAAGTTCGAGCTTGTGAAAAGGGGGATCGGGAAGGGAGCGGAACTCTTCGGCAATAAGCTGATAAATCTGCACAGGCATCGGCTGCGCGTCATGCCAGATCTGTCGCCACCGAACACCTTTGACTATCTGGATGCCAAGGGGGAGAAGCAGGTGGCCGGCTTCCTGTGGGACTTCATCGCCAACTTTGCCAACAGCATTAACGCCGGCCTGGAGGTAATCCGTCCCAGTTGGCAGGCCGGAGTGGTACCGGAAAGCTCCTTCATGCTGGAGTACGCCGCCAAGGGCAGTATTGATGTCGGCCTGACCACCACTTTGATAACCAAGCGGAACATCTGGACCATCAATCAGTACTCCTACCCGGTTCTGATCTCCAGATGGTGCACTATGTTGCCGGTGGAGGGACCCTTGCCAACCGCTGAACTTCTCGAGAGGATCTTGTGCCCTGCCTTGACGGTGATGTTATCCCTCATTATCCTGGTCGGTTGGCTGCTTCTCAGACATCGGATTTGCCGAATAAACCTAAGGATGGTCAGGATAGTGCCCCGATTGCTGGCCCTGCTCCTGATGGCCACCTGCAGTGCCCAGTTGCTGTCACTGCTGATTTCACCACCTCACCGTGAAAGGATTACTAGCTTCGATGACATGCTCGACACCGAGTTGAGTATCCTGGGCATGCGCAGTGAGTTCTACGACATTGATGGTTCTTTTCGGGCGCGATACGCTGGCATATTTCATTTGATTGACGATCCCAACGAATTGTACGACCTCCGAAACCACTTTAATACAAGTTGGGCCTATACCATGCCGTTTACCAAATGGCTGGTGATAAATACCCAACAACGATTCTTTTCGAAGCCTGTTTTCCGTTTGGCAAATGATCTCTGTTTCTTCGACTTTCTACCAGCCAGTATAGTGGTCGCACCGCACTCGATTTACTGGGAATCTTTAAGGGACTTCACATTGACTGCAGAGCAGTCTGGGTTGATTAAACACTGGATTCGAAAGAGCTACTACGATATGGTTAAGGCCGGAAGGATGAGCATCAAGGACTACAGCCAACTGGTGAAGCTCAAGCCCCTGGGATTTGGGGATCTGGAGCTGGTCTGGCGAATCTGTGGAGCAGCCACTCTGCTGGCCGTTGTAATTTTTCTGCTTGAGTTGACGTTTTTCTATATCAACGTATTTCTCAACAATTTGTAGAACATCACACATTTTAAAAGATTTGTAATGTTCTGATGGTTACTATTTATACGCCTTTACAATCACGTACAAATCACACGGGAAATAAAGTGCAAAACTAATCTGTAATCCATCTTATAATCTTATATAGCCAATAAAATTAAGTAAACACTTTTTGTTTAATCATAATGCTATAGAAGATGCCTTAATATTTAACATAAAATAATAAATGGCTTAAAATTATAAGTACACGTTCTTATTTGATTATAGTTTTTAGCTAAATACTTTGAATAACTTATACTTCTTTTTTAAGCTATTATTACAGATGGGATTATATGCATAAAAAGTGTGTCCTTGTTAACTTTAATTATGATTTCATTTCAACATATATAATTTCTTAAAGCAAGGCACTTTCTTGCCCAACATAGTTCAAGATTTTTTTGGCACATTTTCATTTTTGCCAAGCTCGGGAATATATATGTAATTTTATAAGAGTGTTTTTTATTTAATTGAAGATGGCAATTAGTAACTACCAAGATTCTAAACCATATTTAATCTAATTTTTATTCTATAACAATGTTTGTGTGCACTCAAAGTTGGCTTGCAATCAAAAGTTCAGAGATCGATTTTGCATAGAAACCGATGTCCATTTATTATTATTTAATATTATTTCTTTAAAATAAAACGTCTGCCAATTCGAGTCCTCACAAATGTGTTGGGCTAAGGCCAAATAACTGGTGAAAGCTCACGGGGCAAACTGGCTCAGGCAGATAAAATATGGGACTGGGGAATAAACAAACGAAACTTGACGCCAAGGAGATAAAGTCAAATTAGCTCTGTTTGTTTTCCTTCAAACGCAACGAAAAGCGATTAAGTGAAAAGTTCCGTGCACTTTTCCCGCTTTGGAAAAGCGGCGAAGGATGTCTTCTGGTCGATTTGATGGCAGCGGCAGCATTCAAATTGTGTTTGCACTCGTCTGGAACAGAGGGAAACTTTAATACCGTTTTACGTTGCTTTTCCTAGTGCACGCTCAAGGTCGCCGGGGAAAAGGGCCGATGTGTGAATTGGGAAATGTCCTTAAAAGAAGCCTGGCTTAAAGTCCCTTTAAAGCCGCCATTTAAGCTGAGTGTTGGTAACAGCCACAGCCACAGACATATGCAAGTACACACATACACACCCAGACATACGTGTATTACCCAGCGTTATTCAATGTCGTTCGCCGTCCAAGTTCTCGTCCTGTTCGTCCTGGTCGTCCTTGTCGTCCTTCTCCACGTTGCCGGAAGTGGCGATGATAACACGCCAAAAAGGAAATGAACACTTTTTGGGCAATGGGGCGCGATGGAGTTACTATAAACAACAACAAAAGCAACTCACGAAAACAACAACATTGGGGGAATGGCTATATTTAACTAAGCTGATAACCACGAATTCTGAACACCCTTGCAGGAAATAAATAGCTTAAAACATCGTATATTTATAGAGCTGTATTTTATTTTGCCATTAATAATAAATATAATTTATAAAACTACTAAAGTTCTTAAGAAAACATATATTTCATGATACAAATATTTAATATTTAAGATCACAAGATCATAGTAAAATTTAATTGAACTTTTGTTTGCTCAACTTAATTTGTATTACAAGTTAAAGCTGTCTTAAAGGGTGGATGACAAACTTATTAGTTAAACTAATGTGGTTTGCGGGGCAGTGTATTCGGTGGCTGTGACTTCCCCTGCCGCCACCCCCCCTCCCGCGATGTCGGTTATCTTCGCCTGTGACCTCCGCTCACCCCCCGCGAACCCGCAGCCCCCTCCCTGGCCATTCGTCTGCAGCCTTTGGGCGTAAATTTTATTGAGGTCGAATTGAAAATGTGGGGGATGAAAGGTGAAGGGGTCGCTGGAAAGGGGGCGCCCAAAAAGGGGCGGGGCAAGGCAGAGGCTGTTGTCTGAGAGGAGCTACAACAACAGACGACAAATGTAACGAAAAATTAAAAGCATTTTATGCGCAAATGGCGCGCGGCATTTAAAACGAATGCGAAATATGGTAACACGCGATTTGGCGGCCCCAGCTGACAGTCCTACACCACCAACCCCCTGCCCCATCAATGGAGTCCCCCCCCCCATTCACCCCACTCCCCGAGGCCATCACAGTGCGTATAATTTATGTGGCATTTAATGAAAACGGAATTGAAATTTAGTGCGAATTTATTAAATGATTTTAAATTGATGTTGGCCTCTGGACCGCATGGACCGCCCTGGATCCCAGCCGAAAAACATTTAAATTATTGGCCGGGTGAGGATGAGTTTTGATGATGACAGCGATGGAGCGACAAGGGGGCGGAGGGGCGATTGTTGCTATTTTTGGGGAGGAAAAGTCGAGGTAATTGCATTCTGAACATACGATTGGAAATCCCTTGCAGGACGGGAAAAGCCTAGAAAAGTAGTGATTGAATAAAAACGGATTTGAAGTAATTCGAGTATTTACTTTAACTTTGAATACTCTTCCCTACCTAGAGTAAAGTTATCTAATTGTTGTGAAAGAGAATAATTATTTCGTTTAAATATCAAGGTTTTCAAAAGGTTTTGATTAACAATTTTGTTGTAATTATAATTTATGATGAACAAGAAATATCAATAACCGAAAACCGATTTGTTTCAAAAATTGTTGTGTGCTAAAATCTAATTAGAATTTAATTTGAGGCAGTATTTTTTGCTCAGTTTCCTATTCCCGAAACAATTAATTTAATTTGAGGGGCTGTGAAATTTCGAACAGCTAATTAAACGTAATTCATCAGCCTCGATAACAATAAACGGAAAAGGGGGGAGGGAAATGGCAAATGGGAAATGGCATTAAAAGGGGGCACATCCGAATCGATGGTCAGAAGCTAACCAGAAACAAAATGCCAACTGGACTAAAAGTGAAAATGGCGTATTAATTAAATTTAAAGCGTGAGCCGACCGCGCATCATTAGAGTCGCACTTAATGCGAATATTGTTGCACATGCAAAACACCCTGCCCCACCAATGCGAAACCACGGAAGGTAAACTTTTTGGCCCACTGGCCAATGCTCCTGTTTGCGGCTCGTGTGTGCAATTAAATTGTATAATTTTACAAAATTAACAAACAAACAGAGTGAAAAATTGGAAAATCTGTCTGCAAACAAACGGTTAACATATGTACAGCTGGGACGGTATCCTGCGTGTGTCCTTCTTGCATTAATCACGCGCATTGCACCCGAATCGGAATAATTTCAGGTGTTATTAATTTAAAAAAAATACCCTTAATTATTCACATAAATAATGTAAGCACTGGACAAGCAAAAATCGGCAACGAAACACCCGGAAAATGCTGTTCATTATTCATTTTTGTCGTGCATTCCATCAAACTCGAATTGCAATGGTTCGGTTGCCCTCGAAAATGAGTTACATGACCCAAGAATATTGGTTACACTCGGTCCATTTTATTGTAATTTTCAAGGAATTTAAATACATTTTTTAATTCAAATGGGTCTTAGTCTTAAAATATTTCAAACGATTATTGAGGGCAGAAAAATTTAACATCTCTTTCGATGAACTGCGATCTCCTTTTAATTATGAACTTAAATAATTTTGAGTAATCCCTTTTTCAACAATAAAACGATTTTCGTATTAAAAATTAAAGATAATAAAGACAATATTGTATCTTTACAAAGCATTTATGCTAATATTTATAAGCCCTTAATAAAAATTAAAAAATATATACAAATTGTTTGGCGTTTTATTGGGTAACTGGTGTAAACAATTTATTTATTTTCATTGAACTTACTGTTTCCAAAATGTATCCCTTTTTTAATCTTTCAACTTTTGCTCTTTTTCCGATTGATTTCGGTACCTTTAAGCTGGGACAAAGGGGTCTGCCGCAAATTATCGGCTGTAAAAAGGACATGAATAATAAACTCCGACTGAAAACTGTTCACTTACGTTTTCAGGTCCAGTTGGCTGAATCATTAAGTCCGTCTGCGGCATGTTGACAGCACTTACGCCTCATCATCGCCATCATTCGCATCACAACCAACTCGATCGCATTGTGGCAGCATTTTTGGGCGTTGGGAAAATAGGTGAGTGGAAAGTGAAAATCGGCCAACAAGTTATCCCAGCCGGGGTGAAAATAAAAACCGCAACACCAACAATGACAACAATAGAACAACCGACCAACCAGGGGCGTGAACGAGCGTCCTTCCCAGGATAACCGGCTCCTTCCATGGACCCACTGGACTTCGCTTTTAATTCCGAAAATACCGCCAAACGCTGCCGCAAAATGTGAGTTATTAAAATTGTGGACTATTTGTTTTCATTTTGCAATTCCGTTTGCCGTATACCCCCTGAAATACCACTTTTTTTTTCATTGTCCATTTTTTATTGTTATTTGCATTTGCAGTCGCCTTTGTGCTTGTGTTTTTTATTTTTTTTTTTTTCGCAATTTGCATTGCAGGTCGAAGGGGCGGATGAGCACAAGTCGTCCCAGTTTTTGATCCTTTTTTTGTTGTGTCGGCATGCGGCGAGCCTAAATATGTTTTATGTTCTTGTTCGAGTGCCAAACTCTGCAGTGGAAATAAAGTCAAACTGTGACTACGTGACTGCGCTCAAGATCACACATTACATCACTTGAAAGACAGCAAAATCGCAAGTGTTTCATAAAAATAATAATGTTCTGACTAAAAATGCCAATTAGAAAACTTAAACTTAAAACAAAGAATAATAATAAATTAAAATAGAACTAATAAATATGATAAAATATAGTTGATCTGTTTCACCAACATTTAATTCTATATGCAAAAAGACTGAATTACTTAAACTTGAAACGAAGAATAATAATAAGTTAAAATATAACCAATAAATACAATAAAATATAGTTGAACTGTTACACCAACATTTAATTCTTTAAGCTATAAACAGTAATCATACTTTTTTTTTACAAGATCTTTTACCATTTGCTTAATTTGGTTTTTATTGTTTATCAAATATTTGTAAAAAAGTAATTTTTTCAGGAAATAATCAGACTAAGATTTCTGATTTCTTTGTGCTATAAACAGTGTTCATACTTTTTTTTCAAGATCACTTACCTTTTGCTTAATTTGGTTTTTATTGTTTATCAAATAATTGTAAAAAATTAATTTTTCAGGAAATAATTATTTCTATTACAATCAGAAATCTTAGTATTTTTAGCTTAATATCTTAAGAAGTTTAAAAAAACCTTTGTAAAAGATACTAAAAAGACATACTCCGTATATTTCAGAATTTTAGTAATTTGCATTAAAGAAAAGTCAAAACAAACCGTTCGGCAAAATTCCAGTGACATATATAGGATGTGCGAACATCTATTAAAACACGATTTTAATAGTTTGATATAGATAGTTAACCAATAATAATAATATGTATATTAAACAATCTAATGGTGAATTTAGTTGGTATTTTCTCCTGTGCAATACAATTAGGGCAACTTCGATGAGTGGTGATGAGAGCTCAACAAAGTGCCAGAGCCGATGGAAGCCGACGCAGTCACATTGTCACAGTGATTACTCCCCATTCACGGACCGCTGCACTGCAACAAAAAAGGCACTACTGCCAGTGGGGAATGCAACAATTTTTATTTGCTCTCGCTTGGCCATGTCGTTCAAACGTTTTGGTTGACATCCCGTCAACGTGGCTGTCTGGATTTTGGTGTTTGGTGCTTGGTGTTTGGCCCGTGGCTGACTTCTAATGGCAGCACACACACACACACACATGTCCTTCTGCTCCTGCCGCTGTGTGTGTGTCCGAGCATTCATTATTGCTCTCTCCATTTTCCTCTACGTCCCTGTCTGCATCTGTATCTGTAGCTGCTTCTGTATCTGTATCTGTATCTTCCCGCCGTTTCCTCCAGCTCGGTTTTATTTCTGCTGCTGCATTGTGGCACTTATTAAAAATTTTCTGCTATTTTTTCTTGGTTTTGTTACAGCAGGAACCTTGGGGCCTTTGTCTGTCCACCGAAACCGCCCACATTTGGGGTAATGGGTGGTGGTCGGTGGGTGGTGGTTGGTGAATGCTGGGTGGTGGCACGGCTAAAAGAGAGGAATCTTCTTTTGTTTATTTATCTTTTCGCTCGGTTTCGAATAACAAATCCTTTTGGCTTTACACATATTATGCGGTGGCAGCCCAGTAACAGCAACCCACTGTCATTGTGCAACGTGCAGGCTGCAGCCGTTGCAGTTGACTCCACTTTTGTCAAACGTATTGTTTTAAGCTGCCCCCCAGATCTTTCGACCCCCCCTGCCCCCCCTTTTGGGTGGTGGAAAAACCAAGCCGATCCCAATTCGTTCTGCTGCCGGTTTTTCTTCTGCCATCGCCGTTTTCCTCCCGTGGTTTCCACTGCGTGTTTCTTTTCCTTTCAGACCTTCTTTTTTTATTGTTGCCACAGATTGTCATAGATACAGATACTAACGGGTTTCTTCTTTTCTTTCCCCCCCCCCCTTTTTTTTTTGCATGCCTCTGCCTCCCTTAGATACATTTTATTGTTTTTGCCGTGCCGCTTCTTCATCAATCTTGGTTGCTTTTTATCCTGTCCCTCCAGAGGCGGGGGGGTGGGGGTAGTCCGGATGGGGTAGGCAGATTTCTATTGTCATTGTCGCGTTTGCCTCGCCTCTAACAACAATTCTGCATTCATTGTTGTTGTCTAACTGCATAAATGTCAGCATCAGGCCATTGTCTCAGCCTGCAAGGGCTGCTGGTTCCAAAACTCATTACAACGACTTCATCATCACCATTATCACCATCATCAACGATATACACGCACATCAGCCACCAACCACATTATCTCTTAAAGATTTCGGTTGTTTATTTAATGCACTAAGCACTTTGGTTCTCCTTAGCTCACGAAGGTCACTTCGTTTGGAAAGGTCAAGGTGATCAGAAAAGAGCCAAAGAAAAGTCACTTTTTTAGAACATATATACAGAATATTAAAAAACCTCACCTATTACTTAGTGCATTCTTATTTCTAAACTTGTTTTTTATCCTAGCTGACATTATCTTAAATCGGAAATTGAAATCAAGCAATGCTTAGTGTTGGCTATCGGGTGTAGAATTCATATTATTTATCAAAGTCAATTATGTAATCTGTTTTGGACCTTTTCGTTTTATTTTGGACAGTGGTGATTTGATTTGAATTGATTTGCACAATGTTGCATGTTGCAGCCATAGTTCAGTAAGCGATTTAAAAGCGCAATTTTGAAGCTGAGTACTTTTTAAAGTTCATGACATTTTGGTTCACTTTTATATAAGCTTTCAATTTTTGATGTGATCCTTTGTTGACATTTACAATATGCTGGTTCCACTGTGATATCGGTGTACGATATATTTTCCACAATTATATCAAAATCTTTTTAATGTTTTGGGTTCCTTCAATATATGCCAATGATTCCCGGCACTATTGATTGGAGCTATTTCAATGCCCTTTAAATAAATTATTATGTCCGGCACAGCATTCTTCGATCCGACTAATGGAGTTTCCAAGCCGACTTAGGATCGTCTCCTTATCGTGCGAGTGCGGTCACACTGGCTGAGAGTGTGCGTTCTAAGCGGCTTTAGTCACATTTCCTCTTTCCTTCTCCTCCTACAGCGGCTCAGGGGATTCCCCGACGATGGGCGATGGCCAAATGTGGAGTGCAGCAGGTAGCAGCAGAGGGGCAACGGGGGCGGAAAGGCCTAAGCCTGTCAAACTGTTGCACCTTAAATTGTGGCTTTCATTCTCGGTTCTTGGGTCCCGGCGTCTCTGGACTGGGCTCTTATCGCGTCGTCAGTCTGCGCTTCACGCTCCAGAAGCGAAACAGGATGTGACATCCTTTTAAAGTCGGAAGTACTTATGCTTAAGCGTGCGTCGACCAGCTACGACGACGTCGTCGTCAGTCCTTCAGTCCCTTGGTCCTTCAGTCGTCCTGCCCCGCCGCTTGTCAGGCTGGAATTCCATCCACCTTGCCACCGCAAACTCCTCGCAACTCGGCCCGAACTCCCACAACCTCACTTCCCTGCCACCTAACTACCTTGCCAACCTACCCAGATCCCCACGGTCGTCTCGTCGGCTGTCTTGCGTCATTTTTGTGCTACTTAAAAATTGTTGGCAACATTAAAAGCGCCACCAGCTGTCCTCCGCCCTCCCGTTCCCCTCCGCTCCACCCTTTTCTCCCACAATTTGGGCGACGAGGGCCTGACCAATAGGATGCCTCTGCCTCCTTGTCGCGAACACATAATACTGACAAAGGAAGTGTGCTGAGGCGATGACGTCACATTTCCTGCCTCCAAAGAGAGGTTTAAACCGAGCTGAATGATCGGCCTTCTAGTTTTGGACTGTTTCAATGTTGTGGAGCTCCATTACAGCTTACACCAATCTCACTCAATTCTTAGCTAAATTGCCATTGAATAATCTTTAAGGATTGTTAAAAAATAATGTACATAATTTAAAACTAATTTAGAAGAAACTACTTCGACAAAAAAAAAATTAAAAAAAGTTTATTGTAAAAGTTAAGAACTTTAAATTATTAAAAAGTAAATATGGTATTGAAAAAAAGGATGTTTGGGAAGGGTAATGGGAAAAGTAATGAATGTAAATGATTTATTTAAATAATTTAAGATTATAAATGATGTGCACCTTTTGAAAATAATAAATAAATAAAGAAATGTAAAAGTAAAACTTGTAATGAATGTAAATGATTTATTTAAATAATTTAAGATTATAAATAATGTTCACCTTTTGAAAATAATAAATATATAAATAAAGAAATGTGAAAGTAAAACTTGTAATGAATGTAAATGATTTATTTAACATTATTAAGATTATAAATGATGTGCACCTTTTGAAACTAATAAATAAATAAAGAAAATAAATGCGAAAGTAAAACTTAAACTAAGATATGTAACTTCTGCTGAAAACTGAAATTATTTTCTTGCCATGCACAATTACCGTTTAAGAGGGCATACCCGTAAATACCCATTCCAGATAGACCGTAACGCCAACACTCTTACCCAAATCGCTTTACACCCGCCATTGGAACAGCAGCATTCGGCGCTGTCTTTACGGTTCTTTAAGTGCCGTGCTCCCCAGCCGGAATGGAATGCCCGGTCCTGTTCAGTTCAGTTCGGTTCGGTTCGGTTCGGCTTGGTTCAGCTCGAGTGGTCGTGGTCCAAGGATTCCCGACTCCCGACTCCCGATTCCCGACTCCCGATTCCTGATTCCCGCGGCCGGACGGAGCCGGGTGCTCCGTATTTATTGGAAACAGACACGCGAATGCTGCATATTTTATAAGCGCTAATGTCGGACGCGGTGGGAACCCCCGGAGCTTTCGGGGGCTCTCGTTACAAATTGTAATAAACCTGCACATCCGCTGCCATTAAGTGACTTCTAATCAACTTTATGGCATCATTTTTTTCTCAGCAGCCAGGTGAGAGCCCAGGTGTTAATGATTCAATAACATTTGCCTTTGATAGCCGTTGTCGGTTGCGAGACAACCACCGACATTAATGTGGTTACTTTCTCTTTCTTTTTTTTCGGCGGACGAGGGGAACGACTGGAGCTGGAGGCGGTCAATTGTTGCGTGACTTTCAATTTGTAAAACATTTTCGACCTTAATGGGAATAGTCGGTCGACGGGTGGGTGTTTGGTGGGTGGTACTTGGTCGGTTGTCCCTAATGTATGCCATGATTTTTGCCTTTAAACCTAATCAATTTGCCTGTCTGGTGACATGGCCACCGACCGGAAGCTGAAGTTCACCCGCCTTGGGGTCCAACTGCGATTCCCGGGCATTAAAAGCAGTCATTAACTTTTAAATGAAGCAACGGAAACAAGATAAGCACGTGAGGCGACAGGCGACCCCGCTCCGCCGCCCACCGCCCACAATCAACTGCCACGCCCACCACGTCGCCGCAACCAAATGACCCATAATTATTCAATAAGAAATAATAAAGTGTGGGGCAGAGGAAGTCGCCGGGAAAAGGGGCCACATATTTCCATTGATGGACAGGCCATGGCTCAAAGGGTGCGAGGGGAAAGGGGTACACCGAGAAAATATCATGAAGTTGCCAATTATATAACTATTTTAGTTGAGTTAAGAATTAGTATTGAAAGATGGCAAAAACTATATTTATACTTCAAGATCAATTTACATAACAAATATAAGTTTACAGAAATCCACAAAATTTGTTCTTTTTAAAGGAGAAAAAAACACTTTTGAATTGAACAATTAGAAACCTTAAGCATTTAAAAACCATTTAGCAATGTTGCTTGTTGTTATAAAATTACTTTTTACAAAACAATTAGTTATTTTAAGCGTTTAAGGTCCTTATTAATCCCATTTGGTGCAACGATTAAAACCTTTTGTATGCAACCGTTTAACGCTCCATAACTTTTAACGATAATTATAACGTTTACAGACTTAAATAAAAATGTTCGATTCAAGAGTTTAGAGTATTGAAAAGGAAAGTGTATCACTAAGTCACATATAGTTATTTTAGTTAAATTTTTCCCGTGCAGCAGCGAGTATTTTTTGACGCTGACCCAGACAAAATGATTGTTGCGTGACTGGCATGTTTTTTTCAATGAAAATTCCTTAATTTGCCAGGCCATAAGGCTCCGACAAACGCCCCCGACCTCTGACCCCTGACCCCTGACCCCTGACCCCTGACCACCGCAACGCCCTGTGGCAATGTTGTCGCTGTTAAGTAGTTACATTTTGTAGCGATTTGCCCGACAACACCAATAAAGCATCAAACACCAAAGCGCAAGGGGAGATACGGACCAAATGGGGCTTTCGAGGGCAGGACTCGGGCCAAGTTTGTGGGAATCAACAAACATTAAATTGTAGCCGGAAAAGTCGGGACCTCTGCCACTCACATTGTCTGTTGGTGGAAAGTACCGGTGCCGCGGAAAAGTGAGTACTTGACGAGCAGTACTCCGTCCCCGTTGAATGCCACACGAATTCCGAAACTGTCTGATGGTGCTTCACTTTGATTTTAAAATGTATTCCTTAAATTAACTCTTTTTTGAAAAGGGACTGCGCTTTGAAACTTTTTCTTTGATTTCCGTCATTTAGTTTTATATGAACGTTCGACTAAAGTGCTGTTCCATAAAGGATTCCACGGATCTGTATTGGTAGGGCACTAGCCTCGTCGGCTTGTCTATGCATTACTATTATTAAATCTAGAATTGAGCGTGCTTGCGACCAAGATAAGAAGCTAGTTAACAAAACCGGAAGAAAAGGATTCATAAATTCAAATAAAAGACTAGAGTATATATGTTAGAAGAGAGTTTGAAGAAGGAAAAGTAGAAAAGAAGAGAGACTGGGAGAAGTTTAATATTTGCGAAGACTGACGGCAGGAAATCCCAAAGAATAAAATACGAAAAGCGTACAGCTTTCCGGGTCTTAGCCAGACGGCAGACTTTCTGAGTCGGCTCAACCATCTTCTCGAGAACCTAAAGGCCTCAAGGGGCTAAGAACCGAACAAAATCAGGAATATATTTTAACTCACTAGGCTTTTCCAACTTCACAATAATTTCACTTTCGTTTGCAATATCTACGTCCGCATGCGCGGAGGCGGCAGAGCACAATTTATTTACTTGGAAATACAAAAATAGGTCCGTGTGCACTCGACGATGGCTCGATGGCAAAATAAGCAGACCCATGAAACTATGTTCATAAAGCCAAGCTTTCTATAACACCCCTGGTGCAGCTGATTTCGAAGTCACGAACTATCATCTGGCATCTCCCCCAATTATTTTTTTTTTTTTTTTGAAATAGTAATGGTAATTGAAATGGCAACAAAGATAGGTGCACCGTTACCTAACTGGGCAACTTAAGCAAATGTGAAATAATAAACAGATACATTTATTATATCAGCAGCACATTATAAATATAAACTACAGAAAAATTATACAAATTGAGCCTAAGGAAATGTGAGAAATTTTAGTATAGCATTGCTGGTAGTCATTAGGTCAAGACTTCTTGAGGATCCCAATTAGTTTTACCCAAAATACTAATAACCAGTACTCATTAAGGCATGCAATAAAGTTAGACTATCCTAATTTGGAAAGGCAACAAAGCTTGGCTTAAAGCGTACCCAAAGTGAAGTAAACTTCTAGGCAAAACATATAAACGTTTCTTATATTATAAGTTGTAATTGAGCCTTCAGAAACAGAAACTCATTACATATTATCCATTTGTTTTTTGATGATCGAATAAGCTACCAAAAAAAACTATCTGCGGAAGATATGTCATAAAGTTTGTTGGACATGGAAATAAGTGCATGCTTACATAACGAAAGCTTAGTTTTTTTTTTTTTGTTATTAACGTGGGGTTTAGTATTTAAAACTGTCCTTTGTGGACAATCAATAAATGTAGTGGTGAGGTACTTGGTTTATAGCTATTACAGGTGTAGTGGGGAAATAAGCTTAGTTTTTTTTTTTTTTTTATTAACTTTATATACTTATCAGTTCGCTTTGCACAATTAAATTATACTCGAGCAACGGAATTGCCTGAATTGAGTCTGTAAATTAACATAATAACATTATAATAAGCTAAATTCCGGACTCTGATCCCTCTGTCAACCACAAACTAGCAAAACTTTTCCGATTACTTACACGCTCATGGCCAACAGCCGACAGGCCATTTTCGGGAATGGTTGGGTTTTTGCCTGTTTGGCAGCCCGAAACCCACGTATGTACCTTTTGGATCTCCGGGCCATGGATCTCCGGAGACCACTAATTATGTGATGTGCTGTCATCTGTTTTGAATGCGAGATGCTTATTGTTTTTGCCAGGATGCATTGTGGATTTGGGGGAAACAGGAGCCCATTGTTATGCAAAAGTTCCAAAACAATGCGGCATTGGGGGCAATTGGGGGGCCTTTTGTGGCCTTTGACAAGTATTTAGTGTCACATCATTAAAATCGACAAACAACTTTTGTCAAACAACAATTCAGCAGAAACTACGCTCCATCCACATCCACATCCACCCAGCCCATCCATTCAAACTACGAGTGAAAATCTACAAAATTAATGAGTCATCGTAAAAGTTAACAACTTGCACAAAATTGTTTATCTAAAGTGCTAAGCTCCTCCGTTGGCAACTCTATAAATTGATGTCCTCGATTGGATTGCTCTGCCAAAGGGTCTCTTTCGCCGAAAAAGGAAATGGGGGCGGGGGGCGGGGGGTGGTGCACGCAGACGTAATCACTTTTTAAGTGTTAGACAATTTATGATACATGAAAATGTTTTTCCTGCTTGGCACACACACACCTTTTGCATCGGGCGAAGGTTGACAGTAAGACTCAAAGATTACTTGGGCTCGGCTTTCGTCCTGCTCAAAGGGTTTTCCCAGTTTTCCCTTCCCTCTCATATATATTTGCATATATTGGAGACGGGTGCGTGACTTGTTGTTTGGGGGAAGGCCAGATTAAAATCATGTTTAAATCGTGCTCGAGACGAACATTGAAAAATGACCGGCGGTGTGTCGTGAGTGAAGTGATTTTCTTGGGGGATAAAAACCCTTTCACGAAACCACCTCTAATGAAATTCTTACCGTGTGTTGTCAGCGCAATAAACACCTCAAAGTTGATGACATTTCATTAAGATCAAGGTGCGGGCCGGGGGACGAGCTGGGGGGCGTGCCAAATGAATTTACTTATGAAGCATGAAAGTGGGTTTCTTTGGTTACTTTCGGGTAGACCCCCGTGTCGCCCCAGACATTGATGAACATTTTCGTGTTCATTTGGTGAAAAGGTTTGTCGACGTCGCCGCCGCCGACGCATTGAATTTCATTAAAACAAGCGCAAAAGTGCTTTTACCTAGCTTTCCCTATCCACCCCCCCCAATTTCCACGCCACCCACTTTTCCACACATGCGAGGACGACTTATGATAGGCAGGAGATTCTGCAAGGACTCTCGCTATCATCGCGAGCTGCCTGACTAAGTGTTGCCGCCTTTTTGCCTTTATTGGTCTCCTTGATTTGCCTAAGTGATGTGTGGGTGGGTGGAAGAGGAGAAAAGAGAAAGGTGAGGGGTGAAAGGACAGATGACGGGGGAAGAGGTCCTTCTTTAAGCACCTGGTAAGTGAATTTTGCAGAAGGAAGAAGAGCTCTGACAAAGTGACTTTGATTGCAAAAGCCGCAGTTATTTAAGTTATTTAACGCTCCTTTGCCGCCTGCAATCTTAATTATATTTTGAAATAAAGGAATTCAGAACATAAAGGACGCCACAGCCGATCAAAGTAGAGGAAACAAGTTTTAAGTAATTAATATGGTTTTTCAAATGATTTTAAGTCAATTTTTGATTTTTAAGAAACATGGCCAATTTTAGTTTCTTATTTTTTTAAAACCATTTAACAAATGATTTGTGATTTATTAGGCACACTTTTACTTTTAACTTAACAAAATTGACAAACATCAATAAAACCTTAAAAAGATGTTATAATCTTTGGTTGCCCTAAAGCAAAACTTAATGTTAAAATCTCCGAAAGATTTGTGATTTATTGTCCAAAACTTTAATAGTCTTAACTATTTTTATTTCTGAGTGCCATTTTTCAAAGTTAAAAAAGGTGATCAAAAATCGCTTTTTAATATTAATAATAACTGCTGCAAGAATATAAGAACGCTACATTTTAAAGGCGTATTTCTTGTAACTAAGTTGCAAAATAAAAGCGCTGAAAAACTAAACATTTTGGTTTATCAAACAGACAAGACCAAGTACCCCATATTCACAACCGTGCACTCTGGGTAAAGGCTATTAATAAGCTTCATGATGTTGCTGGCAACATGTTGCCAAAGGACACATACCGACACTTTCGACAGCCTGCGAAGTGGCAGCCGCACGAGTCGTCCTTCGAACGCATCGGCCAGCTTCGGCTGACTTCGGGGCTGAGTTGGTGGGCTCTGGATGACGGGAAACGGGACTCCGTGTGGCGAGGACATCGGGAAACAAAGAAATCGGGACGCCAGTGCTGCCGAAGGACGAGCACGTTGCGCTAGGTCGGCCCAATGCGAAACGCGCTTGGCGCGACAGGTTCAGTGCTCGGGCAACTTCCTAGCGCGTCGGTTCAGTTCAGTCCAGTGGATCCCAAATACCAAACGGACTCAGTTCCGAATTGAGAATTCTGAAATTTCGACAAGTGTTTTTCGAGCGGCGCGAAACAACAACAAGTGATATATATTATAATTACTCTAGCTGAAAGTCTGAGAAAGAGTTTTTTTTTGTTTGAAAAGTGTTGGTTGATTATTTTCCAAGTTTTTTTCGAGTGTTGGCCAGTGCATTGGACCCGCATCGTCTCGCCTGTTGTATCCTGAAAAAAGGTAATTCCAAAACTTTTGAACTCAAAACTGTACCGCGGTAAATTGAATGTGCGTTCTGGGTTGTGTGTGTTTTGAAGTATGGTAGAGTAAATTTACTGTTCGATCCATTATTTCATTACCCGTCGATCGCTGTCCCAATCACTTCACTTACGTTTGTTCACTGAGTTGTCAATTGCATTATCGGTATGTTAACATTATCATTCTTGGCACTGCCAATCATGATTGAATGCCCATTCGGTTCATTGCATTTCTGTGCAGTTCCTGTTTTCCCACATTTATTTTCTTTGTTGTGATTTGTGCATCTCAGTGATTCGCTAAGAAACCTTTACCTGCGATTGTTGGGGTTTATTTACTCACTGTTTCCAGTGAATTAAACAGTTTATTTTCGTTGCTTTTGTTGTTCACCCTTGTTGGTAATTCCTTGAAAGAGTTTAATTCACCCTTGTGTGTTTATTGTTATGGCTGACAAAACTTTGTTGATCGGATAAATGTTTTCCATAACTTAACCAAAATGCGGCAGGAATTTGCTAATAATTATTTACCCTTTTTGCTGTACACATCCCCTGCTTATATCGTTTTAGCTCCATTGATCGTAGACTCCTTTAAAAAGGAGGTTTCCACCAGTATGAAACACTAACATATAAAATTAAAATTTGTAACAATGTTAAATGCTTTTGCGATTTTGAGCTGCATTACAAAATGTACTATTTATAGCAAAAACAAATTAAGTATTTTAAACATTGAATTCTATTTAGGACTTAAGTTATTAGGACTTATAGTTTGTCAAATATAAAAGTTCCATAAATTAGTTTGCCTTAAATCCAACAATGCAATTTGTTAAAAATTTGTCAACTTACCATTTTAAATTTAATCTGGGGGATTTCTATTTTAATTTGTTCTAAAATATTTCCATCCGAAGATATATCTGGTTGGGATTTTGGTCAAAGACTTCCGATCAGTTCGACGTGGCATGTAAGTTTTGATCAACAACAACACATTTAGGAAACTTAAAATCACTTTAAAATGTGATCATGTTACATTAAAAAAATGTTTAAGATCATAATTTTATTTGTTTGAAATGATTTCTTAATTTTTTAAAATATTGCACATTAATTTAGTCACGATCGGGCATCCTGATAGTTAATTTATTCGCGCAATCTCAGTTTAGGCTTTTATTAGCCACCTTAACCCACATGAACTTTAAACTCAACCAATCTCAAGCTCATCCTTGGCCAAACTTCACGGACTTGGCACATTCTTGGGGAACCTTTCTTTGGGGGCTCCTTCGAAACTTTTAGCCATCGAACAAAGGGCGCCAAAATGAGACTGCAGCATCCAGGATCCAGCTACCAGCTCAAGTTTTTAGTTGGCCGTGATTTATGTTTTATTAATATTAAAAGTGATTTATTAGCCATGAAATTTGCGAGCCCAACTTGGCCGGTTGTCCTTTTTTGGCCAGGTGGAGTGCTGGCTGCATACGCGATTGTTTAATTACAGGTGGAGTGAAGTGGGTGGGGGGGGTGGTGGGGAAGGATGGAGGTGTCCTGTTTCGCTGCAGGCTCCATTATCCTTAAGCGCGGACCCGGCCGCTCATTATCCCGCCGTCCTGAACTTAAGCTAAACTGCTGCACAGCAAGATTAAAATTGTAAATGACAGCCAGACTGACAGGACAAGGGAGGAGCATCTGCTCCTGCTCGTCCTTTAGTGTACCGCCCTGTAGTGCCCCTTTCCCTGTCCCTTCCACTCCCCCCGCTCCTGCCCATTTGCCGTCGCATTTTGTCGTGCTTTTAATGAAAATTAATTAATTAAATAACGTTTTTACTCATTCGCCTCGCCTTGCACACCGATTGTCTTCCTTTGTGTGGGTGTGTGCGTGTGAGGATGCATTTTATATTAAATAATGAAGAGTGTACAATGTATGCAGTGGCACACAAAAAAGGCAAAAAGGCAAAAAGGCAAATGAAAAGGTTTCCTGCCCCAAACGAAAATCTGGCCATTTTTGGTAAAGGATCCCAATCTCCGCAATGCACAGAAATAAATGTAAACAAGATTTTCGCTGGTCTAGTTTATCGATTTCTAAATACACATTAATTGAGGTAACCGTAAAATGTTTGGTATACTTAATTGTTTTTATTGTTTTAACTCCTAAGAGTTATAAATATATTTTTTAAACTTAAAGATTGTTTAAGCAATAAAGACACCTTAATTGTAGTAAATAATAATTTGCAATGAACAGATTCTTGTAATATTTAACGAAATAAACTCCTTTATAATATCAACAAAAAGTCCTTAAGGAATATTTATGTTTCTCATAGCACAAGAAAATTAATTCAAAAATAATAATATCCTAAGATAAATATGTATTACTAATAACAAAAACGAGTGATTTCAATGCTGATAATTCGATATATGATATATTCTGTGTAAAATTCCCCTTCAAATGCCTCAAGCTTTTGGCAGTCATGCACTTCAATTAGCATTAATTTGCTACTTGACTCCGACTCAATTCGTTGCGATTTGGGTAACCGGAATCATGGCAAGAACCTCTCGGCTTCTTGACCACTCTGTTTGCCAGCTTTAAGTCCATCTGCAGTGGTTGCCAAGCATTTAAAAAGCATCCGGTAAAATTAAAATATTATTCGTATGGGCATCATTTTTATATTTGGCAGAAATTGATCGTAACTTCATCCAACTTGATGTCATTCATTCGGGAATAGTATTATAAAGTTGCAAATGAGTCGGTGTTAATTGCGACATATGATGTTGCAAAAAGCTCTCTTTTAAATATTAAAAAAAACAATAACAAAAACTTGCAAATACCTTAATTATTTTATAAGACAAATATTGACAAAAATATAATATTAAAAATTGTATTTTTGAGCAGTCTTACCTTTAAGGGCTTACATTTGTTGGGTGTCATTTTTAAACTTTTCTAATTTAATCAAAAATAATATTTTCAATTGAAAATTAGTTTTTATTAATTGTTTGATTGAAAATATATTTCAATAATCGTTGCACTCCAATGTGAATGTGCACCTGTTTGTGGCAGGAATCGTTGAATTCGTCTTTTCCTGTCGAAACGAAGGACCCCGAGGAGAATTTCCGAAATGCCAGACAGTTTCAACGCCCCTTCTGCAGTGGAACAAATTGACAAGCTACCTGGGGCATTCAATAGTCGGTAATTATTTGGAACGAGGCTGTGACCGAGCGGTCCAAGTGATGACTGATGATGTGGGCATCGAAGTGCAGCGGAAAGGAAATGCATTTCAGTGAAAGTGGGTCTTCATGTTACCTGCAATTGGTACGTAGTATAAGAAGCAAAAGAGCTTAAGTGATTTCCTAGCAGGCATTAAAAACAAATCAACATTAAGCATTGAAATCGGGCGTGCGAGAGTTCCTTTTTCCAACCAAACCGCCATTAAACAAAAGAAAATTTCGAACAGTAATTATGAGGAAGAGCGGCAACAAAGGACATTGCCCAGCAAAGGACAACAACGGTTGCCGCCCAGCAAAAAGTAAACGAAATAATAAACCCGGTTCCGCTGCCCAATTTCCCCAGAATCATGTTATAAATAAAGCCATTTGCTTGTCTTTTCTTCTCGTTTCGGGTAAAGCCACTGGGAATGGCCCTTATAATGCAAAACGTCAGCGAATAAATCAGGCTGCAGTATTTAACCATAAGATTGATTGAGACCCCACTGAAGATTTATAGTTAAGGGAAAGAAAACTTCTTAAAGCAGCTTGCTTTTCCGTTTTTTTTTTTTTTTTGGCTAATAAATGACGTGTCACAGCGAAGCGGAAGCAAATACAATTAAAAACGCATCAGTGGCAAAAAGGTTACACATGTGTGGGGTGGGGAACGGGTGTGGGGCAGCAAAGGGTTAAGGATGGCCAACAAAGCAGACCACAAACAACCAGCACTTGCACATTAACAAAAGCCAAACAACGGCGGCAGCAGCAACACAATAAAAGAAATATTTTCCATACATAAAAAGAAAATTACACACACAATTGAGAGGAAATGCCAGAGTGCTATGGTTGCAGTTGCTTTAAGCGGAAAAATAATGCTATTACAACAAAACCGGGAAATGGTAAGAGCATTTCCCTAGCGGACCTCACTGCGTATGCGTAATGTAGTTGAATAATGCATAGAAAAGCGAGGTCAACAACAAAAATTAGCCAGCAAGACAACAGGTAAATTGCGACTTGATAAAAACCAAGCAGATAGCAAAGACTTTCTTGAAAATATAAAAATGTATTTCTGTAGCAGAATAATTAGAGGGATCAACTGCGTACGTACAATAGATTTTCATCTAATGACAAACCGCCAGAATAGAACAGAAATATTATTGCAAATGTTAATAATATAGGCTTATCGGTAATATATTAAAAATTATTGGGAAACTTTAAAAGGAATAATAATTTCAAAACAATTTTGTTATGTATCAGAAGAATACGTTTTAAAAATGTTAATACACTCATTATCAACAAAAAAATCCCATAGAAAATTCTAGCAATTTGATTTTAGTTTTTCTTGAATAAAATAAAATTTTGAAAAATTCTTCAGTCAAATTGTAAATTTTATTCGATATGTAAGTGCTTCTTTTTTGGTAAATCAAACTTCAATCCAAGTCCTTCAAACATTCAACAGCATTTATTTGTAGTCTTTTTAAGGAGAACCTAACAAAAAGCTAAAGACAACCGCGAATCGAACTTGCCCCTGTCATATATGAGTTTTCCCACTCATCCCCGATTTTCCCACCCGGTTCAGCTATTTTCCGATGGCCTTGCACGCCACTTTCCCCCTTTTCGCATGTGTAGCTGCAATAAGCGAGTTGGGCAGATCATTTACACAACATTTGCATCGAGCGAAAGCCAAATAAAGCCTGGAGTACTGAGGGGATGTTTGGGAGTTAAGCCACTTGAATTTTGATTAGACTCGTTCGCCAGAAATGTCGACACAAATATTCATTTAAATATCAACAATAAAAGCCGAAACAAGATAGCGAACAACTTAATGTATGGCAGCAGTCGCATATTAAGTGTATTTAATGCAAACGTGTGTGTGGAGGGCTTGAATCCACACATTTCTATCAAATTTTCGTCCTTGATTGAAGTGTCTTCTATAACCACGGGCCTTGAGCCGAATTTAGCTCGTTGATATTGGCAAATGATAAAAGCCCACTGGCTGTTTTGGATTTCCCAAGTTATTTCACACTTTCTGCCAAATATTTGCACACATATTAAGCTATGCCAAAAATTAAAGCCGATTAAATCGAAATTAATATTGCAGCCCACTGGCTTTTTTAAAAAAGACAAAGGAAAATTTTAATGTTGATTAACTAAGCGGCAATGAAAGGAATTTTGCTTTGATTGATGGTGGGTATTTATTGCGAAATGAGGACTTAAATCAATTGGCCATTTCCATTTGCTTTTGGCAAACAACAAAAGGGGACCAACAATTCCACAGCGGTGTTTATAAATAATATGGAGTAAATTCTATAGGCAACTGCAAGTTCATTGCTTTTGTTGCTATCCTGTGTTCTTGCTGTTGTTGGCAGGCATTGCCTACTGGCCACGAAATTTAATTAAAACGATTTTCCATCGGCAAACAAACTGCGGTGTGGTGCAAAAGCGAAATTCTTCCTCATTTCCCGGACCATTTTTGTCTCGCGGTGCTCGTTTTGTCATTAATTTAAAAATTTGTCTGAACCCTTTTCAACTGACAAAATCGGGACATGCAGGGACACGCCCTGCCACGCCCACGAATTCTCAAAGCATTCACTGAAAATAAACTAAATATCAAAACGGAACATGTCTGAAAAATCGCTCTTAAATTTATTTCTAAGTGAAATCATTGGGGGTTTTTGTTATTCTATAATTGAAGCTTATTAAAGCTTGGCTTTTTACACTTTTTTTTTTTTTACGATTAATTCTCGAGGAGGAGTTAGATTTTTTTTTAGAGTTTTTCTTGCATTTTTCCCAGTGCAATCACACACAAACATGCAAAAAGCAAAGTGAGCTTCGCTTGAGGTTTTCCACCCTCTCGCTCTCCCTTTCAGGTATTCCTTGCCAATCGTCCTTCTCTTGCCGCAACATGAAAAAGGATGTGTCCTTGCGACGTTGACTCATTGCATTGCACACCCACCCAGCCACTCACACACAAACACAAACATGCTTGCACCCACACAGCAACAAGTCAGCGAGTCATGTTTTGCTAGCCATTTGTAGAGTTGACCTCAGCCTTTCCTCTCTATTGAATGGGATTCAGCTATTTGTAGCATTTAATACACATCCGCTCGCCCCAAGTGGTTACCCCAGTTGACCCCCATGACCCCCTGACCCCCGACCCCGACCCCTGGCCCGATGGCATCCCCTTCTGGTCCTGGCACTTGTCACTTGGTCGCACCGCAGTCCATGCCCATGCTGGGCCATACATATTTGGAGCTGGGCCACCTCCTTCGCTCCCTGCCACTGGCACCTCCTGGTTGATGGACTTGAAGTCGACACACAAAATGGTAGCAAATTGTTGGATTCACAGCCTGTCACCACGAAAACACATTCCCATTTCCGCAAATGCAATTTGGTACAGCTTTGCAACTACACTTCACACAGTTTTTGTACTCTAATTTCAACTTTATCAAAAATAATTGTCCGAAATATATTTTTCCATTTTTTCTTACGAACTGTATAGACTATGCATTTTGTTTGTATGTTTTAAGAAGGTAAAATTATTAAGTACAAGTTTTTATTTTTTAAATTGTGTTTTCTTTTTTTTTGTTTTGTCTAAAAGTGTTTTTTTTCTTGTGTTATAGTAGACATTGTAACATCTGCTACTCACTTAGGAGTTTCTTTAAAAATGTTCTTAAAAATGACTTTAAAAACATTTGGGTAACCAGCATTACATATTTTCTATAATTTCAAAACTCACTACCTCACTAATTAGATTTTTTTTTAGTAGCAAAAAGTGAAGTGCCATTTGTTTTTATATAATTTTTTTTTGTACAAGTATCCTATAGGGTTTTTAATATAAGAACTCATTCCCTGTGTTTGGTCACACATCCTCTGAGTATGTACTCTCTGTTTAAAACAACTATTTAACTTAACAGTCATCTATTATCATCCATTATCTCAATTGACAAAGATAATATTTGATAAGCCATTAAATTAGACCAGAGAATCGTTGCGCCATGAATATTCGCCCTCAGAAACAGGCAATACTTTTTTATACGGCCGCCATTGCTTGCCCTAAGAAGTAGGCAACATTTCGTGGCCAAAGTCCAGAAAAAACGAAATTCGCTTGCCCCAAAAAGCAGGCAACAGATTTCTGCGTGCCAACGGGCGGCAAAGAAACACAGTCAGACAAATATCAAAAGGTTGTGTGCGTGGGTGTGCGAGACAGGTGGATAACCAGTCAATGAAACACACCCCATTTGGTGTCCAGACGACAGTTAATTTCCTTTTTGATATTTGCTGTTAATCTAATAAATTTGCACGTGGACTAAATCGACAGGCGAGCGAATGTATTGAAGGGCAGCAGACAGGACATACGTGAAGAGGTGTCGGACACACACACGCACACACACACACATACTTTTCAGGAAAAGGACATCGCTAGCTGGCAACAGTGCAGTTACCTGCGAATGTCATTGTTGTAGCTCTGCTTAATCTCGGAATTAATCTCATTTAGCCTATAAACTGCACCGACCAGAGCCACGAAAGCAGCTCTGTAAGGATCTTCCGTGTAATCCTTTTGTCACAGTTCATGACTTGGCAGCTTTCCGATGCTCCAGCTCCAACTCGGACCTGGCTGGCTCCATCTGCTCCATCCGCTCTATCCACTCCTGCGGAAGACGAAAATGGGCAAGAGCTCATAAATTCCCTTTCCTGCAGACGGGGGTTAGACTTACTGATTGCTATTATCGTAAAGAAATAAGGAACTAGAAAATCTTTTGGAACTGTTCCTTAATTAATAAAAGGAATAAAAACAGGGAAAAATCAGTATATGTAAGAGAAAATAAACTTTGGTGAGTGACACATAAGCTGTCCAATTTAGATTTGAAAAAACCTCATCCAATCAAATGGTATTTTCTCTTAAATTAATATAAAACAATATTTAAACAGGAAACCTAGATTAAATGCATTTTAAATTAGAAATACTGATAAGAAAGTTATACCATAATTTTCAATATGATAAAATATTTTTTAATTTACAGTAAACTTTAATCACTTATAGTCCTAATTCACAATTGTAAATAAATCAATTAAAGTGAACACTAAAATGTACAACACAATTCAAAATACTCAAATTTTATAAAGAGTTAGACCAACAGCTTACTTAATTTAAATACATTTAAAGTTAAGAGATCCACAAAAGGAACCTTTTTTTAATGAGTTAAGGTATGGCAAATCTTTTCATTATGTATTTTACACCTTTACAATGACCTAAATCAAAACGAAGCTACCTTGGGCTACCCTTCACTGGTTACCCACACTCCCAACTCTCATTTTCGCAGCTCTAATAACACTTTACATTTTCCATAGTTTTTCTTTTCTACGTTTTTGGGGTTCGTTTTTCTTTTTTTCTTTTTGCTGTTTTTGTTGGCTTGACTTGGGCAAAGATTAAAACTGAAGCTGTGGCTCCGGTCAGACAGGGCTAACGGGCTCATCCCCGCCTGTCTGATGATGGTCTGTCCCGGGCTTGTGGATCCCAACAGCCGTCTCTGTTACACGGCAATTACATGACAGAGAGCGTGGAAAGCTGGAAAAGCAGCTTCTCCGCATTTTTTGGGCGACAGCGGGATGGGGGCAAAGTCGTTTGTTTGCATACCTGGCTAGCTGGTGATAACAATAATCCTTGACAAGCCATAAACATCTTAACGTCCTTGTCCCCGTCGCCGCTTCTCGGCTTTCCATTTACCATTTACCATTTCCATCCAGCGCAGACAAATAGACTAGAGTTACAAATGTCGCAGGAGTCGCAGGATTCGCAGGAGTCGGGCATCCTGGGGTTGCTCTTTGAAATTGTAAACCCAACAAGCGCTCTCGGAGTCGCAAAGTCAATTTGAATGTTTGTCCGGGGGATTTGCCTTTTTGTGGGACCTTAGCCCCCCTTAGCCCACTGCTTTTCCCAGCCAGACCCCTCGGGTCATGGCCCTTGAATAAGCAGCTAATTCGTTTATTATTTTTATTGTTGCGTTGACATTATTTACGTAAGCTGCTTGTCAGCTTTTCACTTAGGAAAAGAAAAGCGGAAGGCGGAAGTCGGAAGGCTCCGCGTCGGAGACTTTATTATATTCATTTCCATTTTATTTGCCCATTTACAAGTTTCCATCTTTATGCGTGAACTTTCGGCCCGTTCTTCTTCTGCTCTTTTGCTGCCTCTCATCTTCGTGGCCATATCCTTTTGGGCAGGTCGGATGTCGTGTCCTGACTGCCGAGTTATGCCTTTATTTGGCACTTGACGGCAATTGCCTTCACTCAACTCAACCGAACTGAATCCTGAGCTGAGCCGTTGCTCCTCGCTCGCTTATTGACTTGGCCCGGCTATTGATAGAGCTTATTACGGATTACAGACTGGGGATTGCGGATTGGGGACTACGGACTGGGGCCAACAGGGCGGATGGGTGATGAGCATGGGTGACAAGTGGCTCGGGATTCTCGCTTCATTGCCGTTGTCTAAAAAGACGTTCTAGCTGTTGATTTTCAATCGAGGTCTCATCAATTTCGAGAGGTTTTCCCTTACAAAATATTATTTAAAAAATGTTACATTTTTTTAATAGTTCTTTTCCCAATACAGCTATTATTTATATATTTATCAACTTCAAATTTGCTTATCATTATCAATACTACCCTTAAAATTATTTTTAAAATTAACCAGAAATTGATTTTTATTTGTTATTTTAAAACTCCATATCTCGAATTAATTTTGGTCACAGTAGTAGTTTTAATAATACAACTTTGACTGTGTGGATTTACAAAAGTTAAGTTTCTCAAATTGTGTTATCTTATAAATATTTTTATATTGGTTTCCATAATTTGCAAATAATTTTCTAACTGTTGGCTAGCCTTTGCAAATTGCAAGATCTGGAGACACTCGTATGTTCAATTAAAATATAACTTACAACCTTAGAGGGTCAATTAAAGAGATTTGAGGCAGAGCCTAGACCACTAGAGGCTGAAAACTGGCCACAAACAGGAAAACAAATCCTTAGAACTGGGTTTTCGATTTCCTGTTTTTTTTTTTCCTACCTCGAAGTGAGGCACTTTTCCACTTGAGCGCAGGCACACACAGCATAACTAAGGATCAGGCCAATACGACAATTGTCCAGCCTTGGTCGTGGCACATCAACTGCTCCTCCTGCCAATCCTGCCAATCCTCCCACCCCTTTTAGCCGGCTCAATGACCGGCAGGTCAGGTTGGTCGAGTCAAAGCCAAAGCCAAAGCCAAAGCGCTCAATTAGACCGCACGGCGTGATGGGCGGGCGATGGTGGGCGTGGCCCGAGTAACAAACGATGGAGCAAAAGAGATGGAGAAGTAGGTGGAGAACTGGGAGTTGTGCCAGCAAATAAAAATATGACACGAGCTGGCATTTTTCTCGTGCATGTGGACCAGTTGACACTCACGCATATTCAGGCATTTTCAAGCTGCGGACAGTGGAGCGTGGGGGTGTGGGTGTGGCAGGGGCGTGACGGGGGCGGGGGCGGACCAGTCACATTCCCATTCCCATTCCAACTGGTGCGACAATTGTGCCGCTGGCCACACGAGGCGAGAAGCTCTGGCCTGGACTGCTCATTTACACTTTGCCACATGTCCCAGTGTCTCGGAAATCTGTCGCATCAGCACTAAAGTCCCAGACTAACACACGAGGTGTATGTGGCACATTCCAGGGGCGGTGTGCCTGGGGGGGCGAGTCAAACGGCTTGCTGCATTATTGTGCGAGGTATCTTTGTAGGTAGCTAGAGTTCGAGTCCTATTTAATGAGCAGTTTGATCTTGGTTTTTGATTTTACATTTAAACATTTTTAGAAAAGACTTTAATATGGTATCTTTTAAAGTCATTTCAAATAATTAAAATGGTTAACGAATAGATATTATATGTTAATGTGTAATTTTATAAATAAATCATTTGTTAATACTAAGCAAGGATTTTTCATAATATTGAAAACTTTATTTGTTTATATACTTATTTTGTGAGATTTGGTGTGCTAAATTATATTTGCACGCATTTGGCGCTAGACTTGGACAAAAAATATAAGAATGTTAGTAATATTTATTGAGTCACACTAAGTATTTATTTTGTGCCCAGTAAGGCATTTACATTTAATGAATGAATGATGAATGAATTTCTACGAATGAACAGAAATGAACACAAGAGTAGCGCCTTTTTTTAAGAAGAATTTTATTAGTATGAACACGCATAAAGATTTTTTAATTATCTGGTTATATGCAATTTAACGCACTTATAACTACGTTGGTGTTAATTAATTATTAAAAAATGAATTTAGATCGTTATATATAATTATTATTTCTTCTTCTTTTTCAAGCTAAAAGTTGTTAGTAAACTAACATCTTCCAACAATTATGAGAAGATTTCTATGGGAGGTACCAACTAGTCGGGTCATTTAGCTAAATAGCTGGATATTTGTATTTCATATGTGTGGTCATGTGGGCTTTTCAGTGTGTGTGCTTGTGAGATGTTAAGCAAATACAGTTATACTAGTTGTACAGTGGTGTCCAAGCCCATTTCAGCCCCCCAGAAATTTTCTCCCCCATTTTCACTAGCGCCGCGAGAAGTAAGTTTTGCTGACCATGACAACGACCACATTGGGGGTGGGTGGATAGGTGGGTGGGAAAATGGGGAAATGAGCACGTTCCATGGCCAGTCGATGGTCAGTTGTCATTTGCCCCCCATCCACCCCCGAAACTGTGTGTTTAATTCTGTTTACTTTGAAGCAAAACTTGGCATTCCCTAGTGTGTAATTTTAAATGTCAGCAACAAAAGCACACAGGCATTTTCGGCCGCAAACAGAAACTGATTTACTTTAAGTTTCAGCAAAAGAAAACAAAAAACCAAATCAAAGCCGAAAGGAAAATAGTTTGCTGATGAAAAAAAAAACACGGGCGTGTGGAGGGAATTGAAATGCAAGAAGAACGCCACTTAGGCAACTAGCAAGACAATTAATTCCCAACAATTTCCGTTCACCTTCTGCAAAATCAGAAATTATATTAAGCCACCTGAGCCAGAGATCTCGGATCCGTGTCCCTGGGAAAATATTTCAAGGCATCCGCAATATTTACTCTAATATTGAGTTTCAGCCATGGCACTTTGTTTCAATTAAAAGCCTGTACAGGCTTGCTGAGCCGGGGAAAGGGCTGGAATTTCAGATGGGCTGAGTGGAGGGCACCGGCTTCTTCCATCTTCCATTCTTTCCATCTGCCTGACCCTAATAAAATTGCAACTGCATGACCGTCAATTTACCCAGTAACAGAATAATTTTTAACCAGAGTAAAAACACTTTCTGTGTGTGGGCGAAAATCAAAATATTATTATCATCAGTAATTCAATTTGTCCTGCCAAAAGAGCAACGAAAAGTAAATGCACTCTCAACAAGGTAACTAGAGAAATATTTTAAAAATGTCATGCATTTTTTTTTTTAATTTGCTCAGAACTATTTATTCTCAAGGCTTTTTCAGAAAACTTTAAAAAATGTGTGCCACTCGATACGAAACTGGTAGTTAATAAATCGGAACAAGACGGATCATCCGGACTATAGTATATTTATCACAGATCGCAACAAACGAAAAAAAAGAATTAAAAGAAAATGTTTATTTTTTTTGTTTATATATCAGACAAACGATTTATATTTTTAAAAAATCCGGCTAGTATACTATAAAGGTGTTATAGGGAAGATTGCAATTGTATAAATATCGTAATAAGAAAATGTTCGCTGTTTTTCACAACTCCATGTATGGAAATTTTAAAAAATTTCAAATTATCAAAAAGCTGCCATAAAAAAGAGTGAAATTAATGGTGAAACCGACATAACTATGGTGTTCTTAAACATACACATATATAAGTCCAGATATACAGTCGGCTTATAGAATAAAACATTTTTGTTGCAGTTGCAAGGGTGTATATGCTTCAGCTTGTTGAAGTTAGTTCGCTTTCTTGTTTGTGTATTCATTTTGGATCAATAAAAAGAATTTTTGCTGAATTCTTTTGTCAAAATATTATTAAATTAAGGGCAAATAAAATAATGACATCAAAATTGGATTGTATGCTTGAATGAAATTCGATGATGCAACATTCGAGGTTTTTTAATTTAATTTACCAAGTTATGTTGAAAACCCAGATAACTAATTGGTACCCATTTTAAATAGAAGTTCCAATATTGTATGAATTAAAGGTTTTTCTATTTAATAATAAATGAATCATTTAAGTTCTAATTATACCGAAAACCGTGTGAACTTTAATAATGGCATTGAATTATCGAATGTATTATGTATTCGCAGACAATAAATTTATACCCAATTATCAGGCCAGGCGCACTATTGATTAATTGCTAAACATATGAGAATCTAGTTGCGCAAACTGTGTCATTTATGGTAAAGTCAAACCATTATTTATATGTGGGGCGGCATGGAAAGGAGCTGGTTACGGGTACACCAATCAGAGGATCTCACATATCAGATCTGACCCACGAAACTGGAACGGCGACTGTGGAAAGTGTGGAAAGTGTGAAAAGTGTTTGAGTGCCAAGTGCACAAAAGACGCCCGCATCGGCAGAGGATTATCAAGGGGTGACTGCGGGCCAAAGGACTACGGACTAAGGACTAAGGACTAACGACTAAGTACTGAGGAGCCAGGATTTGGACATGGACGACAGATAGGACACGTATCTAATAAAACGCCTCGCACACGTCCCCGCACTAATGTGCTGGCTTCGATCCAGCCATCGCAGCTCAAATATTTGGGCCTGCTTTTGTGAGCTCATTAAATTTCGTCAATGTAAATATGTGTGCCGCTGCAAAGGAGAGTGCCGCCGAATGCAACACGTTGGTGTTGGTCCGTGTCCTTCGGCGATGCCGAGGGGCGGGGAGCCAAGGGGCCGAGGGGCGGGACGAGGGCAAACGACAGCCGGCATATGCACTTCCGGCACATTTCCTGTTGCGACTCCTAGTCCTCGTCCTGCGGCTCGTCCTTCGCTCTCTGAATTTATTACGTGCAAATGTAAATAGCGGCACGTGCGGGCTCCGTATCCTGCGCTGTACTGTCCTTCGCCTTTGCAAAAGGTCCTGTCCCGTCCTGTCCTAGTCCTGTGCCAAGAAAAACCATATGCACTCAAGAAAATTATTCTAAACTCCACTAACTTCTTTAATTTTGAATTATATTTCAATATAAGGTCTTAAAAAATTGTGTGCTTAAATCTTGGGATTTACAATGTTCGATATTGATATTATTTGTCGTTAGGGTATCAAATGACTACACTTTTTTAATACATTTTTTTTTTACCCAATTTGGTGGTATAAAGCACAAGCATAAGTAGTTTGTTGTTCATTTTATCAAAATCCTTCGACTATATAAAATACCTGTTAAAGGAACGATTTGCCCAAGTATTATTCCTTCTTTGGCTATATCTACAAGGGTATACAAGCTTTGCCTTCGCGAAATTAGCCTTTATTCTTCTATAAGATATAATTCATTTACTGCCTAAGTGTCATTTTGAAAGGAAAAAGTCGAACTGCTATTAAAGTGGAAGGATAATTTTCTTTTCTCTGCTCACAAAAGTTCCTCCTCCTGGTCTTCCGACCACAACATCCCACTGCCGATCCTTCGCCGGCTCCTCCTTTGTGGCAATAAAAATGTGGCTGTCTCCAAACAAAGGCGAGGCAGGTCGCTGTCTGGAATCCTTGAGCCAAGTCCGAAGTCCCGAGTTCTGTTTCCCGTGTCGCCTGTCGCCTATTGCCACAGTGGGCATGCAACGCTCTGTCAATAGATAATGCAGCTACAAGACACGAGATACAAGCCACCAGATACCAGATACCAGGGCAAACACTGCAATATGTACGTACGTCTATTTAGATTATTTATTTCGACAAATTGACAGCGCAGCCAAATCGAGGAGGGAATAACAGACAGAGAAAAATAAGTAAGCAGACAAGGAGCTAAGTTGAGTTAATCGGTGCTCCTTTTGTGGAGGGCTGAATGGCGTTCTCCAGTTTACTTTTTTTTTTGCTGGCAAGGAACTTAAGTAATGACAAGAATAAATGGTAGTGTTTCAGGTGTCGTGGGTCTTCGGTTCGCTACACGGCCAATTTATCTTTTATTTGATAATATCAAGTATCTCTTGTTCCCTAATAGCAATGCGTTATATTTGTATACACTTGCTGAGTTCATTATATACTTAGTCAGATTTTTGTAACGCGGGCCGGAAGATATTTTCAAACCCATCCTTAGGCTGATTAAGTCTTAAGCAATATGTTCGATTACGATTCGTTTTTGCTTAATTAATATTGGCTTACAAGTGAGAAACCAATTAAAATGACCACAGTTTGATCATAATTTATTTTTCTGCTTCCAGCACTCCGAGTATCCAAGTAAACCCATGCCAATGGAAGCCAGGACGGTCTTATGATGAACTTGCTGGTGGTCAAGGAAAGCGGCGAGCGGATCGCCGACATCAGCTGTAGCCAAGAGCATAATACCGATTCCCATCAAAACCCGACCCGAATAGCCAATCATCGCAAGCTGGCGCAACTCGAGATTGCAGCAGGTGGATCTGGACTGGGAGGATCTGGAAACGGAAACGGAAACGGAACCGGAACCGGAGGTGGATGTGGACCAGCCTTCCGCTGGCAGTTGCTCCTTCTCCTCCTGCTCTGCAACTGCATTGGTAAGTGAATGACGGATCGTCAAGTTAACGAGCTCTGGCGCTGAAGCGTTGGCAAATATAAATAAATGTTTTCGCTTTGCTTTCTTTTATTACGATAATCCTGCACTATCGAAAGGTTCGAATATCGGTAATCGACCAATTTATTGTAATCTATTTACCAATATTCCTGCTTTTATGTCGTTTTGCTTGCTTGATTTTCCCGGTTAGATCGATGGGTGTTATCGATTTAATTGGTTTGTTCAGCTTAACCTTATTGATTTGCCTATCGTTGACAGGCCGCTCGCCATGCACACAAAACCACTCATACATAAACACCTGCACAGAGAAAAATACAGCCTATTTAATCTCAAAATGGATATGATATGTGGCATGGTTTCATACAAATTATAATGTTATCATTCAAATACATATATTACCATGTAACTTTTAACACATTGGGCTTACAAATGTGTGCCTTCTCATTTATTAAATGTGCTAATAATTTTTTTTTTACTGATTTTGTGACAATTTTATATGTGTTATATTCCATGTCTGATATTCAATTTCAATTCCATTATCTACACCTTATATGTATATACTCAGAACACACCAAAACGACTTAAAAAGTGTCAAAATAACCCACAATTAAAGAACAATCACCCAAAAAATGTCAAAATTACTTTAAATTTTAGCAAAAATTACCTTAAGAACACTTTAAGGCCATACATTACCTTAAGTCAATTTCAACTTGTTGTCCCTGAAAAATAAATAATGGTTGATATCAAAATTATTTCTTTAGAATTCTGATAAATGTTTTCTATAGTGTTAACAACTTGTTCAGTTGAATCAAGGTTTATTTGCCATATCGTATAATTTCCATTTCAAAAATCTTCTACACAAACCATTTGTTAATTGTTTAGGGTGATTAGATCTTACCTTTTTTTCTCTGTGCCCTTTCAATGCCACCCATCCAAATACAAACGCACACGCACACGAAACACATACATGTGTAAATTTGTTCGAAATTGTGTTAATTGTTCAATCAATGTCTTCTCTTCATGGAAATGTCAATTGAAATGAAGATCTTACCGTTTCGAACAAAATCTCCTCAGTGGGCGCCTTCGAGCCGGACTTTGTGATTCCGCTGGAGAACGTGACCATAGCCCAAGGTCGGGACGCGACCTTCACGTGCGTGGTGAACAACCTCGGGGGTCATCGGGTGAGTGGTGACGGTTCGTCAGCCCCAGCCAAGGTATGTATCGGTTTCAAGCGCAGCGTTGAATTCTCGACTTCCATTTCGTTTCCTTTGGTTTTATTTACTCTTTAGTTTCTCTTTTTATTTACTTATGGCTCTTACGTTCAGTTTCATTTGCCATTTCAAGTGCACAATATTCAAATAACTTAATACAGTTTTACCGATTTTCCAATCTAAAAGGCACCAATAACAATAAAGTTTTCCAAACTGCACCACAATTATCGCAATTATGTAACTGTTAAGCGCACCTATTCCTATACACGCATATCTATAGTTAACTACCAGTATAACAGCCATAGCACCATACAATATTTACGATATATATAGTACAAAAAATAGCTATGCATACATCCCTGTGTATATAGAGCACTCTGCATATTAAACGGCCCGATGCACAGCAACAGAAACAGAAACAGAAACAGCAACAGCAACAGCAAAAACTAAGCCAAAAGGACCAAACAATAAAATAACAACAATCGCACTGAATCGATTCGAATCGCATCGCATCGCATCGACGAATCGAGCAGCAGCATCAAAATAAATTTAAATAAACATGGCACAATTTGAGCAATGCGAAACCGAGACAAAAAAATTATTGCCTATTGTTTTTATCATCGTATTATATTATTATTAGCACTCACATTTAATTTATAACACTCACAAAGCGGGGTATACGGGGATCCGGGAAATTGGGTTCCCGACTCCGGCATTGTGCCAAAGAATTTAAGCGATAAAAGTGCATCGAACAAAAAACCGCCAACTGTAAGCGATTGTTGTTAACAACAATAAACAATCGCCCATCGTTAAAAAGAGAAAAAAATCACAATAATAAATGTAAAATTGCTATTATTCAGCGCCTCCCAGAGGGCGATGCGTATGAGGTCGCATCGCGTAAACAATGAAAACAAATTAAGTCATTGTATTGGCAAGGATTTAATCTCTTTAAAGCCTGGTTATCCCTTCATCGCGAAAGTCATTCGTTCTAAGCGATCAACACGGGGTTTTATGGGATTATAAAAAAGTCCATCATCGGTATGCGGAGCTAAAAAGAAATACATGAATTCGCTAATCGACAACTTTTACTTTCAAATGCATGCACAAACAGGGTTTTACATAATTAAAAGGTTATCCCATCAAATCACCGGAATTTAGTAATTACTTAACAGAAAAAAAAATGATTAATTAAATACGCATACCTAAAGTGATTGAGATAATCTTAATGATGATTATTTAATACTTTTATTATCAATATTATGTTTGTAATGGAATAAAAATCACAAGAATAGTTGATTCCATTAAAACGGGTCTAAAACGAAAGAACACGTTACCAAAGCCTTTTTTTTTAATATAGTATACATAGTATAAAAAGCTTATCAAGTCTATCAAAAACACCTACTATCCAAGCGTTTTTTGCTTAATTGTCGACATTGAGGAGAAATTGGAGGACACCTTTAAACGTGAGCGACAGTCCCGTTAAATTCCTTTTGTTTTACTTTTCCGTTGCTTTTATTGAATGCGTTTTAGTGTGTGCAATGGCCACAGTATCAGGCCATACACATTCATCAAAAATCAATAAGTTTCTGAGGCAATAATAGAGCTTTCCAAAATTGATGAACAAAGCTTTAAAATGTACTTAATTTAAGTATCAGATAAGATAAGTAAACCATTTATTATTCATCAATGTCTTACAAAAATGCATGAATATAATATTTTCCTTAGTTCTTTATTTACTACAACATCATTTCGCCATTAGGTATTTCAGACTTATGATGACTGAATTTAAATGCACATAAATAAAGGGTATTTGGCAGTTGAAATGCTTGCTTTTTCCCCGAATTTCTCTCTCTTTCTTACCACTCTGTCTATGTTTCTTTCCCTGTCTCTCTGCTTGTTTGTGTCGCGCGTCAAAGAGTGTTAATCAACGAAATGGCATCATAAATAAAAACGCCATTTCATATAAATCCTTCGATGTTTCAATCAAGCAAAAACAACCAAGCCAAACGGCAGAGAGATGGCTGATGTGGACAATAGGAAAGAGAAGAGTAGTTCCCCTTGTCGTTTTATTTAAACAATAAATAAGTACATACAAATTTATGTGAACATAATAAAATAAATTGCGAGGCGATAGATAGAATTTAACAGTTGAATTATTTAAATGTAATTGAGGGAAAATTCTAGAAAAGTTTCAGATCGATTTTTTCAAGCAGTGCAAAGTTTAGGATAGGTAATGTCTTGCTTAATAAGATCCAACTCATCACTTTTGGTCACCGGGCTAAACATATTTACAAATGATTTTATTAATTTCTAAAATCATAGAAACCTAAATAATTTAATATATTGGCAGATAATTTGATTTATTTCAATGAAAAAACTAATATATAGCAGCAAGAAATAATCGTCTAAGGCTAAGGTTGAATATATATAGTGAAGAATCGTACATTTGTAGCAGGGCACGCAAGTCAATTAAATAAACCCAATAGAGATAATTTATTGTGTAATTACTCAATAGAAAGGTACATTATTCCTCTAATAAAATAAAAAAATTGCTTTATAGATTAAGCCATGGTCCACCTAGATTTCATGTTATTATGAAATCCTTTTTTCCAATCCTTCTGTCCAATAATAAGCATTTAAAACTACATATACATATTTGATAGTATATTTATAGAAACTAATTCTGCTGGTCGAACTTAAGATTAGTGACTTTAAGGAGCGCTGAGTTTATTGTTGTGGCCATCCCATTAAAAACATTAAAACAAAATGTGGTCGAATTGAATGCAATCCACTTAGCAACTCGCCGGCTATGCAGAATTAAAGGTTTCTTTGGCTGAGAAGCTTTGGATGATTTTGCGAAACGCAACTACTGCTGCTCATCCATTTGTTTAACAACGATGCCAACAACAATGCGAACAATGCGATATTCATGGCATTGTTTTCATTTGCGTGTTGCGCTCTCTGTTGCACTCACATTCAGCCTCTATATATATATATATATATATCCCTCTGTTTATACTTTCTTTCTCGCTTTTCGGTTCGTTTTTTAGCCCACCTTCCTGGGCATCTTTTAATATTTTTATTTTTGGTTAGTAAAATACAGAGAAATATGAATAAAAATAAATTCAAGCGCACCGAGTTCAAACCGAAACAAACTTTGCACCATTTTTGTATGTATTTAATCTATATGCGTGTTTGTGTGTGCGAGTGATCAACCGAATGTGTGGGTGTGTGCTGTGCTTTATGTAGTCATGTTGCCCACGTAGTAACTGTTAACTTACTTTATGACATTTGCTCGCTTTATTTGCATTTACATTTGAACATTTTTTACAATCAGCTTTACATTTCTTCTCCACACCCACTCCCATTTTTGGTTCGACTCCTCTTTGTTTGCCTGATTTTCGTCACGATCCGTTTGAGCCTTTGTTTAAAATCCTTAACGGCCCCAAACCCTCCTCCGAAAACTCCACCACCCCCCTCCCGATTTCACCCATCCCCATGTATTACTCAATAAATTTGCTTTATTGAGTAAATAAATAAAGCGCCAGTACTGCCGTCGAGCTGCAACATCAAACGTTCCTCCTGGCTGCTGTCCATGGGTATTTATTTTCCAAGCGGGCTCATAACCCATCACCCCCACTTCACATTTTCGTACTCCCACCTTTCGCCCCGTCCCGCTATTGACACAAAAAATAAATAAAAAAAAAAATGAAAAAAAAAATACTGAGTCTGGGTCTCAGCTGTATTGGCAGTCCTGCTTATTGGATCGCCAGACCCGCTACAATATAAGTCTGTAAAACGGCTGTCGAGTTGGCAGTTCACAAAGGACTAATGGCAAATATTTTATCACTTTTTAGTAAAAAGTTATATCAATCAGCAGCTATGAAAAAGATTGAAGGCATTTTTGTTTCTAACTGTTACAGATTTATTACAAAAAGTCAAAAGACCTTTTGGTATGCACTCAGTGCTGTTAAGCTCAGAAAAAAATTTAGCTGCTTAAAATTGGCTTAAAGTCTCTTTATACACTTAAAGGATATTTATATACATTATTTTTCCTTTTTATTAAGTTACAGAAGAGCAGTAATGAGAATTAGAATACTACAACTACTCAAACATTTTAGTATCAAGGGTATTTCAAGGGCATTTGTATTATGCATATTGTAACCATTACAAAAATCAGTTACCAAAATCTTTGATCTCGTATAAGTTGTATTTTCAAACTCAGTAACTCATAAAGCCTTGAGAATTATAATGCGTATTGATATAATTTTTAAAATTGAAAAAATATTTCTGTTACAAGGACATAAAGGTGTTTGAAGAATTTAAAGTCCATTTCTGAACCACAAAACCTATTTAAAATAGGTGAAGCTCATTTAAAATCACCTTTTCATAAAAAAAGTATGTGAGACTTAAACAACTAAAACAAAAAAGTGTTATTAAAAAGCTCTAATTATTTGGTGAAAAAATTGGTCTACTGTTATTAAAAAATGCCATTAATAGTCAAAATTAAAATCAGTTACCAAATAAATAGGTTTAAATAATATAACTGTTAATTAAAAACTTTTTTCTTAAAGCTATATATATACGCTACTTCCTCAGAATAATGACTTGGGAATACTAAGCCGGGAAGACACCATTCGGAAATGGAAAAAATTCGTACAGGTTAGAGGATTTTTCGTAATACACACAGCCTTTCTGTCCAGTTTTCTCCTGAGTGTACCGATCCGACTTTATCGTTAGTTCCTTTTCCACCGTTCCCCGTTTCACTTTCCGGATTTGCGAAACCCGTTTTCGTTTCGTCCGCACAAAGCCGCTTAAGCCTATTAGCTAAAACCCGTAGACTGCGCTCAGTCGGCACATCATAATGTTAATTAAAACTAGGCGGAGCAGAGGAGCAGGGAGGTGGCGCAGGGGCTAGGATTAGTGGGATGGAAGATTGTGAGTGTTGCAACATTTGCCTGCCTTGCACCAAACCATACAGACAGCATATATGTTTATCCCTTTTAGTCGTTCTCCCCCCCTTCCCTTGACGTTAATTCACTCTTTTTTCTAATTGTGCATGCGATGTTAATGCCAACTGATTAGCCGCTTCACAACGCACCGCCAACTGCACCCATAATTCATGACTCTTGTGTTTCCTTGTGTTTCCCTTCGTTTCTGTCTGTCTCTATCTAACCTCTAACCCCTAACTGTCTCTGTGTGTGTGCGCTGCACATGTGAGCGTTACTTCCTATTGTATGTATGTTTCTTTTATCTTTGCTCTTTGGTTACGAAAACGAAAAAAAAAATTGTATGGAACTGCATAAGAAATACGAAGCGATTGCATAAGCGCAAAATGTTAACTAATTGTTGAATGTTTCTTCTCTCCACGAACGCAAACTAAAACCCATATCCACAAAAAAAAAACACTAAAATCCATTCGCCAAATGGCCAACGATGGGCGCTGAAACCCGAAAACCGCAAACCCAATTCCACTAATTGCACTTGAAATATCCCTTTTCATATCCACCGACCATAACAACACCACCAACAACGACGACTCTAACAATCTGGACTCGATGGCAAAACCACCGGAAAAAAACCAAACCCACAATACCCACATCCAAAAACCAAAAACTTGCAAAAACTTTGCCACTGCTCCTGTGCAAAATGGAAATGGCGTCAAATTGCGCTGACATCTGACGCTGACCAAAACAAAAATGCCAATAACAATGCTTCACCAATACAAAAACGGACTGAAATTTAAACCCACACTGACTATCAACACTATTGCCTGCTCCTTTGAATCCATTGCAACGACACTATCACAAATGCTTAACATTCTGAAAACCCCATGCTTTTAAACATTTTATCACCCACTCAAAAATACTCCAATTTACCCACCACTTTAAATTTCAATATAACCACAAATTGAATTTAATGGTTTCGTTGGTTCTCTCTTTTTTGAAACTCTTAATGAAAATAAATGTGTAATTCAACAACAACATACAAAATTCAACAACTCTAAAATTTGGTATTTCTTCAACAACCACAACATGTGTAATTTAACAACAAAACAACGTCATATTTTGGGTAATTCAACAATAAATACCACCACCAACCGACGGTGACAATGCGCGAATGTTGCCAATAATGGCATTAACTAAATGTGATGACCCCAAAACTTTTTTTGTGGGTGGATATCAAACTGCAATTTCCGAACATCTGGCGTCTGCTCGCACCCATTCGTATATATCCTGGAACACAAACACAAACACAAACAACACTTTGACATGCAACAACGGCCAACCGTTGTCTTCATCAACACACACATTCACATACACCCACGCACATTCAAACCGACGCTGTCATCAACTCAACAACAACAATGGTCATCCCTTTATCCCCACTTCCATTTCCCATTTCCCCGATATTCCCCCATTTTCCCCCATTTCCACCGAATACCGCCCCCGTTTCCATTTGGCAAACTGGCACCATCAGGTCGCCTGGATTAAGGCCGATGCCAAGGCAATCCTGGCCATACACGAGCACGTGATAACCAACAATGATCGATTATCGGTGCAGCACAACGACTACAACACATGGACGCTCAACATTCGCAGCGTCAAAATGGAGGATGCCGGCAAATACATGTGTCAGGTCAACACGGATCCCATGAAGATGCAGGTGAGTGCTGCGATTTCAGAGCGGGTACACAATGACCTCCCCCGGAAAAACATATCATTTGTTTTGTGACGTAACCAAATAATAATGGTCACACTCCTAGTTACGCTACACGATTACAGCGAACCAATTTTAAAATAAATACTGCCCAGTATTTGTGCAATGTGCAACTCTATTGACGCGTCACATGATTGTTGCAAGCGCCATCTGCCGAATGGCACTGACATTACAGCTATGTCTTTTAACATTCCTTTTCATTTAACATTTTTATACCATTTATACCCTTAAAGAGGGTATTATAATTTTGGTCAGAAGTTTGTAACGCAGTGAAGGAGACGTTTCCGACGCTATAAAGTATATATATTCTTGATTAGGATCAATAGGGGAGTCCGTCTGTCCGTCTGTTTCAATACCGTTTGCGAGCTCAGTTTAAAAGCCAGCGATCTGAAACTTTCACACTCGTCCTAAAACATGTGCACGCAGATCAAGTTTGAAAATCACCCCGATCGGACGTCTATATCCTATAGCTCCCATAGGAACAATCGGATATACCTTGCAAGAATTGATGATATTTCGCGCAGTGTAAAAGCTATTGACATGAATCTTTCCAAATCGTATTTTTTTATGCATACCTTGATCAAGGTAAAAGCTCGTGCTGATCGGACGTCAATATCTTATAGCTCCCATAGGAACAATAGGGTGAAATCGGTCCAAATTAGATGTTTTTTAGAATATTTCGCGCAGTGTATAAGCTATTGACATAAATTGTTCCAAGTCTTATTTATTTACGCATATCTTGATCAGGGTATAAGCGCTTGCCGATCGAACGTCCATATCTTATAGCTTCCGTAGGAAAAATAGGTCGAAAAGTGTATATCTTAATTGCATGGGTATATAAAATTCGGCTTAACAAGACAATTTGTTTTCTTGTATTTATTATCTTTTATATTACGAATTATATTAATGAAAACATAATTCTTGTCTTTTGTTTCCCGATGTTCATTGGGGAGTGTATATTTGATCTGCCAAATGAAGTAATGATGAAGACAATGAAATTAATGAAGAAGTTACGGAAAATCACAATAATTAGTGAAGCTTAAATCAAACTAGTCTATAGATAAAATAGAGGCAAGTTCTTCTCAAAACATATATAAAACAAGAAAGAAAAGCTTACTTCAGGCGGAGCCGAAGTTGATATACCCTTGCAGAATATTCTGTAAACTATATTCTCCAAAATTAAAAAAAACAAGAAAGGAAAGCTAACTTCGGGCGGAGCCGAAGTTGAAATACCCTTGCAGAATATTCTGTAAATTATATTCTCCAAAATTATTCATATGATGCATTTTTAACACTCATAAAAAATCCCAACTTCCTAACTTTACAATCACCAAAGTTATGGCATTTCCGATCAATCAGTAATATGGCGGCTATAGGATATAGTCGGCCGATCCTTATGAAATTTGGTAGGTCATATTGATTGGCCAAAAATAAAACCCATAGAAAATCCCAACTTCCTAACTTTACAAACACCAAAGTTATGGCATTTCCGATCAATCAGTTATATGGCAGCTATAGGATATAGTTGTCCGATCCCGGCCGTTCCGACTTATATACTGCGTGCAAAGGAAAGAAGGGTGTGTGCAAAGTTTCAATTCAATAGCTTTAAAACTGAGAGACTAGTTTGCGTAGAAACAGACAGACGGACAGACAGACGGACAGACAGACGGACAGACAGACGGACAGACGGACATGGCTATATCAACTCAGGAGGTGATCCTGATCAAGAATATATATACTTTATAGGGTCGGAGATGTCTCCTTCACTGCGTTGCACACTTTTGACCAAAATTATAATACCCTCTGCAAGGGTATAACAAGAAAGGAAAGCTAACTTCGGGCGGAGCCGAAGTTTATATACCCTTGCAGAATATTCTGTAAATTATATTCTCCAAAATATTCATATGATGCATTTTAACACTCATAAAAAATCCCAACTTCCTAACTTCAAAAACACCAAAGTTATGGCATTTCCAATCGTTCAGTTACATGGCAGCTATAGGATATTGTCGGCTGATCCTCATGAAATCTTGGAGGTCAGATTGATTGGCCAAATATAAAACCCATAGAAAATCCCAACTTCCTAACTTTACAAACCCCAAAGTTATGGCATTTCCGATCAATCAGTTATATGACGACTATAGGATAAAGTCGGCTGATCCTTATGAAATTTGGTAGGTCGGATAAATTGGCCAAATTTAAAACCCATAGGAAATCCCAACTTCCTAACTTAACAAACACCAAAGTTATGGTATTTCCGATCAATCAGTTATATGGCAGCTATAGGATATAGTCGGCCGATCCCGGCCGTTCCGACTTATATACTGCGTGCAAAGGAAAGAAGGGTGTGTGCAAAGTTTAAATTCGATAGCTTTAAAACTGAGAGATTATTATTATTAAATTACATTTTCCTGCGCAGCTTTTTGGGCAATAGGAAAATATAAATCAAATTAAAAATGTTTAAATAGAAATGAATCTCTAAGCCTTTCATATTGGGAAGTCATGCTTTATGCTGTAAAGGGAAATGAATTTGCTTTGCCGGTTTTAAATGGGATCATCAATTAGCTTAAATTTTGGAATTCGGTGATAATGGTTGGGTGGCCATCCGCTGTGGCTATAACACCAGCCCCATCCCAGCATAAATAAACCGGAAAAACTGGACTGACATCTCCCATAGTGTATTAGGAAAAGGTTACTTTCCCGTGTAATTTTAAGACTCCCCCGATCGATGTTAAGATCCGGACGTGATTTTTTGTAAGGTTTAAAAGTATTTGCGAGCAAGTAGCTCAATAATTTATAGAACCCCACCTTCTACCGATCATACAGCCGGAACCAGCACACACCATCAGCTGGTGTTGCAAGAACCGGCAACCCTGTTGCAGGTTACATGCTACAAAGTTTATAAAGCTTTGTATTTTCGATAATTAGTTTCGGATTCATTGGTAGTTTTGTTTCTGCTAAATTTTAAGAACGTACATAAATTGATAGACAAAATGTTCTGTTTTACTCCCAGTTTATTTCAGGAAAATAGCAATACAATCTAGATATTTTACAAATTTATGAAACTTTTTTTTCTTGTTTTTCCATAAAGATAAATTATTAAATATTCGCAAAATAAACGCAGATGTCAGCAAATCTTCCCTTTTATTCCCACAGTCATTTCAAACTCAAACATTTAAGATGAAAATAGAAACAATATATTTAATGCAAACATGGGCCAGCTGTTGCCATACGATGCATGAAAGCAATATGTAACGAATAATTAGAGGCGAACAATTCGAGTTGGGCTCGACAACCCCCAATCTAGCGATTCTCCATTCTTCGGAGATTCCAGCTAAGCACACAGATGAAGCTGACGTCACGGGGATTCTCGGGTGGGATTTGGCTGCATTTTGGTGATGTTTCAAGTTTTTGGGTATAAAAGGGGCTTGGCGTAGACTGAATCGACATCAGTTGCGATTGAAGCAAAAGTCTGAGAATGCGTGCCTACATTGCAATTACCCTTCTGGCCCTGGTGGCAGCAGTAGTGGCCTCAGGAGCTGGCGATATATTCGACGGTAAAGGTTTGGAGGTTACGCTTGGTCCCGTTAAAGTTGGCGTTAAATTGCAAGGAGGAGGCTCTCCTTTCGGTCCTGCCGATGCTAAAGACTCCCCTGTTGAGTGCACTGATATCCCGACTGATATCCCGACTGGTGTCCCGTGGTGAAAGTTCGACTGATAACTCCACTGGTAGCCCCACTGATATCGCCGCTGATGACTCCACTGATAACTCCACCGACACCACCACCGATTCATGAGAGAATTAAAGAGCAAAGATTTGTAGAGCATTCAAAATGACCTAGAAATAGGTATTCAAAGTAAATAAAATATAATTAATTTGGCACATTAAACCACTCTTTGTTTGAAGAAACTTTTTCTTAGATAATTTGTACGGAATGGTTATGATTTTAATTTATGTAAATAAATATGATCACTAGCCAAGATAATTTAACAGATACTTAAGTGGTATCTGAGCTAACAGTCAATAGAGTAAGTCGATTTATTGTTAAATGATAGGGGATAAACATACAAGGGGATAAGCAATACAAAAAAAAACAGTCAAATACGTAAGATATTTATAAAAGACAACCTTATTATCTTAAATATCAAAAAAGATATAGATTTTGATGATTAAATCTTGTTGTAAGTAGCAGAAATTGTTATTGTTGCCGCCTGCCAGATGCTGACTGCTAGAAAACTCTATTAGGATAAATTGAATTTTCAACAAGAAAGGAAAGCTTACTTCGGGCGGAGCCGAAGTTGAAATACCCTTGCAGAATATTCTGTAAATTATATTCTCCAAAATTATTTATATGATGCATTCTTAACACTCATAAAAAATCCCAACTTCCTAACTTTAAAAACACCAAAGTTATGGCATTTCCAATCGAAAACAAGAGAGAACGCTATAGTCGGGTGCCCCGACTATCAGATACCCGTTACTCAGGTAAAGGGAGTGCGAGGGAGATGGAGATAGAAACTTTGATCACGCATAACTTTTTAACGAATGGTCCGATTTGAAAAATTTCTTCTACATTTCGATAGGTATTGATAAACACAATAAAACTGCATTTTTACTTTTTCGAAATATTTAAATTTTTTAAATCGTATATAAGCGATTGTGGGCGTTAAAGGGGGCGTGGCACCTTTTTGAAACAAACTTGCGCTGCGTAGGAACTCCTAGAATCTGCATGCAAAATGCCAATCTTCTAGCTTTTATAGTTTCCGAGATCTCAGCGTTCATACGGACAGACAGACAGACAGACAGACGGACAGACAGACGGACAGACGGACAGACGGACATGGCTAGATCGACTCGGCTAGTGATCCTGAACAAGAATATATATACTTTATGGGGTCGGAAACGCTTCCTTCTACCTGTTACATACTTTTGCACGAATACAATATACCCTTTTACTCTACGAGTAACGGGTATAAAAAACAGAAATTAAGAAAGAAGACACCACAACCACCGTATCAAAAAACCTCCTATCAGAGCTATTTTTTCATTTGGATTTTACCTAAACATAATGTTTCTTTTTCACATTTGTTATGCAAATCTTCGGCCTAAAGCAATAATGCAAAGCGATACACGTACTTCTTTCACCTTTTTTATTTGGGTCTATGGCCAAAGGCATCAAGTATTTGCATCTGCCTTGAAAACCTTTTATTTTTTCTGCTGCAGCCTAATTTCTTGAAACTAACAAAGCATCAAAGCTATCAACTTTCAGTTCCCTTTTCCGAAGGCCAACGAAAAAAATTGCAGGAAGAGTGGGGGTATAATGAAATTATTCCCGGAATGTCGAAGCTCCCTCTTTGGCCTCAGTATGTGTTGGTGTATGTGTGTGTATATATCCCGGCCTCGTCCTTTCTTTACTTTCTTTTTTGTCGTGAGTGTTTGTGTGTGTGTGTGTGTGTGGGGTGACATTTAAACACGATATATAAACAATGAAGCGCTTTAATGACAAAAATAAATAACAAACACAACGCCGTTGCAATGTTGACGTCATCAAAGAGCGCTTTTGTGGGGGTATGTGTGTGGGTGGGTGAGGAGGTAGATATCCTCTTGAATTTTCCGGGGGGAATTTCCCTATGTGTGTGTGCGACGCTTGCCGTTACTCGAGTCGAGCTGAGTTGAGTTGAATTGAGTTTTTTTTTATGCAGCACCACCCCACCATTAAACGACATGTGCAAAACGATTGCGTTTTCAATTTCATTTCATTTATGCTGCAAGGATGATGAGGAAAATGTGTATGTGTGTGTGTGTGTGTGGGAGGGGACGTGGGGGGGTGGCGGCACCCATCCGCCAGCTTGTAATAAAATCAACCTAACAAAGCGAATTGAGTGAAAAGCAAATATGAGACAAATAAAAAGCAAACAGGCTTGACATTTCTCCAGCTTTCTCGCTTGCCGTCCTGCTTTCAAGCCTTTTTTACCCACTGTCGTATAAATTTCGCGCTTGGCTCGTTTGGGGTTTTCCACTTTTTTCCGCCAGCCAGCCAGCCTCTCCTTTATTTTTCCCTGTGACGTCAACTTTATTTTATGACACAACTGTCAACTGCAGCGGGAAAAATGACAATGACAACGACAATGATAGCAGCAATTCGGTTATTGTTGCTAGCAGCCAGCAACCGCAGAATGAAACAAATGTTAAAAAAAGGCGGAAAAAAGGGAAAAAGGTGCAGGATACTGGGCTATATAATGAGACGACAATTTGTCGCAGAGTGCAGCTAAAATGTTGACCAATACTCTTTAAAATTGCTCACATTAATGCCTTTCATGGTTTAATGGCTTAAAGCTAAAGCGCAACGATTAAGTTGTGTTCAATTTAATTTAATGTATTAAATGTATTTATCAGCAGTGGCTTATGAGGTCCAATATTTATTTGAAAATCTAGAGCTTACTCGTCATTAAGCCATCGATTAATTCTGGAAGTCAAGTGAAGTGAACTATTTATTCACAATACTCGGTGGCGAAATATCTTTTTGAATAGTTACTTAAATATAGGTTAATTTAAAAATACAAAACAGAGCTTTCATTTAAAATGTTTTTTTTTCTGCGATAAGCAACACGTCGTATACGTGATTTTTTTCATATCTTTAAAAAATGTATTTATTCATAATACTCGGCAACACAATATCTTTTTGACAAATTAAATTAAAATAGGTTCATTTAAAAAAACAAACCGAACTTTCTTTGAAATTTTTTTTTTCAAATATATTTCAGCTTAATAAATTTAAGTTGATTTTTGTATCGACCTTTTTTACAATAATTGTAGCTATTGGATTACTCGAAGTCATACGTTGGTTATATTTTAATTTTTTTCTATAACACAACGTTGTGTTTATACCTCGGGTAGTCCAATAGCTACAATTAATAAATTTAAGCTAGGATAAGCAACCCGTCGTATACGTGATTTTTGTCATATCTTAAACAAATGTATTCATAATACTTGGCAACAAAATATCTTTTTGATAAATTACTTCAAAATAGGTTCATTTAAAAAAAACGAACTTTCTTTTGAAATTTTTTTTAAATCCTGGTCTAGGATAGGCAACCCGTCGTATACGTGATTTTTGTAATATCTTGAAGAAATTAATATAAAAATGTGCGACATCTTTTCGCCCACAGACTGCCACCTTAGAGGTGGTCATTCCGCCGGACATCATTAACGAAGAGACCTCTGGGGATATGATGGTTCCAGAGGGCGGGTCCGCCAAACTCGTTTGTCGTGCTCGTGGTCATCCTAAGCCCAAGATCACGTGGCGACGCGAGGACGGAAGGGAGATCATCGCCCGCAATGGTTCGCACCAGAAAACAAAAGGTAAATAATACAAATCCCAGAGTCTATAGTCTTAATAAGTCCAGACTTTCCAATTCAATAATCGAATATTTCAAATGATTTTATAAAATTATTTTCAAAACCACTAAACCATATTTGCTAAGAATTTAATTAACAAAAGTGAAAGGCTATTAAAGAATCTAAATAGGTATAGCCAATGAATCTTGTCCTACTGATTAAATTCTGCATAATACTGCAAAGTTTAGTCAAAATATTTAAAATCACTTTAACACTTAAAGCGAAATTTATGAGCACGAAAGCATTCAAACACCTTAGGCTCACACAGTGCACCCCTTGAGCTGACTAACCGACCGCATGTCTATGTCTGCTATACATAAATATATATCTTGTATATCCACAGCCCAATCGGTGGAGGGCGAAATGCTGACGCTGTCAAAGATCACGCGATCGGAAATGGGCGCCTACATGTGCATCGCCTCCAACGGAGTGCCGCCGACGGTGAGCAAACGGATGAAGCTACAGGTGCACTGTGAGTATCCCCCACTGCTCTACCACTTTATGTTCTTTGCTCTATATATATATATATATATATGTATGTATGGTACGTCCATATATGATACATGATAAATGGGTGGCGCCACCTGCTGCTGGTGTTGGCCAAGAAAATGCCCTGATTTATGGCAGCCGAAGGCAGCTAATGCCGTATAATAATCATAATGGTAACATATAGCCCGGCTCGGATGTGATGTGCGTGTTCCAGAAGGGGGTTTCCATGGGAAGGGGGAGGGGGAAGAGCCCGAATGAGGAGCACAACTATAACCGGAAGCGGAACAGGAACAGGAACAGAACCGCAGCAATAACGCAGCGGCGGCAAATGCAAGTGTTTCCGTTTCGATATCCGGCAGCTTCCTTCACGTGGCCGGCAAACTTTCCAAATGCATTAGGTTGCCAAACTGCAGAATGGTGTGGGGGGGGGGGGAATGAGGGGTGGGGTCAAAGGGCATATTTGGGAAAATGGCAAATGTGTGAGGGGAAAAAGTGTTTCTTGGAGCAACGCAACGTCACGTTTCTGCAGTAAAACTTTAAGCTCATGTGAGTTGGTGGGTGTGTGTATCATGTGAAGTGGTAATTGTTAAGGGCAGTGCTGCACTATCCCGCTGTCTGCCCCAATGAATACCCTCTTAAAACCCGCCGTAAGTCCCCCCGTAACCCCCTTCAAACTGGTTTACCTTCCCGCATCAAAGTTAATGAAATTTCCAAAAGGGGCAAAAGTTCAAACGACGACAATTTGGTAAGCGGAAAAGCAAGAGGAGCGGAAGCATACAGACAAAAATAAAGGAAAAAATAAAGGAAAAAAATTGAATAGAGATGGAGGAAAGCGGGGGAATACCAAGGAGCATCAGCTTGGCTGAAAACCCAAAAGATCGTATCCGAAAATTATATTGACACGGTCGTGAAAATGTGGCGCCAGTTTTTTCAGCCACGCACACATCCTGCCGATTCTCTCCTTGCCACAGGAATTAATTTTCATTTTGATTTTATTTTATCTATGCCACAAATTCGTTTTCGTTTTCGTTTTCCTTTGTCATTTCATTTTCACTTGACTCCGAAAGATGCCTTCCTCCCGTAATTTGAATTCAAAAGTCCATATGTGCGAAAAGCGGGAAAAGTCGCGTTACTTCAAAGCCACCCACGTTTACTTTGGCACACTTTTCACCCCACGGCTTGATTGATTCTAATCAGAAAATGAAGTGGCTCCTTGGAGGTTCTTCGCTGGGTATTATCGCTAAGTGGGTGTGCGAACTTTAAGAAATCCCACCCTATGAGACAGCCTTGCCAGCCTTGATTCGAATTAACTTTAATTCAAATTGTATGAATGAGTATAAAAATATTTTAGACATTACGCAATTAACAGTTTTTAAAAGCTGGTTTAATATACAATACAAGCTTTGTATTAACAATGATTAGTTCCATATTCATTGGTAGTTTTATTTCTGCTTAATTTTAAGAACGTTTAAAAATTGACATAAAAAATGTTCTGTTTTACTGACAGTTTATTTCAGGAAAATAGGAGAACAATCTAGATATTTTACAAATTTAAGAATTTTTCCATAAAGATAAATTATTAAATATTCGCAAAATAAACGCAGATGTCAGCAAATCTTCCCTTTTATTCCCACAGTCATTTCAAACTCAAACATTTAAGATGAAAATAGAAACAATATATTTAATGCAAACATGGGCCAGCTGTTGCCATACGATGCATGAAAGCAATATGTAACGAATAATTAGAGGCGAACAATTCGAGTTGGGCTCGACAACCCCCAATCTAGCGATTCTCCATTCTTCGGAGATTCCAGCTAAGCACACAGATGAAGCTGACGTCACGGGGATTCTCGGGTGGGATTTGGCTGCATTTTGGTGATGTTTCAAGTTTTTGGGTATAAAAGGGGCTTGGCGTAGACTGAATCGACATCAGTTTCGATTGAAGCAAAAGTCTGAGAATGCGTGCCTACATTGCAATTACCCTTCTGGCCCTTGTGGCAGCAGTCGTGGCCCAAGGAGGTGTCAGAGGACGCGGAGGACACGGCGGAGGAGGAGGTAAAGGCGGTGGCAATGGGCAAGTTGGCGTTCATATCCCAGGTCGCTCAAGTAGCCCAGGTCGCCTAAGTAGCCTACGTCACCCAGTTCACCCAGGTCCCACAGGTCGCCGAGGTCGCTCAGGTCACCCAGGTCGCTCAGGTCACCCAGGTCGCTCAGGTCACCCAGGTCGCACAGGTCACCCAGGTCGCTCAGGTCACCCAGGTCGCTCAGGTCACCCAGGTCGCCCAAGTCCTGTGCCCACCACCACGGAGAGCTCTTCCAATGAAAGCGGCTCTACTGATAGCACCAAAACTGATACCACCACCAAGAGCACCGCCACGGAGAGCTCTTCCAATGAAAGCGGCTCTACTGATAGCACCAAAACTGATACCACCACCAAGAGCACCGCCACGGAGAGCTCTTCCAATGAAAGCGGCTCTACTGATAGCACCAAAACTGATATCACCACCAAGAGCACCACCACTGATGGCTCCAACGAGAGCAGCTCCACTGATGGCAACACTGAGAGCACCACCAATGATTGCACCACTGAGGGCACCACCACTGATGGTAACACTGAGGGCACCACCACTGATGGTAACACTGAGGGCACCACCACTGATGGTAACACTGAGGGCACCACCACTGATGGTAACACTGAGGGCACCACCACTGATGGTAACACTGAGGGCACCACCACTGATGGTAACACTGAGGGCACCACCACTGATGGTAACACTGAGGGCACCACCACTGATGGTAACACTGAGGGCACCACCACTGATGGTAACACTGAGGGCACCACCACTGATGGTAACACTGAGGGCACCACCACTGATGGTAACACTGAGGGCACCACCACTGATGGTAACACTGAGGGCACCACCACTGATGGTAACACTGAGGGCACCACCACTGATGGTAACACTGAGGGCACCACCACTGATGGTAACACTGAGGGCACCACCACTGATGGTAACACTGAGGGCACCACCACTGATGGTAACACTGAGGGCACCACCACTGATGGTAACACTGAGGGCACCACCACTGATGGTAACACTGAGGGCACCACCACTGATGGTAACACTGAGGGCACCACCACTGATGGTAACACTGAGGGCACCACCACTGATGGTAACACTGAGGGCACCACCACTGATGGTAACACTGAGGGCACCACCACTGATGGTAACACTGAGGGCACCACCACTGATGGTAACACTGAGGGCACCACCACTGATGGTAACACTGAGGGCACCACCACTGATGGTAACACTGAGGGCACCACCACTGATGGTAACACTGAGGGCACCACCACTGATGGTAACACTGAGGGCACCACCACTGATGGTAACACTGAGGGCACCACCACTGATGGTAACACTGAGGGCACCACCACCGAGTCGGGAAAGATTTAAGGAGCAAATTTGTAGATTTGTAGAGCATTCAAAATGACCTAGAAATAGGTATTCAAAGTAAATAAAATATAATTAATTTGGAACATTAAACCACTCTTTGTTTGGAGAGACTTTTTCTCAGATTATTTGTACTGAATGGTTATGACTTTAATTTATGTAATTAAATGTGATCGCTAGCCAAGATATTTTAACAAATACTTAAGTGGTATTGTAGTGCGCTTGGTCTATCTTAAAAGTAAACCCTGTGTCAGGATAACCTTATAACTCTTTATATAAAGTAAGCCCAGATCTTAACTATCTGATTTATCCCCTACTTCCAATAGTTCGTTCTAAGGCCCACGCCTACGAGCCTTTAAAAACTTTCCAATTAGCTCTAAATAGATTGCTTTTTGGCCGTTCGTTTATCTCGTGGCTGCCTAGCTAGCAAGACATACAGTGAGAAGTAAAAATATTTGATTCACTGTCAATACGTACAGACTTGCATAATAATATTGTGCTCCGTTTCAAATATAATATTACACGTAGTATACGTGTAATTTTCTTGAATTACGTCTGGATTATGGGTGCCAGTTAGAGGTGTTTAGTATTCTTTACAACTAAAAATGCACGTGTACCTAAATATGCCCCTCCCTTATTATTAGACACCCAGTTCCACCATAAGATTAAAGATTAAAGCCTTATAAGCTTAAATGGATTTCAAGTTATCTGAATGGCAGGTCACAAAGGGTCCTTTTTAAAAATTCAATGTCTGAAATTCTCCGTGTTACCTCCGGTGTCCCACAAGGGAGCCCTCTGGGTCCGTTACTTTTTACATTATTTATTAACGATCTTCCCTCAATTATAAGTCATTCTCGCGTACTTATGTACGCAGATGATGGTATAGGGACATTTCCTGCCATTTAGACTTGCAATCCGATCTAGATAATTTTCAAAACTGGTGCCGAGATAATTTACTAAATTTAAACGCATCCAAGTGCAAGCTGATGACTTTTTATCGGGTCAATCCGATATACGCGACTTACACATTAAGTGGCAGCTCTTTGGATAGAATAACTCTTGTAAACGATCTTGGGGTTCTCTTGGACCCTAAACTAAAATTTTCAAACCACATTTCGTCATTGGTTAATAAAGCCAGAGGAGTGCTTGGATTTATTAAAAGGTGGTCAAAAGAATTCGATGATCCTTATTTAACTAAAACTTTATTTATTTCGTTAGTCCGTCCGATTCTGGAGTATGGGTCTCCCGTCTGGAGTCCGGTATACGGAATACATATTGGTCGTATTGAATCAGTACAAAAAAACTTTCTTCTTTTTGCTTTACGGCGCCTAAACTGGGATGCAAATCTTAACTTACCTTCTTATTCTAGTAGACTTCTGTTGATTAATTTACCCTCCCTAGCCAACCGTAGAACGATGCTTGGTACAGTCTTCATTTATAACCTTATACATGGTGATATTGATGCCCCCGACTTGGTAAGTCGGCTAAACTTTTCTGTGCCAAGTAGATTAACTAGAAATTCTATTCCTTTAATATTAAATCATTGTAGATCTAACTATGCCTTGCATGAGCCTTTCAGAGTATTGTGTGCTGACTATAATAGATTTGTTCCTATAATCTCAAATCTTGACTCTCTGCCGCTCTTAAAACGATTAACTCTAGCTTCATTGGCACAAAATTGATCTTACTGTTACTTTTTTCCCCGGACTTTTACCTATATTTCCTTATCTCGCGTATATCTTCTCGCGAATCGTGCCGTACGATACACGGCTGCGCCCCTCGGTCGGTTGGGCGGGTAAGTGGGCCGTGGGACTCCGCGCGAAAAAAAAAAAAAAAAAAAAGCACCATAAGATTAGTGCCTTATATTGGTGGCTCACCTGCAGTTGGAAGCTGGCACTTCAAAACCACGTCTGTAGAAAGAAAACCATGCTCTTAGTTGGCCCGATCAATTGTGTTTGCGCCCAATATATCATATATAGGCAACCGCCAAGAGAATGGAAATCACAAACTTAAAAGAGCTTCGTTTAAAAGGGATAAGAGAAGGGAAAATAATAAGTTTTTAAATTTATTCGACTTATTTCGAATTTCGATTTTTTTTTCATTTTTTGTTCTTGAGGCTTCACTGTGGCCTGTTAAATCATGTAAAAGTGAAATTAAATACAACTTATATCCCGTAAAAATGAAAGCAGAACTTAAGCAAGGAAAAGTGAAAGTGTAAAATGGCGAACCGAATTAATTTAAAAACAAGAAAGGAAAGCTAACTTCGGGCGGAGCCGAAGTTGAAATACCCTTGCAGAATATTCCGAATTATATTCTCCAAAATTATTCATATGATGCATTCTTAACACTCATAAAAATCCCAACTTCCTAACTTTACAAACACCAAAGTTATGGCATTTCCGATCAATCAGTAATATGGCGGCTATAGGATATAGTCCGCGAACCTTATGAAATTTTATTGGTCGGATTGATTGGCCAAATATAAAACCCATAGAAAATCCCAACTTCCTAACTTTACAAACACCAAAGTTATGGCATTTTCGACCAATCAGTTATATGGCAGCTATAGGATATAGTCGGCCGATCCTTATGAAATTTGGTAGGTCAGATTGATTGGCCAAAAATAAAACCCATAGAAAATCCCAACTTCCTAACTTTACACACACTAAAGATATGGCATTTCCGATCAATCAGTTATATGACATCTATAGGATATAGTTAGCCGATCCTTATGAAATTTGGTAGGTCGGATTGATTGGCCAAAAAAAAAACCCATAGAAAATCCCAACTTCCTAACTTAACAAACACCAAAGTTATGGCATTTCCGATCAATCAGTTATATGGCAGCTATAGGATATAGTTAGCCGATCCCGGCCGTTCCGACTTATATACTGCGTGCAAAGGAAAGAAGGGTGTGTGCAAAGTTTCAATTCCATATCTTTAAAACTGAGAGACTAGTTTGCGTAGAAACAGACAGACGGACAGACGGACAGACGGACAGACAGACGGACAGACGGACAGACGGACATGCTTATATCAACTCAGGAGGTGATCCTGATCAAGAATATATATACTTTATAGGGTCGGAGATGTCTCCTTCACTGCGTTGCACACTTTTGACCAAAATTATAATACCCTCTGCAAGGGTATAACAAGAAAGGAAAGCTAACTTCGGGCGGAGCCGAAGTTGATATACCCTTGCAAAATACTCTGTAAATTATATTCTCCAAAAATTATTCATATGATGCATTCTTAATACTCATAAAAATCCCAACTTCCTAACTTTAAAAACACCAAAGTTATGGCATTTCCAATCGTTTAGTTATATGGCAGCTATAGAATATAGTCGGCCGATCCTTATGAAATTTGGTAGGTCGGATTGATTGGCCAAAAATAAAACCCATAGAAAATCCCAGTTTCCTAACTTTACAAACACTAAAGTTATGGCATTTCCGATCAATCAGTTATATGGCAGCTATAGGATATAGTTGGCCGATCCCGGCCGTTCTGACATATATACTGCGTGCAAAGAAAAGAAGGGTGTGTGCAAAGTTTTAATTCGATAGCTTTAAAACTGAGAGACTAGTTTGCGTAGAAACAGACAGACGGACAGACAGACGGACAGACAGACGGACAGACAGACGGACAGACGGACATGCTTATATAAACTCAGGAGGTGATCCTGATCATAGGGTCGGAGATGTCTCCTTCACTGCGTTGCACACTTTTGACCAAAAATATAATACCCTCTGCAAGGGTATAACAAGAAAGAAAAGCTAACTTCGGGCGGAGCCGAAGTTGATATACCCTTGCAGAATATTCTGTAAACTATTTTCTCCAAAAGTATTCATATGTTTAAATAGAAATGAATCTCTAAGCCTTTCATATTTGGAAGTCATGCTTTATGCTGTAAAGGGAACTGAATTTGCTTTGCCGGTTTTAAATGGGATCATCAATTAGCTTAAATTTTGGAATTCGGTGATAATGGTTGGGTGGCCATCCGCTGTGGCTATAACACCAGCCCCATCCCAGCATAAATAAACCGGAAAAACTGGACTGACATCTCCCATAGTGTATTAGGAAAAGGTTACTTTCCCGTGTAATTTTAAGACTCCCCCGATCGATGTTAAGATCCGGACGTGATTTTTTGTAAGATTTAAAAGTATTTGCGAGCAAGTAGCTCAATGATTTATAGAACCCCACCTTCTACCGATCATACAGCCGGAACCAGCACACACCATCAGCTGGTGTTGCAAGAACCGGCAACCCTGTTGCAGGTTACATGCTACAAAGTTTATAAAGCTTTGTATTTTCGAAAATTAGTTTCGGATTCATTGGTAGTTTTGTTTCTGCTAAATTTTAAGAACGTACATAAATTGATAGACAAAATGTTCTGTTTTACTCCCAGTTTATTTCAGGAAAATAGCAGTACAATCTAGATATTTTACAAATTTATGAAACTTTTTTTTTCTTGTTTTTCCATAAAGATAAATTATTAAATATTCGCAAAATAAACGCAGATGTCAGCAAATCTTCCCTTTTATTCCCACAGTCATTTCAAACTCAAACATTTAAGATGAAAATAGAAACAATATATTTAATGCAAACATGGGCCAGCTGTTGCCATACGATGCATGAAAGCAATATGTAACGAATAATTAGAGGCGAACAATTCGAGTTGGGCTCGACAACCCCCAATCTAGCGATTCTCCATTCTTCGGAGATTCCAGCTAAGCACACAGATGAAGCTGACGTCACGGGGATTCTCGGGTGGGATTTGGCTGCATTTTGGTGATGTTTCAAGTTTTTGGGTATAAAAGGGGCTTGGCGTAGACTGAATCGACATCAGTTGCGATTGAAGCAAAAGTCTGAGAATGCGTGCCTACATTGCAATTACCCTTCTGGCCCTGGTGGCAGCAGTAGTGGCCTCAGGAGCTGGCGATCATATGATCGACGGTAAAGGTTTGGAGGTTACGCTTGGTCCCGTTAAAGTTGGCGTTAAATTGCAAGGAGGAGGCTCTCCTTTCGGTCCTGCCGATGCTAAAGACTCCCCTGTTGAGTGCACTGATATCCCGACTGATATCCCGACTGGTGTCCCGTGGTGAAAGTTCGACTGATAACTCCACTGGTAGCCCCACTGATATCGCCGCTGATGACTCCACTGATAACTCCACCGACACCACCACCGATTCATGAGAGAATTAAAGAGCAAAGATTTGTAGAGCATTCAAAATGACCTAGAAATAGGTATTCAAAGTAAATAAAATATAATTAATTTGGAACATTAAACCACTCTTTGTTTGAAGAGACTTTTTCTCAGATGATTTGTACGGAATGGTTATGATTTTAATTTATGTATATAAATATGATCACTAGCCAAGATCATTTTACAAATACTTAAGTGGTATCTGATCTAACAGTCAATAGAATAAGTCGATTTATTGTTAAATGATAGGGGATAAACATACAAGGGGATAAGCAATACAAAAAAAAACAGTCAAATACGTGAGATATTTATAAAAGACAACCTTATTATCTTAAATATCAAGAAAGATATAGATTTTCATGATTAAATCTTGTTGTAAGTAGCAGAAATTGTTATTGTTGCCGCCTGCCAGATGCTGCCTGCTAGAAAACTCTATTAGGACAAATTGAATTTTCAATAAGTGGTAGGCTAAAGATGGAATTGGGTATTATGAATCGCACCCCTCTCCTCCCCCCCTCTGCGAACAGCACATACCATATGCTGGCGGGGAATGGCCGTTCGGAGTAAAAATCCGGACACCACATGGAGCCGTGCCGAGAGTGCGGCATGCACAAATCCAATAAATTGACCAATAATGAACGCTTGAATGCAGCTCGGGGCGATGGGAAGGGGGAGGGGGAGGGGGAGGCGGGCGATGGGGGGTATGCGCAGTGGGTTGTAACAGCAAAGTTGAAAAGCCAAAAAACAATGATGGTCAGTGGCTCTGGCCTGTGGTCCTTTGCTCCTTTGGTCCTTCGGTCCTTTGGTCCTTCGCCTCTCCTGCTGTGCTCCCTTGGGCGGCTTCAAGACAACGTCAAAGACAAGAGTGAAAGGGGCAGAAAAAACATTAAAAAACACAAAAAAATAAAACACAAAGAACACAAACACAAAAACAACTTGCAAAAAAATCGAAGAGGAACGCAAAAAAAACTTAACACGACACGAACAACATGGAAAAGCTCCAAAGGGCAAAAGCGATGAATTAATGGATTGACCTTGGCGAACTTAAAATGCTCTTAAAAATAAAGATAAAACCAAATACTATATTTCATAAAATACATTTTGGAAATAGTTATCTGACACTCCTTTAAAAATGTGCTATATGCCATATTATATTATATATACATATATGCTCTATGCTTATATATTTAAAAAATAATGCCCAAGCGTAGGTAACAATATTTCATTTCGTTTTTGTTTTCAAATACCTCACTTAAAAACAAATTATTGAATACTTGTTTTAAGGAATTTTCCATTAGTACTGATTTATATATTATAAATCTTTTATAATCTTTTATATCTTTTAATTTGTAAAATAACACTTTAAACCTCACATGAGTTAATTAATTCATGGAATTCGAATTACTTCAAGAAACAGTTGTTTTCTTAAATTTATTTGATTACATTGTTTTTCAAATATCCCCGAATCTTGCAATAGCAAGTGAATCAATACATCAAAGAATGTTTGTGACCCTTTGTGATTCCATAACTCTCCCGTCAACAGTAGATTTGAATAGGGAAATCATTAAACCGTTCAGGAATCATCATTCCCCCGTCCGAGTAAGCCAATTCCCAGCACCCTAGATGAGTGAGTGTATCCCTAATGGGAAGTGGAAAATGGGAAAAATGGGGAAAAGTCTGTGAAAAAAATGGGAAGAATTGCTTGCTTGTTTTATTTGCCACTGACTGACCGCTGGGCGAAAACGATGGATGCTGCTGCCGGGTCCTGATTGCTGGCCTGGATTGTTGGCTCTCACTCTAACAACAAAATAATTCATTTTCAATTAAAATCGTATCAGTTGTTGTTGGTGCTGCCATTAACCTACAACAAAAACAACAGAATTGAAAGCGTAGAGCGGGAAAATCACAGCTGGAATCTGGAATCTGGAGTCCGACAAAAGGGTTTGAAGTTTGACTTTGGTCCCTTGTGGCCAGCTTAATTGCCAGTCTAGTGCGCGGGGGGGGCTGGGTGGCGTGGGTGGGCAAGGGCTAAGCGGGTCGGCAAGGTCACAGCCACTGATGGCTCAACAATTGGCACTGCCACTGGGAGCAGAAACCCCCCTCTAATTGAACCCCTTTCGCTCCATCTTCTGCTTCGCAGTTCATCCGCTGGTGCAAGTGCCAAATCAATTGGTCGGCGCCCCGGTCCTCACGGATGTCACATTAATTTGCAATGTCGAGGCATCGCCGAAGGCCATCAATTATTGGCAGCGCGAGAATGGTAAGTCGGAAAAACATCACAAGAAAATCCACCCACCGAGAAAAACTATCACATCATTTCCTAATTTTGTTCCCTCTTAAAAATATTCTGACCCGAAACCCATATTAAAATCTTAAGAATAAAACCAACATTGATTCCATATTTTATTGTTCTTAATAATTTTGTGTTTCCAAAAAATGCAAGAAAATCGACCCACCGAGAAAAACTATCACATCATTTCCTAGTTTTTTTCATACTTAAAAATATTCTGGCACGAAAACCACATTCAAATCTAAAGAATAAAACAAAAATTGATTCCATATTTTATTTTCTTTAATTGTGGCTTGTACTTAATGATTTTCTGTTTCCAAAAAATGCAACGCTCTAAAACGAAACAATTAAATAATTTTAATGATGGTCTTATGTTATGTACAAGCTTTTTTGATGTTTTTTTTTCAATGTTTTTTTTGCTCAGTGTCGTTAAAGTAAATGATGAGCGGGGGAGTGGCCACGAATTGAATTTTTCATTTAGCATCTGTTCGAGTTGAGACTCGGACTGGTTCAAACTTTATAAACCTTTCAATGCCGCAATTTGTCTTTATTTGGTTCGTGTTCGAAGCTCAAATATTTTGTTGTCCCTCGGGGAAAGTGGTGGGGCTGGGGAAGGGAAGGGAGCCGAGGGAAAGGGTGACCTGGCTGGCTGGATCTTTTGTCAAGTGCATTTGACGTATATTGCAAACGTGACGAGAGCCGCAACGTAAACGTAAAACGCTCGACGGCAATGCCAGAAATGTCATCATCCATGGCTCGTGTCCTCATCACAAGCGAGCTCTTCTAGCCGCTTTCTCCGCCTTTCTCCGCCTCTCTCCGCTTTTCTCCACCCTTCTCCCCCTCTCTCCACCTTTCTCCTCACGTAACCCGAGCTCATTTGGCCCGATTCCCTGCTTCGTATTCATGACTTCATTCTCACCTCAACTCATCACATGACATCTCATCTCATCTCATCTCGTTTTCATCGTTACTCATTTCGATTTTCCTGCTTTTTTTTTACCATTTTCCGGCCTGGGAACAGGTGAAATGATTATTGCCGGCGACCGTTACGCGCTCACCGAAAAGGAGAATAATATGTATGCCATCGAGATGATTCTGCACATCAAGCGGCTGCAGTTAAGCGATTTCGGGGGCTACAAGTGCATCTCCAAGAACAGCATCGGCGATACGGAGGGCACCATCCGACTTTATGGTAAGCATTAATAAACAAAGTCAGCCATTTGCCTGTATTTTTATTATTTATTAATATAGTCAGAATAATTTGTGCGGACATAATTACAGAGGCATACAAAATAAATGTATCTTTGGCTTTAACTTTCTAATTGAGTTTGCCGTTTTGACTTGCTTAAATAGTTTTGAATAGAAACCATCAAAAATGGTTCTACTTAACCCATTCGACCCCAACGTTGCCTGAGGGCAATTTCGGCTGTTTGAAGGATAACGGTAATCGTTCTTTTTGTTATTGTCTGCTGATTCTTGCTGATAATTCAGGCTGTATGTGTCCACTAAACTTATGAGCTTCCAAAACCACATTTGAAGATCATTGAGCAAAGTTATTTACAAGAAACTGCCATTGCGTCGCAAAAATTATTGTGTAAGACGGGAACTCCAATTGCAAACTGCGTGAAATGTTAGGTTTATCTTTGCTGTAATAATCATAAAAACTGTTTTTTGTCATATCATACATTAATTTCAAATAAATAAACGTAACGGTTTTCACAATAAAAAAACATTTTTTATATACCACCATGGCCCAACGTTGCCCACAGGCAACTTCCGGTAGCGCCCTAACCAAAGGGCGTGGCAACTTAATATTTTATCCAAAATTTTCTTAAAATAATACATACAGATAAAAAAGAAAATAAAAATATGGAAAAGTTGGGGTCGAAAGGGCTAAAAATATATGATTTTTATATTTATACATATTTTTCCCGTTTTCACGTTGTTTTTACAGAAATGGAGCGTCCTGGCCATGTCAAAAAAATTCTTCGTGATGATGATCTCAACGAAGTGTCGGTAAGTTAAGGCTCCCACAAAAAAGGGCCCTTGAACCCTTGGAACACGTGTATTAAAAGAAGTTTGGCAAACCGAAAGGAAATGACAACAATCGAATCAAAACAAAACCACTTTCCTTCATCCCGCAGAAGAACGAGGTGGTGCAGAAGGACACGCGCAGCGAGGATGGGTCACGCAACCTGAACGGCAGGCTCTACAAGGAACGGGCTCCGGATCAGCACCCGGCCAGCGGGAGTGGCCCGGTCCTCGTCCGTGGGACAATGCGGCTAATCGGGACATTTCTATTAGCCTTATTGGCATTATTAACGGCGACGGCGATGGCAAAGGCCGGGCCCACATTGTCCTGCCACACAAAAGGTGGCAGACAAAAGAAGGCCAAGAAAGCGAGTTTCAATGCCCAGCAGGATGGGGATGCGGATGTGGATGAGGATAAGGACGAGGATGAGGACGAGGATGAGGACGAGGATGGTCAGGCGGAAAAGTGGAGGAAGTGCTGGGAAAGATCAACGCAGAGTTGGAGACGGGCAGCGCCAGCCGAGTAAGATTATTATAGCTTAATTCAATTGTAATTATACAAGCAAGATTATGATGCAAAAGGCCCTGCCCCGTCCCTCAACCAGTTTTCTCCCCACAAACACACAAGCCAGGAAAAAGAGGGCATTAATCAATGGGGTTGTCGAGGATGCCACCCCAAGGGCTAATCATCTACGCCCATGCTAATTGCAAAGTTAGGTGGGCAGTTGGACGGGGACAGGGGCTAATTGAATGCATATTAAATCAAAAGGAAGAGGGAGAATCTAAAGTGTCGTAGTTAAGTGGAAAATAAAACGCGTTTAAATGTTACCTCGTTAGTGGAAAATGATGAAAAGGATGAAAGCCCCATGCCCACAAATGGAAAATAAACTATAAACAATATTGAGATTAAATGGTGTTCGGTTCTTTAAATGGCTTTAGCTACTCTAAAGTAAACAAAAAGTACGTCTGCAAAAGGATATTTGCGTACCATAAATAATTAATACGGTAAATGACATTGATATGGATATTTCTATATGTCTAAATAATAAGTGAAGTTATTTTTGCAATTATTCAAACATTAATTCATTGGGTTTTTGGAAGAAACATATTAAATCTATATGTACTAAGTGTTTAATCAAGAGTTCTGTATATATATTTAAGGCCTGCTCTAAGAGAAGGAAATTTATGAAAAGAAAATGTTTAGACGATCTTTGCAAACCGTAAACTGTAAATATTTACACCCTTAGTGATCCCGACATAGTTTCGTTCTTAAATATGGTTCTTGATTTGTCACTTTCGTTCTCATGGCTCAAAAGACTTATTGCGGACCCTAGACTTAAGACAATTTTGGAATTCCTTTAAAGTGTGTGTGTGACTTTAAACAAAGAAATATTACACTAATATTAGAAAACTTATATACCTTTAATTAGACCTGTTTTAAAATAGGATCTTAAAAAAATTACACGAAATTACACATAGGTTATTTTTATTTAAACAAAATTATTTAGAGTGTTTATTTCCATTGATTTGAATTTGATGGTGATGCATAGTTGTCATTTATTATAATTATTTTAAAAAGTTTATTTTTACTTTCTTATATGCCGAATAGTCTTTAATATACTTTACAAAAATCCCTAGAGAATATATATTCTTGGCACTCAAAATTCAGTCCTAAGATCTTGAGATTTCCATTTACTACAGCCAGACTCACACACACCAATACCACCCAAAGTACCCACGTATATGTTAATGTAATACTCACGTGTGCGTGTTCAGCTCAATTCCATGTTTAAATATAATGTAAATCAAAGGGGAGAAAATCAGAAGAAGCAGAAATATGTGTGCCAAAAGCATTAAAAGCAACTCGCAGTAAAGAAATGTGTACGGCGAAAATAAACAGAGGTAAATCCGAAATAAAATGTGTGTGTTCATATCCGAAGAAATACCGTAATACCCAGACATATGTTTAATCCGCATATCCAAATCGGCTCCCCAAAAACAAATGCAGCTAGTAACTATTTGAACGCTGACTACTCAGATGTACTCTGAACTCATATACGTACCAAAAAAGCAAATGTATGGAGAGGGAAATAGGAGGGGCATACATTTTAAATATAATGAATATATGAATAAAATAAAGTTAATTAAATATAGGGAATACTTTTTTTTTTTTTGCGGGTACGAAATTGTAACGTAAACGCCTAGCAAATCAAAGTTACGTTTAATCTACACGTGTAAGGCAAAGGAAAATAATTGATTTAAATAAAGAAAATCCCAGGCGAACGCGTTGTTACAAACAAAACTAAATTTAGTGGAAATTGCAGGCGGAGAAAGAGAGGCAAACTTATCTATAGTAAAACCTAAGAAATAACAAACTAAGCCAGAAAACCATTCAAATCATAAAGCATTTAATGTCTACGCTACAGCCATACAAAGATAAACCATAAACAAAAAAATATATAAATATTTGACAACTACATATGCAATGCGAATATCCAACAATTTCAAGATGTAAAACCTAAAAACGAAAGTTTGCTGCGTAATAATGGAAATTCCACAACTCTCCAACAACAAAAAATAAAGTAAAGTAATAGCATTTAGTTGGATTTGTGTTTATGTACATAAGAAATGAATATTTGTACTGTAAAATCTGATTATACAACTAAATATTCCAAAGCGCGCAGTCGAAAAAACCCCAAAAAAAACAGAAAGAAAAAAAATGAAAAATAAAGAGAAATAAATATGGAAACCCAAAAAGCTTACAAAGATTTTTTACATGAAATGGTAAGTCCAAACGGAATCCTAACAAACTCTTATATTATTTATGATAAGGTTTTCAGATAGGTTCTGTTCATAAATGTATTTTTATACCCTTGCAGAGGGTATTATAATTTTGGGTAAGTATCGCGCTGGTCGATAGGTGGCTAAAACCTAAATTATCCAAATTCATAACCACCTTCCTTGAAGCGAAAAAATAATTATTACAAAATCTCTTCTGACTATAAAAATATAAAATAAATTATAGAATCAATCACTCCTATATTAACATAGAAAATATGATTAATCCATTGTAGACACACTGATTAGTCAATTTAAGCCTTTTGCTGAATGTTAAATAAATTTTTTATAGTTGTACTTCTGTTTACTTTCGGTTGAATGTGTCAAGGCAAAATTTACTTATACATACCATTCTGAGTGTGAAAAAACCACAAGTGGAAAATGAATGCTGGATGAAAAAGTGAGGATCGGAATATGAACATTTGAGCTCGATTTGTTTCGCAAAGAATAAACACAAAATTCGAATGCAAACACAAACACAAACACGAACTAAGCAAATATTTTTGATGTGAGTGCGAATGTGTGTTTTGCGTTGGTCAAATGAGGGTTGCCAACAGCAGAGGAACTAACTAACATTTTGTATTTATTTTAAGTTGTAGTTACAAAATATGCACACAACTCCGGCCGAGTTATTTATATTGCACAGACTCGCTCGCACACAATGGACAAAACTGTGTGACAATGTTGCCCCAGAACGTTGCACTCACCGCAATTCAGCAGGGCATCAGAGAATCATCTCCCCGGCCGCTTCCTTGGAGCCTAAAAACGAAAATGGGAAATGGAAAATGGAAAAAATATCTTTGCATTTGCATCTTTTATATTCACACGACACAACTAAAGGCCAAGGGAGGGAGCGAAGATTGCGTGTATAACAATGTGCAGGGTTATGTCAACCAGAACCAGACCCAGAACCAGAACCAGAACCAGAATGGGGACGAGCCTTGGCGGGGGGACTGGCGGGGGGAGGGATCGGAACTGCACTGGAATTCGGAAATTTAAATACTGATTCTCACATTTCTAAGGTCACTTTTACTAGAGTTACTTTTCATTGCGAGTTTGTTTTTTGAGCTTTAGAAATTATTTTTTATAAATCACCCATCCTAACACTTACTATTAAATAGATCTACGCATTGACTTGACATTATATCACTCATACGTACCGTTGACTTTAATCAAAAACTGATTCTAACCAACATACATATCGTATTAGTCCTTTTTATGGAAAGTCTAAGACCTAAAGCAACTCCTAAAATTCAAAACCTACTATCTTACATTTCATATTTTTTTTTAACCACCCTAATGAACGTACTTGTTTAATACGCATAATACATTTCTTTTGAATAAACAAAATAGTTTACTAACTCTAAAATCCTATCAAAATATTAGTTGTTACTTATCTTCACGGTAAGAGTAAAAGTAAAAGGTAAAAGTAAGTGTTAAGCTGCTAATATTATTACTCATACGTACCGTTGACTTTAATCAAAAACTAATTCTAACCAACATACATATCGTATTAGTACTTTTTATGGAAAGTCTAATGTACGTACTTGCTTAATACGCATAATACATTTCTTTTGAATAAACTAAATAGATTACTAACTCTAAAATCCCATCAAAATATTAGTTGTTAATAATTTTCATTTGTTTTCTCAACTTATAATGTTAGTACTTAACATGTAGGCAAGATAACTATGCCCCACTTATTTAAAAGAATTTTCCATTTTTCTTAAAATAAAACTATTATGAAATCTTTAGGAATGCTATAATATATTATATTTCATCAATATTAAATGTAACTTCTTGTTTCTAGAACACACTAATAAGACAACGTGTAATTTCTCCTCAAAATCATCAGCTTTGGGACGTATTCTTGAGGCCAGTGTAAGGATAAGCTGCAGAAACCCAACCGAATCCAGATGCCTAACGATGGATGCACTTTGCAGGCGGATGAGAGTCCAACATTGTTGCCAGAGTCGGTTCGCTCCATTCTTTCCTCTTGCCACTGCTAATAGTTTAAATTCATCTGCATGTCTGTGCCTGGTTTCACGCTTTATGCACTGCTAATGATTTGATGTCGTCTCTCTTTTCCTGGGGCAAAGCGGGAAAACCAGGGCAAGGAAAATGTGGGCAGATGAGCGAGTAGGACAACCGTGAATCCAGCAGCAGCCACGTGACGACGTCAAATGCAAAACTTTCCAGCTAATGCTTCTCCATCCGCATCCACACATTCCCATTTAAATATATATCTCGGATATTTCTGTATTCTGTACTATATATGCTGGCTTTTTGTGTGGACCAGGAAATGCATAGTTTGCAATTCAAGTTGCCACCTGCAAGCTTGTCAGAGAAATCGATTAGCCCAAAATAGTTAACATTGAAGCTGGCAAATAAATAACGATTCAAGAGTGCAACCGGCCGGGAAAAAATATGAGCATCAGCTGCAATGGTGTTTGAATATTTGAATGTTTGCAATTATGGACTGAACCAAATATTAATTATTTTATGCTACTTGGAACGAGTCCTATTTTTATACCCTTGCAGGGGGTATTATAATTTCAGTCAAAAGTTTGCAAGGCAGTAAAGAAGACATTTCCGTCCCTATAAAGTATATATGTTCTTGATCAGCATCACCAGGAGAGTCGATCTAGCCATGTCCGTCTGTCCGTCCGTCTGTCCGTCCGTCTGTCCGTCCGTCTGTCCGTCCGTCTGTCCGTCCGTCTGTCCGTTTCTACGCAAACTAGTCCCTCAGTTTTAAAGCTATCTGCTTGAAACTTTCCCAGAAGTCGTCTTTCTATTGCAGGTAGTATATAAATCGGAACGAGCCAGATCGGGCGACTATATCATATAGCTCCCTCTGGAACAATCAGAAAAAAAAAATCAAAAAAAATTATAACTTTGTTGTTATACCCTTGCAGAGGGTATTATAATTTTGGTCAAAAGTGTGCAACGCAGTGAAGGAGACATCTCCGACCCTATAAAGTATATATATTCTTGATCAGGATCACCTCCTGAGTTGATATAGCCATGTCCGTCTGTCCGTCTGTCCGTCTGTCCGTCTGTCTGTCCGTCTGTCTGTTTCTACGCGAACTAGTCTCTCAGTTTTAAAGATATCGAATTGAAACTTTGCACACAGCCTTCGATCCTTTGCACGCAGTATATAAGTCGGAACGGCCAGGATCGGACAACTATATCCTATAGCTGCCATATAACTGATTGATCGGAAATGCCATAACTTTAGTGTTTGTTAAGTTAGGAAGTTGGGATTTTCTATGGCTTTTATATTTGGCCAATCAATCTGACCTACCAAATTTCATAAGGATCGGCTGACTATATCCTATAGCTGCTATATAACTGATTGATCGGTAATGCCATAACTTTGGGATTGGTAAAGTTAGGAAGTTGGGATTTTCTATGGGTTTTATATTTGGCCAATCAATCTGACCCACTAGATTTCATAGGGATCGGCCGACTATATCCTATAGCCGCCACTTAACTGAACGATTGGAAATGCCATAACTTTGGTGTTTTTAAAGTTAGAAAGTTGGGATTTTTTATGAGTGTTAAGAATGCATCATATGAATAATTTTGGAGAATATAATTCGGAATATTCTGCAAGGGTATTTCAACTTCGGCTCCGCCCGAAGTTAGCTTTCCTTTCTTGTTTTTATTTGTTTTTGTTGTTCTTTGTTTTGGTTTGGTCTTAATTAAACTTAAATCGGGCAACAGTATCATAGCTGCCATAGAAACAATGTCAAAAGAAACCGAAATATAGTTGTTTGTAATAACTGCAAGGGTAAATAAACTTCGGCTTGATCTCTTAAAATATGAATTAGCCTACAGTCAATGCGGTAAATGTTTATTTACAAACTGTAAACTTAAAGTTTTAAACTAAAGTTACAGCAGGGGTTAGCGGCCATAGTTACTATGGCTTTCGGCTTTATTGTGTTTAATCAAAATACTCGACGTAAATTAGAAACAAGTATTCAATGTAATTCATAGCAAACTATTTTTGCTCACTTTCATTGTATTGCTTGTACGTAATTTTGATTATCTCCATTTCTCAGTTAACATGCTTGCTTAAAGTAACCTCATAGTTAAAGAGCAGGCAAGCCCCAGGCAAATTAAGCAAAAGACAACTCTTGTCCAAAAGGGAAACATTTATATGAAACTCAAAGTACCTCGAACAAAAGAATCATAATAGTGAGCTAAAACTCTTTTCTGGATTAATAGAAAAAAAACATTGGCGTAAAAAAGGAATTTTTAAAAAATAAACTAAAATACCCTGAACTAAAAAATATCTGTGAACAAAATAAGCTTTTTGATTCAATAATACTAGATTGCTCAAATTGGTTAGAGTTTTTGACACCATTAAATAATAAAATAATTTGTTTCAGTGTAAAAAGAAATGGGTAGTTAACGAAAAGTATATCAAGTCAGGCTTAGAACATAACATTTTAGCTTTATAAGCGAATTTAAACAGAGCAAAATGTAGCGTATGCTCGTATACGTAATGTTTAGAATTAATTAAGTATACGCAACTTAATGCTAGGTAAACGAAAACCACTCGCGTAACAGCAGTAAATACAGGAAAAAATAGAAATTAAACTATAAGAGGAATCGAAATAATGATGGACAGGCAGAAGTAAAGGCAAGCTAAGAAAAAATGGGGAAAACGAACGAAAACAGCGGCGAATTTTTATTTATATCTGTTAAAATTGCTGACCAACTTCAACGTAACGTGCCCGCTTTTCCAGTCGTTTTCCCGCTGTCTCTTTTTTTTTTTAATTTCTTTTTGTCGTAGTGCTTTCTTTGCACAGCGAGTTCACATTTGTTTTTTGCAGTTGGCGCAAATATTTGAGGATTTTAATTGTTTGTATTTGTGAAAGAGAGAAAGATAGGGCTAGAAAAAAATGCAGCAACAATACAGCAACAAGCGACGCAAAAAGAAGAGCGAAAATATTTGAACAATTCCAAAATGCGATAGTAAAGTGTTTTAAGCGGTTTTTGTTTGAATGTGGCGAGGGAGTTCTGTAAGGGGTTACCCAGGGAGTTTTCCTGGGGCCTATTGCATACTTTTAGGCTCTGCTGTTGGTTTGTTTGCCAGTGTGTGTGTGTGCCTGCGTGTTTGTGTGCTTGTGTGTTTGAGTTCGGCCTCCTGCAGCCTGTTTACACTCACATGTGCATTTATTTACTGTGCGCATGTTTTATTGTTAACATTTAAAATATTTGCGCCTGCATAAAATTTGACCCGTCGTTCATTCCTTCCGCTCGCTTTTTTCTTCTTTCGTTTTCATTTGCCCCTTTTGCCGGCTTTGTTGTTTGTTTACTCGTTTGAATATGCTTATTTACTTTCCGCTTTTTGCTGCCCTTTTCCCAATTGAAATCTACCCGCGTTGTATTTTCAATCGTTTAAGCATTTAGTTTGTTTGCCATTTGCAACAGCCAGAAATTAACAAATACAATATAAAAGCAAACACTGTATGCTGCATGTCCTGCTTTGTGCTCTGTTTGCCTTGAAAATGCCACGACAAATATTGGAAAAATCCCCGAACATTACACAATAATTACATTAATGAATATTAATTTATTAATTAGTTAATAAGTAATTTTCATTTGTTCGCATTCAATCAAATATGGCCAGAAGGCTTATTAATAAGAGCAGGTTTTTTTTTATTCGCAAATACAACTATATTATATTACAAGGCAAAGTGTTTGATCCATTTGAAGATGAAATGGGAATTAATTATATATACTCACATTATAATTATATTAACTCACGTACTTTACTTTCAAATTAAAGCAATTTAAGAATATGAGTTTTGAATTACTTTAAATACAACTTTTAATATGTTTTAATTGTAAATATCTTTTTATACATGTACAAATATATATCTAGATATAATTATCAATATCTTTAATATTTATTAAACGGGTTTGGCAGTTTCTTTGCTTAATGCTTGAAATGAATGAAAATTTACACATTTAATAAGAAACTGAATTGTGAAGACAAATTCTCAATGAAGATAAAAAGTAAAATGAAATGCAATAATCCTTGTAAATTGATATTTGTTAGCAAGGGAATACATCAAATTGAACATCATTAAAGCTTGTAATTTGAAATTCCCTGAACTCCACTCTAATAATTAACACTGCATCGAATCGAAAACGGGTATAACTTTAAATATTCAACTTGTATTTAGATGGCCACGCCCACAAGCAGCGAGTCCGCCTCCGGGCGTGATTGCATGCAAGCTAGCCGGTGAAAATTGGGAAAAAAATGGAAATGGGAAAATGGGGAAATGGAAACGGATATCCAACGTGTTGCCCAGGAGACCTCGTCCTCGTGCTGCCAGCCAAGAAAGGACCTCATATGTCTGTGTTGTTATTGTTGCTGTGATGCAAGGATGGGGGCGTGGCTGGAAGGCGGCGGACTGGGAATGCCGACGGAACAGTCAGACAGACAAACAGAACGGAAAACCAAAATTTTCAAGCAGCCCCACATTAATGTGGAGCACATTAGTGCACGTAAGTGTATTAAGGATAATGGATGCACTCACAGATATTTCGCCATGAGGAGCAGGAGGGCGTGGGCGGGTCAGAAGGGGCGGGGGGAGGGGGAGGGGGACAGTGGCGTTGGCCTGATGAATATGCAGGTGGGTCGCGAGCAGAGTCCTTGAATAGCAGCGCGAAACATCCGAGAATCTGCACGGGCGTCGTTCGGATTCGGATTCGGATTTGGATTTGTATTCGGTTGGGTTAAGGCACATTTGTGTGGGCGAGTTCGTCTAGCTAAATTATATTCAACAGCGGGTCTAAGCCCGTCCCCTTTAATATATTGCATATGTATATCAACAATGGAACTGTAAGCTTTTCTATTGATGTTTCGCATTGTGGAAGGGCTGTTTTCACAAAATTAATTCAATAAATGTTAAAATATAAACAAAGTCATTATATTTCATCATATATCATATTCTACAAAACTTGTTCTTTCTCAAAAATTGTAGTAAAGATAAGCCTTCAGACTAAGAACTATAATAATATTATTAAAATTATAATCTTAATTATCAGCACAGAAAACTTCCTTTGTTTACAACATGCCATAAATAGCAAACAAAGGGATAATACTTGTCCACAAAGGAAAGTCAATGAATAATTAACACTTGTTAACAAAATTGTCATCGAATGAGCTACCAACGAATTTGAATATATATTTAACCCCACACTCAGTAATCTTAAAAATAGGATTCAGACTTAAATCATTGCTGAACAACAAACGAATAAGCCATAAAAACAAAAAATCATTTTCTTTAATATTGAACAAATCGTTCAAGCAGAGCACTACAAAAAAAAAAACCATTTCCAAGCGAAGTGTTTTTATTTGTGAAGCAAACTCAAAGGGGATACTTTTGAGGCGGCGCTCATCAATCGGAATTGAATTTCCATTGTCCTTGCCAACCGCGCTTTTTTCTTTATCCTTCGCCGCCCTCTCACCCCACTCCACCTCACCGCGCCTCACCTCTTGGCCTGAACAAAAACGACGGAAATATCTCCCAATGAGAGAGAGAGATTCGTGCGGGGCGGGGGGTAAAGCATTTTTATTGCCATCATTGTCAGCGGGAATTGTCATCATAAATATTTGATTGTTGCATCAATAAAAGCTTATGACACATAAAATCCATAATTTCAATTGTTGGCCCCCGGGTGAAGCCGCGCCGTTGGAATCGGATCAGCCCAAGGTTAATGCAGCCAAAGGAGGCAACCAATAAATAAGGAATAAACTGAACAGTTGGTGGCAAGGGGGTTTGCCACGAAATCGGGGCTGGGACATAAATCAACGCTATAATGCCACCCAATACTCATTTTCGCAATGCTGATTTTCGAAAATCATGGTTAAATAAAGAGGCATATCAGACTGAAAACTGAAAACTGAATACTGAAATCTGGTTGATTCCGAAGGAGAGAATGTGAAAAACAACCCGTCTGACCAGACCAATCAGTGGTTTTTGTTATTTAAATCGCATTTGAGGCGCATTTAAAATGGTGAAAAAAATACGTATATTCATAATTTACGCATTAATTGAAAACTTAAACTGTGCGAGAATTGTGCGGAGTCCTTTGCAGGGACATGTCGCCTCACTTCATGCATCGCTACATATGACAAATTAATGAAGCGCGCCGGCACAGATACACGTAGTACATAAATATATACATGGGCATTAATATATATATGTATATGTATGGGTATTTATGTATTTATGTAGTATCGCTGCTGCGGCTCTTCATAAATCAAAATTTATGCCCATCAGGCGAATACTCGCAGACGTCAGATATAACACATTTTCAACTGTTCAGCGGGGATACGAACGATTGGCGAGTAATTGACATGATTGAGGGCTTCAGGGGGTGTCCAGAGGTCGGGGGTCATCGGCGGTTAATATGGCATATGTAACATTGACCAACACACAACAATTTCGTAGTGCCGATGTCAGCAAAAGTTTCGACCGAACAGGCAATCCAAATGCTCGTGTGGAAAGTGGAAAGTGCCAAGCTAAGCAGGAAAAGCGCTCCTCTTTCCCCCGATTTTCACCAACCCGGGGCACTGTAAGAAACGAAATGAAAAGCAATCGAAAGTGTCAAAGAGGCGACAGCTCAACGGACCAAACGGATGGTGGCCAAGGAGGGAAGTCTTTGGCTGGCCAGAGAATCAGTTCCATGTCCAGCCCGTAATTGGTTTGGGCGAGACCTTGATTTCCCCACCCCACCGAACACCCGAATTCTCGCTGTGTACCTACGGGTGCCAACGGGGCGAATGGTTTATGGACTCATGGACACTATTTGTCAATATCGAATTATGGGTTTGAGTAGCCAGAAATTTTAAACGATTCATTAAATGTTGTATTGATAATATACTATTAATAATACTTCAATTTCATTTATCATTTATCATGTTTTCATTATAAAACATACGGTTTCTTAAGCTTATTTTTAATAAAAAAAGCCATACTTAACAAAACTAGTTTTATACCCTGTCAATAAAACTAAGCCCTAACAAAACTATTCTGTATTTTTTTTTAATAAAATTTAATAGCTGTCTGTAAAAAATGATTGCCTTTTTGGATAACATACAATTTTTATTTTTCAATTTCATAAGATCGTGTGACATTTAAAATTTATCAGTTTGAAAAGTTTAGAAATTGGTAATAAAATATACTTTATACTTAAGAAATGCGAATGCCAATTAGAAAAGTTATTTAAAAAAAACTATAGACCAAAGCAATAAGCCGACTTTACAAATTGAATCTAATAATTGCCACAAATTGGGATGCCGAGCCATCAAAAAATTTGGCAAAAGAAATTCCAGTCGTGACCAAGTTTTTGCTAATCCAGGATTCCTGCCTGCTTGGCACTTGCCAAACATATTGCTGCAGTTTCTGGAGGCTCACCTCAACTTCCCCCGACCTTTGACCCTTTCGTCTTCAGCCTTTCTTTTATGTGTCCGTTGTTATATTTTGTTTCATTTAATTTTGTGCTCTTGGGAAACCGAGTTTTTTATTTTTTTTATTTTATTTTCTTTTATATACATATATATGTGGCATATATGTATGTATTTTTTTTGCTTCGTTTTATTTTAATTTTAATCCAATTTCTGCACACACATAAAAGAGCAACGAAGAGAATTTATTTTTATTTGTATACGGGTGGGTGTTTTTTTTTTTTTTCCTGATTTTTTTTCCCCCTGGCTTGTGGCAAAATATATTAAAAGCTACTTACAAAGTGCAGAGCCAAACGCTTTGGCCCGTGTGCAGTCACACACACATACATACACTGAGGGAAAATGGGGTAACGCACACCGAAGCACGCCCACGCACACACAGATATTTGCAGTGTTGTGGTTCATACACGTGTGTGTGTGCGGCGCCGCAGCGTTGGCAACGAAACTGGCCATGATGACGATGGCGATGGCGATGGCCATGATGGCCATGATGATGATGATGCAAGTGATTCATGCGGAAAACGAGCAACAATTTTGGTTTACCAGACAGACAACGCCAGCGCCAACAACAAAATCAACAAAACCAACAATAACAACAATATTTGGCGAGAACAACAAAAAAAAAAAACAAAAATTAAAGGCCAACAACAATCGAGCAAGTCTTACATCTGTTTACACAATGTTTGTTGCAGTTACTAGTGTTGTTCTTATTGTTTTTTGCGGCCATTTGGGCCTGGTTGTGAGCCATGTCCCGTGTCCTGTATTCTGTGTCCTGTAGTCTGTATTCTGTGTCCTGGCCCTGCAGCATCCTTCGGACGCCTGCTGTTTCAATTTTATTATGAGTGCAATCCCATTTTTCCTTCTCTCCCCATTTTTTCAGCCATTTTCATCTCAACCAGCGGTGGAAAGCTCAGCACATATTAAAAATAGATTAAATCAGTTCCCAAATTTACTTTACCAATGCGCGGCCGAACACAAATATGTCTATTCATTATAATGGATAATATATTCACAAAACAATAATCAAGTTTAAAGCAATATTCAAATCAAATATATATCTAATACATACTTATTTCATTATGACGACTTGTCACAAAAAAAGATATTAAACAAAAACAATACTACATTATGTGAGGAAGTATTATAATATTTTCGTCTAAATAAATACAATATTTTTCATTCGACACAATACCTATTTGATATTGGCCTACAGATCGTGTGAATTGAATAGCTTTTGAATGGAAAACCATGTTGTAATAATTTAAAATATTAGAAATATATGCATTCTGTATATTATTTTTTATATATTTTCTTAAATTCTTTTTTTTTAATTTCTTCGCCATTTTTCCCTAAATAAATAGATTTTTAGTCAAGTCGAAGTCGAGTCACTGCAAGGAATATACATTTTGACTTAAAGCTAACTTGCTTTTGTGTAATAATTTTAATATACTCATGTGTTTTTTTAAATGGAGTAGCAAAACAATTTTTTCCTATTATAGACCCTTAACAAATAGTAAAAAGGACTTAAAATGGTAGAAGTAGTTAACCAATTCGAAAGTTATCCTTGTGAAGACCCAGCTCATCGGTCTAAGTGAGTTGCATTCCATTCACTACTACTGCCCTGATTTCCAAACCCAAATTCCAATTTGAGTGCAATGAAGTGCCATTGAGTAAGTGAGTTTAGTCTGGCTGAGTGCCCACAAGGACTCGAGGATTCGAACAGGATAATATTGCTAAGAAAGCCCCCTCAAGCGGGAAGGTCGGGCGATCAATTCGACAGTCCGAAGGAGCAAGTTAACATCAGAAATACGCCCAGCCTTCGACCATCGAGAATATTGTTGCGCTATATTCCTTGATGTATCACAAGCCTTCGACCGAGCCTGGCTTCATGTCGTATCTCTACAAGTCGTATTCTCTACAATATTCCCCTAATTTTAAATCATTGTAGATCTAACTATACCTTTCAGAGTATTATGTTCTGACTTTAATAGACTTTTTCCTATAATCTCAAATCTTGACTCTCTGCCGCTCCTAAAACGATTAATACTAGCTTCATTAGCACAAAATTGATCTTTCTATTACTATTTTTCCCCAGACTTTTACCTATATTTCCTTATCTTGCGTCCATCTTCTCAATAATTGTGCCGTACGATACACGGCTGCGCCCCTCGGTCGGTTGGGCGGGTAAGTGAGCCCACGCGCAAAAAAAAAAAAAAAGAAAAAAAAATAGAGTATTTTCAGTGAGATCCAAAGCAGCAACAGGTGACGAATACATGATTGAGACTGGAGTTCCACAAGAAAGCGCACCTGGGACTACAGGATCCTGCTCTACAACTCAACTCTTAAACCCATCTTGACATACTATATGGCTCCCAGCACAATCAAAGCTCCTAAAAACTATCAGTGGGGTACCGTGGTATGTTGCAGCAACGAAAACATCCAAAGAGAACTTCACATCCCTGCAGTAAAAGACGAAATTGGGAAACAAAAAGTGTCTTCAAAAAGAAATGCTCGGGGATTGACTCAGGTTTCCAGCAAAACCCGCCTAACTCTGTACCAGTCAATATGACTGTTAGTTAAGTTAATATGCCAAGACTTGCCACACTTATTGTGAGTCTCGGAAGGAAAATATTCAGTAAATAACAGCAAGATTATAAAAAAAAAGATTTGAGTGACAGAACCGCAGAGGGGGATCCACACACACATCCACACACACACATCCACACACACATCCACAAGCAGCTTTGCAGTGAATGCATAAGCCCTTCGACAGGCGACAAAAATGCACTCGGTTTGGGGCAAAAAGTAATAGTTCTTGCTTTCCGAAACGTTTTTTCCCAGGTAATCTCACTTAATTGGTCGTCCGGACTGAACATAATACCAAATCGTTCTTGCTTTATTTGGGCTTTACGCTTACAGGGAAAACATTTAATTAGGCTGCTGAAAAATCTTGCTTTGGCATTTCAACTTTTATTCATTTCAAATTTTTTCAAATAACAAATATGAAACAAGAATGAACCCCTTTATCAGGAAGCCGAAGTATATATACCCTTGCAGTTAATACTAAATATTTTTATTTTATTATATTACAAAATAACTCACCTTTAATCAACCTAGAAATAATTAGTCTACACAAAATAATTGCATAATTTTTAAATTATCCCTATTATGATCCAAAAATAAAAGCTGAATTATCATGATTGTTATTGTTTTTATTGTTTTTATTTTTTTTGTTGGGTCACCATTATTATTTCATATTCTTTTACATGGGAACCAAAAAAAACAAAACAAAGCAAGAGAGAACGCTATAGTCGGGTGCCCCGACTATCAGATACCCGTTACTCAGGTAAAGGGAGTGCGAGGGAGATGGAGATAGAAACTTTGATCACGCATAACTTTTTAACGAATGGTCCGATTTGAAAAATTTCTTCTACATTTCGATAGGTATTGATAAAAACAATAAAACTGCATTTTTACTTTTCCGAAATATTTAAATTTTTAAAATCGTATATAAGCGATTGTGGGCGTTAAAGGGGGCGTGGCACCTTTTTGAAACAAACTTGCGCTGCGTAGGAACTCCTAGAATCTGCATGCAAAATGCCAATCTTCTAGCTTTTATAGTTTCCGAGATCTCAGCGTTCATACGGACAGACAGACAGACGGACAGACAGACGGACAGACGGACAGACGGACAGACGGACAGACGGACATGGCTAGATCGACTCGGCTAGTGATCCTGAACAAGAATATATATACTTTATAGGGTCGGAAACGCTTCCTACTACCTGTTACATACTTTTGCACGAATACAATATACCCTTTTACTCTACGAGTAACGGGTATAAAAATCCAAATAGGTCGGAAATGTATCCTTTTAATTCAATAGAAAATTGATATATAACAATTATTATATAACATTTTTACATACAAGTATTCTAACAAAATTATAATTTTGTAAACTTTTTAAAATGCAACAAAACTTATAAGAGAGCTTGGCATGTTAATATAAATAATTTTCCTTGAAAATGTATATGCTCACACAAACGTAGTTCTCAAACTTTGAAATTCAATGAAAACGTTTCATTTTTTGTCAGGCATTTCCAAAAGGTACGGCTGATTTTTTTAACTTGTATCAATAAAGTTTTGCAATATGTTTGCGTTGCTTTCAATTATTTTGTACTTTGCATAAAAATCATTGGGATGAGCGTTGCCATCGCAAACATATTTAAAACTCGCTGGGAATTATTGCGTCTCATTGAACATTTAATATTCACTATTTTCAACTAATTGTATTTCTTCCATACATATCCATCGACACTTTTACTCCATGCGGGAATTCTCTTCGCTGCTAAAGTTTATTTCTTTTGACTGATTTACGGCACGTGAGTTTTCTCCAGCACTGTGCTGCTTCAGTTCAACCAAATTTCCCATCTCCATTCGGAAAGCCCCCAAAAATCCACCCAATAAGCCAGCCAAAGCCCCTTTCCCCCCGAAACCACCCTCTGAGCCGCCGATTCAAGGATCCAAAGGACCCATTCGAGTGGCTTCCAGGGCAGAGTTCAGAATGAGGGCGCCAGGTTCATTGTGGGCCCAGTGCATTAGGGCGCTGGATAATGCGCTTTCCCTACGCCGGCACGCCCCCCAATTTTCCGGATCCCTTTGTCTTCCTCTCGAGATTGCTTCACGCCAACTTTTGCTTCATAATTTGGCAGTTTGTTGTTTGTCGGCCTTTATTGTATTATCCTGTATTGTCGTCGCTTGTTGCTTTAATCTTGGCTCCCCGATCCCCTCGTTTTTCCACCCACAAAACCAACCCTCTGCTGCGACTCATTATGCGCTTAATTTTCGCTTTTCATTTTCAATTGCCATAATTTAGTTTTATTTTGCTTTATTTTCAGGAGGAATGGTGGCCAGCAGCTCACCTGGCAAAAGTTTGGCCGCAAAAAGAGCAAGGAAAACTCCGGCATTGAATTCTGAATTCTGAATTCATGCTGCGGATACGGAAATGGGGATAAGGATGGCATATTTTCATTTGAAAAGCAAGCTGCGTCTGATTACATCATAAGAAATGCGTAATAATTGCGTTAACATAACGGCCTTCGAGATGGGAACCAACAGCAGTAGTAGCCGGGTACCCGTGTATCCTTCTATCCTTGTATCCGGATGAGATGGCGGAGCAACTTTCGCCCAGACCCAAGACATCTCCATCCACATTAAGCGCCGCCAAGCACGCAATATAGAGGGTGGTGATGGGGGGGGGGGGGATACATAGCATATAGCACTGAGGCATAATATAAAACTTCATCAAATTGTCTTTGCCGCTTTCTTTAACGCGCCAAGTTGAAAATTTAATTTACACATTCAAGAATAACCTCTTCGTTTTTATTTCTTTCGCTTTCCTTAGTTTCGTTTTATTGCCACAGTTTTCAGGCCTGAGATTGAATTATAAATTAAATGATTTAATTGTATTATATTAATCAATATAAATAGTAATAATATTAAAATAAAATAACTATGATAATTCAGCTTTATTAATATTAAATACTTAAGAGCCAAATACTTTTACCGCATTCAATTTGCTCTCAACTTAAGTATGTTAAGAAATTAGGGATTTTAGCAAATGTTTTAATTCATTGCAAAAACCATTTAAAATTTAATTTCATGAATTTTAAGCAATATTCAAATTAAATATATATCTAACACAAACTTATTTCATTATGACATCGGTACAACCTGCCCAAAAAAAATATTAAACAAAAACAGTATATAACAATTTATAACGAAAAAATAATATGTATGTATATATTCGTCTAATTAAATAAAACATTTTAAATACATTTCTCATTCGACACAATACCAATTTGAACATGGCCCACAGATCTTACAAATTGTAATATTAATTAATTAATTAATTAATTAGTAATAATTTAAAATAGTAGAAAAAGATGCATCCCGTCTATTAATCTAATTTCTTAAATTCTTTTTTTCCTCGCCATTTTTTCCTAAATATTGACTAAGTGGAAGTATTGAGTTCTAATCGATCAATTTTTGTTTATCACTGCAAGGAATATGAACTTTGACCTGTCTTTGTGTTACAATTTTAATATACTCATGTATTTATTTTGAATGGAGTAAGTAAGTTGCATTCCCCTCCAGCCTACTGCACCGACTTCCAAGCCCTAATTCCGATTCGGGTGCAATGAATCGGCATTGAGTAAGTGCGTTTAGTCTGGCTGAGTGCCCACAAGGACTCGAGGATTCGAATTTATTGCCAGCGAGATGAGCATTGATCTTGCGCCGCAAACGCTCACATCTTAATTTATGCACGCACACACAACACACATGCTAAGAAGGCCCCCTCAACCCCCCTCCACCCCCTTGTAAAACCCAACACAAACCACCTTTGATATCAGGGAAAGAAGTCAAAATGCACTCATGTGGATAACTCAATATTGGGAACAAATTGTTTTAAACACGTTTCATTAGATTTCGCATTGCAAATGCCATTACACCAGTGTGTAGTATATAAATATATATATATATATAGATATACACGGGTTAAACTCGATCCCAAGATGCAGACAACAAACGAAGCAACCGATGCATCCTTTCGCATATAGTTTGTGCCAGTGACAACTGAAAGATTGAATTGAACTTTGCATTCGAGCGGATGTGGATGTGAATGCGAATGTGTCTGGGAATGAGTTTGGAGCGGCAGTTCCGTAATTGTGAATTGATTGCTCGAGTGTAGCGAATTTTCCGGGCGACTTTTCAGGGGCGTGAGGAAAGCGGGAAGGCGGGAATGTCGGGAAAGCGGGAAAGCGGGAATGTCGGGCGATCAATTCGGCAGTCGCCTCAATGCGATTTGTCTTGTGTCAGATTTGAGTGACAGAGCCGTTTGTTTGCCTTTCGCTGGCTGCATGTGGGCGAAAGGATGTTCGCAGAGGGGCATCCACACACACATCCACACACACATCCACACACACATCCACACACACATCCACACACACATCCACACACACATCCACACACACATCCACACACACATCCACATCATCCACAAGCAGCTTTGCAGTGAATACATAAGCCCCTCGACAGGCGACAAAAATGCACTCGGTTTGGGGCAAAAAGTAATAGTTCTTGCTTTCCAAAATGTTTTTTTCCAGGTAATCTCACTTAATTGGTCGTCCGGACTGAACATAATACCAAATCGTTCTTGTTTTATTTGGGATTTACACTTAGAGGGAAAACATTCATTCATTCATTCATCTTGCATTCATTAAAATGTATTCAAAACAAAAAATTCGAAACAAGAAGAAAGCAAGTATCGTGCAGCCAAAGTATAAATGCCCTTGCAGTTAGTAATAAATGTTTTTATTTTTGTATTATATATATATGTTAAACTAAAAAATTATTTTTAATGAACATACAAATTATAATAATAATAATAAAAAACTTAACAGTAATTTACGGCTTCTATGAAAGACATTTAACTATTATTATTTCATATTCTTTTACATGGATGCGAAGAAAATCAAAACAAAAAAATTCAAAGTGGTGGGAAATGTATCCTTTTAATTCAATAGAAAATCGATATATAACAATTATTATATAACATTTTTACATAAAAGAATTCTAAATAAATTTGCCCTTTTTTAAACTTCTTAAAATGCAAAAAAGTTTATAAGAGATCTTGACATGGTAATATAAATAATTTTCTTTAAAAATGTATATGCTCACACAAACGTAGTTCTCAAACTTTGAAATTCAATGAAAACGTTTCATTTTTTGTCAGGCATTTCCAAAAGGTACGGCTGATTTTTATACCCGTTACTCGTAGAGTAAAAGGGTATATTGTATTCGTGCAAAAGTATGTAACAGGTAGAAGGAAGCGTTTCCGACCCTATAAAGTATATATATTCTTGTTCAGGATCACGAGCCGAGTCGATCTAGCCATGTCCGTCTGTCCGTCTGTCTGTCCGTCTGTCTGTCTGTCTGTCCGTATGAACGCTGAGATCTCGGAAACTATAAAAGCTAGAAGATTGACATTTTGCATGCAGATTCTAGGAGTTCCTACGCAGCAATTTTTACGTAAGTTTGTTTCAAAAGGTGCCACGCCCCCTTTAACGCCCACAATCGCTCATATACGATTTTAAAAATTTAAATATTTCGGAAAAGTAAAAATGCAGTTTTATTGTGTTTATCAATACCTATCGAAATGTAGAAGAAATTTTTCAAATCGGACCATTCGCTAAAAAGTTATGCGTGGTCAAAGTTTCTATCTCCGTCTCCCTCGCACTCCCTTTACCTGAGTAACGGGTATCTGATAGTCGGGGCACCCGACTATAGCGTTCTCTCTTGTTAAAACTTTGAATCAACAAAGTTTTGCAATATGTTTGCGTTGCTTTCAATTATTTTGTACTTTGTATAAAAATCATTGGGATGAGCGTTGCTATCGCAAACATATTTAAAACTCGCTGGGAATTATTCCGTCTCAGATGAACTTAAAACTTAAAACTTGAACATTTAATATTTACAATTTTATGTTTAGCTAATTGTCTTTCCTTCACACATATTCTTTAACGCGCCAAGTTGAAAATTGAATTTTCACATTCATTTCCAATGGTCAAGAATAACCACTTCTTTTGTATTTCTTTCGCTTTCCTTAGTTTCGTTTTATTAAATCGTAGATTGAATTATTAATTAAATGTTTTAACTATATTATTTAAATCAATATAAATAGTATTGTATTATATTAAAATAAAAAAAATAAATATAAATTTAGCCTTATTAATATTAAATACTTAAGAGCCAAATACTTTTACAGTATTCAATTTGCTCTCAACTTAAGTATGTTAAGAAATTAGGGATTTTACCAAATGTTTTAATTTATTGGAAAAACCATGTTAAATTTAATTTCATGAAGTTGATGAATAGTGGATTGGCAATACGGATTGCTAAACAGAAATGTATTGAAAAGTATTTATTAGCAATCGACAACAATATTATTGCCTACTTTCAGGCATAATACAAAATCCCTGTCTTACAACCAGAAACCTAAAGGGCATTTTGTATAATTATACCCGTTACTCGTAGAGTAAAAGGGTATATTGTATTCGTGCAAAAGTATGTAACAGGTAGAAGGAAGCGTTTCCGACCCTATAAAGTATATATATTCTTGTTCAGGATCACTAGCCGAGTCGATCTAGCCATGTCCGTCTGTCCGTCTGTCCGTCTGTCCGTCCGTATGAACGCTGAGATCTCGGAAACTATAAAAGCTAGAAGATTGGCATTTTGCATGCAGATTCAAGGAGTTCCTACGCAGCGCAAGTTTATTTCAAAAGGGTGCCACGCCCCCTTTAACGCCCACAATCGCTTATATACGATTTTAAAAATTTAAATATTTCGGAAAAGTAAAAATGCAGTTTTATTGTGTTTATCAATACCTATCGAAATGTAGAAGAAATTTTCCAAATCGGACCATTCGTTAAAAAGTTATGCGTGATCAAAGTTTCTATCTCCATCTCCCTCGCACTCCCTTTACCTGAGTAACGGGTATCTGATAGTCGGGGCACCCGACTATAGCGTTCTCTCTTGTTTTCTTATCTATCGGGTGCCACCTGTTGCCTCATTACCCATCCCCCGAGCAAAACTCCTCCTCCGTTATCAATGCAAAACACAAGGTGTTGGGGAGGAGAAAAAAAGCGGCCAAGAAGCAAACAACTGACCATAAATCAGAACCAATGAAATATCATTAGTGCCAGACTCAGACTCAGACCCAGAAGAAACTGCATTAGGAACAGGCGATAAAAAAATACGACACGAACTGTGCACCGCAAACTGCAACAAAAACCCGGTGGCAAGCTCCTTTTGCTTCACGCCCGTTTCCTGGTTGTAAAAACTTGAAAAATTGATTGAGCGCGTGAATAACAGCAAGTGAAATGGCTTGTTGAGGGGTTTTGGAGGGTTGGGGGGTCGGGGTTACCCGGACCAGCAGATACATGTCTGCCCATACAAATGTCTCTGCTTACGACTCTCGACTCGACTCGGCGGAAGGCAATAAAATGTACAATGTGCCACTGGAGGGGGGAATACAGGGTATCTATATTTGCCACCCACAACTGCAGTTTGCGCATTTGTTTGCCAAAAGCCACACGAGTCATTCGAATTATTGATACACCCTAACATGTATGGCCCATATATAACAAATTACACGAAATTGCCAAAACTAAATTGACAAACGAATTAGGGATTTTATATATTTGCGATAAAAAAACGGTCAAGAAATTATAAATATTTCATGTGTTATATTACCCTAAAATGTATGGAAATGGAGAAAACAAAAAAAAAAATTTTATCAATTTACTTGTATTATTTTAGGATTTTTAATATTTCCGATGGAAGAGCTATTCTTCATTTGAACTTACCATGATTAATCTCAGATAAGATCTAAAAATTATAATTGAAAGTATTTAGAAATAAAAAAAAGGGCAGCACAGAGACTGCAAAGGACCTCTCCCATTTGCAGGGTACAACAAAGAGAAGTAGTTGAGTGGCGCTTTGGAGTTCTTAGTCCTTGCCAAAAGTAGAAGGGCACGAGCACACCCTCGCTTACAAACGAGCCCAGACACATTGAGACAGTCGAACAGATATGGCAACAGTATCATTCCACAGGATCCCCTTTCGTCCTACAGAGCCTTCCCGCCCCCTCCCCCCTCGAATTTCCAGGGGCAGCTCGATTCTACTTCACTCTCCGGGCATAAACAGCACGTAGTCGGGAAGCTAAAACACCACGTAGCATTATCGATGTAATCACCGGATAAGCTAACAAGTTGCCAGGATTTTCACGCATACTCCGTTGCACTGAACGAAGGGAAAAAAGTGTGTGGGGGGGGAGATAGCAGGGAAATGCGACTGCAACTGCTTCGAAAACGCGTGGAAAACAAAAAAGGATCTGGGAAAACTTTGCACTTTCCCCATTTCTAGTTTCTCCTCGTTTTCTTTTTTTTTTTTTTTTTGACTGGCATTTTATAGTTTTGCAGTCGATGGAGGAGAACCAAACTGATGAGGACGCATGAAAGGAAGGACTCTCCCAGGATCGTACTTAGTATGGATAAACTGTTTTGATAACTAAAAACGTTCAAGTTATTGATATTGCAAGTGTAGTGCGAAATTTGTTTTCATTCTTATGGTTATTTCTTCCTCCACTTTCACCAGCGAAAGGTACTTTATGAGCTTATTGTTATGCAATAATGGAGAATGGAGAATGTAGAGTGGGATATTGATTAAAGTGATTTATTTAAACGGTTAACAATTCTTGAATAATTCATTTTTATATTGCAGATAAATCATTTAGGCGGTATATTGATTAAACAATTTTAATTAAGCCATAAACAATTGCTTTATAATTTATTTGTGTATTTTTTTTAAGCGGCTTTCATCCATTTTGTAATTTTACAAAACTGGCATAAGCTCTCAAATCATTATTTTACCGATAAATAGACTGATTATTGAACGCATAGTCATGTCATTTTGTAATTCATATCAACTATTTTAAGCCAATAGAAGTTGAATTGATATTTAGGAGTCAAATTTAGTTAATATATAATTCCCCCTAACTCAAATAAATAAGTATGTATTCCATGGCTCATCGGGACGGTTACGTCCTTGTAAATAATATTGAAAATTCCCGAGAGATAACCTTCGAAGGATCATAACCCAATCCATTTCGATTGAATGACCCGCCAACTTCCATTACAGATTCTTTCCTTAGAATCTCTCCCATTTTTTATCCACTTTGTTCCACTTGACTTGAATCCTTTGGTTGCTTTCTTTGGGTCAGCTCCTCGTTGGCCACCAAACTGATTAGGAAAGCCAACAGAAAAATAAAGGATAACGAATCGATAGCAAGTGTGGGAAAATTGGGAAAACAAGTGGATTGAGGGCCAAAATGGCTTGCACCTCGTATTAAAGAGGGGGCAATTTATGGCCACACTTGGGGGAACACCGAAAACAAAATTGCAAATATTTAGCCATATACTTATACGGCCACACACGCACATGCATTTGCACACTTGAAAAAAAAATGTCCGATATCGGTTAATTATGGTTTATTTTATGTGTTTGCTGGTTTTTATTTTGTTTATCTTAATCCTATTTAACTTTATATTAAATCCTACCAAGCAATTATGGTTTTTATTTGAACGTAGTTTTTTCGGTGCCATAAAAATTCAAAATCTCGCGGCCTAAAAGTGTGCTATACCTCGTATGCACGACTGTAGCTGGTGACCGAGATCTCGCACACCTTTTTTGACCAGTGTACTGCTGGCATGAGTGCACAGTGCCCGTACGTATCTGTCTATTGCTCATGTCTATGACAGCGGAGGCGAAGCCGCAGCGACGTGCCGCAAAATATTCGCCAAAAGCATGCAACCCAAATTTGAGGAAAGGGTGGAGCACAGGAGGAGGGGGTGTTGCATGGGGGATGCCGGCCTTTGCAACATGTTGCCTTTGCCTCTGTTGTCTCGCTATATTGTTTTGGACGGCAAGCGCATCAATTTCTACACAAATTCAACATACACTCACTTCGAAAAAAACCCCAAAAAAAAAAAAACAAAAATAGTTTACAGCAAAAAAAGCCCCGAAAAAGCAGCGAATATAGTAGGTAGTAGGTGGATTTGGCTGCGCTTCATGTGTGCAATATCAAATTTGAAAACACAAACACAGTACGGATAGCCACAGACACAGACAGAAGAGGAGTGGGATTGGGAGTGGGACAAAGTGGAGGAACGCCAAGGAATCCCCCGATGCAGGCGCTTAAGAAGTTTCAGACATGAAATCAATTTGTCTTCCAACTCCCACGAAAACGAAAACGAGCCAAAACCGGCAAATGCAACAGCAAAGGGGTAACCCCAGACCCATCCCCACGACCCCATTTCCCCCAAAAACGGAATGAAAGCAGCCAGCAAACTGCTGCGGGAAAACAGCGGCGATTCCCAATTCGAATCAAGCCGAATTCAGCAATGCACTTATCCTGAAAAGCAAAATACAACTAATATTTTTCATATTCGGAATAACTTGCCTTCAATTACTACAAATAAAAGCCAGAGGTATATTTATACCTAATAATACTTATAGTTTTGTTTCTTTAACGATTCGTTAAAAATGTCTAATCTACAAAATACTACATGTTACAATTTTTTGATCATGGCACCCTACTAATTATTTAAAAAGAAATTCAAGATTTATAAAGTAAATTAAACCAAAAAATGATAAAGATTTTTTCTGTAACGATTCGTTCACAACTTTTTGTCTATAATATAACAAGAATGGGAAACTTTTTTATCATAGCACATAATGATCTTTACTAATGATCTTTAAAATTTACAGTGTTTAGTATAAATATTATGTAGATGGCAAACATATTGTTAATTACTTAACCCATTACTGTGATGCCCCTGCCATCGAAGGACACCTTTTAAAGGGCATCAAATGGGCAGGCAGCCAGGGCACCATCCGCATCCGCATCGGCATCCGCATCCGCACGGTTCAAGTTGGAGTCAGAGTCAAAGCCAGTCATGTTGCAAGTCACACACCCGTATCCACACATGTGGTGTTGCAATAACTTGTATTTTAAGTTTACTCACTGCTGGGATTCAAAATTTAATTTCATAGTGCGATGCGTTGTTATTATTTTGCATAATAACATTTCTGGCCCCCAGTTCCCAATCCGAGCTCGCTGATGTTTCTGGCTGGAGGATGGGAATGGGTGGTTTGGTTTGGTTTGGTTTGGTTTGGTTTGGTTTGGTTTGGCTTGGCTTGGGACTGGAAATCCGAAATTGGAGCTTGGCCTGCGGACTGACCGACTGTGCAATCGAATCAGGCCTATTAGACTCCGTTCGGCGCATTACCAGTACGTAATGGATGGAGGGAACTGAGCCCAGGCCAACCGGACTTTGACACCAGACACTAAATGCCTCATCATCAGCATTTCGATGAGTGTTTATCTGGGTGTGTGAGTGGATTTGCGTTTGGGCCAATTAAATGTGACCGATGGCAACGAAAATGGTTCGAAGGCGCTAATTATCGTTTTCAGTGTGATGTTGATTTGCCAAAAATCTTTACAGAATCGGAGAATGACCATATAAATGTAGTAGAACATCGCCTGTAGCTAAGAGTTTTCAGAAAAATAAACTCAAACATTATTTGAAAAGAAAACAAGTTTCCGAAAAAGCAACTAAGCTGAATGAACTAAACTACATAGTATAATTTCTTAGAATAGATTTCAAATAGCCCTGGAACTATTAAAGGCAATGCTTGGGTACCCAATATACTCAGTAAAGCTGCCACATAATGGCTGCCAAATAGAAAGAATAAGCACTTTGAAACCCGGTCCACCAAACCGGGTTTAGAGCGTCGAAATTGCCTTTTTATTGACAATTCACAGCACGCGCCGTGCAAACAGATCATCAAAGGATATTACCAGTACGAAAAAGGTCCTTTTGTTGCTGTTGTAAATAGATTCATAAATAAAACTACAGCGAGACACAAGAAAAGGAGCCAAAAAAAAAACGAAAAGAATGAAAAGAAATCCTGCAAGTGAAAGTGCTAACACTTGAAGGAGTGGGCTGCAGGGATACAGGATATATGCATGTATCCGCGGGATGGAGGCAACTTTCAGTCTGAATGTCAAAGTTTGAGCCTGGCAGTACTTTGAAATATTCATAAGTGTCTACACTGAGGAAAAAAGAATGTTAGCTCGGAAATGAACAAAAGAAAGTTCACTATACATTGAAATCAGAGTGATAGCAAAGAAAATATAAGCAAATTAAAAGCTGGAAAAAATTTATGTTTTTTAAAAACAAACTTCTAAAGCAAAATCTGCAGATTTTTAAAAACTTTTTTTTTAAGTATAAGAGAGACTCCACTCCTTAACACCGGCTCAGTCAGCATTGCAAGTAAAAAACTTACACACAGTCATAAAGCAATAAAGCGAAATCATGTGTAGAAATTTTTATAAGTTGGGTGTATCATCCAAGTGCCAAATGCTCAAGGATCTTTGGAATGTGCAGGATGGCGGGCTCGTGGGGGGCATGGCGAGTGCAAGGACTTTCCACTTTCTTTGGCCAAATCCCAGCAAAGAGCTTAAGGTTTCAGCTCAATTGTTTTGCCCGACTTTATTTCATTGCCATTTTTATACCACTACTTTTTGGGTGAGTTATAAGAGACTTTAAGGGGTTACACCACTGAACCCTTGTTTTTTGAGCGTTTGTTCGCAATTTTTTTTAGACCAGAAGGAGGGGGATTAAATGAATGAAACTTGGGGATGTTGTTAATCATGTATTGAAGTGTACAAAATAATTTTTTTATAAAAAAAAATTCAAAATGGCGGCGATGAAACTTGTTTCGTGGTCAGACCTCCGCGGCACGCAGCATAAGTGGTGTAAATTTGAGCCTGAAAAAAAATATAGTCCTGTTAATCTACATTAGTATAGCTAGAGAAAAACGTACGGATTTATAAAAATATTGATTCTTGTGAATTTGGCGAAGGTTTGAAAATAAAAGTCGAAATTTCACCTGAAAAAAAGGGCAGTTTTTTGTTGATTAAAAATAGCGTAATTTATTTATCGGAAAATCCGTGCGAGTTCCTCTGTGTATTTGCGTCAAAATTTCAAGTGAAAATCTTAAAAATTGTTCGAGTTATGCCGCGTGCCAATTCCAAAAACGTGTTTTCGAGAAAAACGCGTTCAAAGTTTTGGACGCTATTCGGAGCAATTCGAATTAAGGGTCAAAACAATTTTTTTCGGCCTAATTTTATTCTTTTCGTATTCTAGGATAGTTAAACTATTTTTTAAGCCAAAAAACAAAAAATTCGATTTTTTGAAAATTCTACAGTGGTGTAACCCCTTAAGTGAAATCCAAATGCTTATTTATGGAGCTTAGATCAAAATCAGTTAAAATAAGTAAATCATTTAAATTTAATTTAGGTTTCTTTAACTTTGCAGTTTTAGGAAGAAAGTATACTTATTTATCGGGCCCCAGAATATAAATCCCATCAAATTGTTCTGTATGGCAAAGTTAATCTGTAAATAACCATAATATAAAATGTAAGCAAAGACACCTAAATTTTAAAGTCATTTCTTAAATGCATTTCCGTAATCAGGGGCTCAACTCTAACTGCCATCAGTGTCTTAGGAACTCTTTTTTTCGCAACTCTCCCAAAGTCACATATAAATATTATGTAAATAGGAAAATGTCATAAGCAGTAAGGTTTTTCCGTTATGAACGGCTTAAACAACTCGAATGGCAGCAGTTAATGCATCACTGTTTACATCAAATTGTTTGTTTGTCCAGCGAAAACAAGGGACTGCAAAAACACCTGCATTTGATCCGATTCCAATAGTTATCTCTGGAGTATATAAAGGGGTTAATGAGTGGCAGGTAGAGTCAGTTCAGTTTGTTCAGTCAATCATCTACAAAACCCAAAAAATCAAAATGCGCGTCTTCTTCCTCGTTGCTCTGCTCGCCATGGTGGCACTGGCCACTGTTCAAGGACGTCGTGAAGGTCAAGGACCGCCCCAGGGTTCAGGAGGTCAGGGACCGCCCCAGGGAGGTCAGGGCCCACCGCAGGGCGGCGCAGGAGGCCAGGGACCACCCCAGGGTGGACCCGGTGGCCAGGGACCACCCCAGGGTGGACCCGGTGGTCAGGGACCTCCTCAGGGAGGCAACTCGTCCTCCTCCCAGGAGTCATCCTCCCAGGACAGCTCCAGCGAGGCATCCGCCTAGAAACATCACTGTTTCGCGCGGTAACTCGATCGTCGAGTCCTTAAAATAAAAAAATAAAAAATGAAATTTTAAAAAATCTTTGAATAAAGATATATTTTCTGATTATTTCAAATCAAAACCGTGCACTGATTCCATTAGCCGGGAAAATTTCCATTTTCAGATCGGCATAATGGTAAATCCTGGCAGCAGCATGAAAATGGGAGTGGGTATGGGTAGGGGGGGGGCGTGGCCCAAATCGGCTGCCTAAATAAGAAATCATTTTATTTGAAAAGTTTCACTTTGGCACGCCCCCTCAAGCGGCCGCCCCCACTTTTCGCTGGCAGAAAGCGGCGACGTCTGCGTTGGCGACACCAGCAACATCAGGCGAAACAAAAACAACGCGAGCAACAGCGGTACAACAAACAGCAGACAACAACAATAAAGCGTTACAATGGGCATCGAATTCGAAATACCCATACAAATTTCAAATACCCAATGATGGGAATATTCAATACTAGACTGGCTTAATATTTAATTGGCATACGAGTAGGAACTTTAATAAAATATTTTACAAGCACATGAAAGAGTACAAATTTGTAGAATATATTTTTAAAATATATTTTATACCAATTTGTTTTTTTTTTTACTTAATTTATTAATGGGTAATCAAATGGTGCAGATCCTGTCAGAAACGGGGCGGCCACAATAAGAGCAAGACGATGAATAGCAAAGGCAACAAAGTTAAACTGTAACAATAACCAAAGTCAAAGTTTGTCGGCAAAGTTTTCGCCTTTTTCGTCCTTGTTGCCCTCGTTGTTGTTGTTGCATGCGTGCGGCTGTGTGTGTGTATGTGTGTGTGTCCACAGGATACAAATTCATTTCAATTGGTTATATGTAGAGAAATGGGTTTGAGTGGCCTGGCTGCGGGAAGTTGAAAAGTGGAAACGACGAGGAATCTGTGTAAAATGAGTTTCGTTTTTTTTTCATCCCCCCTCCCCCCTCCCCACACCCACCATTTTATTTTATTTTTGTTGCCATTGCCGTTGTACTTTTCAAGATGAAACAAGTTTCACGTGGCCGGGGATTCTGTAGAAGGATTCTGGGTTCTGGATCCTGGATTCTGGGCCAGGACATGCCGCATCGCATACCTGCAGAGTTCTCTCGCTTCACTTTCTTTTGGCAGCGAAATGCCAAAGAAATGCAAATAAAACTTTTCTTTGTTTTGCTTTCGGCTTTTCGGCCCGTCGTGGTTTAGCAGCTCAACCCTTGCAGGGTCCATACGCCCAACTTCCGCCCACTTGGCAGCAACAACAACTAGAGAAGCACAGAAAAGAACAACAGAAACAAAAAAAAAAACTAAAATGAAACTAAGTGTGGCAATTTTAACTTCACTCAAAATGCAACGAAAATCGTTCGAAATGAAAGTGCTTCAAAATGCACAGGGAAAACTTCATGGATTTTATAATTTAAACTGATATTATTTCAGTAGTGAAGCATATCTGAATATTAAGTAGTATATTTAACGTAATAGTTTAAAGCCAAAAAGTATTTCTCAGTATATTGCCAATTGTTCTTAATTTACTTAGTTTACAGTAAGAAACCAAAAATATATAAATCATTCATAAACATTATACAAATTGTACAGAATTAAATATATTATATGTATATGTGAATATTTCGGACAATCACACCATTGTTTTTTAGTGTATTATTAAATAGTACAAAGCTACTGAGCAACACTAAAAATGGTTTAAAAAAAGGAGGAAACAATATTCCGACCTCCCTTCTGCCGACCATCGAAATAAAGTTAACCAGGCTGCAAATTGTTCACTGTTTTGATAACAGACAGTTTCCTGTCGCCATCTTTTTGCTCCAGCCATTTCCCGGACCTCCATTGCATTTCCCAACTATTCATTACCAACATTTGACTCTCACTTGCACAAACAACAATGGAAGTAACACGAGCAAAAACTTAATTAAGCATTTTGTTATACGATGCTGCAAATTCCTCTTTAATTAAAGCACCGGAGCAATTTATTCAAATTAACAGCAACAACTTAATGACATGCATATGTGTATGCGGGGGTTGGGGGGGGAGGCAAAAAAGGCCGAAATGTTATAGGCATCTGATGGAAATAATTGAACAAACACACCTTCCAACACTGCAAATGACAGGTAAATTCATTCCTAGCCAATTTTACACAGAGGTCCTTGGATATAACATCGAATTACATTAGGAGCTGTCCATATATTAAGTAAATTCGATGACCACACTGAAAAAAAACGATACTAAATTAGTTTTGTACTATCTATACTAGCAATAAACTTGACAACACTGCAAATGGCGTTTACGTAAAAAGCTATTTACCAGATTTAAAATAATTCTGAAAAATAGGCTTCCCGAATCGGCCTCGATTTCCTTGACCTTTAAGTGCTTTTAACTTCAGTTTTTAAAAACTTTGCTTTCATTTTAGTCTATTAAAGTCATTTGTTCAAACATTTCCTTATATTACTTACTTTTATGTAAGTCATTCTCATTATTGATGCTTTACAAACTAAAAGTCCACTGACGTCTGGTCAGAAATAGGATTATACATCTATTGTCGACAAATATTTAGCTTAGATGTTGACACAAAACACAGGCCCGTATCGTTAGTTGTTTAAATAATGAAAGAGCCATTTATTATGTAATATTACTTTAAATAAAATAATAAATAAAATAACAAATAAAATAACAAATAAAATAACAAATAAAATAACAAATAAAATAATAAATAATAATAAACTATAGAGTTCAGTTCTAAGACAAGCGCATTATTGTCAAAGCTTTATAATATTTTGTATTAAGAACCATACGATATGAACTTGTTTTTCAGAATTAACAGAATAAAAAAAAACTCTAAAAAAAACAACACGACACTAAGTTAAGATTATATTATATTAAAAAAAAAAAAAAAACTTTAAATTGTTAATTTAATTTTGTTCAAATATAATAACCGCGAATTTTTTATTAAAACTCAATATTTTCAGTCTACCACGACTTTATAACGAAGCCCATTGCCAACTGCGATGTGACTGACTTGGCAAGTGGAATTTACCTAATCCACACCGACGTTAGTTTGCTTAGCCGGCACACGTCACCGATGGAACACTTGTCCGGGTAGGACTTCTCCCAGACAGCGGGTATATATAGAGCTGGTGGGGGATGCCGAGATCAGTTCGAGTCGTTCACTATCCGATAACGAAATGCGTACCCTTATCCTAGTTGCTCTTGTTGCCCTGGTCGCTGTGGCCTCCGCCCAAGGTCCTGGAGGTCCTGGAGGTCCTGGTGGTCCATGGGGCCGACGTGGTCCAGGTGGCCCGGGAGGCCGCGGACCAGGAGGTCCTGGTTCAGGCGGACCAGGTGGGCCAGGAGGTCGTCGCCCAGGCGGGCCAGGCGGACCAGGAGGACCAGGAGGACCAGGCGGACCAGGCGGACCAGGAGGACCAGGAGGCTCAGGAGGTCCTGGACCTTGGAAGCCACCATGCAACCAAACCACCACCACAGAGGCCCCCACCAGCACTGCATCCACAGCTTCCTCCACCACAGTGTCTTCTACTACGGTGTCTTCCACAGAATCCTCCACGGTGTCCTCCACGGAATCTTCCACGGTGTCCTCCACGGAATCCTCAACAGCTTCTTCCTAGGCATATTAATTCGCTTGAAATCTTCACGTTTGAGTTTGTCTTTCGTGAATATTAAAGCTTGATTTTGTGCATATGAAACCTCGTTGTTTATTATTTCTAAAACTTGGGAAATAGGATTTAATATTTTTTTTTTGCCAAATAAGGTTAAAGGTACAATATTTCGAAAATGTAGAAAAAATTATGAAAAATCGACAAAAAAAAAAATAAAGTGAAAATCTATTTTTTTAGAGTATTAAACCACAATCATTTTGAGCTATGCCACTTTGAAATCGGATGTCTGTATGAAAAGTTATGGGCTCAGAAGTGCAGGTTTTTGGTCACTTTTCTGCAAACCCATTTTTCGAAAATTTAGAAAGGGGGTACATCATTGAAATTGACGAAAAATCGACCCAACAAAAAAATAAAGTGAAAACACAGTTTTTAAGAGTATTAAACCAAAATCATTTTGAGCTATGCCACTTTGAAATCGGATGTCTGTATGAAAAGTTATGGGCTTAGAAGTGCAGGTTTTTGGTCACTTTTCTGCAAACCCATTTTTCGAAAATTTGGAAAGGGGTAACACTATAAAAATGACAAAAAGTCGACCCAAAAAAAAAATGAAGTGAAAACGCAGTTTTTTAGAGTATTAAACCACAATCATTTTGAGCTATGCCACTTTGAAATCGGATGTCTGTACGAAATGTTATGAACTTAGAAGTGCAGGTTTTTGGTCACTTTTCTGCAAACCCATTTTTCGAAAATTGGGAAAGGGGTAACACTATAAAAATGACAAAAAGTCGACCCAAAAAAAAAAATGAAGTGAAAACGCAATTTTTTAGAGTATTAAACCACAATCATTTTGAGGTAAGTCACTTTGATATCGGATGTCTGTACGAAATGTTATGAACTTAGAAGTGCAGGTTTTTGGTCACTTTTCTGCAAACCCATTTTTCGAAAATTTGGAAAGGGGTAACACTATAAAAATGACAAAAAGTCGACCCAAAAAAAAAAATGAAGTGAAAACGCAGTTTTTTAGAGTATTAAACCACAATCATTTTGAGCTATGCCACTTTGAAATCGGATGTCTGTACGAAATGTTATGAACTTAGAAGTGCAGGTTTTTGGTCACTTTTCTGCAAACCCATTTTTCGAAAATTGGGAAAGGGGTAACACTATAAAAATGACAAAAAGTCGACCCAAAAAAAAAATGAAGTGAAAACGCAATTTTTTAGAGTATTAAACCACAATCATTTTGAGGTAAGTCACTTTGATATCGGATGTCTGTACGAAATGTTATGAGCTTAGAAGGGCAGTTTTTTGGCACTTTTCTGCAAACCCATTTTTGAAAAATCGACCAACCAAGATAAAAAATCACAGATTTTTAGAAAATTAAACCAAAGCAAAATAACGATTTAAAAATTCGTGTTTTTGAAAAACTCCCAGTTCTGATTTTTCGCCCAAAAATATCTTTTTTTGACCATACCAATGACAATGTATCTCCCTCCCTTGATAATAAAACTCATTTTCGCAATTTTGTAAATAACTTTTTATTTAATAATAACATAATTTACAATAGATCCCTAAGTTAGTGCTAAGCTCAGTAGTGGTGGCCCTGCTGGTGCTGTTGCTGCCCCAAATTCCGCATCGCTCAGTTGGTCAAAGATGCCTCCTGGCTTCCGATTCCGATTCCGATTCCGGCACTACTGGAACTCTGGGTCGATGTTTGCGAGCCCACGGGCGGCAGATAGGCTGTATAAAAATAAAACCGGAAAAAAATTATTATAATTATTAAAAGGCATATTACAGTTCCTTAAGGTTAAAATTAAATTTCCATTCATTGGAAGACATTAGAAGATTAATTAGTGTTTTTTTACAAAAAAATAGTCTTAGAGCAAAAAGAAACACCAAGAATTGTATAACTTATAGAATTTTTTAAAAGTCAAGAGATTGAAGAAATGTCCATTTCATTTTCCAATATTTTATTTTTTTAGATTACAATATTTATTAAATATGTCTAATGTAAATGAAAACAATTTTTATACGATAATTTAAGTGTTCATGTTTGTTTGTAAATGACCTTGAACACGTATAAATAAAGCTTTTGGTAATGCCTTTCTTAAAAAGGATAAACAATTTATTTGACTAGCCGTCTTTAATAGTACTTTATACTATCGAATTTATCGAACAAAGAATTTATTCATTTGGATATATGCATATGAGACCGTAAAAAAGCGGATCTGATATATGAATCTTGAAGAACTTTTTCTTTGCAAACGTGATCACTATATAATTGGCACTAACCTTCGGCGGGCGAACTTCCGTAGGGTTGGAGCAGGGTAACCGAAGGTCGATTGGGTGACCCTGGCGCTTCCAGGGCTGCTGCGGCGTCTGGTGGGTTGGGGGTCGCTGTGGTGTCACCTCCGCCGGAGTCTTCGCCTAGGGGATCTGCGGCGAGGCTATCCCCGATCCCGATCCCGATCCCGATCCCGGTAGTGGTACAATTCCGCCGGGGAACTGCGACTCCGGTTGCCCGAAACTGGGTCGGCGGTGGTTGGGGGGCAGCCGGGAAAAACTGACTGGTGGGTGGACTGGGGAAGGTCGGAACCGCAGGCACTGAGGCGGACACCGACTTTTCTGCAGGCCCATTTTTCGAATATTTGGAAAGGGGGTACTCATTGAAAATTACGAAAAAAGGACTCAAAAAAAAACTAAAGTGAAAACACAGATTTTAAGAGAACTAAACCTAAATCATTACCACATTATAAAGTCGGAAATGTTGCTTTTACTGCGTTGCAACCTTTTCACTGAAATTATTAAACTCTTCGCAAGGGTATAACAAAAATGATTGCTGCGCAATTACATTAGCATGGTGAATAAGAGTAGATAAGAATTTCGAAAAATAATGAACTAATGAACCAAAAATCAGAAAGCATATCGAAATTGCAAAACACATTCAGACAGACATTTAAAAGACAAAGAGGCTTATTGAATGGCCAGCAATGAATAAAGCCTTTCAATTACCTTGGCTCACGGAGAAGCTTTTCGTAAGTAAAGTAATTTTAGCATAATTGGTGCATTGGCATTACGCACTGCCAATGCCAAATTAATTGCAGGTGATTAGGGAATGCATCGAGGATGCAACAATGGGGCTGGGAACAATATACCATTCCACGGGCAAACCGGCGCTTGGATTCGATTGTATTTGGTGCTCCATTCACGAACAAACCATTTTCCGCCTGATTGGGAATTAAGTCCGAACCGGACCTATCTCCGGCATGCGTGCAAGCCAAATTGTTCACTATTTAATTGTATTTGGCCAATTTCCGACGTAACTTTATTCCCAGCTTTCGCCGCACAGAGAAAAACATGTACGCAGCAGCAAGGATCCAGGGCAAAAGTAGGAGCAGGAGCATTTCCCGAAAGAGCTTAGCATGATGATTAGAAGGCATTAAAAGTTATAAAACAACAAGATTATGGCTTTGTCATAACAAAGACACACTCAACTGGTTATGTGCGAATAAGCGATGCCGTTTTGTGTGGCCTCTAATAAATACTTTTGCTCATGAACAAACCAATTAGCACATTTCGATTAAACAATTGAGGGATTTCGATTGCTTATTATATTTAATAAATTGAGTATTCGTTAATCCCCAATTAAGGTTACCTCAAAATTGTAAATTTGATAAAGTGACTTATTACTGATTATTATTTATCTACATTCAAGTGAACGGTTTTAAATTAAAGACTGTTTTCAAACTTTATCTACATTAAAGTAAAAGGTTTTAATTTAAATACCGTTTTCAACTTGGCCTATTATAGTAAAACATGGTTTATTATTGGTTTGACTTGTAAAGCCATAACTTCATTTTCTATTAATCGCTATCAAATGTTTTGGTTTTAACTTGAAAACAGTTTTTAGGTTTTTCCAATGATGCATCTTTAATAATCAAAAGTAATATTAGACATTTTTAATAGACATTTTTTAAATAGCACCATTGTTTCATTTTAACTGCAGGCGAATTATAATTTTATTTTTTTAAATAATCGGAAGTGAACTAAAATAAATATTGGTTAGTCAATACCATTCACTACTCCATGTTCACCCCTTCTTGGCCACGTTGAGTCCTCTGGGAGTGGGTCAATGTCAGTGGGTCGACGTAAGTTTGGCCATGACTACAACCTTATCAAATCACGCTTCATCCGTTTAACAATTAGCACCGATAACTAATTTATGGTCAGGATGCGGCATCTAGGACATGGTGTGGGGTAAGGGGCTAGAGGAAGCTGGAGTGGATTGTGGGTTGGAGTGGAGTGGAGTGGACCGATTACACGTAATAACAATTACAAATGCGCGCGCTCCATAAATCAACTGAAGCCATCTCCTGAAACTTGTAGCCCCCTTTGACGCCAACCCCTCGTTTTTTGTACCCCTCCTTTTCCAAATGAACTGGCCAAAATCCCCTTCCCCTTCCCCAGTCCGCCATCCCCCTCCAACTGGCAACTCCTGGCTCCTGGGCACTAATTACAATTCAGGACGCGTTGCACTCGAAAGTTGTTGCTCATTCAACACTCGACTTCCAGCGATGAGTTGAGGAGTGGGGAGTGGGGAGTGGGGTGTGGGGAGGGGGATTGGGCGATTGGGTGGTGGCTAGTGGGTGGTTGACTTCAAAGTGCCATCGCCTGGGTGAGAAGGGGTGGCCCAAAAGTGTTGTTGTAATTAAATTATGTGCCAAGTGACGTTCTCGGAATTGTCCTTACAATCGTTTTGTTCTCCTTTCGCCTACACTTCAAAATATAATGGTAATCAAATAATAAATTTAATTTTTAAAATGTAAAATCCTTGAAAGTGCTTAAAAAGAGTTAAAAACCACATCCTTTCTTTGACAATTAGTATTACAAAGAAAATCAAGAATAATCAAATGTATTGTCAATAATTTATTTTTTACTTTGATTGTGAGGTAAAAGAGTTAGTTAATGATTTTTTTTTTTTCCTATAACCTACTTTTAATATAAAGATCTTAATTTAGCTGTAATGGTGCATCATTATATTTATTATTTATTTCTTGACTAAGGTGAACAACGTATATAGGAAAACAAAAATTTAACAATTGTATGGAACGGTTAGGTAAGTCGGTGGGATGGATTCTTTGTAGCCTCCTTCGCACCCTACATCCATTAATACGACTGATTTTTAGGAGCTTTTGCGACAGCCGGAATTGTCAATAATAAAACATTTAGAAAATTAAGTCTCAATCTTTAAAAAAATGTTAAATTTATGAAATTCATGTTGAAGTTATTATGAAAACAAATTTTTTATGTTTCTGTATAACAAATAGAAGCTTATTAAATTCGATGTATTTATGTTACATAGGTATTTTGCAAATTGCAAAGTAGTTTAAAATATACTATGATCGAAAATAAAAAAAGTATATTACGTTATAAAGATATCTATATATATTTGTATACATTTATTTAAAATAAAAACGGATATATTGTAAAATGTTTGTAAGTCGCCACCGGCAACTCCCCCATTTTTCTGAGTGCAACTTGGCAGTCCCTCTTTGCCCTCATTTGGCCTGTTGCCTGTCTTCTTTTCGCCTGTGCCATCTCAGATGTTGTGGCAAATTAAGTTTGCTTTTGTTCTAGATTAAAAAGGCATTGAAATGTCGACATGGGAGGGTGGAGGGCGGGGGGAGAAGTGGACGGCAGAAAGCAGGCTGACGAGTGGGTGGTAGTAAGCGGCAGTTAAAATGACGCCTTCGGCCAAATTTAGCTAACTTTGTTAAGTTTGTTTTGGCCGTGGGAGCTGAATGTCGGCCGACGCCTCCAAGGGGTTCCATTGGATGATGAAGTGCCCAGACGGCGATAGAGCCACAGATATGGACGGAGTGGGCCTGCGGATGATGGGGACTACAAACGGGGGCTGAAATGGGAAGAAATTAAAAATCAACTGCCGCGTGGGCGAACAAGCCAAGCACTTAAGTAGCTGACCAACTGAGTAATTGAAGGAACTAATTGAAAACGAAGGGATAAAGGGAAAACGGAGCTCAAGATGCACAGAAAAAACGGATATCGTGATAGAGTTTTGTGTATTAAGGAAGTAAAATAATTTTAAAAAGTCGAAATCGTAAGACTGTCTTAGTCATTTTTGGTTAGTTCAATGATGAATTTATAGCCGATTACCAATTTTTGATTGAATTACTACTACTATTATTACAGCGACATTTTGGGTCAAATTTACTGTAACTTTGGTAATGGACTTATTTTAATTGATTTAATTTTTATTACATAAGCTAATAATTAATTATTTAATTAATTAATCCTATTTGATCTGTTTTTAAATTTGTTTAGTATATTTTGGTTCTAAAATCGTGACTGCAACCATTTCTAACAATATTATTTTCAGTGTTCTATAGTCCCAGTTAAAACATTAACCCTTCTTGTATTTTAGATTGGAGCTGTGTAAATTTGGTCTACAAAATTCAACTATTTTGCCTTCCTTTACTTTTTTTGTATTACAATCCAAACCACTTAAAGATCTGCTTCATGTTTAAATTTTCTGAGGGGATAGATTTTCCAACCCAAATTAATCAAACATAAATTTCGGAGGCCGAAAGAGATACAGGATGTCCAGTGGCAGGACTGCATGCTAATGCAAGGATTCGTCCCATTTCAGATGCAGACCGAAACGAAAATGAAACCGAAATTAAAAGCTGCAAAAAACAATATAAGAAATATATATACTCCACTAGCTTGGCAGGCGATTCAATTTGGAATTTCGAATTCCACGCACATATTCCATTAAAGTTGTTGGCGTAATTTTAATTTTGGATTTGGTCCTTTTTTCCCCGGAAGCGCTAGCAGAAGCTGGAAGGCAGCAGCTGCTTTAAGGACCCGGGATGAAAAGACGGTAGAATATTAAAGGAACGGTGCCAATCAAATTGAAATTTAATTTGCACAACAATGTGGACACACAGGAACAGGAGGGTGGTGCGGAAAACTTGACCGGTTAGTAAAAAAACACTCACCCAAATTATTAAACCCCATCTCCAATCCGGGGCCACCTAGTTGCCGCCCGTTAGCAGTCCATAAAATTGTGATTTACTCCCGTTGAGATTTCAATTACTGCCGCTTTATTGGCAATAAATTTCCGTATAAATTAGGCGGGCCCAACTCCCGATCCGGATCCGCAAGGGTTAAGGTTAAACAAAGCGGCAAGTGGCCGCACGTAGTCGTCGCGGAAAGGTGAAGTCGGCCGAAAAAGGTCCTTTGGGTCAACTGTGAAGACAGTAAATAAAGAAGTCTCGAATGATAAACGACGCATTGATACTCTGTGGTTCTTAAATTTAGTTGCAAATGTTTCTGTAGTCGGTTTCAAATAAAATTTAATAATTGTTTAATAGTTTAACCACCAAATATTAAATTAGTTTAGTAATTTGAATACGGAACCAATGTTTATTATTATTCTTATATTATATTTATTTTTAATCTTATATTATAATTTTAAAAATAAAAACTTTTATGGCCAATAAAAACACTGCCAAATAAAAACTGGATTCAATGTCAATTGTAACTTTTTTTGGAAGTAACCAATATGCCGGTATGGCAAAAAAGATAAGTCGAAGAAAAAGAATTCTTAACTTACACAAATCTACTATTATACATTTAAGATTTGTTCTAGTTTCTTTATTTAAAGCATATACATATATCTTTTTAAATTCGGATTTTGGTTTTAAGCTTGATAAGAATATTTTATCTATCCTTAAACTATTTTTTAGTTTGTGAACTAAAGGATTATGCTATTTTAGAAAAATTCTGTCTAAAAAATAAATATGCCCCTTGTAATTTCCAGGATAGCACATATAAAAATTGATTGCCACGCAAATAAAAATTCAACGATTTCTTTGGCACGTCCATGTCGTCATCGTCGTTGTTAGGAAATCCATTGACGACTCTTTAAATCTCTCAGCCCAGACACAAACAGTTTTTGTTTTGTTTTCCTGGAAACGCGAAAAATATCAAAGCCGCTTCCGAGGCTGCCAATCACGAAGTCCCGCAGGTGGGGTCGGGGCCCAACAACTTCCGCTCCGGGGAAGGCCCAACCAACCTGACACCTTCAAAGACAAGGGGGCACAGTACGTATAGCTTAGGAACTTCTTAAAGCCATTTTAATTTATATTCTACTCTTACAATTGAGCAATTATATGTTATTGCATTCAAATACTGTAAACTGTCTTAAATTAAATCATAATTCCTTAGCAAATTATTTAAGTGACATTTGGTGACTCAAATTGCGAAATAAAGTATGTAAATGAGATTTAATTAAAACCCAAATTTTAAAATTATACGTAAAGAAGAAGTGTCTGGATTAAATATTAAAAATAAATGGAATTCAATTAGTATTCAAATGAATATGAGTGTTTATTGTGTGTAATATCCTAAGGCTTATCACAAAATCTCGTTCTTCCAGAGCAGTGGACTTCCGCACCCTACAGATATTGCGAATCTGCGTAAAGGTCACGAAACTCGAGCAACTGATCCAAAGCCGTTTCGTAGTCATCCCGCTCCAAGCCGGAATTTGAGTACGCTTGCAACTTGGCCAGCTGCACACGATGTGTCTGGGCGTGCAAATTGTCCAGGTGTTCGCCCAATTTTGTGGAGTTCTGCAGAGCGGCCAGCACGGGTGCGGAATCCACACGAGTACCCGGCTCACGTACCGACTCTCCAGGCAAGCGGAAGCCATTACCAGAGATGCCACCCGAAAACATCTCATAGGGAAAGGGCAGCTGCGTCTTTAGCGGCAGTGGAGTGGCTGCTGCATTCGTGACACTGCCATGGTAGCTGCATTGGTAGTACAGCTGCAACATGTGGGACACACTATCGCAGCCATAAGCGGCCATCCGCATTTGTTCGCCGGCCTGCTCCCTGGGGCGCTTCAAACGCTCTGCGGGAATGCCACGAGCCGTCACCGATTGCATCACATAGGAGGTGCCCGGTTCGCAGCCCGGCGTGAGATGTGTTAGCAGCGCATGGTCTCCGCTTTGATCTAGAAACTCTATAAGATCCTGACCTTCCCGCAGACCAAATGGCAGAGCCAATCCTGCGGCAGTCATCTTTCGGCCCGAAGGAGAAACTCGCTCGCAGAAGCGTAGCAGGGATTCCGGCGTTTGTCGCAGACGGTAGCCCAAGGTGGCCGTGTCCAAAAAGGCAGCTAGCAAGGCCGACGTCTGGTAGAGATTATCTGCCTGCCATTGAATTCCTGGCAAACTGCGCGACTTGAGGTTTGTGTTCCGCCAGATGGTCTCCAGCGTAGACAGTGGCGTGAACATTGCAGCCTGCTCGCTGAGATGATTATAGCTTAAGACGCTGTTTACCACCCGAATGCTGTGCGATAGGCGGGGATCTGAAAGAAGGAAACTGTGTTTACATAGTTTTCCATGCTTTGAGGCCATCTTACTCACCCGCTTGAGGATAACTGGTGATCCTGGGATGGTGCAGCGGCAGCGCAAAGCTAGCTCGGCTGTACTCATCGCTCAGGTGCTCCAGACACTTCCCGGCCAGCCCGCCGAAGCCATCGTCAATGTCGAAAAGCACATGGAAACCCTGCAGTCCATCGCATTCCTCCACATACAAGCGAATGCGATCGCAGAACTCGTCGTTAAAGGCGGCTCCCTGCCACAGTTCCGTTCCGGCAGAATAGGTGCCCAGCGCTTGGACAGTCGGATCCCTCACCAGTCCCGGCAATATGTTCAGGGTGCGCGGATGATACCGAGCGTACAGGAAGTCCGCCCAACTGTTCGCAGACTCCGCCAGCTTGTAGTTCTTCTCGGGAGCCACGGAATTCTTCAGCAGATCGCGTTGATACTCGGAGATGGGGGCCTGTGGCTGCTCCTGCACATCCAGATGCTGCGAAGCGGACACGCCGCTCTCCTCCGCCTGCTGGCGAGCCCGTTGCAGTTCCTCACCGGTGCCCAGCGGCAGCAATTCCTCATCTCGCTGTACGAAATTTCCGTAGAGTTCGCCGGTGACCGGAATGTGTCCCAGTGTTCCCGCCAAGTCCACGGACAGCAGGCGGGGCGTATAGGTGGTACGATTGAGGGCATTTAGCCCCTCCCGGTAGAGTATATCATTGTTCGGCAGCTGCTCCTCGGCCACCTGGTCGGATTCGTCTTCGTATCTGAAGTTGGCCTCCTGCAAATGCGGATTTTGAATGATTCTCCGTCTGCTAGGTAGGTGGGTCAACTCACCTGCTGGTTCCAGAAGTGCGCACCCACGTAGTTGGCATAGGTTCCAAATTGGAAGGTCAGAATCTCTCGGGTATGGTCCATAACAGCCGGCCAAAATGACTAATTTGGATGCGACTGCACGTACTGCGCGGATCTATCGATTGCTATCGATTGCTATCGATAATTACGTGCGATTAAAAACGTTTTGGCTATCTACCCTGGGATACCCTGTAGCTTTATATAAGCTTTTATTTTGAAGTGATTGTAAGTCATCCAGCTACTATTGACAACCAGGGAGAATAAAATGTTAGGAATGAATTTAAAATAATAGCAATGGCTTTCAGGAAAAAGGAAACCTTTCATAAAACCAAATACGATTCTATAGAAAATAATTGACACCAAAAAATTATATCCTATTTTATTCGATGAAATAATAAATCATAAAATATAAAAAATAATAATCATAAACAATTTTTATATTTACATTAAATAAGATCTTTAAAATTGAAAATATATAATACAAAATAAAATCATTTGGCAGATATTCTGTAAGTAGTTTTGGTTTAAATTAACATCTTAACTTTCCGATCCTTGTCTACCAACTTAACTTCCACCAATTTGGGCGATGAGAAAATGGCACTTTTCTGAAATGGGTTTAAAAATAGATTACATCACAATATTTAGGGATCAATGCTATGAATGGGAGCATTTGTAAGCTTACCTTGAGGTCCTTCATGGTGATCCCTGTGCGGCAGCATTCCACGTAGAAGGGTAATCTGCGGTGCCTGCAGCAATGCGTGTGTTTCTCATGTTTCAGAAGGTCCACCGCAAAAACGGGAAATTCCCATGTCAGATTAGGACAATCGCTTACGTACAGAGCACTTAATGCCTTACTCTCCGCCATAAAACGCATAAAATCCACATCATCAAGGCTTAATCCTTGGGAAATGCTCAGTACCCTCACGGTATCCATCTGCAGAATCAGCTCCAGGAAAACCCGACTAGGATTGCACACACTGAGCATTTCCAGGCGTTTCAGTTTGATGATATCCTTGGCCTCTTTAAGCTGCAACTGGGATCCAATCCGAAGGCTCTGCAGCACATCCCGTCGCATATCGCCCAATAGTTCAAAAAGCTTGTCCGCACCACCCACATCAAAGTTCTCCAAATCCAGACTCCTGAGACGGGGCAGTAAAACCAGAAAAGTGTAGTTCATTTCACAATTTGTGTTGACCGTTAAGTCTTCCAGTTTGAGCATATAGCGGCAGACTTTAAGCATTATTTCGCCCATATTGTCACTCAGACACAGGGTCAATGAACGTAAATCCTTTAAATACACACAGACAGGTGCCACAAATATGGACTTACTCCAAAGCAACAACGCGGAATCGGAGCTTAGGTCCTGCGCATCCGATATCGCTAGCCGTCGCATGTGTCTACCATTCAGTCGGAAGAGGTATTCAACCTCCTGCTTCGACCACCCGCAGGATCGTTCGTGCCAGATAAAATTACGGAACTTATTTTTGTTTACCATTCTGTAGATCCTCAGAAAGCGTGAACAGGTGAACGCCCAGTTGCACTGACTGCGCATGTCCAGATGTTGGAAAACAATCTTCAGAAAACTATCCGGCAAACGACTTAAAGACATTTTTCCAAAAAAATATCTTGGTTACAATAAATATTTTTATGTGACTGAATCGAAACTGAATGAAAATCTATAAATACTGAAAGTTAACGACTAGAAGCATGGATGAAATAAAAAACTGCTTAACAGTAGGAATAGGTTTTGTTACATTATATCGTATCGATATACCGTTAGATGAATATTAGACAGAATGCTGACATCGTAAACATTTAAATTTAACTGTTTTTTGGTCATCTAAAATTCTTAACGTGCAAAGGCGTCATCTTGCTGTCCCGATTAATACGTTAATATAGATCCCATTAGCCTATTTCGTAAATTACAAAAATTATGTATATTAAAAAAAAGTATATGTATACAAATAATGTGAAAGAATATTTTAAATATTAATCAAGTCCTTAGCTACCAACCTGTGGCACATCTATCCTAGAGAGCAGCATACCCACGAATACCTCTTTTGAAGCGATAACCAAAACAAACCCAAAATCACGTGTAAAGCTTAGAGAATTTATTCGATGGATGGATCCGCACCTGGATACAGATACGGACAGGGAGTGAGCTAGTTGTTAAGCATCATGGAGAGGTAGCAGTTCCAGATGAGGGCGATGCTCTGAGCGAACACTACCTGGTAGCCCAACGGCACGAAGCTGAAGTTGATCATCTGGGCGGCTGGCCAGAGCATGTAGTTGCGGGCCATTATGGTGAGATAGCTTTCGGAAATGCGCTTCCGGATCTTATCGACGGGTTCGCCGTTGACCATTGGCACCAGGAAGGACATGACCAGGGTAAAGGGTGGTGCGAAGAGGCCCTGGTCGAGCAGCATCTTGGTGACGCCGCGGCGCATCGGAGTATAAGTCTTGGGAACCTTGGACTCTAGGAGGATGTACCATTGCCGCAAAACCGGTCCCACAAACACCAGTCCCAGGGCACTGAATCGAAGAGTTCTCGCGGCATCCCATTCGTCCAGCGACTTCTTCTCAATGAACAACTGGGCTATTGTGTCGCCCATACCCATTATCGCCGCGACATTGATGCCCTCCTTAACAAACGCCTTGATTCCCGTCATTATTAACTGTTGACTAGTCCTTTTTTTTAACACGTTTCAATTTTAAATCGGCAACACTTCAAACACTTTACTCAGAATTCCCGATTCGCGGTGGCAAACATTGCTTGCGTTCTTTAAAGGGTTGTCTATTGAACTCAAAGGGGTCGGTTTCGGATCCCCAAAATGACTAAACGGAACGATGTTAAAGGCAACTCTGATTTGAAACAAAAGAAAATCTCAAAGCTTACGTAAATCGTTGCTTGGTAAAACAAAAAAATCAATGAAAAACGTAAAATTGAAATTTTTCATGCTAGAACTGGGTATTGCATTACAAAATATGAAATATGTTATAAAATAACTCAAAATATTAAAATGAAGTATCGCTATTCAACATATAAAACAAATCATTTCTGGATGATATTTTTGAAAATCATAAAACTATTGTTCATTAATAAATATAAATAACTTAACTATAAACGCCATGTGGTCTAACCCGTGTTTTTGAAATTTCTAGGTAGGTTTTTGTGGCAGTCTATTACGGAAAACGATCCAATAGTTTATTTTTAAATATAACTATTCAAGGGAATTATGAACTATTTAATGTCTGTGTCAAAGGTTTAAAAATTCCTAATGTTAGGTCTGACTCTAATATTAAAAAAATGTTGATAAATATGTATTTATTAAGTACTTATCTAAAAGCATGGGACAACCAAAAAGTAACAACAAAACAGTTTGTGTATTTGCAGTAACTGCTGAAACTAACAGTAAGTCAGTAATTCAGCACTTACGGGAATACTCAAATTCTTCATTTATATTTACAGATGTTTATTTAAAAAAAGAAATATCTTAACAACCGAGCCGACGTCCTTTCGTCTCCTTTGAATAGTTAATATAGTTTAATTAGAACTAACTGAGATGGCCCTTGGTCCATTCGACTGTTTTCTGCGTTTTCGGAGCGGTGCCTCCCAATCCTCCTCATTTTTCACCACCACATCGTCGTCGATAACAACCGAAACCTCGCCTTTGTTTTTCCGTTTTCTTTGCTTCTTGGGGGATATGGGTTCATCTTTAATTTCAACTACTTCGTCCAGAGTATTTGCACTTGCTACTCCGTTTGCAGGGATTTGCCCATTTGATTTGTGCTTTTTTTGCTTTTTAGGTAAGAGTGCCTCCTTCTCCTCTACTTCCTCCTTGATCTCCGCCTTGATCCCCAGGGCGCCTTGATCTTCATTTAAAAGTATTTGGCCATTTGATTTGCGTTTCTTCTGTTTCTTAGGGGAGATGACCGACTCCACTGGGTTTTCTTCCTCGGTCCTGACCAGTTCAGGTCTGTCTGCCTGAACGGATCCGTTAATTTCTTGCTTTTTGCTCTTTTGGACGGGGGCTGCGGCCTCATCTAAAACCCCATCAATAAGAATTTTGTTGCCGTTCGGCCCATCCGTTGTCTTCATGAAATTGGGTAAAACCCCGGTAAGCACCGACTGCCTTACATCGTTCTCCTTCTGTTCCAGCGTTTGGGTGGTGTTAAACATCTGGCTGCGGATCTTATAATAGTTGGCAGTACGTCGCAGTCTGGCCGTGGTTTCCTCGTTCCGCTTGTCCGCCTCGTTGATGGCTTTTGTAATCCCTTCGGGTACTTGGATGCGTTCCTTGTAGTCGCGCCCAAACAAAGGATGACGAACACGGAAAAGGATCCTGGGTGCCACTGCAGCAGCAGGTAGGACCTGCTCCTCATCATCTACCGCCGGTTGCTTTGCATTCAAACGCTTGCTGACCACCACGTAGCCGGTGAGAGGAACCTTTTGGAGGGCATACTTCCCCTTTGAGTTCACATAGCCGATGGCTTTGTTCTGTGGCGCCGTGTAGTTGATGGCCCGCACCTGGAGATCGCCCACACATTTTCTTCCAGGCAGTTTTATGCGCTTATCGACCAACTGGCGGGGGTCTATACCCTTGGGACACTGTAGCAGCCAGGCGTCGTGGGACTGGGCATTGAAATTTTGGAGCGCATCGCCGCAACAATGGTGCGCTGCCACGCCCGCGTCCACTTCCACGAGCTTTTCCTCCTCCAAAAACTTGCGACGAAACTCCTTCGCCTGGCGGCGAAAGTCCTTCTTGTCTATTTTCTCCATAAATAAATACTTAAAATTTTGAGGAAAATAACGACCAAAAGACCACTCTTTCGCACGTGCTGTTTGCAGCAGTGTTGGAAAGCGGAACAATGACCGACAGCTGTTGCTATCGATAGATTGGTTTATTCGACACGCCGTCTGTGTCAGGGCTGCCAGTTTAGATATTTATTTGCTAGATCTAGCAACTTCTAAACAAAATTGAAACTTTCTTTTCGATTAGCTATAAGCAACAAATATAGCAACTTTTAATTTTTGTTTAGCAATTTTAGCAACTTTATTACAAAACTAGACATTTTTGATTTTTCTTTATAATTCTTAACGTTTTTTTATACTTTTTTAAATGTACTGAACCAATTACGATTAAAAAGGGTTCACAAACCACAACTCAGTGGTTCAATCATATGAACACTCTTGTGCTGTATTGTGTCGGTTAAGATGCCTAATATTAAAAAAAAAACATTTTCGGGATGCCTGGCTGCGCGACGACGAGTTTAAGATAAGTATTCGGATATAAGTGAAGCTGACGGATTGAATAGTATTATGAGAATTCTGTAATTAAGTTAAATATAATAGGATAATATTCTGAAATTATGTTTCTTTAAATTTTATTTTGTATATTTAGTTTCATATTTTTATTTTTAATTTTTGTTTCCTTTATATATAAGTATGTATCATATAATCATATTCGTTGAGACAAAGAAAACTAGTTTAAAAGTTAAATGTTATTGATCTAGCATTTTTAGCTATTTTCAAAGAATTTTCTAGAAATTTCTAGCAATTTTTTTTTTTAAATCTAGCAATTTTTGCTTGGTTGTTCCTGGCAGCACTGGTCTGTGTACTCAAAAATCTTAAGATTTCGTTGTAGCGTGGCGAAGGAGAAAATTAAAAAAAGCGTATTTATTTAGTCGAGTGGCAAAGCATTTTTGCCAAAAATGTTCTGTGCTTAAATATAATAAAATGTAATGAAATAAAATAAAATAATTACACTAAGCTAAACATTATTTTTGTCAATAACATCCTTGCTTTTATTTTCCTTTTAATTAAAAAGCAAAGGCTGAAATGAATTTTTAATCAAAAAATCTATACTTTTGTATAATTATTGAATTCAACCACTCGATTCCTTGAACTATCGATAGACGATTGCAAGCGCGTTGTGCAACACTCGCCCCGTTCTTTAAAACGTGCTGCGCATTTTCTTAGGTTTTTGTAAACTCCGCCATGAGCCAGAAGACCCAGAAAACGGTGCAGTTCCATGAGCTGGAGCTGGACCAGCGCATCCTTAAGGTATGTTCCTTGGCCTCCTGCCAGTACTGGTACTCAATGAAATATACTAACTTTTTAGGCGGTAGCCCATCTGGGTTGGCAGCAGCCAACGCTAATCCAATCCACGGCGATTCCGCTGCTTCTGGAGGGCAAGGATGTGGTGGTACGTGCCCGCACCGGATCTGGCAAGACAGCCACCTATGCCCTGCCCATGATCCAAAAGATCCTCAACTCCAAATTGAATGCCAGCGAACAGTGTGTAAGCGCTGTGGTACTGGCGCCCACCAAGGAACTTTGCCGGCAATCTCGGTCAGTGATCGAGCAGCTGGTCGAGTCCTGTGGCAAAGTGGTGCGCGTTGCGGACATTGCCGGCAGCTCCAGCGATGCGGTGACCCAGCGGCATGCCTTGGCCGAAAGACCCGACATCGTGGTGGCCACACCCGCCAAGTTGCTGGCCCACGCCGAGGCCGGTGGTGTAGTGGACCTGAAGCATGTGGAGACCCTGGTGGTGGACGAGGCTGATCTGGTGTTTGCCTTCGGTTACGAGAAGGATTTCAAGCGGCTGATCAAGCACCTGCCTCCGATTTACCAGGCTGTCTTGGTCTCGGCCACTCTCACCGACGATGTGGTGCGAATGAAGGGCCTGTGCCTAAATAACCCGGTAACGTTGAAGCTCGAGGAGCCGGAGTTGGTGCCACAGGATCAACTGACGCACCAGCGCATCCTTGCCGAGGAGAACGACAAGCCGGCTATATTGTATGCTTTGCTTAAGCTAAGGCTTATCCGCGGCAAAAGCATTATCTTCGTGAACAGCATAGATCGATGCTACAAGTGAGTAAGCAATGACAATCCCCTCCACGAATCCTTTAAAGCCAATGAAGATAAACACAACAATGCAGGGAGTGAGCAGCTGGCAACAGTTGGCACACGAATGACCAGCAACTAATCTTCTCGCTGATGGCAAAGACAGTTAGTCTTGAGTACTAACACAATATTTCATATCATATCTTTATCCGTACCCATTTAACTATTTCAGGGTTCGCTTGTTCCTAGAACAATTTGGTATCCGTGCCTGCGTCCTAAACTCCGAGCTGCCGGCCAACATTCGCATCCACACAATTAGTCAGTTTAACAAGGGCACCTACGACATTATCATTGCCTCCGACGAACATCATCTGGAGCAGCCAGGTGGAAAATCCTCGGCCGGACGAAAGCCATCTCGCAGCGGCGACATGGAATCGAGTGCCTCTCGCGGCATAGATTTTCAGTGCGTTAACAACGTTATCAACTTTGACTTTCCCAGAGATGTGACGTCGTATATCCATAGGGCTGGCAGGACGGCCAGAGGGAATAATAAGGGCTCCGTCTTATCTTTTGTGAGCATGAAGGAGGCTAAGGTTAATAATGCCGTGGAGAAGAAACTGTGTTCGAGCTTCGCCGCCCAGGAGGGCGAGCAGATCATCAAGTGAGTACAAAAGACTATATTAAAATGGTTATATTGCAAACCAACCGTTTCAGGAACTACCAGTTCAAGATGGAGGAGGTAGAATCCTTCCGTTATCGAGCCCAGGATTGCTGGCGTGCCGCCACACGTGTCGCCGTTCACGATACTCGAATCCGGGAAATAAAGACGGAGATTTTAAACTGCGAGAAGCTGAAGGGATTCTTTGAGGAGAACAAGCGCGATCTGCAAGCGCTCCGTCATGACAAACCACTTCGTGCCATCAAGGTGCAGAGTCACCTGTCTGACATGCCCGAGTACATAGTGCCGAAGGCTCTAAAGCGAGTGGTTGGCTCCACCACGTCCTCATCTTCCGCTGAGTCTTCGGCGGCCAAACACCCACGTCAGTCGGCCGCCAAAGCTGCATTCGACAGACAGAGCAATGATCCACTGATGGTCAGCACAGTGGACGTTGGCAAAAGACCATTTGCACCCCGCCGGAAAAAGAAGGCACTGTAAAGGAGTCTCTGATGGAACCTGTTATTTATAGTCGAGTTAGTCTGTTAGGCCAAAACATTTTAGTATATTTAAGAAAATCATAAAAACTATTGTACAAAATTTTACAACTTTATGGTAATTTTTTTAATATGTTTTTTAAACATTAAATGGATGAATTAGATCAAAAATGGGTAAAGTCTAAGGAAAATAATAACAAGAATCTAAGTCACTTTCTTTAAATTTAATGTTTGTATTGCAATCGTGTTAAATAATGAAACATTTCTAGTTACAATTATTTCAATCCTCCGAAATCGCCATTTACTTTCCAATATTAGCTTTTAGCAAAACATTTGATAAATTTGTTACCTGGGCATTTAAATATTAAAAATATATAATTAAATTTCCAATTAAAGTGTGAAAATCAGTAGGTTTTGTGTAAAAGCACTAATTTCTTATGTGGATGTAAAAATAGCACTACATTTTGTTGTATTAACATAGTTGAATAACATGTAAACACCAAAATTATTACTGACATATTGTTTTTAGTTGCACACACAGTAGACGAAGTTGATATACCCTTTCATGCTATAATACGACTATATATGGGCTTTTCCATTAGATCGATCAAATATAGCAAAATATGTCTTGAAGTTTTCCTATGGCAGATAGATAATCCGATCCGTTCCGACATATATATTCTATGTGGTAACAATTGAGAAAAAACTTGAAAAAGCTTCTTATAGATATCTTGTGGGCTAATTCGCGTTTAAGGGTACGGACATACCGACATGGCTAAATGGATGATGATCAAGAATATATATATTTTATTTGGTTGAAAATGTCTTCTTCACCTTATCAAAAGTCTGACTGAAATTATAATACTTTCTGCAATGCAACGGTATAAAAATACTTAAAAGTCACAGCTTATTTATAAACAATAAGCCTGTAAATATTTTTGTACTATGTAACCTAAAGAAGCTTAAAAGGTGGAACCTTGAAACCTTACTGTGTAATGATGTATGGCGTTGTGTAATTTATAAACCACATAGATGGAGAGAGCACTACCTCATGCTCACCCATTCTAACTGAATATCAGACGGAAACCAAATATACAAGTCACATTACTCAAATTACCAGCAGATCGTTATAAATCACAGCGATGATTGTGCAGCCGCTGGAGACCATTTAAGCTCATCATACTGAAAATCCCAGCAACAATACATCACCATTAGCGGCGATTTAGGTAATTTCCCTAGCGAACTGCAGTTAAATGAAATTTAAGCGACGCATGGGGATTTGTTTTTAACATTTTATTATTGTCATTGAAATAGTTAACATTCATACAATTATTTATTCATTTATTTATAGCGTTTATGCAATACAATAATAATAATCATGAGGATAATATAAAAAAAAACTATTCGGTTCGATCTGCGCGCCCTAGTATATGGCCAAGTCTGTCTGTCTATATAGTTGTCTGAAACGAGGAAACGGATATGGAAACGAATAAAACAGGGGGCAGAAGGCGGTTTCGTTAAGGGTTTCTCATCCATCGACTATCGTAGTAATGACTTTTATAATATCGCTTCGTTTATCGCTAAATTAAACATATATATTTAAGTTAATTTAGCATAATCGTAATACAACTTGCTAGGTTTAGGTATAGGTATGCGCGGTTATCCCTGGTTCCTATGGACAGCAGTATTTGACTATTTCGGATGGGATGGCCACGAGCTAGAGGAACAAACGCCCTGGACTCTCTCTCTCGCTATTGATCTATATAAATATATAGTAGTAGTAACTTAGGGAAAATCAACATGAAATCACATCGCAAATGAAGAATGGATAAATATTAACTGATATACTGATACTGAGGAAGAGGCACAAACACGAAATTGATGAATCTAGACTAAAATGCAGCCATACACATACATGTATCTATGAAGATATAGATCGGTACATATTTCTATAAACGTTTTGCTCTCATATTGTATATAATATGTATATACTATACTGATTTATGCTTTTTTTTGTTACGATGCTAAAAAAATGTTCGCTTTAATTCAATCCCCTTTTTTAATATCCTCGATGTGGATTCCCACATTCGTTTCCTTTCTTCACGTTTTTAGTTTTTTTTTCATTTTTGTTTGTTTTCTTTGTAACACACATACAGAACTCGTTTAGATTATTGTTGCAACAAGACGTAAAAATATACATATTTTCATCAAAAAAATGACCATCGCTCAGTGCTACCGTCTCTAATTGAAGTTGTTTGTGGGTGAAAAATATCCTGCGGATCTAAAGAAGGAGTATACAGTTAGCTAGATCATCCTCACTTCTTTGCAGGACCTTGGCATATACACAAATCTTCATATATATACTTTAGATATACGCAAAATTTCGAAAGAGTAGTAAGAACGACAAAAAAAAACATTAAAATACGCCCAAAGCGATCGATTTCGCGGCATTATCCTCAATCGGATATAATTGGCAACCGATCAACCGCCGCGGGTGCGTGTGTGTGGGTAGTGAGTGATTCCATCCATCCATGACAGTTTAGATGGGCACATAGTTGCCCTTGGGCTTGTAGAACAGTTGGCCGCGCAACAGACGGCGACGGATCTCGGAGAGCAGTAGGCGCTTCTCCTTCTTGATCTTCTTGAGCACTCCCTTGTTCTCCTGAGCACGGCGCGACAAGTAGGGCAACACCTCCTCGACAGGGCCATACGGGATGTACTTATACGCCGAGTAGCCCGCCTGGCCTGTAGATGGATAAATATCAAAAACTTATATAAAAGTCAACGGTTTACATATAGAAACGCACCCAGTGGGAAGGTGATGTAGTCGCACATGCCCAGCAGTTGACCAAAGCAGATCACCTTGTCCTCCGGCGAAATGCCAATCTCCTTCATCTGCTGGATGGCAAAGCGCACGGTGTCTTCGTTGTGCGAGGCCACCATAATTCCGATCTTCCTGGCATCGTCATCACAGTCCTTCATCAGCTGTTATTATTCAGATATAATCAATTAAATTTAAATAACTAATAACATAAATTTAGAATAACCCACCTTAATACGTCGCAAGCACTCGGACAGCGTCTTGTGATACATATCCGTGGTGGCCTCGAACGTGGGATTGACCGGATCCGGATAGCCCAGCGACTTAGCACGATCTCGCTCCTGGTCCATATATGCGCCCCGCACAAGTTTGGCGCCGAAATAGAAGTTCTGGCGCTTGGCCTGCTCCAGATCGGTATTCACCTCGCGGAATGTTTCGCGCAGGTAGCACTGGTACGTGTTGAAGACAATGGCCTTCTCTTTGTTGTACTTTCGCATCATTTCCAGGGTGATGCGAGAGATGGCCGGCTGAAAGTAGGTCTGCTCCGCATCCACCATGATGCGCACATCCAAATCGGCAGCAGCCTAATGTTTACAAACACGTTTAATGTGGGAGTTATCTATTTGAGTCGATGATCTTACCTTTACAATCGTGTTGAGGCGACGGATCATGTTCCTGAACATCTCCTCCTCCTTGGGCGGTATTTGTGAGATCAGTCGACGCATCTGGCCGGTTTGGGGATCGGGAACACGGAACGTGTCGCTCAGCTGCGAGTCCTCGTCTACGATGCCCGACCAGGGGAATAGATGCAAGATTCTAAATGTGATTGGCAACATAGGGCATAAGCTCGGAAAGAGGTTTGGAGATGTATAAGAGCTCACCCTTCCTTATCGGACGTCACATTGTTTAAGAACTCCTTCACATCCTTATTGTCGCCCAGCGTGGCATAATACTTCTCGAGATCCTTGATGGTCTTGTGGTGGGTCAGAACATTCCCCTGACCGCCCACCATGTCTTCCATGTACTTCCGTGTGCGCATGATCACCTCGGACAGTTGCAGCTAAAAAGGGTTGCAAAAAAGGTCGTTAGAAGGAATGGGAATTATTATATAAACTTGATTAAAATGTATAAACCATTTTCGGGACTACACTAGTAACGTAAAATGACGTGCTTATTTTGACAACCCCACCACTCTTTCACTCAATAGTCGCCGCCTTTAAATTTTGTATGGCTGATGGATAATTAGAACCTTTTTGACTCATACTTTTAAAATAAACAAACATTTAGTTTATACTTGGTTTTCCAACTTTTTAAAACGGTGCTTGACATTTATTTGTATTCGCTGGAGAAACGTTAAATAACGTGTAGCTTTTACTATTTATTAACACCAATTATCTTGGGTTCGTTTTGCTTTTAATTAACATCTATTAACCTATTCCTTGAATAAATTTAACTACTCAATTATCTGCGAATTTAGGGGATTACATTGTGCTTACTTACCAGCAATTGTGGACGGCCCAGGGCGGTGAGCTTAATGGCGGTGATGCCGGTTCCAAAGGTAGCCCCTGCAGGTCGATAATCCGATCAATGGTTGGTAGTTGGAAATGAGAAGCATTTGAAAAAAGAGCAAAGCAATTGATGAATGCGAGGCGGTGGTAAGGGCGAAGATCGGAAAGCGGATTCTATGGGTACAGACAATACAAATATATCTAACAACGACACTTTACAAACATCAAATGATACGGATACTATTACGGATTGGAAACAGTACAACTACAACACTAGCTACGGCTAGCGACACAGATCAACATTAATTAGCTAAAAACGCACACGAAATGGCCAAAAAGTCAAACTCGTTTGCTTTGCTCTGTCAAAAAACGGATATGACCATCAATGGTATACTATTTGGGTATTTTGGATACTTGTTGGATAGTTTTCGGAGTTACTTGTTGGTATTTTTAGGAGGTGTGTGTTTTTAATATCTCGCCTTACCCGTGGCCACTGCCCGGGGCGCCTTACGATCGTCATCTTTTCATTTGGGGATTTTGCAACGATAATTTCGATTTGATTTTGGGTTTTTGATTTATGTGGGGATATTCGAAAATCGATGGGTTGGTGCCATTTTCGGGATATTCGCGGGGCAGAAAAAATAGTTTATTAATCATCAATTGAAAGTTGATTCAAGGAAGGATTTTGAGAAAGTGAAATAGAGAGAAAAGAAGAAAGCCTGGAACAGCCCGAAACCTCAAAAGCATTGAACTACATGTCTTTCGTAGGTTGGGGAAAGTATATCTGGGGGAATGTTCTATCCTAAAAAAATACATTTGTCATAACAGCAGACATAACACGTTCTAAACGATTAAATAATGTAAGCAATATAGAAAATACATGTTTTATAAAACATTTTCTTAATATTATTATTATTATTTTAAGTAAGCCAAATAAGGTTTGAAAAATAGAAAAATGTGAAATGTTTCCGTTTTTACAACCTTCAGTTTATTTAAAATAAATATTATTATGGATAAATATTGATTTATGGCATTTAAATTAATTTTTTTACCCATATTGCCTGCATCATTTTCTTCGGTTTTCTTAATTCAGTCCAAAAAAATCGAAACAAAAAATAATTAAACTGCATGCTTAACTTTTAAAAAAGATGCTTTTGCTTTACACGATCTAAAAGTGAAACGCTTGTACAGGTGTAAATCGGGGATCGTGAGGTGGAACTCGGGAAACTTGCATGCCGCACAACAACACCGGATGAGGTGGTAGGATTCGGTTATCGGGAATCGGCCAAGAACAACTGACCAAGGACATACCCGAAACGGCCTCCAGACACTTGATGAATATTTCCATGTTCCGCTCGCACGTTGCCTCGTTCAGGTAGAAGTAGGTGCGAGCACTGCTCACCTTGTAGCGCCGATCAGCGAAGGACTTGTCCACATGATACTGCGGCATGCTGCCCTCCTCCTTTTTGTCGCCTGCACTGGAAACAGATGATCTGAAGGGAAACGCGAAAACAGAATTATTCATTACGTTAAACTTATTTAACTTTGTTGTTGACACTATGTCAAGAAGAATTAATATACAAAATAGTTTAGTATCTATTTAAAGCTTGTTTCAATTTGTAGTTCATGGCAGCTCAACAAATATTTATTTAATATAAAAATAAATAAATATTTAAGTTTTTGATTGTATGTCTAATGAAAATATAATATTCGCGATTAATCTTTTTTAGGTTATACTATTAGGTAAAAACTTACTCAACTTCACGTTTCTCGGCCTCCTCCTGGGTGATATCCTCCTCAACGGAATAGTCAAGAATCGGCTTAACGCCGAACGATCTTAGTCTGCAATTGTTAAAGTTCATTAGCTTACGTTTCAGATGAGCGCTTTAAACACAAAATATTAGTAAAATAAAATAATTTAGAGTATGATTTGGTTAGCGGTTCGTTTAGGAAAAGTCAAGTGCATCATTTTTTCATTGTTTTGTTTTTGTTAAAAAGGGGGCAAGTTCGGATTGGGGATTTGGATCTAATAGTTTGAGTAGATCTTTCATGCTGGCCACATATATTATGTTTTTTCAGTGCTTGGACAAAACTTTAGATCATTAATAGCAACATGTGTGTGTGGATATATTAATATATATATATATTGCGGTGTACATACATATTGGGATACCATCAAAATAATAGCACTTATATTATTTTTCTTTAAATCTCGAAATTTTGCATAACCATGCTTTTAATTTTATTATTTTTAATATTTACATCAATATAAATAATCTTGTATTTTCTCGAATTAAACAAGTTCACTTGACTTTCGGATTTTAAATTTAGTTTAATATGGGTAACACTTACTTACAAAATTTGAAATATATTAATAATTTTGGGCAATCGGTTCTTTTCGAAACTAATTGTTTGAACGACAATCTTGTATACTAATTTCTTGAAGACATTTTCAAGATAAAAAATCTATTAATGGAACGAAGGATTTTTATTTTTCGGCCTGCAAAACTTATATAACACCGCAAGTAGTCACATGTAATAATAAATTGGCCTCAAATTTGATAAAACCCTAATAGAAAAATGAAATTTGCGTGTTTCCATATATCTACAAGGTATAAGTGCTATTTTCTTGACTAAAATATACAATTTTAGTATGTATATCGGATATATAAGGATGTAAGGGATGCTGGGGGGAGGGAGTTAACCTCTCTAGGGCGGGCACAATCGTGTGCCGATTCTCGCCGGCCACAAAGTGTCCATAGAAGCTGGACTTCATCAGCAGGACGAAGAGCTTTTGGCCGAGCAGGTTGCGCGCCAGTTTCAGCAGCTGTTTATCGGCGTTTTCGGTGTTTGTTTTCGATGGTTATCGGGTGTATGTTTTTTTTTTAAGGATTCCATTACAATACAAGTGTGGGCACTTAAGCGGGTTTCGCATAACCGTTTCGCAGCCCAATTCGAGGGCAAAATAAAAACATGAAGTGAACACAAAACCATAGGGGCGGCAGAAAGCAATATAGAAACGAAAAAGAAAAGAAAAAGGCGATAAGTGAGTGGGAGTGTAGTCGTGGGCAATTACCTTTCCAATGTGGGTATGATCTTGACCTGATCCTCGCCGGCGACAAAATGGCCATAGAAGGTCGCCTTCATCAATGCTGTAAATAACCGTTGACCCAATACGTTCTTTGACCATTTCATAAGCTGCGAATTTTTGTTTTGTTTGGATCGGTATTGTGAGATATATTTTAAAATGTGTTTCGGTTATAGTTTTATCGTTGTTTTTTCAGTATTTTTTTATGTTGTGTGTAGCGGCAAAAATTGAATTTGATTCAGTTGTAATTTTTTGTGGAGATAATAAAATTGATACAACAAGGAAAATAGTATTAAGACGATAAAAAGAAATCAAATACCATCGTTTCTAGCTGAGATTTCTCTTCCAATTTTGCTCTTCCCTGGTTCGTTCGGTTTTTCAGCGACTGGATCCCACATAAATCATTTGGAATTTGGCCAAAAGTCAAAATAAAAAACGTGAACCAAGTCAAGGCCAAAACTCTTTGCCAAAGTCCAACCATACATTATGGAAAAGTGAGGGAAAAATGCGACAAAACTGCGGAGGCGGCAATGTATATTTTCTTTAGCGGTTGGGATGTTATTTAGAGGAGTGCCAACTCAACTCGCACATAAACATTTGATTTTCAAATTGAGCCGAGTAGTCAAGGAAACACGATCCATTGCAGACCCATCAACCCAAACATCGTTTTACGCAAATAAATAAAAAAAAAACAATTACAAACAGGATTTCTCCTAAAATTTCATGCTATGTGTTTTATTATTTAGAGCCTGGGATGTTATTAAAAGGAGCGCCGACCCAGTACGCACATTAACATTTAAGTTTTTAAATTGAGCCGACCGGTCAAAGTAACACGATCCATTTCAAACCCATCAACACAAACATAATTTTTACGAAAATAAATAAAGAAAAAAGAATTGCGAACAGGATTTCTCCTAAAATAGAAAATACTTTTTTATTTCATGCTCTTAATGTCTTATATACAGGCATTTTTAGTTGTATTTCTCGACTTTGACTTTTGCACCTGACTCCATTTAAATTAAGGTAATTTTCTATAAATTTTCTTTTTAATATTGGTTGAACAGTATTTACTTTTTGCATATTCTTCCTTACTATTTTCAAATATTTTAAAATTGAATTGCAACCCTAATAAATTCACATTAGTACCAGTTCTTATTCTTCATATAAATTCATATGGTATTACGGTCATACCAGGTCAATTTTTCAAGACGCAACAAAAACAAGAACGACAAGTTTAAGGTGGATATGGGATGGAATGGTAATTAAAACATTCAAATTAAATAAAATAAATTGTATTGTAATATTAAAAAAGAAAACTTACGAATAAGTTTAATGATTTAATATTTATTTTCGTGGAGAGAATAGTTTAACATTAAGAAAGCAAAGCAAGAAAACTTTTCTAAAACTCGAAGTCATGCACATTGTGATGAATTATCAAAAGAATCTCACTTGGCAACCTGGTAAAATGGCAGGAAAAGATCATCAAGCTTGGGATTCACTTAGTTCCCAGTTTCTCCACTTATTCTTTACAATGAAAAAAACGGAAAAACTGAGAAAAAATAAGTGCATTGGCCTTTGACAAATGGGCACGTGTGTGCTCCGCTTGAGGCAGGATCCATCAGATGAATGAGATTCAGAAAAGCAGAGAATCATCGTCTGGGAAGAACCGGTTTCGTTGACAGCACTAAAGTAATTAATGGAGTAACAAATTTGGCGAAAAAACACACAGCCAGACAGTATAAATACAACATCAACCAAAACTGGTTACATTAAGTAAGTTCTCGTTTTGTATATTTTTGTTCGGGTGTTAAATGTTCTTGCTGGCTTTTTTCGGTGCTTATTTTCTTTTTTTTGGCAAACAATTCGTAACCGTGGACAGGTGTTTGCTGTTGATCCCTGGGTCCCAAGAAAAAACCGACCCACAGCTAACACTTCCCCCGGTCACCTGTCACCTGCCCCTCCCACATTCACCTTGTTTTTTACCCATCAGATACCCACTCTCACACATCACGAGACTCACACCTCTCGGTCGCAAAAAGCAATCGACGCAAATAGAAATAACAAAATATCTAGTACACTGTCATAAAATATGGTTCATTATAATACATTTTTTTAAGATAACAAAATAAATAGGAAAAATAAATACATATCGTGTTTTTTTAATAACTCAATCTTGTATAAAAATTCTTGTTTAACTTTCAATGGTCCGAAAGTAAATAAATATATATCAAGTAATCTGGTTTTTCTAACACTAAGTTTTAATTTGGGGAACAAAAAAATATTTTTATATTTATAAAGGTATGTTTCTCTATTATAAAGAGAACTTTAAGATAAAGCTTTATATTAGATAATGAGGAAATTTCTCTTTAAAATTTAAAAATTTGTTTATTTCTTATTTTCAGGAAATTTAAAAAAATGTATAATGATTTTAGGCTTTTATCCCAAAACGGTATATTTTTCAAAATTTTTGGTAGTGTACTAAATCGATAGGGGAGACGAGGAGCAAAGTCTATGCCTGAGTAATGCCACATGTGATGCCTCCGGTCCCTAAGAGTTGGGAGAATATTCCGTACGACAGCCATTTGTGAAAATTGCATCGAGGAGAAAAAAGATAAATAAATAAATGTCTTGACGACGCATGCACTTTGAGTAATCGATAAGCAATCAAACGATCGCCATGCGATAACAACGCCACCGTAATTAAATAGAAACACGCAAGGGAAAATGGGGGAATATGCAAGAGGGGTTTTCCAACGATTTTGATTGGTGCTCATTCGGGGGCCTGACTATATAATGGCCTATACTATAAGTATATATAATCCGTATGTGTGCCGCTGAGCAAATACGCACGAGTTAAGAGCAAAAAGCGAACAAGGCAAGGTCACTATTGCCTACACTCCCCTCGGCAATTTGCATGGCAAAGTTTTCCCTTTTTCCTGCCGTCAATCAGGCACTCATTCAATTTTTCTGTGTGACTGCAGCACCTGCCAAAAAGTGGCAGCAAATGCAACAAGCAATTAGCCATGAATTCATCAAAACGAGTGGGGGAAAATAAAACCTCTCAGGGGGTCAAGTGAATTTAAAATCAGTAGGAAAGCGGAAAATCAGAAGGCAGACCTGACAGTCTTTGGGTGCTGGGAAAATCAGAATCAGGTGAATGGAAGCACCAGTTGGAAGTTCAAAACAAAAAGAAAAACTTTTTACGGCCCAAATCGGAAAAAACAGTTGGCCAAACTCGTAAATTAAAGAACATCTTACAACTTAGAAAAATCAGAGGGAAGGAATAGAAAAATACTATGGTCAAAAGTTATAAGTTGCCAAAAATAATTTAAAATAAAAAAATATTTTTAAAATTATAAATTGGTCATACCTTAAATTGATTTAAAGTTAAACATTTCAAAAATTTAATTCCATTATAGTAAACAAACACGAAATATAACAACTAAAACAACGTGTGGGACTTTACTCTATTATTTTATCGGATTAAGAATAAGCGAATCTGGTATTTAGCAGGGCTTAATGCGCAGCAGACTTTTTCAGGATCCCCCCTTAATTTCCCAGCAAACGGAACCAGAAAAAGAAAAAGAGCAAGCTCAGCTAGGCGATAGATTGGACCAATAGATGGGTCAAAGGACGCAGGACGCAGCAGAAAGAGGAGCGAGGTGGAAACCTGCGAACTCACCGTCATGTTGTGCTCGACCAGCTTCTCGCTGGAACAGATCATGTAGACCAGATAGGCGCGCATCAGCTCGCCGGTGGTCTTGCTTTTGAAGGCGGCAATCGGATCATTGAAGGTCACGTCCAGGGGATCCCTCTGCGGCGAGCCAGCGGGCGAGGGTTTCTTCTCCTGGGACGACTCCTGCTTCATCGATCGCTTCACAGCCTCGCCGGCCACCAGATCCGGTTGAACCAGTGTGGAGGCCTGCAACGGCCGATCGCCAGAGTGCAGGTAGCGGGCCCCATTGATTCCATTTGTGCCCTCCGGTGCTGCTCCTTCTCCGGTGCTGGTGGTGCTTCTCCTGTCCCGCTGATGGAAGCTCCGGCAGGCGGCGACAGCCACGGAACTGCTCGACTTACTGTTATTACGGCCGTAGACCAAACTGATGGCTGTTCGTTGGGCGCTCAGCGAACGGAGTAGAGCCATTACAAGGAATTCTGCGATTTATTTGGGTTATCTGCTCTCCGGGTTTTAAGGAACGATATTAATACGGGCTCCGATTTAGACTATTGCTGCAAAAAAAACAAAGCAAATCAGGAGTGATTTAACTTAAATTTCAACAAATCACTACAAATCTAAGGCACGACAGTGGCGTTTGTGAGATTATATTAAGAGGGGTTCGAATATCGCTTAAAAATTTTTGTTTTAATTTCAAACATTCACAGAAAAGAGAAAAACCATTACAAGGAATTCTGCGATTTATTTGGGTTATCTCGGGTTTTAGGAACGATATTAATACGGATTTCGATTTAGGATACGAATAATTGGACTATTGAAATAGCTAAAAGTTTAAGTTCAAGATTATTATTTTATATAATACGTGTAAAAATACTGGTTTCAAGAAATGTTTTAAATATTTAGTTTATTAAAGGGTTTTAATTACAATACTTGTTCAAAAGTTACAACACGTATATTTGGGATAATTTTTACCAACACAAATCAACGAATTTCGCAAAGGGTTCTTTAACACCTAATCCCCCAGCAAACGCCACTGATCACAGCTGATTTCGCTTGATTTACAGAGAGCTTTTCGTTCTGGGTCGCTCTCTTGCTCTCTTGCTTGCTCCAAATGTTATACAACAACTGCGAAAAACGTGAGACGGAGAGGAAGAGAGAGTGAGACTACGGAAGAACGGGAGAAGCCGAAAAACAGCACTACAACAAATAACACACGTACGCGAGTACACCTCCAAAATGTTCAATTAAAAAATTCCAGTTTCTGGCCTGAGATCTATCTTTTGCTTTTATTTGCCTCTTTGATTTCTTTTTTATTATTTATTCTATTACGCTTTGAGCGTTGTATACGCCACAAAAGCACGAAACCAAATGCGAGGAAGACGCCAGAAAAAGAGGCGAATTGAGTTGGGCGAGTTTGGCGAAACGAAGCAGGACACGAAAGCGAGAAACTCCTGTTCGCCGCAGCACTCGTGTTTATATAACTGTAGCTGTAATTGTAATTGTAACTGGAACTGTGTCTGTGTGACGTCACAGCGATGCGAGCCCCTTTGATTTTGATTAAGCATTTGTTTTGATTTAATTGAAATGCGCCGCAAACACAGAATAATTGGTGTTAATTGCGGCCCCCCTTGATTTCCCCTTGATTTACCCTCCTATTCTCATTTTTTGTTGTATTAATTAGCAGTCTGCTAAATAATTGCCAGACGAGAAGCTGCAATCAAATCGAAAAAAAACTTGGCGGGTTTCATTGCACAGATTTTATTACACTTCATTTTGGTAAATCTCAATCACTATCTCGCATTGGCTGCCTTGGTTAGAGAGAGGAAAAGGGCAAACTTAAATTGCGAATTCATCAAATTGTTTTTTACTTTTTCATTTTTTTTGTTGCCATGCGGCGAATTTACCTATTATATAACACTGCCTGCTTTTCTCTCTCTCTCTCTCTCTGCACAGATCCTTTTATGACATGACACAACGCACATACACGTACACTGCAAAATTTTTCCTCGCTTTTCCTACCTTATTTTCCGCTGCTTGCGGTTTTCCTTCTCTTTTTTCTCGTTTAATTTTGCTTTTTCCCGCTGCCACTTCAAAACAAGCTATGGAGACTAGAAACAAACCATACAAAAAAAAACAGGGTAAACAAATAAATAAGTTAAGCCGATTTTGTTCGTTAAAAATTTTGTACAATCGCCAAAGAATTTTCCGGGATAAACTCGTGTATGTTTGACAACCAATTCACAGCAGCCTGGAGCCTTTACTTTTAGTGCATTTTCTCACCTCACAAATGTCACAAGAACAAATTTAATAACTTTTTGTTTTTTTTTTATTTTATGCTCTGAGGGTTTTTTGTTGCTGCTGCGCGGGAGAGGCGTGAGCACGCGCGACAGGGAGAGAACGACTGCAAGGGTCTGAATTCACGAACAAACTGAAACAAATGAAGCGAAATTAAGGCCAACACGGCGAAAGCTCGTCCAAAAAAGCTTGTGAGAAATGGTCAAAACCATTCGGCTGTGTGAAGAAACGGCGAGGGGAAAAAGGCTACAGGGGAGTACTGAAAATGGAGGGGGCGTGGCGCACCACCTAAGCAGCTGTTTAGCTGCACGTGAGCGAAAAAGCAATCGAATCGAAAATGAATCGCCATCTTGTCCCTATATTGTCCAATTAAAAGCGAGCCGTTTATCTACGCCCCTGGCGGTTGGCCCAGGAATCGTTCTTATCTTATCAGCGGACCCCCACGCTCTGCCCCTCTCTCACCCACTCTTTCTCTCTTTACGTCGCCCGCCCACTCGGTTTTTCAGCCGGTTAAAAGTCAAGTTTTACTGGCATCTGGCAGCACTGGCAAGGGAAACAGGGTTGCTTTTCGTGCAAAGCTGGTAAGAAACTTGTCGATAACAATTAAGCCGCTCGAAAATTTAAATTTAAGGCCAGATTCAAATTTAAATTTAAAAGCTATTTAAAATAGTCTTATTTACTTTGAAGTCTTTAAAGGAAATGTTTAGCAATACATTACGACACAACTGCGATTTATATAATTTACAACAAATATTTTGTCTGTATAAGTTTTTGTGAAATTCTAACATGAATTAAATGGTCCTTGTTACTTAAGAGCCTTCTCATCTTTATATTTAATACAATATTGACGATTCAACATTGAGCCACACATTTAAAAGAAAACTTACATGTTTCCACTTTAAAATGAATATATTTTTGTTTGCAAATTGTTTGCGTTTTGACAAATATAGCAATAAATTACGACTACATATTAGAAATAATAATAATTAACATTTAATGAGCGTTCGGCTGTTGTTTTTGCTGCTTTTGCTAATCTTGCTGCTTATGCGAACGCGGCCCAATAAAAGGAGAAACTTAACAAGAAAAAAACAGAACAAGTTATCTAAATACAAAATATATAGATAGATATATATGCGTGTGAAACTGACGCGGAATTTCTCCTGCCGCCATCATAACAAAAAATACATAATTCGCTGCCTTCGCGACTCTCTTCTCATGTTCCTTTCTGCTGGCTTGCTTTTTTGTTTTTACATAATATTATTGACTAAATTGTAGATCAACGAATGTCTGTTTCTCCATCTCCATGTGGCACCACCAGCAAATAGCTTAAAGCACTGTAAGTATCGAAGAAGGGAGCTTAACTGAACTGCAAGACTATCATAAAGTTTAAAATTTGATTTTCACATTCTTTTAGATTTTCAAGTGAATATTCCCTTTTCAGGGTTTTCAAGTGGATCTTTTAAAAATTATATAATAATGCGATTTAAAGAGGTTAAGAAACGAAATATTTCGAATATTTCTAAAACATTAAACCAAAAAAACACTTTAAAACTTATATAACACAGAGTTTACAGTTTTCGAATGGAATATAAAGTAGTATTCCTCTTCCCTGCTGTAAAAGTTGATATGATTAACTTTTAGGGCATGCATTTTCCTTTATCTATTACCCATTGTTTTGGGTTGAAAAAGTAGAATATTTCCATATTTCTACAGAAATTAAAGAAGGTTAAGATATGGTTAAAATATCCTCGTCACGTTACGAAAATCTTGCAGTTTACGGTTTAAATTTGGGCTAACTATTTGGTGGTTATGCTGGACAGCCAGTGGTCATGGTAGTGGTGCTGCTGGCGCTAGTTGGACTTGCTCAGCTCAGTGCGGTTGGCGGCCACTTCGGCCAGAATGAGTAGATCTGAGGTAGAGGAGGTCACGTCGAAGGCCGCCTGTGAGGAGAGCGACGAGGACGACGACGAGGAGTTCGAGGATAGCGGTGGTGAGGCCGACGATGAGGTGGCAGATGCATTCATCGCCTTGGGTGCACCACTCTGATTAAAGTAGTAGCTGCCGTTGATGGTCAGCGGCAGAATGGAGGCCACCTCCTGCTCGATTGCGCTGACATCGCGCCGCGTGATGCTCTCCTTGCGCGCCTTGCGTCGCTGGCTGCCTACGGCCTGCAGTTGCTGCTGCTGCTGCTTGATCCTTACCAAGTGCTCGCTGGCTGCAGTTGCTGCTCCTTTGTCCAAAGCAGCTACAGTTCCTGCATTAGGAGCCATTGATCCGCCACTGGTGCTGTTCGAATTCCTCTGTTTCTTGCTGCCGCTAAACTTCTTCTTCTTTTTGGTGCTGCGCTTGCGCTGCAGGTAAGCATCCAAGCTGAGGGCCGGCAGCTCCTTAATTTTCTCCTCAAGATCAAAAAAACCACTACTGCTCGACTCGGAAACGGTCCTCAGATGCTTTTGCATGGAATCGGGACTGCTGTCCTGGCGTTCTGGTGGTGAAACGGGCGGCGTATTGGGTCCCGCATCCAAGGGGATATCCACAAAATTTCCACCTATATTTCCCGCCGGGGGAGACCGAGCCTTGCTCTTTTTAGCTATGGCCGCCAGTTGGCCGGAGTTGACCAGCTCCTGGTAGATCTTGCCCTTGCAGGAGCGCGATGATTTCGCCTTCTTGCTGGGCGAGCCGCCGTTGGCCGCCTCCTCCTCGCTCGAGTTGCTAGAGTTGCTGTCCGCCAGGGATCGCTTACTGCCATTCCCATTTGGATTGCCTCCTGGCATATGGGCGGATAGAAACTGGCTGGTCTCGCTAAGCGCCTGCTGCAGGGCGAAATCCTTTTCCTGTACTTGGACTTGCAGTAGCGAGCTCAGATGGCCCATCTGCGTTTCGTCCGCCAGCTTAAAGTAGTTGCGGCGCAGCAGAGCCCGCGGCATCTCGCCTCGCTCTGCCCATTGTAGTTGCAGTGGCGTTGGAACCTGCTGCTGTGGCTGATCTTCGCTGGGGATGAACAAACCAGCAGCTGCATTGCTGGGACGGGTGGCCAGCGTGCGCAGCGGCGGTGCCGGCAGTTTGTACCACTTGAAGTTGGGATTGGCATTGAAGAAGGCGTCTTTGTTCTGCAAAGAAGAAACAAATTCTTTAGAAAAACTCATATCGGGATTAAGCAATACATGTGGGTAATGCAAATCTAGGACTTTATTTCTATAAACTTTTATATTCTCACCTGCTGCGCCAGATCCGTGAAACAGTGCTTCTCCTGCTCGTCTAGTGCGGCCCACCAGTCTCCCAGTATCTTGGTAATGGCACTAAAATAGAGAAACATCAAAAGTAAGTTTCCTAGAAGCTCAATACTCTGCAGTAATCGAGACACACCGGTTCTCCAGGGTTTTGTAGCGCTCCTTCACAATGCCGCGGTGGCGCTTGCAGAAGATAAGAAACGCATTCATGGGACGGCGGGCATGGTGCTCCGGTCGGATGTTATCCGCTGGCTGATCCTGTTGCTGCTGCTGTATTTTATGGCAATCATGATTTTGTTCTTGCTGCGGCACGGTCACCACATCCACGTCCACATGTTCTTCGGCAGCTTCGCGACGAATACGTGTGATCTCCTGTTGAACCGGCAACTGCACCTGGATCTCCTCCTCATCTTCCTCCTCTTCGTCAAGCTCTTCCTCTTCTTCGTCTTCCTCTTCGTCGGTGTCGCTGCTGTAGTCCTGCAGCTTGGCATAGTTGTGCACATCCTCGATGCGTCGAAAGGCATTTTCTTGGTCCTCGGTGCGCTGCGGCTGAGGGTTAACTAAGGCACTTTTGGCAGCTTCTTCGGGTGAACCAACATTTTCAGTTGCTCTGCCTAAAGCTTTAGTTTCAGCTCCTCCTGCATTTGATGGCTTCTCTTTGGTCACAGGCATGGGCAGCCAACGGAGACTGCTTGCTCCTATTTGGGGCACCCCCTTTACGACAGCAACACCATTTGGAGCTCCTGAAATAACCCTTGTAGCCCCAACTCCTCCAGTTCCAGTTCCTGGAGCTAAAGCTAACGAAAGTTTGCCAACAACCATTGATGCTTCAGCAGTTACTTGGTAAATTGCTCTAAAAGCTTCAGAAAAACTAGTTGCTGATTTGGTTGTTCCAGCTCCTGATCCTGTAGAAAATCCTCTGGGAGTTAAAGAATCGCCGGATTCTTGGTTAATACCAGGTGGCCTTGCAGTTCCTGATCCAAAATCGGTGGAAAGTCCTCTAAAAGTTGCAGATTTTTTGGAACCATCTGATCCTTGAATAAAACCAACTGCCTTTGGAGTTCCTGACCCTGAATAAGCTCCTGTTGCAGTAGAAAGTCCCATAAAGGTACCTGATCCTTGGTTGCCACCTGTTGCTACACTTGCTCCACTTGTTTCCCGGATTTTCTCAATTATTTTCAGCACTTCGGCCGTGTTGTTGTTGTTGCTCATTTTTTGCTCTGTTGTTTTAAGGCCACTGTAGATGTTGTTGTTGTTGCTGCTGCTGTTGCGAGTGTTGTTGTTGTTGTTGCTGCTGTTGCTTGTGTTGTTGTTGTTGTAGGCAAAGTGCAATTTAATTGCAGCACCTGCTGGCGTCACCTGTTGACCACCGCCAACGCTTAAGCCGTTGATCATGTTCGTTGCTTTCGTTTTCCACCTAATTTTCTAGTCCCGATCCTCGAACATATTACGCTGAAAGTAGGGAACAAGTTGTGCGTACTTTTTAGTGGGTGAATTTCACAAATGCAAGAGGACGGCGATGCCAATGTGGCTGGAAAAAAAAACCAATTGGCAGCTCTGTTTTTTGAGATATTGAGTTGTTTACAAATCTCCAGAGACAGAGATAGAGAGAGATCAGCTGTGCGTGTGTGTGTGCTTGTTGTGACGCCTTTACGTCCCTCCATCTCTTTCTTTCCAATTCAAACGTTCCTTAAGAAAAATAAAAACTTGACGCACACAAAGCTTTATTTTATTATTATGAAATAAAAGCGAAATACGCATACACCTACAAAACGGTCCGTAAATACATAGGTATAACAGATCTTTCCAAAATAAATAAACAAAATAACAATAACAACAAAGGCTGAATAACTCGAAAAAAGTTCACTTCCTTTTGATTTACAACATTTTACAACACTGATAACGTTAACAATAGGAACTACACAGGAAAAAAAATGTATTTGTATTATTTCTTGAGTTTTACACATCATTTTTTGACCAGATCCCAGCGCACTCCAATTTGGTATGTGAAATATTCTCACAATATTTTGCAACGTTACAATTTGATATTAAGTCAAATAGCTGAACTTACATACATATATACAAATTCATACGCTTTTGTTACTTTTAGATAAGGCCAATAATAGATAGCAACCATAACTTATATTATTATGATATTGTTAAGAGAAAACCCTGATTCAACGTTATTATTTTTAATTTTTTTTTTTAATACATACTTTGGTAAATAAAAGTTTTGTCTTCAATATTGATAATAAAAGGTTTAATTCGTACTTCTATTGCACAATTATGTGACAAACAAAACACACAAATAAAGAAATGGAAAAAAGAAAAACAAAAAACGAAAACAGGCTACGTGTACAGCTGAGCGTAAGCTAGTGTGTGTGTGTGCGAGAGGGAGAGTGCTAGAAAAGAGAGTGCGAGTGCGTTACCTTCTCTCTATTTCGCACAGTTCGCTTTGAACTTGATTAAGCCCATTGTTGTTGCTTTTGTTTTCTAATTTTTTGTTTGAGCGAGCAACGCACTGGCTTGCCTTTGCTGTTATTGTGATTTTTTTCAAAGGAAAGGAAAGAGAGGGGAAGAGGATCGCTGTGCCAGCGTTGCCACTTGGCCCAAAAGGTAAAGTGCAGCTGTCAGCTGTTGGTTACCGTTGGTCGTCTCACACTATCTCTTTCGCTCTCACACACACAGATGCACACGGTCAAGGCCAAGTTTTAAAAGGGGGCGGTGGGTGAAAGGGGAGGCGGTGGGTCTGTTCATAACCTTCAAACGTTTAGTTTTAGTTTTCTAGGTTAGATTTTCAACTGCCTTCGAAATACAATCATTTTATTTCAATTTAATAAGTCAATGGACAAAAAAAATAAAACAACATTCACACACAAGCACACGAAGTTCTCCCGCTTATAGACCCCAAACACACAAACAAAGAACAGCTAATGACGTTTGTTATTTTGTGCGCGTCGCTTATTTTTTAGATTTTTTGCACAAATCAAAAATTATAAATGAAAACTGCATTTTATTGCCTTAGCATAAATAAAGCTTTGATTAAATCGCGATTTACTTGAATGAAATTATTGCCCCGAATCGAAGACTCTGCTCTCGTTTAATTAAATTTCAATGTTGATGATGTCAAATGAGAATGAAAACTGACTGTGTTTTCTGTTTTTGTGTTTTTGTGCTGTGGCCAGAAGCAGCGACGTCGGCAGCAAACCCGACGATGTGGAGACGTCGTCTCGCACTATGGGCCAAACCAAGGCATATTTTTGTTTAAAATACTTAACATTTTTGTAAATTAGATTCGTTAACAACAATGTAAATATGTAGAAAAGAAACTAATAAACATAATCTTGCCTTAGACTTTTTTACTCTTTATTTAATAAAAATTTCTAAAAAAAAACATTAAAAAACGGCATAGAATTCTTTATGAACTGATGGAAACAGTGTACCATCGATTATGATAATTTTTGCCAGCAATCAATTTTAAAATATTTTCGTTACTTTCTCTATAAAAAATAATATTTATTTATTTTTGAAAACATTTTGATTTAAGTTTTTAAAACGAATACCATTTTGGCCCACAGTGCGTTGCGTCGCTGTTGACGCTTTATTGCGCGCAGCAACAACACTGCTACAGCGAAATGTATTTTATTTTACTTTTTCTTTCTGCAGGCGCCCCTCTGTATTTGCAAGTGTGTGTGAGCTCCCCACATCCGCAACGCATCCATATTAACATTCACATTCACACGTCTGTCTCCAAAAACAATAACAAAGTAGCCATTTGCCGAATGGGAGAGAGGCCAGTTGTCTCTGTTGCACTTTCCGCGCTCGCTCAGCTGTTTTTCATTTGTTTTTGTTGTTACTGGGAGAATAGCACCGAGTGCAGCTTACTTTTGAAAGGGGGATTTACAAAAATTAGAAACTTAGAGAACATTTATAAAACTATGCACATAAATAATTAACAAATGTATTAAGACGAATGTAAGAAATATAGTAAAAGTAAAATTTAAAATGTTTAAAGAAACATTTACAAAAATTTCATACAACTTGGAAGCAAGATAAAAGACAAAACAACCATTTAAATAACAATTCTATTAAAAAAAAATAATGGGGTTAATTAAGTATTTATAATAGTTGCAGATTAACAAAGATTTGTAAATTAAAGTAGAAAATAGAAAATAAAAGTTTTTGTAAATAAAGGCAATGATAATAAAAATAATTAATAAAAATTTAACAGTAAGAAATGTAGACTCTTCAAATAATACAAAATTTCTATACTCCACTTGCGTAAATTTGTCTCCCTTTTTTACCTATTTTTGCAACAAGTTGATCGACAAATTGCAATATTAGTGTGTGTGTATGGGGGTACTACATACACTATATATGTATGTATGTACATCAACCCCCCAAACCGATTGCCGTGCTTTTTTTTATTGCATAACCACATTTAACAGTTTTGCTCGAACGGTTGCCGATTCGGTTTGTTTGCAATTTGCATTTTTGCCCAAGCCAGGGGGCAACAACAATGTTATTGTTTTTCAAGGTCACTCACACACATGAGGAGCGAGATGAACGACAGAACAACAACCCACCCACCACCACCCCCTGCAATTTACCACCCACCTCCCAACGGTTCAGGTTTGGAGGTTCACTTCGGTTCACTCTCCTCTCTCTATTTGGTTGGGAGAGCGACACAAGCGAGCCAACAAACTGGCTATCTCACACAACACACACAGTCTTCAATAAACAGTGCACTTTCGGTACAAGGAGCCAATTTTTAACCCCGTGTGGTGAAAAAGTGGTAACCTTTGCATTAAAATAGCTTTTCAGAACAATATTTATGTGAAACCCCCAACTTCTGGCTAATACCAAAAAAAACTTTAATTCGTCTTAAAAATACAAGCGTTTATATAAATGTTTGACAGATATTAGGGTATTGAGCTTTTATTCATCATCTTCTTCATCATTTATCTTCATGTTAACGTCAACCTCAGCTATTATTTTAATCTTTACTAAAAACAAGACAATACGTAATATAACCTGAGGGATAAAACAGATAGTTCACTCTTCAGGATGCGCACTGTATTTACGTATGTTTTTGGGGAGGCGGGTTACCGTTATACCACTATATCTAGCTTTCTCTATACGATTGCATGTGTTGCTTGGTGCCAGTTTTCAGGGTCAGGGAAATTCGATTTTTTTGTCTGCCTAACTCTGCTTCTTCTTCCTCCTTGTGGCCTTCCTTCTTCGCCCGACACACTAACAACAACTATACAGCCAAGGCCAATATTAAGTGAAGTAAAGAAACTTTTAAACTTAATTTATAAAATCGAATCCTCTATACACTTTTTTATTTGGTGAAAATAAAGTTTTTGAAGGATTAATAGCTTTATAATAAAAGGTAATACCTCAATGGAGAATTTATGTTGTTTGGATAAACAGCTCTATATTTTTCTTCTTTAAGTATAAAATATTTTACAGCGAATTAGCCTTAGTTTGTTATTTTTACAACATACATATGTACTTCAAAATTGAATTCTCCGTTTACCGGTTAATTATGTGATAGATTTAGTTCACTTCTGATGTTAATGAACTTTGAAAATGGGGCGTTGTAGGACCACGCCCAATTTTGCGACCACATAATTATAAGACGGAATGGTTCTATTTTCAGCCAAGAGCCAAACAATGATAAGACATATCGCGCAAACCGCGGAAACTGGGGAGAACAATGGGGGAGGGTGAAAAGACGACAACGATAAGCAACAGACCCTCCCCAAGATATTTTTTTAGGCGATGCATTATTAGCAAACATTTACATTTAAATGAGCCATATAAATTTAAAAATATTTGTAGATTGATTCATTTTAAAGTTGTACATCAAACAAGAAAACCTCTTAACGAGGTGAGAAAGTCGTGAGAAATGCACCTTAAACATTCCTTTAACAAATTTTGAGACGCAAATTAATTACACATTGGACTAAACAAAAAAATTAATATCTAAAATTTTCTCATTTGCGTAGTCGAATTATGAATATCATACTAAAAAACTGCGACATTCTGACCCACTGGCCATAATTATTTGGATGAAGATGATTCAGATGAATTAACTATGAGTAAATCAGTGTTTAATATACATAGGTTATAAATAATGGAGAAGCATTTAAAAACTAAACTGAATAGAATTTGCTTTTTTTAAATGTTAAAGGGATTTATGAAATTAAATACTTAATTTTATAATTGTTTATTATTACTATCTTACTGAGTCATATCGAAATGTAAGTTCGTTTATATTGCGATTATAGGTAATACTTATTAAAATTAAAATAATCACTCACCTAAATTGGCCACAAACAGCTTCGAGATGGGATATTCTGGCCGGGATTATTCCTACCGCTTGAGCACATTGATGAAGGTCTCGTGCGGCACGCGGATGTTGGCAAACATGCGCATCTTCTTCTTGCCCTCGGCCTGCTGCTTGAGCAACTTCATTCGCCGGGTGACATCTCCTCCGTAGAGCTTGGCCGTAACATCTTTGCGATACGCTTTGATGGTCTCCCGTGCAAGCACTTTGCTGCCCACACACGCTTGGATGGCGATTTGCACCATCTGCTTCGGTATGAGCTCGCGCAACTTGAGAACCATCTGCCGGGCCACGCCTGTGGCCTTGGACACATGGACAATGCGGCACAACTCCTCCACAGGCTTGCCGTTCAGATGGATGTCCAATCGCACCAGATGCGACAGATGATATCCGTGGTCCTCGTAGCTAAAACTAGCGTAGCCTGAACTCAACGACTTAAGGCGATCATGGAAGTCAAGGATGATCTCACTTAGCGGCAGGACGTATTTCATCAGCACACGCGTTTCGTCTATGTTCACCGAGCTCTGCTGCAATCCCCTTCGTTCCACACACAGCCCAATCACCTGACCCACATAGTCCGTGGGCGTAATTATCGTACCCAAAACCAAGGGTTCGTAGTATTCCTTAATGCTATGCGGTTCCGGAAAGAGGGCTGCATTGGATATGTCCATGGTATCGCGTCCCTGCTGTCGGATCATCTTTGGATTGCTCAACACCAAACGATATGTGACCGAAGGCGCTGTGATTATGGGTTCGGCGCCATGCTCTTGCTCCAGACGCTGACAAAAGACCTCCATGTGCAGAAGACCCAGGAAGCCCAAACGCCATCCCTGTCCTAAAGCCGGACTGGAGTCCACTTTTACAGTGACCGCCGAGTCATTGAGTACCATCTTATCGATGGCACTGCGCAGGGCCACATGTTTAGACTGATCTGCAGGAAAAACTCCAGCAAAAACAAGTGGCTGTTGAGGACGATAACTTCCTGCGGCGCTCGCAGCTTGGTTCTTTAGGTGTATAGTATCGCCCACAATGGATTCCTTGCTGTTCCGCATATTGCAGGCAATCAAACCCACTTGACCAGCAGATAAATCCGGGACTGGACACTCTGCTGGTCTCAACACAGAGATGCTCTTCACGGGATACACCTTTTTGGTTGCCAGAGACTGTATGTCCTGGTTTTGCTCTAGCTTGCCATTCAGAACATAAATAAGGTTTAGAGCTCCGCGGTACTTGTCGAACCAGCTGTCGAAGATTAGGGCCCGAAAATCGCTTTCCCGCTGAACTTGTGGCGGCGGTATAGTTTCTATAACACGTTCTAAAACCTCGGATACACCAGTCCCCAGTTTGGCGGACACGCGCAGCACCTCGTTGGGATCTATGCCAAAGAGCAGTTTCATATCCTGGCAAACTTGATCTGGATTTGCGTGCTTGATGTCGATCTTGTTGAGCACAGGGACTACGGCCAACTGGCGCTGCTTGGCCAAGTGGTAATTTGCCACGGTCTGGGCCTGTACACCATGACAGGCGTCCACTAGAAGCACCACGCCATCACAAGCAGCCAGCGAGCGGGAGACCTAGGGAATTGGCAAAGAATATTAGCACGAGAAGGCAGATTGTGGCCTGAAACCGACCTCATTGGAGAAATCCACGTGACCGGGTGTGTCTATAAGGTTGAGAAGATATAGCTGCCCCTTGTGGCGATGGAAAATTGAAGCGGTCTGGGCCTTAACCGTGATTCCGCGCTCCCGTTCCACTTGAAGGCTATCCAGCACCTGGTGCTGCCCCGCATTCCGGGCAATGGCTCCCGTGAGCTCCAGGAGCCTGTCAGCCAAAGTGCTTTTGCCATGATCTACGTGCGCAATGATGCTGAAGTTCCGGATGCGCTCCACCGGCATACGGCCGAATTCCCGTAGAAGCTCAGCCTGCGAAGGTTCCTCCACTTTAGCCAGGGGCTCCTCCGTTTTGGCGGCTTCGCCCTTGACCCGATTCGTGGTGCTTAGGCAACGGAAGGAGCAATCCCTGGATCTGGCCACCAGCCAGGCGGAGTGTGGGTTACCCCCGGCACGTTGCAGTAGCCAGCGGACAGAAATCGTTCGGATCATAGCTAAATTGACATTTTTTTACCGGCAAAGTAAAAAAAATTGTTACCGCACACCATGTGCGCGGTGTGACCGTGCGAGGGTAAATATCAAGCCAGAAATATACTGAAATTTTTTTTAGTGGCGCTTGCAGGGGGGTTTTTGGAGTGGATACCGTATTCACACACCCAGCTAAAATAGTTGATGGAGTTGGTGCAACTACAAAAAGCATTCGCCTTAGGTATTTAAAATCTTCATGCATTTTTTTGTTTATTTTTTGCACATCTTGGAGGTCTGGGTCATAATAAATTGAGAAAGAATCCTAAAATATAATATTAAAAGTATTTAAACCACCATTTTAAGAAATACAGAAAAAACTGATTTTTATAAGAATCAAATTCCTTTTACAGATTGGCCTGCATTTTCAAGAAATCTATCACATATTAATAAATAATAAAAATATTTTCTATATCGCTTTTCAGTAAATTTAAATTTAATTGAAGTAATTAAACTACCAACAGTTTAAAATCGCTGGAATCGTTGGAATTTGAACCGAAATTGGTTGGTTGGGATTTCTGTAGATTTCACCCCCACAGACTCTTAAGCTTAACTCGTGCCCAACCATGAACAAAAATGCATGAGACGGGCTGGTTTACAAATTGTATAAAAAGCATACATACATATAAATGTATTCATGGGGGATTATATTGGGTTAAAAAAGTTTTCATATACATAATAAAAGAGATTTCACATTTTGGTTTTTGTTTCATCCGTTCGAGGAGTGCACTTTTTAGCGAGCAGCCTTCTAAACCGAGTTTTTACAACTAAACATAGGATCCTGGGACCGCCTAGGAAGGGTTCACTGCTTGTTCAACCAGTTCGTGCTTAGGAATCAGGCGGCACTGAGGGATAACGCCCATGTTTGTCGAGTAAAATCGGAAGAGAAGGCTGCTACGCACACATAGTATAACCTAAATAAATCGCTCGCTTTGAGACTACACAGAAGGTAAACAGACAAAAATGAATCAACATACAATATAAATCGGATTGGTTTCGCTTAGTCTAAATGCAGAGTACAATAATAATCCATTGTTAATCGCGTCTAAATACATAGTAGGAATATAGTTGTTTTCGTGTGTTTCGCTTGATAGGAGTGATATGAAGTGAGTTCGCTGATGGTTGGTTTTTTTTTTGATGGAGCAATTGCATTGCAGACGTTTTGCATACGCGGCAGGTGTATGTTGTTTATGTGTATAAATGTATATGGTGTGTATACCTAAATCCTACGAATATTTATATGGTGAATGCGAAATTAATACAGAATACTTAGCGCCCGTCGTTTTACAATTGAGAGTAGAATTAAAGCGCGATCGCAACCAAAATCTGCGTACAAAATATATGTTTTGTATATGTATATATACGACTTGAGTGTATAACTATAGATTGCCGCCTCCGCTCAGCGCGTATATACAAAATATACCCGCCTGTTCATTGCTGGGCCTGCATGCGCGCCTGCATTTGGGCGAGCATCTCCTGCATGCGTCGGAGCTCGGCCTCCTTCTCCTGCAGGATGCGGTCCTTCTCGCCGAGCACGCTGTTGCTCACCACCTGCGAATTGCTGTCCCGGTCGGTCTTAACGCCGTTCTCCTTGCCCTTGATGCCCTTGGCCAGGCGGTCGGAGCGGTAGTTTTCGTAGTGCACCTCCTGCGTCACCTCCTGCAGGTCCTGCATGTGGGTGCTGTTGGGCAAATGGAATATCGATCAGTTAACAAGCGATAAACAAAGTGAAAAAGGAAAACACTTATAGTATCCCTTTGTGGGTTTTCCCTTTGGAATCACTTACATCAGCATGGTACGCAGCTTGATGAAGTCGCAGTGATCGGGATTTTCCACCTCAACCACGCCCCATGGGTATAGACGACCGCGCACCTTCTTGCCCTTGACCTCGAGCAGAGTGTTGGCGCCGCAGACGGCGAAAGGCACAGCTTCCTTCAGTTGCTTCACCTGCTCCTTGTAGTCCTCATCCTCATCGGAATCACAGTCTGGCAGTGGATAGATCTTGATGCCGTGGCTCTCGATCTCCTGCATGATGCGGCACTTTAGACGCAAAATCTCCTTCTTCGTGAGGCAATCAGCCTTGGCGATCACAGGCACAATATTAACCTTAGAGTGCAACTTCTTCATGAACTCCACGTCAAGGGGTTTTAGGCTGTAGTGAAAATAGACAACTTACAACAATTAATATTTGCTTAAGGTAATAATAATAAGTTGTACTCACCCATGGCCAAAGGGCGATATAAAGTAGAAGCAACAGTGAATGCGATTGTCCACAATGTTGCGTCTGTTGAGGCCACTTTCGTCGCGTAGGAAGCGCTCGTATTGCTCATCGATGTACTCCAGTATTGCGCCAAAGCTGTTGGAGTTGTCGATGGCGTCGCCAAATCCAGGTGTGTCCACCACCGTCAGTCGCAGCTTGACGCCTCGTTCTTCGATTTCCACCGTCGATGCCTCGAGCTTTACCGTCTGCTTTTGTTTCTCTACAAAAAGGGAATGTTATTCCGTTAAATAAATAAATCAAAAACTGAACAAAGACTTGCTTACCTATGGCATCCGGAATGATACGTTCGGGGTAGAGATCCGTGAGGAAAAGGCTGTTGACCAGCGTGGACTTGCCAAGCCCGGATTCGCCCACCACCATCAGAGTAAACTCGAAGCCCTTCTTTACGGACTTGCGATGCACCTGGTTGGGCAAGTTGGCGAAGCCCACGTAGCCGGGCGTCTCGATGCTGGAAAACTGTAAGAAAATAATAACAATTATGTGTAAGTAAGCAAAACAATTGCATATTCTTTTGTTTCTTAAGTATTTAATATTACAACCATGGTAAATCCTTTTGTGACTATCTTAGCCAAACGTTTTAAAGTGAAAAGTACTATCATCCTATTTGAACGTGCGAGACTAATCTCATTTAAGATGCATTTTGATAATCATATTCACAGTTTCAATGGAGCACATCTTGGCAAAACTACAGTCATCTGACTTATGCAAACTTTAAAGGACCCACGTAAGAGGCAACAAACTTTCGACTTTTATATTATTAATCATTCAAATTACAAATATTTATCCATTTATATGATAAAACAAGATCAACAGAACTACAGAGACCTTCCGATACACTGAACACAACCTTGATTTTTTTCGAATGCACTTTAAAATTTAAAGAACTGTTTACTCTTGAAAAAAAAAAAATTTTAAATGGGTTAGGAATTTGTAAATAAACACTTTATTCTATAGTATAGAAAAAACAATGCTAATGATTGAAGTTCTCTGAAGAAGAGATGGTAAATGTTTTAATATAAATAACGTTTGGTCTAATGGTCTTTATTAATATTATTTAAACATTTTTAACATATCTTAATCATAATATGGAACAATGAATATGATAAGTAAAAAGATATACAAAAAAGAATGATCTTGAGCCTTGGAAAATTACTAAAAGTTTAATAAATTATTTAAGGACTAAAAGTTTGGTATGGAAGTTTTTAGGGTTAAGAACCAGTCTTCAAGGAGCATTTCGGCATTATCAATTTAAGTTTTCAGTTTAATATAGGGCTAGACAGGTAGTAAGAGATTTGAGTCTTAGAAAGCGGTTGCTTGTATGACTTGTTTTGCATGCCCATCACGCGCTGTGAAAATTTCTCTTGGGCCCCCAAAACAAATGGCACCCATTTCTCAGCATTTCTCCTGCCATTTCTTCGGAGCAATATGCGATATTATGTGGGTCAAAGGCGACAGAGAGAGGGGGAGGCGAGAAGATCCCGGAAACAAAGGAAGAATGCCGACGCCGCCGGCATGTTGTGAATCACTTGATTTCCATTTCCATTCCCATTTCCACTTCCAAATCCAGCCGAGTGAACGAACGGCGAGGGGACAACGAACGCGGAGGAACGAGTGGGGGAGGAGGAGCGGCCGATAAACGGACGGAGTAGGAGGAGCGGCAAACAAATCAACAGAGGCTGCGGCGGAATCGGCTTCGTCGGCATCCCCGGAATGCAATATATATACACTGGTGGCACACCCACTCTTTGCCGGATTTATCCCGACATCCACACGACACTTAAACAAATTAACAGCGGCTACTCACGCCCTTTGTATCGGCCATTTTAAAATAAAACACGAAACGAACGAAGAAATCAACGTAATGACGAACAAAATAGCAGTAGGTAGAGGTGGAGCAACATCGATGCTAACATCGATGTTTTCAAAACATCGGTAATATCGATGTTTGGCCGGGCATCATCGATATTTGTCCATCTCTAACGAGTATTAAAACATATATAAATATATAATATTTGAAAGGAAGTAACTTAATACCAAAAAAAAAAAAAATATTTGAAAGCTTTAAAAACATTTCCAACAGCAATATGTGCATCTCTTTTCACTACTTTTTTTCTGTACTTTTAAAAAGCCCTGAACTCTAGCCTCATTAAAATTCTTATATCTTGGGGCCCTCGTTATGAATAAATAACTTAAAATTCGCGACCAAACTGATTTCTTTGAAATCCTATATTTTTGGTTTTAAAATTTTATCTCCTGAAATATAAAGGTTTATCAAAAAATATTTTAAAGAAAAGTTAAATACAAATGCCTTCAAACGGATATTTTAAAACAGGCGCTCAAGGCATTTGTCCGAGATGACACCACTACACATTACCTATTTCTATATATATTCTATATTTCTATAGTTTTCGTTAATGCAATCGATGTGTCTATATATATATATATATAAGCACTAAAAATAAAAGTATACAAGCAAATAATCAAATAAAACCAAATCTAAATTTTTATCAAGCTGCCAGTATTCGATGTGCGAAAGCTTAGAGATGAGCAATTGCGCGATGATTTTGTGAAATATTGATAATAGTTCGGTGATGTCAACTCGGCCAAATTGCTTAAGCGCCCATTTTAAAATGAAAGTTAATTCTGCATTTTAAAATATAAAGTTTTCTTATTATGTTAAGAAACGTAACAAATAACGGTAATTTCTTTATTTAAAAACATGTATTTTGTGATTAAGTTCGGATCCGCTATAGACCAAATGTCATTAACGTAGCACAATTCCGTATTTGCTAAAAATATTTACATAGCTTTTTGGCTTTTATAACTTGTAGTCTTTATTTTTAAAACAATACACATATGAATATTGGATGCACTTAAATTCACAATACATATCTATATAATCCATAATCATCTGCGCTGAAATCAAAACATATATCATTTGATCTCGAGGGAATCGTGCCGAGGTCCTGGGACTCCGGATTTCGGTTTCCAGTCCCCGCCGTATCCCAACCGATCTGCTCCGCTGTTCCGAATGCGCCTTAGTACATAAACACATATATCATATCTGCACGGATCTATACACATATATATGGTTTGATTTGTTTGTTGGTTGGTTTTAGCTTTTGGTTTTTTGCTGTGATGTGATACGTTTACAAAACATCGACTAGAGTACGGGTAGAAATGAGCGGAGACGCATGCAAATCAGGATACGCACAAGGAAACATCGAGAGAGAACACCGAAAGGAATATGTGTGGCCCGCTCCCCATCTTTCGCCATTCCCGGTCCCAAGTGCCAATCCCATCCTAGGTGATAAGCCGCGGGGCGTGCAATCCATGCACATTCTCAATGGGCGGGCAATGGGTGGCACCGGGTGGCCCCCAGTCGTGAAGGCCGCGCGAGTTGGCCAACCGATGGGTCAGCCGGTGGGCGATGCTAAATCCGCCACTGCCTTCCAGTTGGGTGAGCACGATGATCACTTGCCTATGGGAATAAAATATAATTAAGCAATTAGTTAATTGACCAATTGAGTCGGGAAGAACAGCACACACCTCTGCAGCGGCGGCACCGAGTCCACCGTCTTGAGTTCGCCCCGAGTGGATACCACATTGTAGCTCTCCTGGCAATCGCACTTCACATGGATCCACTTGTTCTCGTGCCTGTTTTCCACCATCACAACCAAACCCGCCCAGCCCTGCACAGGAAATAAATGTTGTTAAGTGACCAACCCCTAAAGACCCTTAAGTTTTTGAACACTTGCCTTGGTAAGGTAGTAGGCGGTCATGCCCTCGCGCCCCTCGTGCCGCTGACCCTTGGTCAGGGTCAGACTGATGATGGCATCGGCCAGAAGGTGCGGTGAGGGACTAATCTGCTCCACCAGCAGTCGTTTGGAGCTGTGTATCGCCAGGATGCATTGCGGATATTGGTGCGGATCCTCGATGCCCGTGTGCCAGTGGTTAAAGGCTAGGCACACAAGCAGATAAATGTCCCGCTCAAGCATCTTATGGCAGCCCACAAAGCCGCGCACCTGAAGTAAACCATTTCGGAATTGTAACTATTCTGTACCTCATGTAATAGAAGCATAGGTATTGAAACACCCACCTGCCGCTTGCTGTGCTCCACCAAACGACCAATTTCCGGCGCCGCCGGAGAGCGGGTGCGGAATATCACAACGCACAGGTCCAGCTGCGAGCGCTGTGACTTCTCAGAGTTGCGCTGTCCCTCCTGGAAGAGCGTGAACTCCGCCTCCGTCGGCTCCAGCACGGTAAGCAGCACACAGGAGATGGAGCATAGGGGCTGCAGAGTGCCCTGCAGCCGCACCTCGTTCCAACCGGATCGCACCTTGCAGATGTCGATGCAGTCAAAGTAGTTAAGCACGTCCTCGAACGAGATCCAGAACACGCCCTCGCTTGCGCCGTGCGGCATTAAAGCATCCCGTAGGTCGTCCGTCCACAGGCTGGAGTCGTCAGACCAATCACCACGCCACGAGTAGTGACCCCACGGATTGCGGAGTTTGAGCAGCCGATGTCCTTGGATGTCCTTCACGTCGAGCACCGAGTAGGCGTGCCGCGGACGCAGACCCTTCTGCTGGTACTCCTCCTCGTCCACCTTTGGTTAAAGGTATGTATTATTATATATAAATAAACTATATATATAAATATATAGAACATACCTTCATGTTGCCACCGCCACAGCTGGCGCCCATGAGGAAACGCACGCAGCGCGAGCTTAGCAGCTGGGCCCATATCAGGTCCTTGTCCAGCTCATCCTCGCTGGGCATGGGCAGACTGCTCGCCTGCAGCGGTATGCTCTCGCAGGGCGCTCCAGTCAGCGTGGCCAGCCCCTCGATGGCCCGGCCGGAAACTAGCGCTTCATAGCAGCCGTGGATCTTGGCCACCGCCTTCTCGATCAGCGGGACCCATAGCTGCTTGCGCTTGGCCTGCGAGTAGACGAGATGGCCACGCTTGTCGCAGGGCAGCAGGTCATCCACCAGCACCGTCGTCCACTTGCCATCTTTGCAGAGGCGCACTTGGTATGCGCCCTGGCCGCATATCTCCTTCGTGACCAGCACCTCTTTAACCAGATCCTCGCGCTCTGCCAGCACAGCCAGGGCACTGAGTAGCCAGCAGTTTCCCAAGACTCCCTGGCAAATGTCCGAGGGCAGCGGGGTGCGAAATACCGCCCATGGCGGATACGCTCCTCCATCGCAGTTGATCTCGTGCGGTCGCCGCCACTGCACAACGGGATTGCCCTCGGCCGCACCGCCCGCCGGATTGTAGTACAGGCTCTTTGGCGCCGGCGGAAACGAATCGTCCACGAAAAGCTCGCTGTTGTCACGGCAGTACTGAATAATGTTCTGCCACTTGGTCAGCGCCTCAGTCTCCTCCAGCTGGCGCAGGTTCTCCATCAGCTTACTTTCCTGCCGAATATCCGCCGGGGTGAGGGCTACTCGAATGGACTTCCTTGCCAAAGCCTCACCCAAAACAGCGCTCGCCAGGCCACGCGGACTTGAGCATATTTCGCACACCACGGAAGCTGCACAGTTGTCGTACGTACACGCCGGACACTGCCACTTCTTAGAACTGGAATTAACTCCGACTCCCGATGCGGACACCACCGATGCGGAGCCCACTCCCTGGCCCTGCTGCAAGTTGTAGCTGGCCAGACCAGCGATGGAGATATTCCTGGGCACAATGGAGCCACCGGTGCTGTGCCGTTTGGGTATGGCGCCCGAAGAGCTGGAACTCCTTTGTTGCGGCTGCTGGAGCGACGGCAGTGGCTGCATCCTGGGCGAGGGACTGCGAGAGCCACGCAGTCCGGCCGCCGATGTCGTTGGAATCTGCAGCAGCGGCATTGGCAAAGCCACCGACGCCAGGGGGAGATTTAAGGCTGTGGGTGCTTTAACCTCGCTGCTGCTTGTCTGGTGGACACTAACTCCGCTGCCTCCGCCTCCTCCCCCGACGGCTGCGGCATCCTGCTCCTCGTATGACTGACCATCTGGTCGCTCCCGCACTGCCTCCATCGCAATCGAGAGCTGCGGCTGGCGGTGCGACTTGCAAGCACTGCACACCGGCGAATGGAGCGAGTTCTTCAACGTACAGTGGCTGCAGGTCCAGAACTCGCCTTTGCGCAGCGTCATATCCTCGATGGAAGAGATGCTTTTCAGCTTGGAGCCGCCGCAGACCACACAGGCCATTGCCGTCGAATAGTTGACCAGGGTGCACTTCTTGCAGGTCCAAGGCTCGTCACGGGGAGTTCCTGAAAACGTTGCTTATGTATTCAGATTGGGGTTCATATAATAAGCGGTTTAAAATACCTTTTTCCTGGATAAAGGATAGCACACCTGCCTGCTGTTGCTGCTGCTGTAGATGGTGTTGCTGCTGGAGTTGCTGTTGCTGCTGCTCCGGCTTGGCCTCGCACATCTCGCAGGTCTGCAGCCAGAGTCTGTTGTAGGCATAGGAACATTTGATGCATGTCCACATCTTGCTGCGGCTGCCGTTGCTGTTGCCCAACTGTGCTTTATTGTCGTGACGAGTGGGAGCAACTGCTCCTGCTGCTGACACTATCGCTCCGACTCCCGCCGCTCCAGAGGAAGCTGTTGCGGATGTGGCCACTATGAGGCGACTGCTGCTCCCTGGATCATGCGTACTGCAAATTGAAAACAAAGCAATCAATGGTAATGCAATCAAGTTTAAAATTCATTAAAGACGGGAGATAAACAAAATCATAAGCGAATATTATTACTGACTTTTCACACAGGTTATCAAAACTCTCAGAAACACTGTCATTATATTAGAAAACAAATTTTCATTTGTATTAAAGACTACCATAAGCACATGGATTCTTTAATAATTCAATTAAATAAAGTTTTCTTTCAAAATGTTACTAGATGTCATGAAAACCTCTAAGAAAGTCATGTATTAATATAAATATGCACAAATAGTTAATTAAGTAGCTGAAATAAATAAAACAGAACTTATAACAAACAGAAAGAAAAAGCCAATAGCCGGAAAAAAGTAATGCAAAATATAAACAGATTGCCCTAGTGACTAAGCGCCACGCAAATTATCAGCAAAAAAAACTAGTCAACTGATAAGCGAAACAAAGGCGTTTTTGTTTGTTGGGATAGGAAGTTGGATGGGTGTGGGCTAATCTCCTTCGCCCGCTCGCTGGCAATTACATTTTCGATTCGGTCGCCTTGCGTGGTCCCTTCCACACTTTAGCATAGATGGAATGCTCCTCCACCTGCGACTCGGACTCGCTGGCATCGCCGTTGCCATCGGTACTGGTGCCCAATCCTGTGAGGGAGTCACTAACCGCATCCGTGATCTCTCCACTGCCATTGTTGTTCGTTTGCGTTTCGTTGGCTATCTGTTGCTTCTTCTTGAGCTTGTGCTGCTTGTTTACCTGCGCATAGATGGGGATGACGGCTTGCTGTGGTAGTTCCGCCGAGGCCTTGCCAGAGGGCGAGCTCGCGATGGCCACCGCTGTGGCGGCAGCCTGTGCCGCCTGGGCAGCAGCTGCTCTTAGTTGCTGCTGGGCCAAGGCCACGCACTCATTCTCATACAACTTGTTGCCACTGCTGGAACTGCTGTTGTTGTTGATGCTGTTGCTGTGATGGTGATGATGATGATGATGATGATTGGAGCTGGAGGAGCCGGAGGAGCTGTTGGCCGTTGGCTCCGACCACTCGTTGACAGCTATGAAGACGCCGTTCCGCGGAATGGTGAACTGCGTTGGATTCATACTCACTGCTGCTAGTTCCCGCTGGGTCTTCTTCTGCAGCTGCTGGGGATTCGCCGCCGTCTTCTGCTGCTGCTCCTGCTGTATATTCAGATTCAGGTTAAGGGGCTGGCGCAGTGGCTTCATTTGGCCCTGGCCGCAATCTTTGGCCGCCGAGCGCGAGAGCGTGGTGATGGTGAAGTTGTACTTTCGCCTGGCCCCGCTCTCACGCACCACTTTGTGGTTTTGATTCTTGTTATTATTGTTCTGTTTGCGCCGGCAAAACGTGTCATTAGCGATGGCAAAACGGGAGTTGCTGCAGGCGGCCACGGGGGGAATCCCTGCGAAAAAGAGTGGGATTAGAATTTCACATATGACGATTATTGTAGAGCCCTAGGATATCACTTTCACCAGGTGCGGATCTAGGGGGGTGGGAAGCTTGGGAAAGTTAAATTTTAAATTTTAATGTATGTCCTTTCCAGACAATCACATAGCTTGAATGACTTTTGAGCTCCCTTCCTCACTATAATTATAATTTTAGTCAGAAGTTTGTAACGTAGTGAAGGAGACATTTCCGACGACATATATATATTCTTGATCGGGATAATCAGCCGAGTCGGGAAACTTTCCGAAAAGCCTTCTTTCTATTGCAGGTAGTAGGTAAATAAATCGGAAAGTCTTATAGTCAGGGGACTATATGATGAAGCTATAGTCGGGTGGCACGACTATTCAATACCCATTTCTCTGTTAACCAACTTCAAAAACAAATAAGTCGAAATTGCAATTCTATTGGCGCGGCAAACAAAAATAATGCTTCGCCATCTGGTGTTAACTGACGTTAACCACATATTTTGTTAATAACTTCTGACATAATTGCCTTGTTTTTTAATTATTTAGCTGCCATAGAAAAGACCGAAAAATTAATAGGAATCGACATAACTTTGTTGGATTTCAACATACATATAGGCAAATAACTCAAGATATACTGTATTATTTTCTCCTATATACTGTACTATCCTATAGTTATTTTAAAAAACTAAAAAAAAACATTTTCTATTTTTTAAAAATCCAAAATCATACATACGAAAAATGTATATATAAAGTCGATTTATGGAAAAATACATTTTTGTAAAAGCAACAAGGGCTTATTAACTTTCGTAACTATCCGAATTCCTGATCTGTTAATATCTCCTTTCGCCAAGCCTTTCTATTACAACTCTGGTGTGGTTTTCATGAAATCAGCTGTGAAACGTACCTGTCAGCTGCGGCGCTGGTTTGACCTGCGGCAGATTAAAGATGTCCTTGCTTTGGTTGTTTGCATAGCAGATGTGGCAGCTGCGTCCGGAGGCGCTCTTGTCAATAGCGGTGCTCAGGCTCTGGGTACGCCGCAGTCCAGATGCCGATCCAGAACCAGATCCCGATACAGATCTACCTTTGAGGTGCCTCTTGTGCGAGTGCTGGGAATGTAACTGATGCTGGTGATGATGCTGATCTTCCAGCTCCTGATGGAGGTAGTGATGATGATGATGAGGGTGGTCCGCTGCCAGCAGCTCGCCACGATTGCCCAGACTTCCGGCCAGCTCCTGGTCGCGATCGGCGGCAATGGCGTCCTTGTAGATGGGCGCCAGATAGCTGACCGTGTCGCAGATGAGGCAGTGCCAGGTGACCGAGCTATTGTCCGTGCCACAGGCGTGGCACACCCACCGGCGGTTCAGGGCCGGATTCGAGAAGTGGCGGTACAGCTCAATGGAGCTCTTGATGTACTTGCGCGTGTCCTCGCAATCCACACAATTGGCGGGCAGGTTCTGGCTGTTCCGTTGTGGCCTTTTCAAACATCCGCGTAGCAGGGATTTGTACACATGCTTGTATTCGCTCCTGCAAAATAGGTAAATGGGGTTTTTCGTTTTTGTCGGGACTCGGATGGGACTTTGTGTGGTGTTCCCGATTTTCTGACCGCAAAGGTTATATCAATGACTGGGCATTTTCCTACTCTCCGCTCGTTCGTCCGTGCGCCTCGGGAGTTCTTCTGCTGTTCTGCTGCCGAGCGAGTTTGTGAATCGATAAACTTGTAAACAATGCTTCTCTATCCAAATCGATTTTCCCCAATTCTCGCTGCTCCGCTGTTTTGTTGTTGCTTCTGCCGCTGCTGTGTATACATGCTCTCACACACACACACATACTCAGGGACAATTGCCAGTGCTGACATCTTAGCTTTAAAAGCTATGTTTTGTATTCTTCTCAAACAACCAAGTGTAACTTAACACCAGGAGATATAACTTTTTTATAGATCGACCTGCGATTTTAGATGTTTGTTTCCTAATAGATTCTACTTAATTAGAAACATGACCCAAACTGACAGAAACGGTACGGTGATCAATGCTGTAACACTATTTCTTGAAATGACTTTCGTTTGTATTGGCTATCCATATATTACGCCATCATAGTTTGGACGATTAATAAATAGGGACCAACCAAATCAGTGTCCTTTTCGCTAAAAGCGCTTATGAATTTCAGACAATTAAAAAAAAACCGTTTCCCTTATTTTTGTATTAAAACTTTTTTTCCATTTCAAGATTTTTTTGATTATTTTTTGAGATCCGATTTAGAAATTTTATTTCATATGCTTCAATCTCGATTGATTTGATATCACTAGGGATTTCCATGGCACAACTGTATACAGCTTTTTGGGCCTTGTTATACTTTTAGCCAAAATTTGTTGTCCTCCACTTGAATGTCAGCACTGACCCTCACACATGCACGAGCCTACACACATACACCCTCATAGAACAGGCACAGGCTGTTTGTTTTTGTGGCGACCGCTACACTTACCTGGCAACTGCCGCCCTGCCCTTCTCCTTGTCCTTGTCCCTCTCCTGCTCTTTCTCAGCCTGTTCCTGCTCCAGTGCATCATCAGCTGTCCAGGAGGCGGCGATCCTTCGATGCTGCGTTTGATGCTGCTGCAGTTGTTGTTGTTGGGGGAACACCTTGCGAACAGTGCCGCAATTGAAGCACTTGAGCGATTCCGTGGGATTGATCGTGTTGCACTTGGTGCACGACCATTGCAGCACAGATGAGATGGTGCCCATTTCGCAGGGGAATTGCAAGAGTTTTGAAGATTGGAGTTACTCCTGTTGTTGTTGATGGCTGGCTGGCGGGGGTGTGGATGTGGAACTGGAACTGGAACTGGCAATGGAAATGGTGTGTTGGTAACCGGGCGGAGATGGAGATTAATAGGAGGACCAAAACCCGGGACCAAAACGAGGACCAAGCGATGGCTTCCAACAGTTGCACGCCGCGTTCTCCGTCGCCGTTTCACACCATTTTTTAACTGTTGCCGCTAGGGTTGTCGACGTGTGCGAACACCTGCACGACAGGGTTGCCCGAGTGTGTGAACCCTGCCGTACAGTGCTGCCAAGGCAACCGAGTCCTGCTACCCCATAGCCAGTGTTGTTAAATGGCGCAACTGCAACTATACTTTAATTATAATCCTTTTAGTATTTTATGGCTTTGGGAGGTTAACACTCTCCCAAGCAGTATTTTGTATACAGAAAAATTGTAAGATATTCTTTAAAGGTTCAGATAAGCTTATGATATTAAAAATTAAAGAAGCAGAGAAAAGTATTTTTAAAACGTTTTGGTAGATTTAAAGCCTCTGCTCACGGCACTGTTGAATGATGCTCCGTGGGATCCGGACTTTCTGATCTGTCAAAATTCCTATACGTTCCACCGCAAAATTTTCGCGGCAATGTGCAGCCTTGAAAAATGTGAAATTTTGATATCTACTGAGCTCCATTTAATCCATGATCTAAATGTCTCAAATGCCTTGGGAAAGATTTTTATAAGACCGCACAAAATTTGGGTTTTTTGCGTCTAATAGGGACGATTAAGAGTAACCTGGATAGGCATCATCAAGCCATGATCAATTTCCATACAATTCTAAATGCATTTTCGATAAAGTTTTAGATGTTTTCAAAATTATTACCTGTAGTTTTAAACTGTAATTACCTTAAATGAATCAAGTTTTGTGGTCCCATCATTTTGATCATCTAAAATTTGTTTGTGTGTTTGTGTTGCATTTTCCGTTCTTCTTACTATTGATGAAGTATTTTGATCAAGGATTCCAAAATTAAATAGCATGGGAGTACCCAAACTGTTTAAATTGTATCTTACATTGACCACGCACAGCAGAACAACATGATCACTGATTACTGATCCATCAGTGATTATGAAGTTCTGCTAAGCACGGCCATTATATTTGGTATTCGTATTTAAATATACCAAGCTCTGTTCTAGTACCTAGCAATTCCAATAACGGAGGACGGTCACACTGATTTAATTATGTGTGGAACTAGATCACATAAATTACGAAAATTCGTGACACGATTTCTGAATTGATTTTGAGTCCACCTCTAATACCAACCGCGTGCAGCTTTTAAAAGGGATCGAATCCAATACATTTTGGCCAGTAAACAGAGGGAATGCAGCGCCAGAAACCCAAGGGACCGGGCAAACCGGGTCCGCGATTCAAGCCGGGATCCGGCAAAGGCAAGGGAGCAAATGGTGCCCGGGGAAGCGGTGACAACAAACAGAAGCGTCCACGCCAGGAGTTCAACAAGTCCCGACTGGCCGCCACCGACGCAGAGATTCGGGAACTGCAGGGCAAATACGCGGAAATAGACGCTGCTGCCATCAAGAAGTTCGGACAGTTTCCGCTGTCCAAAAAGACCCAAAAGGCGCTGTCGGAGACCAAGTTCGTGCATCCCACGCAAGTGCAACGGGAGAGCATTGGACCTGCACTGCTTGGCAAGGATGTGCTGGGCGCGGCTGTAACAGGAAGTGGCAAGACTCTGGCCTTCCTCATACCCGTAAGTTCAAAGTTCCTTGGGATTCCTGATTTCCACAGAAGATATCACCTAATATAAGGTATATAACGCTGCAATCTTTTGCAGGTCCTGGAGCACCTGTTTATGAACAAATGGTCGCGCACTGATGGCGTTGGCGCCATCATTATCTCGCCCACCCGAGAGCTGGCGTACCAAATATTTGAGACCCTGAAGAAAGTGGGCAAGCACCACGACTTTTCCGCCGGCCTCATCATCGGCGGAAAGAACCTAAAGTTCGAGCGGACTCGCATGGACCAGTGCAACATCCTCATCTGCACACCGGGCCGCCTGCTGCAGCACATGGACGAGAATCCGCTCTTTAATACGAGCACAATGGAGGTGTTGGTCCTGGACGAAGCCGATCGTTGTTTGGATATGGGTTTCCAAAAGGCACTCAACTCTATTATTGAAAATTTCCCACCCGTGCGTCAAACGCTGCTTTTCTCGGCCACGCAAACGAATACGGTGCAGGATTTGGCCAGGCTTAATCTAAAGGATCCTGTCTATGTGGGCTATGGAGAAGCAAAGCCAGGGGAAGAACACTCTAGCTCCATGAAAGGTCCGAGCACCGCTGTCTTAGCCGTGCCCGAGCTTCTACAGCAGAGCTATGTGGTGCTGAACCTCGAGGACAAGATCACCATGCTATGGTCGTTCATTAAGAACCATTTAAAGCAAAAGATCATTGTGTTTGTGTCCAGTTGCAAGCAAGCCAAGTATCTGTACGAGATCTTCTGCAAACTGCGTCCGGGTAGTCCGCTGCTGGCTCTATATGGGACCCTCCATCAGGATCGTCGCATTGCCATATATGAGGATTTCCTGCGCAAAAGCCACGTGGTAATGTTCTCCACCGATGTGGCCTCACGCGGTCTGGACTTTCCCGCCGTCAACTGGGTGGTGCAGTTGGACTGCCCGGAGGACGTCTCGCAGTATATTCATCGAGCGGGTCGCTCTGCGCGGAATAAGACACGCGGCGAGTGTCTTCTGGTACTGACACCCAGCGAGGAGGAATACATGATTAGTGCACTCAAGGAGCAGCTTAATATTAACATCCGCTGTGTACAAATCGATCCAAAGAAACTCTTCTCGCCGCGCGTCAAGATCGAAGCCTTTCTGGCCCAATTTCCCGAACTGAGGGCCACCGCCCAGCGTGCCTTTCTCTCCTACATAAAATCCGTTTTCCTGATGCGCAACAAGCGTTTGTTTAATGTCTTTAGCCTGGATCTGGATGCATTTGCGCAGTCGCTGGGCCTGGCTGTTACGCCGCGCGTTCCCTTCTTGGAAAAATTCCTCTGGCGGCAGAAACAGATGCAGCAGCAGAAGGAACAGGGTGATGTCCCACCAGTTATCGATCCAGTTCTCACCAAAATGACCAAACAACAGAGCTTTGGCGGCGCTAACGAGGACGAAGATGGGAGTGATGACGAAGACTTTATCAAAGTCAAACGTAAGGATCACGATGTCGAAGGAGAACCAGTAGAACTGGACGAGGCCGTGGGCAAAGAGGATGAGCCAGAGGCGCCCCTGGTGGTGCCCAAGCGGGAGAAGCTGGTCACCAAGGCCTCGCTGGCTAAGAAGGCCCTAAAGAAGAACTTGCAGGTGAACTCCAAGCTCAAGTTCGATGAGGAGGGCGAAACAGTGGCGGATGATCGCAGTCAAATGAAGGCTCTTAGTGCCAGGCAGCGAACAGAAAACCAAGACGACGACGACGGAGGAATCAATCTGATGCTGTCCAAGGCACTGCTGACTGAGGAGGATCAGTACGATAAACAGCGATTCCGGGAGCTGGTCAAGAAACGTCACAAACTGCAGAGGGATAAGCTGCGCAAAAAGACAGAGGAAGCCAAGGGAAGCGACGAGGAGGCGGAGGACCAAGATGCTGATGATGCCGAAAATGCTGACAGCGAGAGTGATCACTCAGTGGACCTCTCCTGGCTGCCAGATCCCGACAAGATCTACAGAAATAAGGCTAATGCATCAGATCGGGATGAGGGTGCGAAATCTTTATCTGAATCAGAGGAAGGCGATGCAACCGACAATGACGAAGACGACGACGTCGAAGACAGCTCCGATGAGGAGCCCGCCTACAAGAAGTCCAAGCTAACGAATAAGATGACTTTAATGGACACAGAGGCCATTGCGGCCAGTCTTTTGGGTAGCTAAGTTAGGGCTCGACTGTGTGAATAAATTAATGCCAATTATTTCCTAAATAATAATTTGTAATTTAATAGACGTTTGTTTTTATTGATACTAATTTAATGATTTTATAATGAATGGTACAAATCAACAGCAATTCATTTGTGTTTCATTTTGCACATAATTTCGAACATTTAAACAGAGACCCAAACGTTGTCGATTTGAGGTCTGAAAAACAGTTAATTAAATGAAATCCTACTATTGGGATCACCGGGGACGGACGTCCACGTAGTGTCGAAGGGGGCTTCTATATAAAACCGCAAAATTGAAAATTTCTTATGATGGTTCCATCAGTTACTTCTATTTGGTCCAAGAGTAAGAGAAAAACTATATACGTATTGAAATTATTATCATTTTTCCATCACAAAATTTGATATCAGAATTTTTGGATATTAAAAGTACGATTGTCAATATTTGACTTTCTCAGCTCGTAGAGAATTTTGTTTTGCCTTTAAAGGCAAATATTTTCAAAAATTCTAATAAGACTATCATTGATCAGCAAAAAAGGGGGTTAGTTTTATCGCCAATATTGCTTGAATGACAGATTTTTCGGGTACATCCGGTCCACCCTATTGTATATATATGTCGCTAGCCGGATGTTTCGAAAAGCTGACGTGTTTTTAAAAATGTATTTGAAGTCTGAATAAATTCTTATCTCATGTATGTATGTGTGAGTAAATTCGCCTATTTAAGCGACCTTTTTGAAATTAGTGAGCACATAATGAAGTCGTGCGTTAAAGAACTTCTGTCGTTTTTGTTACCAAACGTACAAAATATTAACATTGTAAATCAATTTGAACTAAAAATCAAATATAACGTGGCAGAAAATAATAGTTTGTGAAGACCAACCCAAATCAAAAGCTAATAAATGAGCAAGTCAAAGATGAACAAAACACCTAAAGCTATATATTGACCTGAGGATTAAGAGCAACACCACGTGGATGATCAAAACGATTGGAAATGGAGCAGGCTGCTTCAGAATTTAGGCCCACCGTCTTTAACTCGTATGATTCTTCCTCACTGCCGATTTTAAAATCATTACCATGATTTTAAAATTGGCAGTGAATAAGAGTCTTATGAGTTGAAAACCGAGGGAATAGATTCTGGGTGCAGCCGGAGACAACATATATCTGATAAGAAAATTATAGTTCAGCACATTTCACCGGGTAAATATTCACAAGTGATAGCAATTGCCCTTTAAGCTCACCACGCTGATTTAAATTCTTAATTTACAGCACGCATAGTTAAAAATACTACGCACATGGGCTGATAAAATATGGACAAACGTTCGGAATTCATTGGGGTGTCAGGACCAATCAACAATTGGGATGTCTTGTGTACCTTCAGAATTAAGCAATAATAAAAATATAAAATAATAAGGCATTTTTAAAAACGAAATATTATAATTTTGGCAGGTTTTTTAAATTGGTTTTCAGTTTACATAAAATGTAAGCCTCTCTGGAGCACCCCCAGAAAAAAGTCGATTTCCAAATGCTTCACAAATATTTGGAAAATGCCCACAAATTTATTTTTGTTTTGTTTGATTTGATTTCATTATATTTTCTCTCGTCTTTTGGTTGTGACGCCTCCACATCGCAACCAGCCCTTTGGATGTAGCCCAGGAGAAGTGGCCACCATCTGACATGGAGGATCCATGGGTGCGGGTTCCGGAGCGTGGGAGTGAGAGGTGGAACGGGGCGAGCGGGACGGGGAGAGTCGCGGCATTCCGCTCGGGAAGAGCGCTTTTGCGGAGTCCCTTTTCCGTTAAAAAGGGGGCGTGGCTGCTTGGCATGGGCGTGGCATAAAATTTGCTTTTAAAAATATCATTACACATCACGTCAATTACAATTTTTTTGTTCGTTTTGTTTTGCATTTTTTTCGGTTCGTTTAGACATATTTGTTTTTGTTTTTTTTTGTTTCAGTTTAGCGTATATAAATAAATGCATACACATATATACGGTAATATATAGACAGTATATATATGTACGTGTACAAATAATGCAATAGACACACATCTATACAAATTATACTATATAATGGTTAAGTTTTTCTTTTCTTTTTCTCTCGTTATTTGTTTTAAATTTTATTTTGAGTGCTTATTTTTTTCTGTTTTTTTTTGGCAACAGATCTCGCGATATTCTCTTCCTTTAAGTTTGAGGTCCGTTTCAGACACAAGATACACAATTACATAATTAAGTTTCGGTTTTTATATAAAAAATTAATGCTCAATTACAAGGAATAACACTTAGGCGTATGTTGTCTATAATTGTTTACGTTTTTTTTGTTTGCCTCTGCCTTTCTGCATTATTTTCTTCAGCTTACCTTTCTTGAATATCTGCTCCTCGTTTATAGTTAAAATATATGCGTACATGGGTAGAAATTGTATAATTTGTTGTTTTGCTAATTTGATACAGTACACACACACAATTTGTTTTTAGGGAGACAGTTAGAGAGAGAGTATTACATTAAGGATTATATGCCTGGTTTATGCAAATATCAATTAGACAATCAGTGGAGATTCGAGTGTGGGGGGAAATTTTAGTTTATTTTCTTCGTTTTTTGTTTTTGTGGGAGATTTCCATTGCCGTTTCGTAGTAATTATCATTTTTTGCTTATACGGTAGCTATATAATTATATAGTGTATATCTAGTTGGATGACAAACATACATATACAAACACACACACTGAGATGCACATTTAGTTTAGCTCGAAAATTAGATTTTGCTCGGTTGTTCTTATTGGTTTTTATAAAGTGTTTTTTTTTTATTCGGTAGTCCTTTCTCCCTAAGCCTCCTCCTCCTCCTCTACTTTCTCCTACACTAGACACACAGACATTTAGTGGTATTTAAATATATATTATATATCTAGCATTATCGCTATTTTGTTTATATGGAAATTTGTTTGCTGATCGCGCATTATTTTTAACATACAATTACAATTACATTTATAACATACACAGATACACAGTAAATTTTATTTAACCATCTTCAGATATTCTAGATATCTCTTCATGCGTCCATCTAATTCTTGTTTTTTTTTGTGCGTTGTCGCTGGCGCCCCCGCCCCGCCCCTTTTGATGGGAGGGGCAAGTCTGGGTGGTGGGTGCAAAGAGAGGAGGAGACGATGTGGGCGGAGGGGCGGGGTCTGGGGGGCGGCGAGGGGAGGTCTCACTCAATGGATTCAACGACAAAGGACGCACCACACAGAGAAAATACTTGACGCGTTTACATATATCACGGAAACACAACAAAGCCATCGATACAAAATATATATTGTATATATAAAAAATAAATATACCCTACTTAGCCAAGTTCTGTTGTCTCGCTCGCACACACAATCACTGATCACACACTACACACAATAGACCCACGTATATTATATACTATTATAAATATGTATATGCCTGGCTGCTGATCCTCATTTGAATGAATCGATCGATCGATGGGCTGCCTCCTGCTAACGCTTCCTGCCTCCTTCTCCTTCCTATGGCTATTACTAAAATGCTCTTCAGATTACCCAAAAAACACAAAGCACACATGGCACTGGCGCCCACATTCATACACAAACGCACATTGAATCTAACTATCTCGTTTTGGCTTCGCGTCCGGCGGTCAAGTAGAAGTCCAAGTGTGCCATGGCCTGGCGGGGATCTAGGCCTAGACCATGACAAAAGCGTCCTTGCCGCAGAACAGATACGGGAACTGGTCAATCATTGTTTGGACAATGTCCTCCAGATATGGACGCAGCTGCTCGAAGTGGCCCATGTCAGTGAAGTCGATGGGTATGAGTGTGGGCCACCAGCAGATGGCCAAGTTCTTGCTGTCCATGCTATTCAGCTTTGAGTTGTCCGACACACTGTAGGAAATGTACATTAAAGAATGAAAGAATAAGGAATCGGTATTTGCTCGAACTTACTGCACGAAGTGCTGGAATATGTATTTGAGTATGGCAAAGTTGATGGGCGGCAGCTTTTGCAGCAGCGATTTTAAAGCTATCAAGCGACAACTCCGGTCCGTTTTGACCTCCACATTCAGTTTGGAGTTGCCCACGCCGCGGGAACCTGCAAAACATAAAAATATATTTATTAAAAGGGCCCGAAAAGAGTAACTCTTAGCTGCTATATACCGGCAATCTCCTCCAGCTCCTTAATTATGTCCTTGCTAAACAGCGGCGGCAGACGCTTCGAGAAAAAGTCCTTTAGTGCTGTGGCCACTGCGTTGACGGGAATGTCCAACGCATCAATCTCAGTGTTAGTATCTGCACAGATTTTAAAATATTAACAAGATTATCTTATGTTAGATCATGAGTTTCTATGGCAATCATACCGTCTTCGAATCGCTGAAAGAGCATGTCGACGTGTGCCCTGCTTCCGGGTACCCGATAAATGCCCTCGGAATCCAGACCCTCTTTCTCTATAAACTCCACGCACTTGTTGAGGAAGATGGGGATCTCACCCTGTTCGGAGCTAATCATCAGTTTGCCAAACTGCGCCTCCGCGGATTCAACCAGGCCCTTGGCATTTTGTTTGAGCTTGCGCTTGAGCTTCTTCTCCTGTTCCTTCTCCTTCTCATGGAGCTTTCGCAGCCTGGCCGTTTCCTCCTTGATGCGTCGCTTCTCCAGCTTCTCAAAGTCCTTCAAGCACTTGGGGTTCATGTTGTATTCGGGCAAATTCTCCGATCCGAAGATACCAGCAGCTGCCAGCTCCGGCACCATGGAATACTGTATGGCGAAAGGAAATATTGTAACGTGAAATTGTAGAAAAGTACTAATTATTTAATGGAGGACTTACCTCTGGCGACTTATCGCTTTTCATAAACTCCGGAACGCCGGTTTCGGGTTTCTCTGTGGTAATTCAAAGAAAAGACAGGTATAAGCAAAAGTAAAATTGAATTTTATTGTTAAGTTGAAATTACTTATTTTTTAAAAACTCAAGAATTTGTAAGAAAAGCTATTAATTTAGCTGTAAAAAAAATGGATTTAACGGTGCAGCTGCCGCCTGACAGAGTATGAATTGTGCACCTGCCCCTGCCGCTCCGATTACAAATATTGCAAAGAATTGAGGGGCAAATCAAAAATACAGATACAGTTTCCCAACTTCCAGCAGAGCAAAAAAAAACACATGAAACACGACACATACTTTTCTCACCTGGCCCGCCGCCGCCAACGGCCATGCGCTGATAGTTCAGCGGAATCTCCGGAGGACTCACATAGGAGCCAAACGGAGGAACACGAGGCGTTTGGACCGGGATGGCCACCTTCTTTTTCTTCTGCTTTTTGGCGGCTACCGGCTTCTTGCTGGCCTTATAGTAGGCATTCTGCTGGCGCACACGTCGCTCCGTTGAACTGGCACAGCTATCCGATTCGGTACAGTCTGCGGATGAAATGGTAGATCGGTATGAGAAAGGGGTTCCTCTTGGGTCCGGGCTTATCGCGGTGGCGCGGGGTGAGAGGTGGTGCAAAGAGGAGTAAGAGGATACAGAAGACAATGCTTTGGTCGAGATTCGATGATTTTCTTTCTTACCACCAAAAGGAAGTTGATCTTAACATGACAACGAAATGTCTGGAGCAAGCCTAAAGCTAGTGTTATCAAAAATGTCAACATCATTTATTTAATATTCGATGTTTATATCTAACAATTTTAAGGATAAACGTATTTTTTACAATACATTGCATTTAATTTTAAAAAAAACACAAAAAGCTAGTAAACAAATTATTTTAGATTTTAAGAATTTTAATTCTTAGTACTGATGTGTACTATGGCAGTTTTCAAGGACTTTCAAGGAATATCTCATCAAAATTAAAAAACTGTATAACAGCGCAATTAAATTAATTTAAAATTTGGTAGTTTTGTTATAAGCATGAGTAAGTTGGTTAAAATGTTGTTCTGTGCAACGCCTGAAACGAATTCCGAATTTTTTTTAAATTTACCTACAGTTTCCGAGATTACTAAAGTTCTACAGAATACAAATAAACTACTCATTCAAAAATCGTCACAAAAGAACCACAAAAAATATATACTAAATTTATATATTTCTTAAGGTTTTCTTTAAAAATACTTTCTTTATCTTAAAACTTTTGACTAGCATAATTGCTCATTCATATATAATTTATATTTGTTAGCATCAACAGTTTTAGGGAATTTTTGTTTTCTGTGCAGGGTGAGTGATTCGGGTGAGTTATTGGGCGAGAGAAGGTTAGTCCTAGCAAGCCGATGATGCCCCGCCAATCCTGTTCCCGGCATCAATACCTTCGTTTTCGTAGATCTGCTCGTACTCGGCCAGTTCCTCGGAATCTTCATCCTCTCCATCCAACTGGGCATGATCATAGCGCTTGCCATCCTTGTCGCTCGGGTCCAGATACGAATCCGCCATGCTGCCTGTGCCCAATCCCAAGCCGAGCCCAGTGCTACCCGATCCCGACCCAGATCCCGAGCCCGAACCGGAGCCGGTAAAATTCATCTTGGCCACCGCATCGCTGACCAGCTGAAAGTTTTTCATGTTGAGCTTGCCCGGCTGCTGGGTGGGCAGGGTGAAAGTGGAGGAGCTCATGACCGGGCAATTGCGACTGGGCGTCTCGCCCACCTTCAGCGTTTGGCTGGGTCCCTTCGGGCGGATCTTGTTCAGATTGGAGTCGATGTGCCGGCGACCGGTGGTGTAGGCATGTGTCGATCCGCTGAAGTTATTCCAGATCGAGTTCTTGTTCATGTTGCGCCGCCCGTCGCTTTTGTCCTCCAGCCACTCTAAAAAAGGTTAGCCACGCGGGGAGAGAAGCAGAGATTCACAATTAGCCCAATCGCAGGAGATTGCCTTCGGGGGACTTCTCAAACTATAACTGGTATTGCTGACAGTGGACATCGGTCTTCGGCACAACTTCTTAGAACGAATTAAAACTTAATATAAAACAATTCATGTAAAGATTTAAATCTGCTCTATGCGTCATGTTTTTAAGCTGTATTTACTTTTATATAAGCTGTTCTCAGACTAATTTTGTGATGCGTATGAGCAATACAAATAATATATATAGTTTACTAATTCATTATAAATCAGTCGAATTCAAAATACATACAGATTTACACATTTAAATTGATATACTGAGATTGAAGCATTTGTTTTTTGTTATAAATTAAAAATTAAATACATTCATTTAATTTCTTTATACTTTTCTGTACTTTAAATATAATAATTAAGAAAATTATTTATTTAGTATTTTAAGTCTGATAGATGCTTTACTAATGTTTGATGTAAAAAAGAAAGATTGAAAGGTATTAATTGCCTGACTTTGTTGGCAAACAAGAATTCTAACCCATAGCTTATTTTCTCAAACAAAAAATAATTCAATAATTCATAAGAAGTTATGCATTTAACCAATATCCTCCGTACTCATAGGTAAAATTAGGGAAAGATGCAGGGGCAGGCAGCAAAATAAACTCAAGTGATTCGTGCCGGGGGAATGGGATTGATTTTCAGGCAGTGCTTCGGTTGCAAACGCAATAAAAAGAGCTAAAACTAATGACTGCAACTTAAGTGGATCGTGAGAATAACCTGCATCGTGGGTGGCCAGTGAATCCTTGGACCCGCTAACATCCGCTGCTTGTCGGGAAACGAGAAAAACGAAAGCAAACACACGGAATTTATCAGATTTGAAAATGATTTAAACTCCGACGAGGTATTCACAAAAAAAAAACAGAGAGAGCAAAGCAAAAGGAGAACATGGGTAACAGCAAACGAACGAAACATCTGTACAATCGATTCCCATCGATATTGGGCTTTGGATTTGTTTTTTGGTTGGGTCGTGGGTCAGGGACCATGGAGATATAGAATATATATATACATATACAGCTTTACTGGCAGACAGTACGGGCTCACGAAACCGAAGAGTTTACAGAAACCAAGGAGTAAACACAGCAAAGAAAAAAGGGAGGAGCAGGTGGAAACATTCAGGTGGTGGAGAAAACGGAAGTGGATTTATTGAGATCCTCAGGCCATATCTGGTGAGATATCCTTGCAAAGACCCCTAATGGAATAGGATATTCCAAAAATATTACATAAAAAAAAATTGTTTAAAACTTTAAATATATACACATTGGAGGAGCAAACGTCTAACTTTGCTTGTCTTGCAATACAGTTTGAAGCACCAATTAAAATCGGATAATATCGTTTTTAAAAAAATACGTCTTTAGGTGTTCGCTATACCAATACGCTATATAAAATCGTTTAAAAATATTAAAAACCTGCACCCCAAAAGAAGCTCAATTTTATATTTAAAAAATGTTTAAGAAATGTTTTCAAAAAAAAAGTCCTGTCTATTCCACTTAAAATATACCTTTAAAGGGCGGGCGACGTTATCATGTAGAAAGTATTTGCCATGTTTGAAACTAATCTATATCCTATTATTCTAATATCCGGGAAGTATCCCAAACGTAGTTATATATAAATTTAGTAATTTTTCTTATCCGGCAAATGGAGCAGCGTACGTTCAAAGTTAATTTAAGAAAAGGTACTGAGAGATTTGCATATACATTTTTGGAACAAGAAACATAAGAAAACTGATTTTTGTAAATATTAATATATTACAAACTATTTACAATATGTAAAATGATTTTCAAACCTATCGCCTCCTAAGTGATTTCACTTCAAATTGTTTTTAAAATAAAAGGTTTTCAACCCCCAGGATATGGACAAATCGCCAATAGCTTTCTCTTTGAAAATATCGCCAGCTTTAGCCAAAAATAAGGATTCGAAGAGGGAAGAGAAAAGGTTAGGGTTAGTGAGAGGGCTGTGAAGTTTCGTTGGTGTTTTTTGAGTGATCAAAATAAACCAAATAAATAAATAAAAAAAATAAACTCTAAAGGATGATAACGAGATAGAGAGAGACAGATATAGATAAGAGATATAAACGAGAATATAGGAGAAATATATTCAAATAGTTAGATTACATGTTATTTCTTCCAAACTTGATTCTGAAGCCGAAACGAATTGACTCTTATATGTGCATGTAATGAGCTGATGATCTGGAGGGGCTGGCTCTGGAGGAGTTGTTGGAGGAGGGAATATCTGGAATCCTTATATATTTTCGTTTTGTTTTTTTTTGATTGAGTATTGTTTGTTTGAGAGCAAATAATTTGATTTGCAATAGGCAAAACGACAACAACAAATACACACACAGAGATAAATCGATAAAAAATGGTTAAGGTTAATCGTTAATTAATAATGATCATTATAGAGTATATATAGATATGGCGCATATAGGTATGGTATGGCATAGTAATGGCATGATCTCGATCTCTACGAGTTGGCGATGGAATGGGTGAGTGAATGAATGAATGGGTTGGCTGATGAAATGGGTGAATAATCATACATGGATATATATATCGTATATGGGTATGTAAAATATATATATAGTTCATTGGCTATGTAGCACGAATTCTGAATGAGTTTGGTTTCTTTCTGTTTTCGGTTTTGGTTTAGCTCTACGTGGGGGCTTTTGGCTTGGTCGTTTAGAATCAGCGGCCAGCATGGAACTTACTTTGATGCAGGTGCTTGGGCTTTTCGTTGTTGTCATCGTAGATTTCATCTAATGATATATCTCTTTCTTCTGCAAATTGAAAACGTAACGATTAGGAGGTCTTCAGGCATTCCGAATCGATATGCCTACCATTTAATGAGTTAAGAGATCGGGTAGGAAGCATTTCGTAATTTTCACTGCCGGAACCATCGGTTCCCAATGTATTGGACAGCATGTAGCTCTCGTGGCGCGGCGGCGGACGTGGCATCTGGTTAACCGAGTTCTCCAGCGTGCCCTCGCCCGAATCCAAAGTAATTGACTCCTCCACATGTAGATTCTCCACCTCGTACTTGTTGTCCCAGGCTGTCTTCAGGAATGGATTATAGAACGCAACTGTAAATGGACAATTAAGTTAAGTTAAAATGTCGCATTTGTTCTTAGATTGACTTACACTTGACATACTGATCTGCCGAAAAAGTCATGAAGCTGCCCTTGAAACGATCGGCCACTGCATTGCCCTCGGTAATCAGAAACTGGCAAATATCGCTGTTGAAGAAGGCATTCACGCCCCCGATCTCTGTCACCGCGATGATCTGCAATGGAATATTGGCGTTCTGTGCTGCCAGAATGCTAAACACATGGAAAAAAGTAAACTAATTAGCCGGACCTTTAAAAAATCGTATGTTTATTAAAAGTTATTCAGTAAATAGTTTTTTGGCGAAATGTAATTCAAAAGTAAAGTATATTTTTTAAGTATATACAAAAAAACAGCTGCCGCTGTCGTACGGAACAATCAAATTCTGATTTTATAAATTCCTGAGGCAACATTTTAATGCGACTAATGAACAAATTATTTATTTACACAAATGATAGATTTTTGTTCTTAGTTAGATAGTTATAGCAAAAACTTAAAAAACTAAAAAAAACTTACCTTAAATTTGCCAATGAGGATCGACGCTTGGCCGAGTAAAAGTAAATATAGCCATGGATTAGCTCATCGCGGTACTGGCTAGTTCCGTGATACGAGGACAGGATGAACTCGACGCGCCGTTTGGCATCGCCAATAAAGACGTCGACGATGATGGAATGTTCGCTGGCCTTGACCAGCGTAGATTCCGTGACCAGGGGCTGGACAATGTTTTCGATGTCGTACTGATCGCCACAGAAGATGCAGCACAGGATTCGCAGGTCCGTATGGTTGGAGGGATATGGCTCATAGCTCTTCATTTCGGTCAGCTTTAGCGACAGGATGACGATGTTGAGTATATCGTAGACGTACTTCTGGTGGTTCTGCGTATGATCGATGAAGTCGCAGTGCAACATCTCCGACAAGCGCATGCCCTCGTTGCGCAAATACTCCACCTCGTTCTCCTTCAGATCCTGAGGCTGGTAAACCAGCACTATTGGCAGGTTCTCGAATTTGTCCTCTAGCTCCAGGTTGCAGAGCAGCGTGCGCTCCAAGTTATCCTTGAGCGTCTCAAAAGATTGCTGGTTGGAGTACACGCAAATGAGGCCTATAAAAAATAAAAGTTATATAAAAGAGTTGAAATAATAATTCCAATATTTACTGTTTCCCTGTTAATTGAATTAGTTTGTAATTAATCTGCCCTTTTTTAAATTGTTTTTCTTTAATATTGAAATGTAAATCCACATTTAAGAATAGCCATTAAAACTTTAAGGTTAGGATGGATTACTGACTGTTTGTTAAATTTAATTAATTGCCAACCTCAATGCACCAATAACTATAATTTGAAAAAGAACATTCGAAACACACATTTAAAATAGATCACCTATTCGCCATGTTGGTTGTGGGGGGAAACACGTGGGTGTGGTTCAATCGTTGGTTATGTTACGTGTTATTTCATAAGTTACCTATGTCCAAGGAAATGTTTTTACATATTTTCATTAAAATAAGACTTTAATAATTGAACTAATGAAATTGAGTAAATTTTCAGTACATTGTGCCATTCATCTAAAACTAATATTTTTTAAATAACATCCCCACTCTTTTTTAAATTATAATTATTTGATTTTATAAAATTACTAGTAGCAGTCAACTTTTGTCTTAATTACAAATCATAGGACAGGTTATTTTTTACATTCTTTTCTCATTCCGCAAATTACTAATTCATAATCAAAAACGTGTGAGTAAGCAAAATGATATCATTTGTCGTTAATAGATGTCTATTGTTAGTCTATTAATTTTTAAATTGTTAAATCTTTGCTGCATTGTGAGCAACAGGGCAATTAACTGCAATTAATTGAGCAAAGTTTGCTCGTTATAAGGTACAACCCCTTTCAATGAAACCCCAATCTTACCACTTGAGTAGACATCGATGGCCTTGAAGGCCTCCATGTCGCCGTTGGCAATTCGGTAGTTGAGATAATAAGTCTGGTTCTCGTAGATGTACTCGCCCTTGCTACCAGTGCAGATGCGAATGTCGTTGAGCAAATCGCTGGCCAGGTGCTCGGAGCCCACGATCAGCAGATTGAGCGTGCGGTCACTGCCGCTGCCGGAATTCTTCCAACCACCGCTGCTGGGTGTTTTGTGGTTGCTAGCAGACTTGTCGGATAAAACCTCCTCAATTAGGCTATCCACGCAGTTGTAGAAAAACGGACAGTGATCGCGGATGGGGCAGTGGATGAAGCGCAGGTGCTGGACGAGCATCACCCGCCGCTCCTGGTCCAATCGGTCGAGCATCTTGTAGCGCGAATCCTCCTGGATGACATCGGTGATCTGGCGGACATCCTCCTGCGTGATATTGTCCACGTTCTTGAATTGAAGAAAGTATTGAGCATGCTCCAGTAGCAACTCCACGAAGTTCTGCTTGCTCTTCTCGATGATCTCGTCCTGGTGGATATCATAGATTTGCTGGCAATCGTGTTCCGAGAGCGCCTCAAAGCATTCGCGACCCATGAAAAGGACACGCACCTCGGAGAGCTGCTTGCCGGGAGTCACAAAGCCGGACTCCTCTAACAACATTTTGAATTGCTGCTTCCATCTGGAAACAGGAAGAGATGGGAGGTTTATAATGGGGTTCAAAACAACAATATTTGAGACTGCTTTATATTTTGAAAATGGGGAGCCAAATTAAGCATTTAATCAGGGGTGGTACAAAAATGTTTCCACATTTAACTTTAATGAAGACGACGTTAATTAATAAAATTGTGTTTTTAGCAGGTTAATTATGCTTAATTTTATCGTATATATAAAAATAGTTTAGGTGTCATCATTTACATTAGGAATGTTTCGAGTAGGCGAGTTAGAGTAAACAAATAGACTTTAATGTTTAGATTAAATACCCATACTTATGTAATCTACCATTTTTACTACTCCAAAAGACTGAACTCACCCGATCTTCTTCTTGTCCTGCTGCACCGAGTTCAAGTAATTACGGAACACAGTCTCCGCCTCGGAAGTCTCCAGCACGTCGAATGGAATGCGCGCCTCATCCTCCGCCTCGTCCATGTCAACCAACTCCGTCCATGAGGCCTGCGGGCACTCAAAGAAGTACTGCTCGAACTCAATGTGAGTCTGCAGAAAATTTCTGGCGCACTCCCACGCATCGTCATCGCTTATATTTAATGCCCCAATGTCCGGCAGGAGGTATTCCAGGGCCAGAGCGAACTTGTCCAAATACTGATGTAGCTTTTTGTTGAGATGATCGTCGCGCAGCTTCTTCATGTGCCGCCGGAAAAGCTTCTGCCCGGCCTCGTGACCAAATATGTTGAGGAACTCGTTCCATTCGCGGTACTGTGACAGCATCTTGGAGCCCTGCGACCACAGGATATGGTAGTCGGTGATCTGGTTTCGAATTAGTCGCGTTACCGCCTCGGATCGTGTGTCCAGTAGTTCCTTACGCGACTTGGCTGACTCCTGGTAGGAGATGATTTTGACTCGGTTCTTAACCTTGTCGATCATCTGGGCAAGCAGGAGAAAGGCCAAATCGATGTTGATGCTCTCGTGGGCCGACGTCTCAATCAACTGCACGGTGCTCTTGTAGTCCTTTCGCTGGCTAATCTTCTCCGCCTCGCGAACATACAACTCATACGCATCGTCGTTCTTCGTGGTTACTAGCACCAGTGGCTTCTTGTTCTTCAGTATGGTGGCGATGACATTCTGCACGAACTCCACCTGCTTCTCCACACTGCGATTGGGTACTGGACTCACGTCGAAGACGACAACAAAGCCATCGATACTGAGTCGGCCATCGGGCATCACCTTCTGTTCGTACTCCTTCTCTATGCCCAACTGATTCTTGCATATGTACATTAGCTTCTCCGCAGAGAAAACCTTGGTGGCCGTGCACCTTTTTGAATACGGATCCATCTTTCCCACCTTAAAGGCTTGGAAGGTGGAATCGTCCATGAACTCCGTCTGCTCGATGATGTTAAACTGGTACTCGACTCCCTCGTCCGTCGTCTTGCGCACATCGCCCCAGTAGAGGAAGTGGTCGTTGTTCACGATCCTGCCACTGAAGTCGCTCTGGCTCAGCACTGATATGTGATCGATGAAGTAGTCGTCGGCCATCGGGCGCATGAATCTGTTGCACAGGCATGACTTGCCAACACCCACCTGGCCGCGGTCCTTTTCGGTCCCGGATAGTCCAATGACCGAGATGTTAAACTGACGCATCTTGACGTACCTGGAAGGAGATGAAGGCATGAATGGGATAAGCGAAATGACTCACAGATTATTGCTATGATATGTGTAAACTGAAAAATGTCCGAATAATAATTAGAAAGTTTTCTAGGTTTTTGTGGTCCAAAGTGATATTACACCTCATTTATATGTGGAGGTATCTACCGACTCGATTTTCAAAACGATAAACGTCCGAAACTTAATCTTTCACAAAAACAACAACCAATCAAACAACAATATTATTTAATATCATACAACGAAGTAACTTTGTGGCAAATATGCATTCACTATATTTTTTAACATACAAACATAAGTATTTGCGGGATTGAATTGCACACAAAGTCGATATCTCAACACTTTATGTCAAATTATACAATAGAAAACAGTTTTAACTTAAGGATCTCTAGCGTCGGAGATTGTAAGAGTGAAATTAAATGAAAATAAGAGATTGTTTATTCACAAATACAATCATAGTTATATTTAAAAACTACTAGTTTGTATTTGGTGTAAGCGAAAGGAAATAATCTCTTGCCCTTTAAAGGACAGCCTTTTAATTCACATATTTTGGACGCTTCCGTTAGAACGATGTTAGAGAAGAACCAATTTTAAATCACTATAGAAACTGCAGCTTGTGGTTGTGAAAAGAATGGATCTATTTTTTGCCAGCAATGGCTATTATCCAAGATAACCTTGTACAAGATTTGAGTTGGAGGATAGCCGTGTTTCCCCTCAACCCCTGGTCCGATTGGCCGCTGGACCTTCACATTTCGCACACTTTTCGCCAGTCTAGGACTTCGTCATGGGTTTCTTTCAGCTTCAACTACGCAGTTACGGATACATCCACGGATTGGGGGTCCAAAAACACGAGAGAGAGAGAGCGAGAAATTGGCTGCTGCGGTGTGACAAAAAAAAAACGCGAAAGCAATTTTCTTTTGCCGGCGGTATGCGAAAATCTTTCCATGTGAGTTTTGGTTAACCAATTTCCTTGATTTGATTTCACAACTCTTTGCAAGGCTTTGTTTTACCTGATTTTGTATTTTTATGGTTAGTTTTTACAACATTTTCGGCAAGTAAGGAAAGTCAGTCTGCAACAAATCCTTTTTCCGTCCTGACTGCGGCGGCTGCTCTGCCGCTGCGCTGCTTTCGAGCTGCTGCTGCTGCAAACGACGGCGCAACTCTCCAAGGCTGGAACGCTCCAGAGAGAGTGGAAAGCAAACGGAAGAGAGAGCGGCGCTGTCGCTGTCGTGGGTGGATGTAGATGTTTGTTGTTGCCAGTGCACTATAGTTTGTTGCTGTTATCCTAGTAAACGACTGACGAGTGGGAGTGCAAGTGTGTGGCAGCCTCAATGAGAGTGGAAATAATAAATTCCCCACTGGGCTTTAATTGAGTTTTTCCGGCTCACACACACACATGTTTAGCAAGTGCAGTGTAAGCAGCGCAGAAGCGAAATTGGAGCTGCAACAGATTTCCTGTACATTCCCGGGCTGCACAACAACAAAAGTACGGGGAAGAGAGTCGATCCAATGATAACAACAACGACAAAGACAAAAAGGGAAGGCACACAGTTATTGTTGCTTGTCTAAAGCAAGGAGGGGGAGAACAAGTGTGGAGAAGTGGGGGTGGAAGTGGGGGTACTACAAGTGCAACGGTACAATTACAACACAAACGGGTGGGGCGGGAGAGAGACGGCGAGAGAATAATAATTTTTGGAAATTCAGATTTGTTGCAGAAAAGAAAAACACTGTTGCCGCATCCGTCTAGCCATCCTGCTCTAACACACACACTCCAACCATCACGGCATCTCGCTCGGTGTGTGGACAATTACCTGCAGCTGCGCACAAAGAATTCAAGTTTAATCCGCTTCGGAGACACTTTTCTTAAAGCCTGTGTTTCTTGGCTTTTCCAGCCAGTCACTTAACAAAATACTAAACAAATGCCACTTGTATTTGCTTTAATTATTTTTCCCACCACGGAAACTCTCACTCACTCGCGCACACAAATACACAGAGGAGGGAAAGAGCGAGAGGAGAGCAGCGCGTATACAACGTATACAAAAGAAGACAATTACGAATCAGCATCGTAAAACGCACACTGAAAAAGGAGTCGAAAAAGTCATGATTCCGAGTTAAAAACGTAAAACTCCTATCCAACCGATTCTCAAGTCGCGTACGCACGCTACTCACAATTATTGCACTTGCACTCCAATGCGTGGTTCGAATTTACAATGTTAGTACGAGTAATTCACATCCGAGCTTTAGTTTAACAACAACAAAAATTAGAGCCGGCACACAAATCGATAGGTACTATCGCATGGGGACTGCCAGATCGCGGATATCGTCAATCGATTCGTTAGGCGTTGCCAGACTTTTGGAAACTGCTTTCCGTAGTTACCGGACTGCCACGGCTTATATTGGCAACACTAATGTGTACTTGCTAACTTAGGATTGTGTTCTCGCTAACTGTGGCGAAAAACTTAGCTTTGTCACAAGCCATTTGGCCAACTAACAGAACTTTATTAAGTGTTATGTGAAAAGATTAATAATAATCTTTTTTTTATAAGATCGAATAATAATTTTTGGTCCAACGAGATTGTATTTAACACATATTCTCGTCAGAAGGTTTTGAAAAACCTTGAACTGAAATACCATTTGGAAAGGAAAATAAATAAAATGTATTTTGTTAAGTAAAATAAAAAGATTTGTGCATTAAACCCTTTTTTATATTTTTTGTATTTTAAAAGTAAAAAATAAATTAATATTGTCATTTTGAATGCTTCAAATGAATTTGAAAGAAAATCGTAAGAAAGAATGGAATTTTACCATTGTAGACACAATTGTAGTTTTGTTTTATTGAAAATAAATTTGTATATTTTTAAATTAAACAATCGTTAATAAATCCATCTTACCTACTTGAAACTGTACAATTTTGTTCGACTGAAAAAAACGTAATAACTTCGCTTAAAATAAAATGTTTTTCTTTATTTATTGTAAATAAAGTCCCCACTTTGCACGCATGTATTCGCAGTAAATTTTTATTCCGGTCATTTGTCGATGTTATCAATTTTACAAAAACTATTATAATCAGCTGGGTGGCGGGAGGAGGGTATGCTTATAAAGTACAAGGCGGGATCGAATCCTACTAATACAGCTCCGACTTTTGCATGACGGCGGTGACCAGCGCCTTGAACGCGTCCTCAATCATGATGATGTGCAGCTGGGCATCCCGATACGAGCACAACTTGGCGCTCTCGGTTAGGGGCATCTGCATGGTGGTCACTCCCAGGGACGACTGAGAATGCAGGCTGCGGCCGGTGGTCATCAGGATGTTGACGCAGTCGTCGGCCAGGATAGGAAACGTTTCCACGAACCGCACCATAGCTGGCAGCACGTTCCGCAGGAATTTGCACTTGGCGGAGGCGGTGAGCAGGGACAATGTCGTCTGGATCACATTCAGGCAGAATTTCGACACGCCCAAACTCTTGGGTATCGAATAGTTGAGGACCAGATGGGAAGTCAGTTCAATGGTGAAGATCTGCTTGTCCATTTCGGTGACGTTGAGGAACTCGTGGACGAAATCAATGCATATGTGCATCGATGGCACACTGGCCACAATCATGGGTATAACAGACTTTGGATACGTCTGGAAGTGCACCAGCTTGGCCAGCGACGGCTCGGAGATGAAAGCCTGATGCACATAGGTCCCAATGATGCCCTGTATCTCACGCAGCTCCAGATGCGACACCCGATCCGAGGCCTTGCTGGCCATGTACTCCAGCACTTCCAGTAGAATGTGCACGGCGGCGCTCTCCTGGGAGGCAATCAGCGTGGTCTTCAGCTCCTCCCGATCCGCATCCGTCTGCACCAGACCGTTCTTGTCCAGGACCTGCTTCTGCTGCATGTGCACGTTGAGATAGGTCTTCGAGGCGGCCAGGCTGCCCTTGAGGATGCGCAGCAGGATCATCAGCAGATACGGCGAACAGAACACAGAGCGGGGGCAACTGATGTGTAAGAAGATGAATATATATTACAAATAAATATGGAAACTACGAGGAAACCCACCTTAACACCTCCATGGGCTCCAGCAAGCTCTCGTTGGCGAAGGTTCTCCGGTTGATCGAATTCGAACTGTTGGTAATCGCCCGCAGCGACATAATCCACAAGGTGGTGGGCAGCACGGCATTCAGACGCAGCCAGATATCGTTGTACAGATCCTTAATGTAGCGCGGCACCGATTTGGCGAACACCACCGGCAGATGCTGCACCAACTGCTGACCATACTGCGCCTGCGTTTCCGGCGGCATCTGGAGCAGCTGTTTGAACACCCGGATGGCCATGTGCGGTTTCGTTTGAATTGCGGCCAATGCCCGATCCAGTTGCTCCGGCTTGAGCTCACGCTTGCTAAACACCACGGTAGAATTGCCCTGAGCCAAATTGTGCTCCTCCAGCCAGTCATCCACCATGCTGAGATGCGGATAGTTGGAGATGATCAATCGCAGAAGCGGATGGAACAGCGAGAGATAGTCGTGGTGGTAGTTGTGCGCCTTTTGGAGCAAATACTTCAGGGGCAGTCCGCCCAGGAAGTTGTTCGAGTACTCCTTCTGCTTGCGTCCACCCAACGCACTGAGGTTCATCAACCGCGTGTCCTCGTACAACATCAGATAGTAGATCATCAGCAGTTGGGCGGTGAGCGGACAAGTCACCTCTATCTGCGTCAGCTCGTCACTTTCCGCCATCGGTGGCAGCTCCTCGGCGAAGAATGTAAGCTTGGATGTGCGGAATACGTGCAGGATCTCGGCCTCAGTAAAGGGCCGGTGCATGTGGTCAATATTCACCTTACCCGTGGGATTGGGTATTATCAGCGTATTGACAAACACCTCCACCAAAGCAGGCATTACTGGATGCACTGGCCTCACCGAGCTGCATATCTGCTTGAAGATCCACGACTTGATGGGCACTTTGTGCTTGAGGAAGGTCCTCGACTTCAGCAACTGATGTATACAGTGTACCGGCAGGTAGCCCGGAATGGTGCCATTTAAATTCGGAGTGACAGGCACACGCACCGCATGCAGCGCCACCACTTGCTCTGTGAACAGATCCTGGGTAAAGAGCTGCTTAATCCTGTTAGTGCTGTTCGGTCGGATGGGTATCTTCATGGCCAGGGTGGAGCAGACCATCTCGCTGATAGCCGAGATCTGATTGCTGTGGAAGTGGATGGCCAGTAGCAGGAGCATTTCACCCAGTGAGGTGCTGGTCCCAGAGCGTTTGCAAAAGAATGCATCTTCGCGGATCAACCACTGCAGCCACTCCACCGCCTTGTTCTCCAGCGGAATAGTGGACACCAGCGAAGGACAGGCGATCAGCATGCACAACGCCAGCGTTACGAATCTCACGCCCGATGGCGTGGCCTGTGGGCAACTCGTGACCAGTTGGGACAGAGCATTGATCTCATCGTCGTTGAACTTCAGACCACCGATCCCACGTAGGGCGCAGTACAGCCGCAGTAGCACCGCTCCCTGCAGATTGAAATCGCGCAGCTCCGCCGCATTGGTCGTAGTTTGGATCACCTTCTGCAGCAGCTCCACGCGCACAAGATTCAGTGCATCGCCCTTGCGCTTCTGGCTGGAGCGGATGTAAACGGCGAACCAGGAGCGCAGGTTCTGGTCATTGCCCAGCAGGAGACCCGTGAGGAACGCGATCTGTGGATGAATAACAAAGTTTTATTTTTATAGGTCCAAGTGGGTCGTATAAACGTACGTAGAATAGAAGAAGATAGCAGTATGCGCTTCCAAATCTATTATTAAATAATTTAAAAAATTAAACTGTAAATGTAATGTTCTAGATATATTGAAAAGTAAATTATGATTACTATACTTATTTAACATTCATTCATTTACTATTTTTAAAAGTAGAGCAAAGATTAAATATTATATAGTGACTTTTTCCTATTTGCCTACACTCATATTGCAGGGGTATACTTAATGTTTAGCTTTAAAAACAAGAAAGGGAGCTAATTCCGGCAAAACGAAATTCAAATATTTGGCAGATATAACAAATTTTAATTATTCTATAAAACGACTATATCACGACTAACGACTTTGCAACCAATATTTACGTTGAACGTGAGATCTTAAAACCTTTTTTTGTGTAACTAAAGAAATTTTTTCCCTTTTGTTACCTATTTTACTTGATATTAAAAAAAATATATTTCTTAATTTCAAGATCAAACAAACAAACTTAAATCTCCTGTAATTTTTCTAAAAAAATGTTGTTTCAGATGGAAAGCTAATTATAATTATAACGATGCTTGTAAGGACAATTTTTGAGTAAGGTGGAATCTAAATCCCTATGTGTGCCTAACACCACTCTTAAGTCTTTGGGTATTACCCTACTCACCAGATCCTCAGGATGCTTCAGCGTGAGCTTGAGCATGAACGAAGGCACCTTGAGCATGTCCACGCACATGGACCTATTAGCCAGAGCCTGTGAGGGATTCATTTCGCTAAGTCCCATTAGAAGCATCAGCCGGTGCTTGCCATCGCTGCCGTCCTCATCACAGTTGGCAATCACATGGGAAACCACATCGCGATAGCAATCAGGGAAGTTGGCCACCAGGGCGCAGATGATGCGATGTCCGTTGGGCACATGAACCAGAGCGTCCGTCAGTTCCAAGATGTTTAGCAGGGAAGGCAGCTCGGCGAGGGCAATGCACAAGATGTCCACGACCTCCTCCAGATAGATGCCATCGTCCAGCATCTCCGAGTGGGCGGCGGGTTTCTGCTCGGAGACCTGCTGCTGCAGATTGAAGATCTCCGAGAGCACCACGCGCACCTTTCGCGCCACGTCCGCCCGCTCAAAGCCCAGAGCAATGCCCGACTGGAGTCCATATTCGTGCTGCTGTCCCTCGAAAAAGGCCGACTTCTGCCGTGCTTGCAGCTCCTTTTTCAGCTCGTTCTCCAGCTCATGGTAGTTCACCTGCAGGTAGGACACAATGCTGTTCACCACCTCGATGCCGATGAGCACGGCCAGGATCTGTTTGCGCGACTCCATCGACGACTCCGTGTTGTCCAGCGGGGACAACAAGCTCATCCGCACCAGCGACGGCAGAACAGGTCGGATCTCCGCCTCCGGGTAGCTGGCCAGCAGGGTGATGTCCAGGTTCTGCATGGCGCAGAAAACGCGCGGCGACACATCGTACGTCTTCACCGGCATCTTTTCCTTATCCCGACCCAACTTGTTGCTCCCGGCTATCTTCGTCTGGTCGTTTGCCCGCTCTTTTGGCCTGGCCGGCGGAGTGTCCGTGCTGGAGATCCCGGCACGGGTCTGCTTCAGTCTCGGCGAGCGGTAGGAGGACCAGGGAACGCCGGTGAATCCGAAAATCCACTGCAATCCGCATCAAAAAAGTCAACACTCGCCGCCAGTGTGGCCGAGTTGCAAAAGTTAAGAGATACCCGCTGGTATCCGTTTTTGGAATTACACTTATTCAACTTATTGCCAAATATACTGAAAAATCCAAATCGAGGAAAACCAAAAAAAACTTTTTATAAAATATTTCGGAAAAATCCTATCAGTTGTAAAAAATGCATGCCCAAATTTGTTTATATTATAAGAACTATATACAGGCTAAAAATATTTAATTAAACTTTTTGACTTGCAATTATAAAACTACAAATTCATATAAATAAAAAGTTTTAAAAAATAAATATAAGTTGAAAGTGAAGCATTTCGATTCATTTGTGATTTCAAAAGATTTGCGCAATTTAACTTAAATTGTATAATCCTTTTTTTTTTTTTTGATAAATTGTATAAACCAGTGCATAAAATAAATAAATAGCATTTTTTTTTGTATAATTAATCTTAATGTAAGTGGCTAGTGCCGTAACTATAAGTATTGTCCATATGCACAGAGAAATTTTTAGCCAATAGTTAATAAATTTATGGTACATTTTTTTCTAATGTTCTTTCGAGTTTTACCTTTTATGTATTGAAACTGAATTAAATTGTATCTAATATTAAGCAGTCTTCTAAAAGGCATCCCATACACTCTAAGATTGTAATCCGATCTATTTTGAATTTGAAAGTTCCTTACTTATCAGTCTTAGTACTTCTTTCGAGCTTTGGCGAGAATCTTTAGCTATTTTATAGCCAGATCTATCACTGACTGCGGCACCACACGGTCACACTGCGCAGTCGGCGTTTTTTAGCGACATCTCGCGCTGGTTCACTTCGTTCACTCGTTCGCAACGCGATGTTTTGAATACATACATTTTTTCCATTCTCGCCAAGTGAAGTTCATCCGGCAGACCGAAGATTTTTAGACGAACGTGCTAAATCTATGAAATTACCTGTGTTTTATGAATCAATTAGGGCAAGCGGAGCAGCAAAATTATCAAGTAGGTAAGTGAAAGATGCCGCAGTGAAGTGAAAACGGCGCGAAAAGTCAGCCGAAGCGGCCAAAAAAATGTGAAATAGACCAACGCCCAAGTGAATAGGCCACGAAAAAGGAGCCACCAATAAAAGGCAGAAGTGGCAAAAGAGAGCGGAGTGCAAAAGTATCTAACGAATGTGAGTGTGTGGGACAGAGAATGCGAACTGAAAGTGTGCTAAATATTAAACTGAGTGATTTTGCTACATACATAATAAAAACATCATCGATTAAAATTGCCTGCTAGCTCATATATTTTGCCGCTGCCGACGTCGCGGCCAAAGCCGCTGCCTCTGCCGCCGTTGATGACATCATTCGGTTTTCGGTGAGAGCGCGTAGCGTGCGTGAGTGTGTGTGTGTTTGCCTCTGCCTCATTACTGTAATCGAATTGGACGTGTATGGCTCGCATTTTTTTTTTATAATTTACACCAAATGCATTAAGCTAAGACCGAAACCTAGTCTGAAATAAATCCAAAGAGTGCTGTGAAAAAGAACGCCATCCTTAAGTAACATTTGCGTCAGATTGGTGATAAAAATGAAATACACGGCTATCGTCTAATCGGAGATATATATGTACATATATAACGACATTCGTGTGTTTGTGAGTTTATGAAATACAAGCGGTCCGCTCTTTCCTTCGTTCTTCCTCATAGATACGAATACGCCTATGCACTTGGCTGAAATACAGTTACGTGCTCACCAACACTAAAAATAGGCAACACACTCCCCACTCTCTTTACTCTCCCTCCCTCCCCCTTTACACCACCCCTCAGAGGTCACGAGTTGAAGTTTTCTTTCGTAAAAAGAGCACTCTTCAATTTACCAATACCCAGTCATTTAAAGTGAAAACCCATAAATCCATATAGCTGCACTTGCTCAATGTGTGTTTGTTTGTTTGTGTTTCACGTTGTTGTTGTTTATGACAAATCACACACGTACAGTTGTAAACACAACACACACCTACACGCATACATATAATACTCAATTGATCACCGAAAACTCATTAACTTGCTCATAAATGGTAGGGAAAACTGGTTTTCCTAAGCTAAACTTAACTTTGGTGGTGGTTTCATTTCCAAGTTTCCAAAGTTGAACTCTTGGCCTGTTTAATTGAACTCACAGTTGCACACCAATCCACATCCACGCCCCGCTCTCTTTGGCTCTCTCTCTCTCTGTGATGAACTCACTCAAAACAAGAGGATCGGCCATCATAATTATGTCTTAAAAGTACTAACAATCAAACAGGGGTGTGCAAGCGAGATAGAGCTGCTTGCGAGAGCGACTTATGCAGTTTCCACCCTCACGTCTCTCCCTCCCACTCCCACTCCCACTCCGACTCCCCCACTTTAACTGCACCACCTTCAGATACACAGATACACTCGCGTGCTCTGTCGCTCCAGTTCTGTTGTTGCTCGCTTTCGCTCTCTCAAAGTTTTAAGCTTCGTTTTAATAAAAATATTACGTAATACTAAGATAGAAGATGCGTGTGTGCGTGTGCTGATTTTGCTTTTGTTTGTTTTAACAATTCTCGCCATAGTACGGTTGTTGTTGTGGTGCTCTCATAAAATTAGTACAAATGAAATCAGCAGCTTACTTAATTGTTGGGGAAGAAGAACAAGAGGACGATAACGAATAGCAGGAAAAAAGTTTGTTGTTGTGTGCGTAGAAGGGAATGACCCCAGCACCTGTGCCAATGCGAATGGGAATAAAGGTCAAAGGACATTAGCTCAAAAGCACACTGTTATACACAGCCAAGGAAAATGTTCCTTTTTATTAGTGTTCCTATTTTTGACCTAGGTCGGCTCTGCTATATTGTTTAACTAAACATTAAACTTAACTAAATATTAGTATCCCAGTAGTAGTATTTTTTTTTACTAAAATAACTTTGAGAAAATAAAAATAACATCAACAAAACTGAACTAAAAATAGACATTCAATGAATTAAATTAGAAAACAATATGAAATGGGAAATGGAACTACATTTTTGAAATTACAAATTTAGCATAACAAAGACAATAAGTAATTCATTTCAGTGAAGCAAAAACATAGAAAATGAAAACAAAATTTCTGCATAACTACTTTGTTTTCCTAATTGGAAATGTGAAAGCCAGGGAGAAAGTACAGCAACAAACAAAAAACATTAAACGGAAAAAGTACAGCCCTAGTACTTGGCTCATTTTCATTGCAGCCCAAAAGCTTGCAAAAGTGTGAAAAACGCTGCGACGTGTGAAACTGAATGGATTTTCGAGGGCCGCCGTCGTGTGAATAGGTCATAATTTCAAATCGTCGGCTACGTCAATAAGAGTGAAATACCAGTATACAAGCCCATTTGACTGGGTAAAAACAGATATAAAACAAAAAGCTCGCTGATGAAAATGGAAACTGGGCCCTGAATATGAATGATGTGTACATACAGTTGGGGTCATAAAGATAGCGTTTTTAATGAGTTAACAATGAATAGCTGCATTGTAACGCTCATATTTTAGTTGTTTCAATGCTTTTTGGGCTCCAAAATAATAATATATTTCTACTGTCCTCTTGATTAAAACTCATATAGTTCTTATTTGTAAACTTTCTTCTTCTCTGTTAAAAAAACCACCAAATTATTAAACAAACATTTAAATTATTACACAAATTATTACATTACACAACAAGAAAAATATAAATTTTAGCCAAAGAACCAAATAACTCTTTTGAATTGACCCACCAATTAAATACCAATTAAATACAATAACCGCTGGTGCATTCAGATGATACCCCCAAACGAATTAAACCCGCATGCAAAGCAAACTTTTAGTAATTAGGTACTTGTTATGTGGATATATTATATATATTTTTGCCCTCGCCACCGTCTGTGCTATATATTTCGTTTTGTCTGCTATTTCGATGGTTTTTGTGAATTGAATTTCCTGCAATTTCACGGTTTTGCCATTCGAATCCGGTTGGGGGAGGGCCGCCCCACTTTTATGTTTTTTTTTTGTCCACGGCGTGATGTAATCGCTTTAAGTCATAGTCGCAATTGCGATCGGACATTCTAGTGGTGACCCCGGCGACCCGCGTGACGCCATCCCAACCCAAACCCAAACCCAAAAAAAAAAAAAAAATGAATCATCAGCCGCTGTAAATTATCTAACCGATTTTCCCACCGCCTTTTCCAGTGATTCTCTTCTGAAGGCAACACATTCGGTTAGGACTCAAAGGATAAACTCAGAAGAACGAAAAACGGAGGAGTGGCGAGCTCCCGTGAAACGAAACGACACCTTAGAAACTAGCAACTAAAAACCAACTTACTAAGCACGAAACCACTGTGGAAACCGTAGATCCCCAGCCATGACGACGGACATTTCGATTGTTCGCTGGGATCCCAGCCAGGGTCCTGGCAACGAGTACATCGATGAGTACGAGTACGATGGCGGCAACTCCAGTTCCCGGCTATTCGAGCGGTCAAGGATCAAGGCGCTGGCCGAGGAGCGTGAGAGTGTGCAAAAGAAGACCTTCACCAAGTGGGTAAACTCCCATCTGTGCCGTGTTAACTGCCGTATTGCCGATCTTTATGTCGATATGCGGGATGGCAAGCACCTGATCAAGCTGCTGGAGGTCCTGTCCGGCGAACGTCTGCCCAAACCCACTAAGGGCAAGATGCGCATTCACTGCCTGGAGAATGTAGACAAGGCGCTGCAGTTCCTCCGCGAACAGCGCGTCCATCTGGAGAATATTGGCTCCCATGACATAGTCGATGGCAATGCTTCCCTCAATTTGGGCCTGATTTGGACCATTATCCTGCGCTTCCAGATCCAGGACATCACCATCGAGGAGGTGGACAACAAGGAGACCAAGTCGGCCAAGGACGCCCTGCTGCTCTGGTGCCAGATGAAGACAGCCGGCTATCACAATGTGAACGTGCGCAACTTCACCACCTCGTGGCGAGATGGCCTGGCCTTTAACGCCATCATCCACAAACACCGTCCGGATTTGGTTCAGTTCGAGAAGCTCTCGAAAACGAACGCGATCCACAATCTGAACAACGCCTTCGATGTGGCCGAGGACAAACTAGGCCTGGCCAAGCTCCTCGATGCTGAGGATGTGTTCGTCGAGCATCCGGACGAGAAGTCCATCATCACGTACGTGGTCACCTACTATCACTACTTCAGCAAACTCAAACAGGAGACGGTGCAGGGCAAGCGTATCGGCAAGGTGGTCGGCATTGCCATGGAGAATGACAAGATGGTCCACGACTACGAGCACTTCACTAGCGATCTGCTCAAGTGGATCGAAACGACGATCCAGTCGCTGGGCGAACGCGAGTTCGAAAATTCGCTCGCCGGCGTCCAAGGGCAGTTGGCCCAGTTCTCCAACTATCGCACCATCGAGAAGCCGCCCAAGTTCGTGGAGAAGGGCAACCTGGAAGTGCTACTGTTCACCCTCCAGTCCAAGATGCGGGCCAACAACCAGAAGCCCTACACACCCAAGGAGGGCAAGATGATTTCGGACATCAACAAGGCCTGGGAGCGACTGGAGAAGGCCGAGCACGAACGCGAGTTGGCCCTGCGCGAGGAGCTGATCCGACAGGAGAAACTGGAGCAGCTGGCCGCCCGCTTTGACCGCAAGGCGTCCATGCGCGAGACCTGGCTGTCAGAGAACCAACGGCTGGTCAGCCAGGATAACTTCGGCTTCGATCTGGCAGCCGTGGAGGCGGCGGCCAAGAAGCACGAGGCCATTGAAACTGACATCTTCGCCTACGAGGAGCGTGTCCAGGCGGTGGTGGCCGTTTGCGATGAACTGGAATCGGAGCGTTATCACGATGTGAAGCGCATCCTGCTGCGCAAGGACAATGTGATGCGCTTGTGGACCTATCTGCTGGAACTCCTGAGGGCGCGCCGTATGCGTCTTGAGATCTCGCTGCAGCTGCAGCAGAACTTCCAGGAGATGCTCTACATCCTGGACAACATGGAGGAGATCAAGCAGCTGCTGATGACCGACGATTACGGCAAGCATCTGATGGGTGTGGAGGATCTGCTGCAAAAGCACTCGCTTGTCGAGGCCGACATCAACATTCTGGGTGAGCGCGTCAAGGTGGTGGTTCAGAACTCGCAGAAATTCCTGAGCGACGACCCGGAGTCGTACAAACCCTGCGATCCCGAGATCATTGTGTCTCGCGTCCAGCAGCTGGAGGATGCCTACGCAGAGCTTGTTCGTTTGGCTGTGGAGCGTCGCAGCCGCCTGGAGGAGAGCCGCAAACTGTGGCAGTTCTACTGGGACACCGCCGACGAAGAGAACTGGATCAAGGAGAAGGAGCAGATCGTCTCCACAGATGAGGTCGGTCACGACCTGACCACCGTCAATTTGATGCTCAGCAAGCACAAGGCCCTGGAGTCGGAGATCACGTCGCACGATCCCCAGCTGCAGAATGTGGCCAAGGTCGGGGCGGAACTGATCACCGAGGGTCACTTCGGTGCGGATCGCATCAAGGACCGATTGAAGGAGATCCTCTCCAAGTGGGATCACCTGCTGGACCTCACCAAATACCGCCGCCAGCGTTTGGAGAACGCCGTCGAGTACTTCCAGCTGTTTGCCGATGCCGATGATGTGGATAACTGGATGTTGGACACCCTGCGCATCGTGTCCAGTGAGGATGTTGGTCGCGACGAGGCCAATGTCCAGTCCCTGCTGAAAAAGCACAAGGATGTGGCCGACGAGCTGAAGAACTACGCCGAGGTGATCGACGCCCTGCACAAACAGGCGGAGAGTCTGAAGCTAAACGAGGCGGAGAAGGCGAGTGTGGACAAGCGCCTGGAGGCGATCGACAACCGGTACAAGGAGCTCACCGAGCTGGCCAAGCTGCGCAAGCAGCGACTGCTAGATGCCCTTAGCCTGTACAAGCTCATGTCCGAAGCAGATGGAGTGGAGCAATGGATCAAGGAAAAGACCAAGATGCTGGACACAATGACACCGGGCAAGGATATCGAGGATGTCGAGATCATGAAGCATCGCTTCGAGGGCTTCGACAAGGAGATGAACGCCAATGCCTCGCGCGTGGCCGTGGTTAATCAGCTAGCTCGCCAGCTGCTCCATGTGGAGCATCCCAACTCCGATGAGATACTCGAGAGGCAAAACCACCTCAACCAGGAGTGGTCGACGCTGCGCGAAAAGGCCGAGGCCAAGATGGATGATCTGAAGTCTGCCCACGGCGTCCAGACCTTCTACATCGAGTGCCGCGAGACCATCTCGTGGATCGAGGACAAGAAGCGCATCCTTACCGAAACCGACAGCCTGGAGATGGATCTCACCGGTGTGATGACTCTGCAGCGTCGCCTCAGTGGCATGGACCGCGATTTGGCCGCCATACAGGCCAAGCTCTCGAGCTTGGAACGCGAGGCCAACAGCATCGAGGATGAGCATCCGGAGGAAGCCAAGATCATCCGCGAGCGCATTGCCCAGATCGAGCAGATTTGGGAGCAGCTCACCCAGATGCTTAAGGAGCGCGACTCGAAGCTGGAGGAGGCTGGCGATCTTCACCGTTTCCTGCGTGATCTCGATCACTTCCAGACTTGGTTGACCAAGACCCAGACGGACGTGGCCTCCGAAGACACGCCCACTTCCCTGCCGGAGGCTGAGAAGCTGCTGAACCAACATCAATCGATCCGCGAGGAGATCGACAACTACACGGAGGACTACAAGAACATGATGGAGTACGGCGAGCGGCTGACCTCAGAGGGCAGCACTTCGGACGATCCGCAGTACATGTTCCTGAGGGAACGTTTGAACGCCCTGAAGGATGGCTGGGAGGAGCTGCACCAGATGTGGGAGAACCGACAGGTTCTGTTGTCGCAGAGCTTGGACCAACAGCTGTTCAACCGCGATGCCCGCCAGACGGAAGTGCTGCTCAGCCAACAGGAACACTTCCTTAGCAAGGATGACACCCCAGTCAACCTGGAGCAGGCCGAGAACCAGCTTAAGCGCCACGAGGCCTTCCTTACCACCATGGAGGCCAACGATGACAAAATCAACACGCTGCTGCAGGTAGCCGACACTCTGGTCGAGAAGGATCACTTCGATGCGGATAAGATTGGCAAGCGGGCGGAGAATATCACCGGACGTCGCGACGACAACCGTCAACGAGCCCTGGATCAGCATGAGAAGCTCAAGAACCAGGTGAAACTGCACGAATTCCTGCAGGACCTCGAAGAGCTGGCCGAGTGGGTGCAGGAGAAGTACGCCACCTCCCAGGATGAGTCGTACAGGAGCGCCAAGACCATCCACTCCAAGTGGACGCGCCACCAGGCCTTCGAGGCGGAAATTGCCGCCAACAAGGAGCGTCTGTTCGAGGCGGAGAAGTCCGCCCAAGAGCTGTCCAAGGAGAAGCCCGAGTTCAAGGACGTGATCGAGCCCAAGCTCAAGGAGCTGGCCAAGCAGTTCGAAGACTTGGAGGTGCACACCAAGGAGAAGGGCGCCATGCTGTTCGACGCTAACCGCGAGGTACTTGTCCAGCAGACTTGCGATGACATCGACTCCTACATCACCGATCTGGAGAAGCAGATTGTTAGCGGAGACACTGCCAACGATCTGACATCCGTGAACATCCTGATGCAGAAGCAGCAGGTCATCCAGACCCAGATGGCGGTGAAGGCCCGCCAAGTGGAAGAGATCGACAAGCAGACCGAATATTTGCAGAAGACGGTACCCGAGGAGAAGATCGAACCGATTGTGGTGAAGAAGACGGCTGTGCTCGAGCGATTTGAGAAGATCAAGGCTCCACTGCTGGAGCGTCAAAAGGCGCTGGAGAAGAAGAAGGAAGCCTTCCAGTTCTGCCGCGATGTCGAGGATGAGAAGCTCTGGATCGACGAGAAGCTGCCGGTGGCCAACTCACCAGACTACGGAAACTCTCTCTTCAATGTGCATGTTCTCAAGAAGAAGAACCAGTCGCTGGCCACCGAGATCGACAACCACGAGCCGCGCATCAACGCCATCTGTAACAATGGACGCAAGCTGATCGACGAGGGACACGAGGATGCCAAGAAGTTCGAGGCGCTGATCAGCGATCTGACCCAAAAGTGGCAGGAGCTTAAGGATGCCATCGAGAACCGTCGGAAGCACCTGCTGGAGTCTGAGAAGGTGCAGCAGTACTTCTTCGATGCCCAGGAGGCAGAGTCCTGGATGAGCGAGCAGGAGCTCTACATGATGGTCGAGGATCGCGGCAAGGACGAGATCAGCGCCCAGAATCTGATGAAGAAGCACGAGAACCTGGAGCAATCGGTGGAGGACTATGCCAACACCATTCGCCAGCTGGGAGAGGTGGCCCGTCAGTTTGGCGGGGATGACATCTCCTCGGGCGATGCCGTGGCCGTCAAGCAATCGCAGCTGGATAAACTCTATGCTGGGCTCAAGGATCTGGCTGGCGAGAGGAGGGCCCGCCTCAATGAGGCTCTGCAGCTGTTCATGCTGAGTCGCGAGGTTGACGATCTGGAGCAATGGATCACCGACCGCGAGGTGGTGGCCGGCTCCCAGGAACTTGGCCAAGACTTTGACCACGTCACCCTGCTGTCGGAGCGCTTCAATGAGTTTGCCCGCGACACAGAGGCCGTCGGCGGCGAGCGAGTGGCCAAGGTGAACGGCATTGCCGACAATCTCATCCAGGCCGGGCACTCCGACTCCGCCACGATTGCCGAATGGAAGGACAACCTGAACGAATCGTGGCAGGACCTGCTGGAGCTGATCGAGACTCGCACCCAAATGCTGGCCGCTTCCCGGGAGCTGCACAAATTCTTCCACGACTGCAAGGATGTGTTGGGTCGCATCCTCGAGAAACAGCACTGCGTGTCCGATGAGCTCGGACGCGATGCCGGCTCCGTGTCGACGCTGCAGCGCAAGCACCACAACTTCCTGCAGGACCTCACCACCCTATACTCACAGGTCCAGCAGATCCAGGAGGAGTCCGCCAAGCTGCAGGACGCCTATGCCGGTGAAAAGGCCAAGGAGATCACCAATCGGGAACAGGAGGTGCTCCATGCCTGGGACAATCTGCAGGCGATGTGCGATGCCCGCAAACAGAAACTGGCTGATACGGGCGATCTGTTCCGCTTCTTCAACATGGTGCGCATCCTAATGATCTGGATGGAGGACCTCGTCCGACAAATGAACACCTCGGAGAAGCCGCGCGACGTGTCTGGCGTGGAGCTGCTGATGAACAACCACCAGAGCCTTAAAGCCGAGATTGACACGCGGGAGGACAACTTCGGTGCGTGCATCTCGTTGGGCAAGGAGCTGCTTACCCGCAACCACTACGCCTCCGGTGACATCAAAGATCGCCTGATGTCGCTGAGCAACAGCCGCAATGCCCTGCTCCGCCGCTGGGAGGAGCGCTGGGAGAATCTCCAGCTGAGTGAGTAAATCTTATATTTTGTAACCCTCCCCCCATATTAATCACTGGATTCGCATTGATGTTGTGTAGTCCTGGAGGTGTACCAGTTCGCCAGAGATGCTGCCGTGGCCGAGGCCTGGCTGATTGCCCAGGAGCCCTACCTGCTCTCCTCAGAGCTGGGCCACACAATCGACGAGGTGGAGAACCTGATCAAGAAACACGAAGCCTTTGAAAAATCTGCCGCCGCCCAAGAGGAGCGCTTCAGTGCTCTCGAGCGTTTGACAACAGTGGGTGTTTGCTCGGCATAATTATAACAAACAAGTATATTAACAATTTTCTCTTCCAGTTTGAGCTTAAGGAAATGAAGAGGCGCCAGGAGCTGGCGGAGGAGGCTGAGCGACAACGCATCAAGGAGGAGCAGGAGGCCAAGGCCGCCTCGGAGGCGGCGGAACAGGCCAAACGAGAGGCTGAGCGACGCGATGACGTGGATGTTGGAGCTTCGCACGATGACTCAGGTATGCAATATAATCATCTTTGTAGGATTCAAAGGATCGTTGAAAATAAAGAGATATACGTTTATAAAATTAAAATTCAAAGATGATTTATATCCTCATTATTTATTTGTTTTTAACTTTCAAAATAGTACCGTCAAATAGTTTAAAACAAATTCCATAAAAATATTTACGTATATTTGTATTGATATATATTTTCAACGACTCTATAACATGGTCCAGCCCTCCTCCACATCCGCATCCAAATCCACATCCATATCCACATCCATCCCAGCCGCACTGCCAACGTCCCCGTCAAGATAGCACTCAAGATCCCGCTCCAAACCTCGACTTACCAAATAAGCCAATTTATCTCTAAACGTTCTCTGTCATTCACTCATGCTTACTAAAACAAACTCAATCAAAACTCACCCTGCCACGGATTAACCAACTAACCAATCAACTTAAACCCGTGAAGCCGCCAAAGACACGGCCGTCGAGTTCGAGCGCGTTGTCGAGATCCAAACAGGTATAAACGATCATTAGCTAGGCGCAGATCCATGACATATAGCATATGTAGTTCCATGGAAGTTAATCATTCCGATTGTGTTTATTTTTATGGTGGATATCCTTGGCCATAGATCTCCAAACTAATCCGTTTTTTGCCTGTTTCTTAGAACGAGGTGCAACACCAGGCGCTGGCGAGGGTCACGAGGGCTATGTGACACGAAAGCACGAGTGGGACTCGACCACCAAGAAGGCCTCCAACCGATCTTGGGACAAGGTAAACTTAATAATATTTATAATGGATTATCGACAAAAAAAAGTCTAAGAAATGCCTCACATGTTTATACGTTTAATTAATGTTTGTATCCTTATAATTTAAGAGGACTACCCACAGAAAGCTTAATATTTATTCACCTCCGTCTCGTTTTGTTAGGTATACATGGCTGCCAGGGCCGGACGCATTTCGTTCTACAAAGATCAGAAGGGTTACAAGAGTAATCCCGAATTGACCTTCCGCGGCGAGCCCAGCTACGATCTGCAAAACGCTGCCATTGAAATTGCCAGTGATTATACCAAGAAGAAGCACGTACTGCGAGTCAAGTGAGTTCAAAAATTGTAAACTTCTTTTATGATAACCTATGATACTTATAAAATATATTCTCCACAATTTACAGGCTCGCCAACGGCGCCTTGTTCTTGCTGCAGGCCCATGACGACACCGAGATGTCCCAGTGGGTGACCTCCCTAAAAGCACAGAGCGATTCGACAGCGGTGGCCGCCAGCAGATCCCAGACTCTGCCCGCCACCTCACAAAAGGACGAACCAAAGCGCAGATCGTTTTTTACTTTAAAGAAAAAGTAAACTAACACCCGTAACGCAACCATAAGCAAGAGCAGCTAATTAAAACAAAACAAATAAGATGATGAGAAATGATAATACAAAACGACAAAAATTATACAGCAAAAATTAAGAAGAAGCAAATATATATTTTTTTTTCATATATTTAAATTTATTTCGTAATGAGAAAAAAACAAAAACCGACAAAAACTTGCAAAACGAGCAAAACGTAAACAATTATTATGCTTATCAAATTTGCACGATAAATACTGCTATTATGATTAAACGTATGTATCTTATTTATTTAAACAAATACAAAGTAATATAAAGATAAAAAAAAATACAAAAAACAAACAAAAAATTTGAGGAAACCAACTCGTGTATGCATTTCAATGTATTCGATAAATAAACGAAATATTCCTTTAAAGTACACCAATTGCCAACGAATTGCTTAATTACCGCTCTCGTTCTGGGCAACCTAAGTTCAATTTATTCTGGACCTTTCTTGATTGCAATTAGCCAGCTTAAGTTAACCAATTAAAAAAAAATTTCGGCGAAGGCCCATCCTGGGATAACCGTAAACCAGTGGCATCTACAGAGTCTTCTTCTTAAAGGATCTAGACTTAATCAGCAGATTGGTCACCCGGTTGTAGGGAATCTCGAAGAGCAGCGTCACAACAATGGCCATTGCGTAACAGATCGCCGAACAGGCAATCGTAAATAGGAGCTGAAGGGTAAATAATTGGTCGATTACAATATGTTTTATTCTAATCTAATCGAATCTGAATATGCCCGAATAAGTTGTATACCCTTTCAATTATAACAAAAGTGTATCAGTCAATAGAGATTTGCAATTTAACTGAAAGTGTATTGCTCATATATAACGCCATGTTTTGGGATATTATACCCTGGCAGAGAGTATTCTAACTTGCATCATATGTTTCCGACCCTATAAGGCATACAGTAGGATCAAACCCAAATGTTTTCAAAAATCATAAGCTACGACTATCGAAATAGGATATTTCAAAACTTACTATCATGGTGTTGTCCGGTTTCACTTCATTGCTGAAGGAGTGGTAAAAGTAGATGATGACAATGGGATTCAGCAGGTAAATGGCGTAGGTGAACCGGCTGATCCGCTGCACTTGCTCGGACTGGAGGATCGCCAGGAGCCAGCGTGTGGGAGCATAGGAGTCGCTGGTGTCCGGCTTGGTGCCACAGACGATGAGATGACTGGCCAGCGCGGTGACCAGCACCCGCAGGGTGATCATGAAGGTGTGGATAATACTGGTTGCCGGCAATCGATCCATTGTCACCTGTTTCGCCAGCCAGCCAATCAGCGCAACGGCTCCCAATCTGACCCACCGATTGGGCATCACCAAGTCGAAGGGAGTGGCCAGACCCTTGACATGGGTGAACGCATACGAGCCACCCACTATGTAGGCCAGCATGCGGATCGAGGGACTCATATAGGACCACTCGTTGGTGTGATACAATGCCTCGAAATTGGCACCCACCTCCTTCACCTCCATCATCACGATCGATTTCAGGGCGCTGACCACCAGCAGCGTGTGTGTAATCCATCTGACCATCTTGGGATGCTTGGTGTGGCCGAAGAGCAGCAGCATGGCCAGCATGTGGAGCTGCATGTCGCAGCCCAGCGACCAGGTCCACGATCCGCACATATCCCTGATGGGATACAGATTCTGGATGAACAACAGGTTTCGTATGGAGTATCGCCGACACAGTTCGTCCTGCGGATCGGTTATGTGCAGCACAGACACCTGGCGCTGGTACTCCATCATGACCACACCCGCCAGTATGACCACAAACTGCAGCGGAGCTAGTCGGCAGTAGCGATGGATGAACTGTTCCAGGTAGCGACGCCCATTACCGCACAATCCATCGCTGGCGATTTCCTGCTGCAGCTGCTCGTCCTTCAGGAAATTCAAGACCGTCAAGTAACCACTAAGTAGAGAGATTCAAGATTATTTAACCTTTTTAACCTTGTTTTGACCTTATCCCTAGAATTTTTCCAGTTGGCAAGTGCAGAAGCCTTCGCGGTATAAACATTATATGTAGATTATTCATTATTAGGATCACCACCCGAGACCTATTTTCATATAATGCGTCTCTAGATAGGGAACTATAAGAACTATAAACAAGAAAGGAAAGCTAACTTTGGGCGGAGCCGAAGTTGATATACCCTTGCAGAATATTCTGTAAATTATATTCTCCAAAATTATGCATTCTTAATACTCATAAAAAATCCCAACTTCCTAACTTTAAAAACACCAAAGTTATGGCATTTCCAATCGTTCAGTTATATGGCAGCTATAGGATATAGTCGGCCGATCCCGGCCGTTCCGACTTATATACTGCGTGCAAAGGAAAGAAGGGTGTGTGCAAAGTTTCAATTCGATAGCTTTAAAACTGAGAGACTAGTTTGCGTAGAAACAGACAGACGGACAGACGGACATGGCTATATCAACTCAGGAGGTGATCCTGATCAAGAATATATATACTTTGTAGGGTCGGAGATGTCTCCTTCACTGCGTTGCACACTTTTGACCAAAATTATAATACCCTCTGCAAGGGTATAAAAAAATTAGTTGCGCATTAATTTCTAATTATATGAACATTTTGGTTCTAAAACAGGTTGTCATGAAATAATCAACCTATCTATCCAAAGCTCAGACCAAATTGAAGACATTTTTAAATACTACGCCTACATGCTGGCAATTTTTTAGTTCTCAAAAGACCATTTTAAAGATTTAAATTAATTATTGTAATTTCAATATTTCAATTTTAAATATTTCAATATTAACCTAAAAGTCGCCGGTTCGGAATATCAGCCCGTCTTTCATCTCAAGACCTAACAACTTGATCAGTAATTCGGTATCCTCACCTGATTACGAAGAAGATCTCCACCATGCTGGGCCAGTAGGTGTGCCGCATGGTCATCGACACCACCTTGCCGAGCATCTCGAGCGAGTGGTCCACGGAGAAGTACTTGTACCAGACCACGTGCACGCCAATCAACGAGAAGGCGGTGAACACCCTCAGGCCGTTAATGGTTCTATTCTCCTGGCTGGGATTCACTGGCTTCCATGCCAGCTCCCAGTTGCTGGCCAGATCGAAGCAGCCTAGGATGCGGGAGTGCTGGCCCAGACCCCTCGAGGCCACAATGGTTAGCAGAAGGGTTCCGCCCACCACTAGAAATAGAATTTGCACAGCTCCACTCTCAAAAAAATGGGGTCTTAGTGTCGGTTTCTTGGCATAAGCCAACTTGGCATCCATATCCCAGCACCGAAAGGACTTGCCCGAGGCGAGGGATCTTCGGATGAGTTGCTCCACCTCCGGGATGTCACAGCTCCTGGGCAGACAGAGGCCGATGTGCAGCAGGGGATTCTTCTTGATGGACACCTGCAGCTGCCACGGCGAATTGGACTCAATGTAGGCCACCACGTAGTCGAAGGCAACGGGCGACACATCGCGCAGCAGCCGCGAATTTGAGTTGGTCATGTCTTGGAGCACCGGCTCGTGGACGGCGCGGCAGGTGAATCGGTTGCCCAGCCAGGTGCTCTGCCCCATCATAAAGTTGGAGAAGCCCTCACCGGAGGCATCCAGAGCTGATGCAGGCGAGTAACCGTTTAAAATCATAATTTTTAAATATTAAAAGAACTTAATTGAATTAAACAGGAAATAGAAATAAATAAGCAAGTTAAATTTCTTACTGATTCCAAAATATTACATTTTGTAAAAACAAAAAAAATCCAAATTTGAGTTATATATTTTGAACTTTCAAAATGCTTTTTAATATATGTGTTGACCCCCCACACTTACCCTTCAGCGCCCAGGACTGCTGATCCTGCCAGGCTTTTCTCAGTTCCATAAGCTGCTCCTGGCACTTGGACAGTGTGTTGTTCTGATGTCGGGGAACCATCTCGAGCAGGTCCATGAGTAGGGATTTCGATTCACATTTTCCGCCATCGCCGAGCACAGCGATTATTGGGATGAGGAGCAAAACGATGAGCATGATACCGATCGGTGGATTGGACAGATCACCTCAGTGCTCCACGACAGACGTCGCACAACTATTCCGGTGTCTGGGATGAAGCCAAGTCTAGGCGACCCACATAACCCCCGGTTATTTAGCCCCAAATGATCCGTGACGCTCTCTACGATCCGAACAATCGTTTTATGGTCATGTCTGGGCTAAACCTGCGCTTGTTTTGTAGTTGAAGCGAATGCCAAGATGTTGGACTTCTCGACTGAGGTTTACCCGGTACAGATATCCCATATGTCAAATAACCCTCAAAACTCCAACAACAATCAGTACACGGAATAAGTTATAACGAGGACGGAAGACATACCGAATTAGTACTGCGCTTATATATATGAAAGCTAGAGGTTTTAGTTAACTCAAGGGATAGATTTGAAATGATATAAAAACCATCAGGCAAAATACAGCGAGATATTTGCATAATTCTTTGAAAAAACCCAAATGTAGTTAATTTTACCAGATCATTCCTATGGCAGCTGTAGGATATAGCCTGATTTTAAAGCATGATCAGTGTACATATAAAAAATTAATATTAATATTTATTTATTAGCTATCCAATTTTTATAAAACTTAAGGTACTGGTCCATTTAGACAATTATTATATTCGACAAAAACTATAAGAAATGCAAACATTTATTAAAAAAAAATATGTTACCTGATTTTTGGACTCCTGCTGAGCTTTCTCTTGGCCTGGAAAAAATTCGTTTTGGTCGGTCCATTTTGACGGCCAAATTCGATTTTAAACACCAGGCAAACATAAGCGTAGGTTGGTGTCAGGTCTTTGGGCGGTTAAATTGGTTATTTGGGGTCGTTTGATGTCCCAAACCCCTGGCCCTGCTGGCTACGTCTCTGTAAGGGAGGTTCATATTGGCCAACCAATTAGATTGTACCGTGAAATAATTTATTCAAGGCCAGCTGCCTGCTATTGAGATTTCTGTTCGCCTGGTGTCAAAAATAAGTTTTGATTAATTTTGAGCGGTGTTAAAATCGCAACGATCGGCTGCCCAAAAGTATGCAATTATTTGTATGGCATATCAAAGTAGTCCCAAGGCAATCGAATCCAAGATTTTGTTTATTTTGGCACTTTATTTTAATTTTAACTGCAATTTCTTTATAAATCAAAATTGTACAATAATATCGAGTTAATATTAGTTATTTTTAGTTTATCCATTTTACGGTATCTATACAACAAACGTTAATATTAGTAGTTAAAAAAAAAAACAAAAATGATAAAATAGGTAATGTAATTAGACGTAGGCGTTATAGTATTATCAAATTACGATTGGAAGAGGCGTGGCAGGACAATGGGAATGGCTTCCACGTTACATATAGATTTTGTTATCTTATTTATCGATTTTTATTTAACATTAATTGTGTAATTCGCTTTCTGTTTACCATCAACTTTGTAGTTTTTATTACCCATTTAACAATCAATTGGTTGATTGGCCTTTTATTTTTATTTGCTGCTTGTCAAATGAAACTAAAGCCCAAGGCCGAGCATTTGTTAGCAAATAGTTAGGGATTAGGGGTCCTGGCAGATATCTAATGTCGAACTTTCCCAATACAAGCTAACAGCATAGCAATAGTTATAAAAGTTTAACGAAATTGATTTTATTGTGTCGAATTATTATTGAAAAGCGAACAGAGCTTTCAGTAAAATTTCAAAATTTGTTCATAAGGATATTTATATATATTATGATACAGAAAAAAAAAGGGCAAACCAGTTTTATGGAACAAAATTTGTTGTGATTTGGATAAAGGCGCTGGAAAGGCGATAGTTTGGTTTTCATGTTTGAATATGTATAGTTCGACTTGGGGGATTTATCATTAGGGAAGTTCGACTTCGGTTTTAAAAAGAAAGGATAACGGGATCTTATGGTTTTGGAAGAATGGCAGATCACTTGCGATGCCCGCCGGCGGCGGTGCGCAGCTCAATGATGGTGGCTCCCGAGCCACGTCGCAAGTTCTGCTGCTGGTGGCTCTGGATGTGGTGGATGTGCTGCTGGTGGTGCTGATGCTGCTGGTGGTGGTGGTGGCTCTGCTGATGATCCACCTCGCTGCCGCGACGCACAATGCTGGCCGTATCCTTGTTCAGCTCCACGGACGGTGGCGAACGCGAGTCCAGCGAATACTTGGCCTGCAGCGGATACTTCCTGGACCCGTACTCCTCGTCGCCATGGATCACCCGGTACAGGTCTGGTGCCTGCTGGTGCAAGCCCCGCAGATACAGCTGCTTCTTGTCCTGATCCTGGTAGTTGCCTTCATCCTCCTCGTTGCCAGCGATCTTGGTCAGATCCTTCTGGCTGCGACTAATAAGATTCACAATCGATGGACTCTTGAGGCCGCTCTTCAGCGAGTTGTCCTTGCCAGAGAAGAGGTGCGGATTGGACTTGTAGTTGGCGTTCGGTCCCTGGCCCAACCCATATCCAAAGTTCGGCTCCTGCCGGGGCTGATAGTTGTTACGGGTCAGCTTCTCGATGTAGATGGGACTAGGATCGTTGCTGCCATTCATGCCGTGCACATTGAAGCTCTTGCTGCGATTCAGGACCTTTGCATAGGTGCGAGCCGGTTTCGCCGGTCCCTGCGGCTGTATCTGGCTTGGGTTTGGGTTGGGGTTGGGGTTAGGACTCAGATTCTGATGCAGATTCTGATTCTGGGCAACCCCCCTTGGCTGTTGTTGTTGTCCAGGGGCAGGAAGGTAGTTGCTCCTTCCCGGAGGCGGCTGTTTCTCCATGGCATTTCCAAATCTCTGGGTACGCTGCTCGTGCAACTTGCGCGGCAGGGTCTGGGCCGAACGGTAATCCTGCTGCTGCTGGTGCAGATTGGGCGTGGAGCCGCTGAAACGCTGGCCATGCTTCTGGTAGCGACCCAACGTGTGGGCAGCGGTCACTGGCGGCGGAGCCCTGGACTCGTAGTAGTCATCCTCCCGTTCCAGTCGCTCCAATCGCTCCATTCGCTCATCCGGGCGATCCAAGTTACTGCTACAAATTAAATATACCATATGATAATATTATTGTATCTGTATTAAAACTATCGATTTTTAATATTTTTGATAACAGGCAAAAGGATTAATGTTTTAAAAACTTGTTATGCATTTTAATATATATTTTTGAACAATTTTAAGTTTAATAATACAATTCTTTAAGCAACATTTCAATGGCATTGACGTAGTCGTATTGTTTCGCTTATAACTCCATTTTCGAAATATTTAAGTCTTTAAAATAATACAGGCATCCTTTTGTAAAATTTATAAAATCGAAATTAAATTTGCGAAATAATAGATGTAAGGTTAGTTAAGACGGAGATCTTTTACACAAATTGAAATATTAACCAATAAAATGTGGAGGTAGTTATTTTTTTAAAGATCAAGATATTAATTTCGGATATATGCATATTTAGCATATATCAAAAATTTAAATTATGCTTACCGCTGACGTGGCCGCCGTTCGTATAGGTTCTCCTTGCCGTAGAGTGTACTGGAGTAGGGATCCTCGCCCAGATAGTACCTTTGCCTCGGACTTATGGCCTGCTCCAGGTGCTGCAGTTGTGGATCCGCGGACTCGGCGCGCTTGAAATTCTGCCGGCCTTGTGTCTCCTGTTTGGGAGGATCGCGTTCCCGATCGCGATCTCGTTCCCGTTCCCGCTCCCGCTCTCTTTCCCGCTCCCTTTCCCTCTCCCTTTCCCTCTCCCTTTCCCTGCGCCGCTGATTATCGCTATTGGAATCCTCCGAATCGTGGCTACCTATGTGCCCATCGATCACATTGTATTGCTGGTAGGTGGTCACCGGAGGACCAACTCCTCGGGGATCGTGTCCTGGACTGGGTGACTGTTCGCGCGACTTGCTGGCCGCCGATTTCATGCGGAACTTGCGCTCCGCACTGGCCGAACGGATTTTGCTGACCAGCTTCCGCAGCGAATTGCCAATGACCTGGCCCATGCGGGTCGACTTCGAGGTACTGCCTCCGCCGCCACCCCCACCGCTCATGGCTGAGAGATTCGATGTGGAGGCGGAGGTGGCGCCTTGCGGCCGAAGGTTAGCAGCTCCTCCAGTTGCCGGCGGATAACTGGATGTGGGTGCGAATCGCGTGCGCTGCTGCTGCTTCCGGCTAAGGGTCATCGTACTGGCAGGCACCTCTCTGTGGAGAGAACAGTTGTTAATTATGGGTTTTACCAGATTAAATACATTGGGTTTCGGCATGTGTTTAAAAAATAAATTAAAGAAAACCGAGAACGGAAGCTAGCTTCGGCAAGGGATCTTGATCTTGGCAAAAGTGTATGTTTAAAATCATTTACATTCATACTTTATCAAGTGCACTATTGACAATAGTTTCATTTTGATTTTTTTCTTGAAAAACCAAAATAATATCGAACAGTTTTTGCACTGTAGGCTAAGTGCAAGACATGTGAGTGACTTGAATAGCAGAGTATCCCACTAGGCTATACTCATAAAAATAAATTTCCATGTATTTTACATTGCCCCAGCACTCTTATTTCGCACACATCAGTGTGTTCTCTTAGCCCACCTGGTCATCAGGTAGTCCACCTGCGGCGAGGACGACCGACTGCGACTCCTGGGCGGTGGCGAGTAGTCTGGCGGTGGTTCCAGTTGGCTAACCTGCGAGGGCAACGGCGCCTGCGACTTGACTGCCAGATGGCTCGTATGCAGTGTGTGAGATGTGTGGCTGTGCTCGCCCAGCTTCTTTTCGATGGCACGTCGTCGCTGCGGGACGGTGGGTCGCGGATTGAGACCCAGCTGGCTGCCACTGCCACTGTTCCCGCCAAACTCCAGTGGGGGAATAGTAGCGGGCGGAGGAGCAATAGGCTCATAGCTCTTGCCCCGGCCATTCACCAAAACGGGTGCAGCTCCATTTACCGCATGGCCATTGATGTTGTTGCTAGTGTTGCTTCCACGATGACCGTAGGCCACTCTCTTGTGCGAGGGCTCTTCGGCACGGGATGATATCGTAGAGGGACCTGGTCCTGGTCCTGGTCCCGGTATGGCCTCTAGGTCGTCCAGGGTATCGCGAGAGCCCCGCGTCGAACGGGCCAAGAACTGCGAGGACAAGCTCTGACGCTTCTGCTGTAGAATATCCTCGCGACTGACATAGCTATCCTTGGGCTGGCCCGCCGTGTCCTGGGCCAGGCCAGATCCCTGACTGGAACCGTGACCGCTGACCTTCTTCTTGAGACCATTCCGCCGGATGGTCTCCTGCAGGTCCTCGCGAAAGGCCTGCGACGAGAAGTGATTGACCGGAGGTCCAGGATCCTTGCGTTCCGACCAGTTCGATATGCCCTGAAAGTATTTGGAGCGCCCGGCCGCCGAACTGGGCTGTTGCTTCCGCTCCAGAGTGGCGGATGTGGTCATGGTCAAGGGATGACGATCCCTTTCTCTCTCGCGCTCCCTCTCCCTTTCGGCGCTCCTGGGCAGAGTTTGCGGATGATGGGCATGCGTGTGCTGCGGGTGCGGATGCTGTTGGGTGGCCAGGTGGGATTGGGCATGGATGTGCGCCTGCGGTTGGCTCTGCGACTTGATCGTCACATTGAAGTAGCTCTTCTTGGTGGGCTCCACCTCCGCATCGGCTTCGTCGTCGCGGGAATCGTTTGAGGCGGTGGATTCACTTCCAAAGTGCGACTCCAGCCACTTCATCGTTTCGCCCTTGCGCGTCTCCTCCTCGCGATCGAAGTCCAGGGGTCGCTTGGTCAGCGCATCTTTGCGATCTGCCAGGAGGGCCACCTCTGCAATTGTAGAAAAGCGAATGTGAGCAATACCCAAAGAATGAAAAACAAAAACAAGAGGTACATTTTGACTAATATTGTATAAGGACTGTTCCAGTTTAGCCAAACAACGAAGCACAGCCAAAAATAATGAATTTAGGAATTATCGATTGCAGGGTTTCCCAGGGTCTTGATTAAAAATAAATTTTTCATTATGTAGATCATGATTTTTCACGAAAATTTTTTTTTTTTACATTTTTTTTCTGAGAGTACCACTTTGTTGGGACTTTTGTAATGACTTTAACGAGGTATGACATTCCAACATTCGACGACTATTTTCCAGGGTTTGGATTAAAAGCCCGAAAAATGGCGCTGATTTCTTCGGATTTTGGTCAACATATTTTCTCTAGGGGAAACCCTCATAATACTATTTGATTGGAAATTTATAACGAATTCAACGAGGTATGACATTCCAACATTCGAGCATAATTTCCCAGGGTTTCGTTAAAAAACGGAAACCACGTGGGTCTACCCGTCTGTTTCCTATAGCCTTTGAAGATCCACTCACCCTTCTGCTGCTGTTGCTGGGAGCGGCGCAACTTGCGCATCCGGTCGGAGAGGCTGTCCCAGTCGCCCGGACGCTCCAGTTCGGCGGGCCCGTCCTTGTCCATTTGAGTGGTCTCGGCGGCGTAGCGCATCTCGGTGGAGTGGAGCCGGCCGTTGGCTAGCACGTCCACATGCTGCTCGTCCCGTTGCCGGAAATAGCGCTGGTTGGCCGCCGTGGTGGTCACCTGCTCGCCCACCTGGAGCTGCAGGTTGCGATCATCTGAGGCGGCGGCGGGCGGATCGGGCAGCTCGTCGTCGACGATCAGCTCGTGCTCGGTGGTGCGTCGGCTCTCGGTGACCAGAGTGCCGTCCTCCTGGGCCAGACAGCGCTTCTGCGTGTCCTCCGAGTCGATCGTCTTGCGGGACTTGCTCCTGTTGGCCACCACCTGAGGTCCGAGCGGCACCAACTGGCGCTGGCTCTCCGGCGAACAGAGCACGGCTTCGAGGTTCTCAACTCCGTCGCGCACTGCCTTCACGTAGGTCTGCAAAAGGGTGGTAGCAACAGTTTCGATTAAGGAAGAGTTGACTGTAATTTGTTTTTTTTAAAGGTTGATTTGCACAGTTTCCGGATCTTGTAGATCAAAAAAACATTAACAGTTATCTGTCTGCAAATTGGAATTGAAAGATGGCTTTTAAAAAACATTTTTGAAAAACTCAAAAATTTAAAAACATTTAATAATATTTTTGTATTTTAAAAAATGAGTTTGGGATACCTTAAAAGTCCAGAAGCACCTATTAGTCTTCGAGATCCAACAAATAATTGTTATAAATAATTATACATAAATAAATTTGGAAGAAACAACGATAACGTTACCCTCGATTTTTTAAGTTTTCAATATAGGAGGGAGTCTTAAGCTATTTGCTTTTTAATTGTTTTTGCACTACAACCGTGACAATCTATAGGGGTTATTGGTAATACAAAGATGGATAAAAAGAGCTTCACACTAAAAAGCATTTTGATTTTTAGCGACATTTGTGGCCTTTACCACTTTTAGTTGTTTCGCACCACCCTCCCCTACTAAGTATTATTAATCTCAGCATATTATCCTTGATTTATTTAACGGATGTCCAATTGGTAATCCATATTATCTGTGGCCCATTCCCCACTCCCTTACGAAGAGTTGCATCACTTTTTCCGCGATGCAGTCACTGCACATGGTGGCTCCTATCCCTCTCAATCCCCCTATGCAGCACCCCTTCCTTAACCCCTTCCTTACTTAAGTATTCAGAGCAAGACAGCGAAAAACCACAAAACAAATCCACAATCCACTTACTTTTCGAGCTGCTAACACGGATGGGGCAACGTCATTGAGGTAACGGTAAAAGCAAAGAATGCGACTCAAGAATGGGGGAAAAATGGGGGTGGGGAGAGGAGGAGCAATATGGGCACACAGTGAAAAATTCCGACACCGTGGAGATTAGTATGAACCAACCTTAAAAGTTTATTATGATTAGGGTATTAAATTATAATTATTATTCTTTCAACATGGTAAACGGGTTTTTAACAAGAGTCGGTAAAAAAATATAGACTAATTTTTAATTAAGCTCCTAATTATTAACAACTGAATTAAGGTAAATTGTGTGTGATACACTTTTCTGGACGATTTCGACATTATTAGAAAACCGATCCTACCAATTTACCCTTTTTGAAGAATTTATGATTTTTATAAACTAAATCTCAAAATATCACATTTATTCCGACTTACAAGTTGAATAAATTATATCTAAAATCATTAAATATTAAAAAGATATATACTTTACATGTAAGTTTTTTATTTTTGATTTATATATAAATTTATATTATTAATTTATATCTAAAATGATTTAATCACATAGGCTCAAAAGGCTCTGATTTATTTTTCTCCGGCTTTATATATGTATTTTTGTTTCTTTGCTTATATATCTTAGTTGTTTGACTTTTAAGGTATTATTTTCTTTCTCTGTAAGGGGTTTGCAGAAGGGATAGCTTCGGCATGGACAGCTCAAGGTCGAATAGCAATGGGTATCGCAACTTGTACTTCTTGGATGACGAGCAGATGGCACGCCTGGGTGACGCTGGCCGGCGGATAAAGAGCTGAAGAGTTATATCTCTTCGTCATTCGAAGCCGATACCCCTCCTGCCCCCCGCCCTGAACCTGTTGTTTTTGTTGTTTCTCAACGACCTTGCGTTAACGGTAACGCGCGTAGAAAGTGTTTTGTTGTTGCTCAGCCAGTTGCTTTTTTCCATCTCTCTCGCTTTCAGCTTGAAACTTGATGGCCAGTCAAGCCTCTAAGCCATATTTATATACTCATCCTCCCTCCCGAAAGCCACTAATCTCATCTTTTTTTTAAAAACCCATTGGACACGAAATATTTAAGCACACATACATACATACATACATATATGCTTATAAGTTTGGGGTTATTCAAGTTTTAGTTTTATTTCTGCGCTGCTAACTTCAATGATTGATCAAAAAACAATAGGGTGAGAAGAGGGGAGGTTGATCGGTGATTAATACCGGCCGATGACGTTGCTGCTGACGCAGAGTTCGACCTTTTGAGGCGGGGACAAATCACTTCTCCTCCATATTGCCTCTTTACCTTTATGCCCCCTCACCTTTATCACCCGTCGACGAATTCGGCATGGTTAAGTTATTTGTCATTGACCAAAAATACCGTAATCACCTTGGGGCAATATTTTGGCAATATCGAGCATATTGGTTTGACAAGTGATTCTGTCTCTGAATAATCTTTCTCGTATTATTTCTCAATTTTACTGCTCTTATCATTTTATTGCACTTTGCAAGCATACATTTTTTATGAACTGTTTGTTTATATTTAAATATATATAAAAACTGGTAACATAAATATAATAACACTCTAGAGAAAGGAAATTCATTATATCTAGTCCCATACCTTACCTATTTTTAAATCTCAAATTCTTACAGAGTATGTAGCCAGAAACAATATTCTAGGCCAACCAAGCCCCACCCCAAAAATCCTGGATAACCCCATGTGCGTTGACAACTTTTCCTGCATGTTGTGATTTATCTTGATTCGGTTTACTGCCTTCACCTGGCCGAAACCCAAAACTGAATTTGAATTCCGACGAAAAGCGGCTGGAAAAAGAGGGTTTCCCAGGTGCAGGAGGGCCTGGGGTAAGTACTCGTACTCGAACTGGTACTTTTTAACCGCTTACTTCGTATGCAAACTCATGTTGCGGCCAGCATATTCAAATGGACATTTTGCTGGCCATGTTGGCTGGTCCGGCATGCCAAGTGGTCAAAACCAGCAGAAAATAAATGAAAAACAAAGCAAAATCGCAATGGGAAAAAAGAGAAATGAGCAAATTTTAAAAGGCAGCTGAAGGGGGCGGGATGGCAGTGGATCGGTCTTGGTATCGGAGCAGAGTACACAGAGACAAAATGTATTATTCAACACTATGTAAAACTTCTAAACATTCGTTTCGTATAACAAAAAAAAAAGTAGTAATAATATTAGAACTTAAAATTGAACAAAGTTTTTTTAAATTTAAAGGAAGGTCCTTAAAGTTTGGATATTTTTCTTGCATTGTAGGTGTACTAAAATGTAATATTTCAAGCTTTTTTCCCGTGTACACAGTGGAGTGGATCGCTTAGACCCAGCGACCAAGACCGAGCAAGACCAGTTTGCCTTGGGAGTTGCTCAACCTCTCCGAACTGAGACAAACCGAACGAAGCTGAGCGAAGCGGAGCGGAATGGAGCAGAGCTCTCGATCGATTATTATTATTGTAATTCAGTTAGTGTTCGGCCAACGCCAACGCGCCTGCATATGATAATGATGTCTACACGGCAACAAATACCAAACAATTCCCTTTTCACAGATCCAAAAGATAGCATCAAAGGTCATTTGTGTGGGTCGCAAAAAACTGACTTGCTTTAAGCTTTATCTTTAGTCACAATGATCATAAATGACTGGCAGCAAATTTTGAATTTTTTTTTAACACACATTGAGAAAAACTAAATGAAACTCAACTTCAGAAATACAGATTTAGTTTTATAAAAATCTCACGCCATATGATAGGCTGCCATATGAGCAATCGGAAAAAAGGGAAATAAAATTAACAAATACCCATACTCCGAATCGGACGATTATATCATATAGCTGTCAATGTTTTTAAGCATCGAAATCAAAATAAAGAATTTTTAATTTATATAAGAGCTGCGGGTATATAAACTACGGCTTGCCTACGTTTGCTTTAAAGGATATTTAAAAAAAAAAAAATTTAACTATTTTAATGAATGCTAGGACCGGTCCGGAGTAAATATGTACACAATATATAGTATATATTATCAGTTTTTATTAGTGTACTATTCGAGCAGGTTGGAGATAATATGGTCAAAAGATATATTGTTAATATTTATTATTATTATTTTGAACAAGGTTTGAACAATTGTAATTAACATTATTATTTTCGCCAGTGTAAGCGACTGTTGCTGCTTTTGTTTATTGGGATTGAGAGCTGAAGCTGGAGTTGAAGTTAAACTCGAAGCTGGAGTTGTGCAGTGGCCAGCAACCAAGGAAAGATATTTGGTCTAGGTTTGGGGTCTGTGGGCCTCAGACTCGGTTTATCGCTTCCGTTGCGTGAATGGTTGAGTCTAAGCCCCCTTTAAACCGCCTTGGGCCCCCTTTAGACCCCTTGAACCTCTGCCCGACTGCTGCTGCTGATTGGCATTTGCTGATTAGAGTCGTTTGGGCTGGATTGGATTGGTTTAGCATGTGGGGGCACCTAGACTGACTCGAAACGAGTTTTCGGCCAGCAAAGTACCCACTCATACAGCGGTACGTGGTCACATAGATACACCTGGAGACTGCGGCTGAGACAAAGAAGTACAGATACAAAATTTAAATTCAAATTCCAAACACTTTTTGTGGTCGCTTTCCACAAAACTTCTCTGAATGTGGCATGGACGAATTTAATGTGCTATGTACTTATGTATATCTCGCACCGATTTCGCAGCTCGGTCGGTGTGTGTTTGGTTGGTTTGGTGCTTGTGTATATCTGTATCTTAGGTTCATGGACCTGCCGCAGACACGCCTAGAATCCAAGAAAGCCAAGCAGGAGCAACGGCAGCAGCAGTAGCCGCGCCGCGCACTTTGGCTATTGATTAAACTTGGCTCAGAACAGGTCTGCCCCGAGCCCAAAGCCAGCTGCTCTGGGTTTTTCAGAGGTTTCTGAGGTTTCGCCTTCGGGAGAGTGTGCACTCCCATCGCCCTCTCTCTTTCTGCCAGCCTCTGCCCGTCTCTCTCGCTCATCCCAGTGTGTATGCCTTGCAGTGTTGACTATAATTTAACCGTCAAAAAGCTGACTTTTCAGAGCTAAATACCAACTAAAGACAAGTTAAATACAATAATAAACCTCACCCTTAAAATGTTAATCTATTCGGTTAATTTAAAAATTTAATCTTGCCAAGGCAACACTTGGTTTTTTAGGCTTGTAACGATAATTTTTTAAGTGGTATCGTCTGACATCAGCTTCAACTGCTAAGGTTTTTAGTGCTTAGAGCTTGAACCTGTTAAGAATTATAGCATCTAATAGTGGTCGGATAAACATAGAACGTATGCATTTTGATAAGTGAATGCCAACAGCTTGATTTTTGTAAAAATGTGTTAGACCGTATATTAAAAATTCAAAAAGGATTTTATTTAGATTTCAAATAATATAACCTTAAAATATAAGATCAATAATTTGCCTACAAGTTGTAATAAGATTTATACATTTTTTTGGTGGCTAAGAACGAAATATCATACGAAGTATCATTTAATTTCAAAAACGTTGTCATTTATATTTATTGTGGTGTCTATTATTGGTAATAGATACTTATTGCTTAATTTCCTATAAGAGATTGGAAATAAAGAATAACAATAACATCTTAATGAAATAATCAAACAAATATAATCATGAAATCATAAAATTAGAAAAAAGTTTTAAAAATGTATATTGTTAAAAATCGAAAATTCAGCTTGTAAATCAAATATTACTTTGTTTATTACAAAAAAAACAGTCCGAGAATATTAAGATGCGTTCTTATGACTTGTAAATCAGTATGGGAATATAACAAATTTTTAAAAATTCGAATCTTTTTTAATAGGTAAAGTAAGCTAGCCTCGACAGACAACTCTGATGCCTTGTAAGTGTCCGTATAACCACAACAAGAGCCCCAACACATCTTCAATGGCATTACCTTTTTGGCTTGGTTAATTGCCAACTACCGGTTTAAGTTGGTCTTTTGGGTCCCGAAGACCCCGTCGAGAAATTTGTTTTAGGGGAGGACATTTCGGGGTGCTTATGGCCTTAATTATAACATTAAGTATTGGAACATATCGCACCTTGATAATTATGCAAATTGGGGTTGCGTTGCTCCTCCTCTTCTTTTTGTTTCTCCTTCCTCTCAGCTCTTCCGCCTACTTCTTCACAAAATTATCGATGCTCTAATCTCTGTTGCACCATCTACCAACTTGGCCAAAAAGCCCACGCACTAACAACTAAATTAAAACAAAAACTAAGCCGCACTCACACACCACACACAAAAACATTCACTATTATTAAGAGAGTGTAGTTTGTTTTTGTAAACAAAAAACCAACAATAACAACGCACTGCCGAAGAGAGAGAGTGGCGATACCGATAGCTGATTAACGATTAACGTGCTTTTTCCACCGATTGTCTTTTCTTTTCGCCAGAGATAAATAACAGATAACTATAAAAAAATAACAGTATATCAAAGCGAAACGAGACGAGTTAAAACGCGAAATGCAAAGCGAGTTGTATTCTCTTCGCTCGCCGAACGGCAACTGATCGTCCAACTGCTCAAAACGCAAAGTAATCGGTGGCAGCGACGCTAGTTAAGGCAGCGACTGCGACGCCAGCTGAGGCAGCGTCTGCGACGACAGCGGGATGCAGCTCTAACAACAACACCAATAACTTTCGAATGAGCTTCAAAGCAACAAAAACAACAACGGCTAAAGAAAAAAAAAGAGAAAAATACAGTTAACACTCTCAAGAGTGAACAGTCTGTAATTTAGATTTTTGAATAGCTTAAATCCTATTTTTATCTATCGAAGGACCTTCAATAACGAGTGTTTTATAATAGTTATTGTGTTGGGAAACAACAGAACAAATATCTAGAAAACTTGTTTTTCATTGGTTCACTGCATTGCGCGTTTACTGTAGGACAATAAAAAAAGCCAACTATCCAGTACTGCTACATTGTTGCTTTTCACGCCGAATTGATTTTCAGTTATTTACGCCAATTTTCGGCTCAGCCTGTCCGCAGTCCTGTCTCCGATTACACAGACAAACACTCGGAGAAATATAAAATAAATAAGTAATTTATTTTCTTTACAATTTCAAAATAATTTAAAAAATGTTTTAAAATTTGAGAATATAATTAGTACAAATGTAAATCTTTTCAAATTACTTTTCAAATTAAGTTTATAAGTTTATTGCCTACCGAAAGTAGGGCTTAAATTTACAAACTTTGGCCCTCTGCGATTTCTCTATTAAACAGCTATCTGTTTAATTCGTCTAATAATATATTTAATTTAAGAACTTATGCTAATCGGCTTTAATATGTATAAGGATCTGTTTAATTCATTTTTGTCATTAGAGGGAAACATTCACAGGCATATGGTTCCTACCATTGCTTGGCCTGAACCGCTCCCGATTGCGTTTAACCCAACCGGTCTTCTTGGTCGGAGCAAAGAGCGGTGCCACTCGTGGTGGAGATGAAGAGGAAAATAAAGCTTAAGCTTGGGCCGAAGATGAATAACGCCTCATAGCGGGGGGTCGGAGGTTGGCAGTGGTAGCTGGTTCCACGACCAAGTGGAGGTTAAGTCCATCAGGCCTCTTCTAAAACAAATTGGAGCTTTCCCCCACCAAAAGCATCGCTAAGTGGCGATCGTTTTAAAACCATTTCCACAGAATCCGCAGTAAATTAATTTTTCTTAATGTAACCTATAATAGGATTGTGGGATATAAGGTCCGAGATAACTATTAAAGTAAATGTAATAAAAATGTCTAAGATCCGAGCAAAATCGATTTCTAACAAAATCTTAATTAGCTAATTTGTTCTGATCGTTCTTCTGACAATGTAGTAATTTTTGGAGCCTGATAATAATGATTAAATAATATTCAAAGGCGAAACGGTAAAAGATATTCAGAACAATTCAATTATAAAGTTAATAAAGGTATTAAAAGTACATTAAATGATAATAATTCTTCTCCAAAAATTGAATCCAGAATTTTGTGGTCATAGGTAGTGGTAGGAAATAAGTATAGGACCCACCTGATCTGTAAAGTCGCCGTGGTGCCTGACGTCCTCCGTTTCGTGGTAATCCTTGATCTCTTCGTGTGAGATTACGCGCTTGTCGTCCGTTTGTCGCACTAGCCCATCCACCGGACGTGGTACCATTCGCTTGACCAGCTTTCCTGCTCCGTCCGCCGGTCCAAAGACCTCTTGAATTTGGGCCAACTGCGTCTCATTCTCGGCGCCCGCCTGCAGGGCGGCCACGTCGATCAGTTGGGCATTGCCATCGAGGTCATCCGGCAGGTCAAGGTCGCGTTTCTAAAATTTATTTAAAAACCAAGTTCTCTTATAAGTTTATTTGACCTAGTAATAATGAATTTACATAAGAAAACACGGTTCTTTTCTATATAAAAAATGTATAAAAACAAATGCAATTAAATTGATAAAAAGTTATTTCAAACTCCTTTAAATTGTTGCAAGTGTATCACCCAAACTGTTGGTATAACTCACCTCAGTGGTTTCCGTCTCCTGTTTATCGGTGTCTTCGGTTGTGTTTGTGGAGACAATGGGACCGGAGTCCTCGATCACCTTGCCATCCTGCAGCTTCACCTGTCGCTTCACCCTCGTTTCGATCTGTCTGGTAGTTGTAAGTTCTGTCTTGCGCTTCGTTATCCACTCCTCTGAAATGGGTTTGCGGATAAAAAGAGTACTCTAATTATTTTAAAAAAATAACGATCAAACTTTGTTAACTGTAGGATCTCTATCCTATATATCTATATATTGATATCGAAATTAGTTTTCATGCAAGAACAGTCTTGTTACTACTAAATTTAATTTTATAGATTACTTGTGGAATTGAAACTACGGAACTTAGATTGGACATTTAAAGCAAAACATCTTGAAATGGTCTATATAAGTTCTTAAAAAGTATGGCGGATATCTCATTGTCGGACTAAATATTTCAATGTATATAGGTTTTTTTGTAGTTTCGTTAAAAATGTTTTACTATGGTATACATATATTGGACATATATAAACATACGTTAATACTTGATTGAAGATTTAAATATTCATTTAATAATTAACTACCGGGCTGTTGATGTTAAGTAACGAAAAAACCTACATTAAATTGTATTTTAAAGCTTTCCCAAATACTCTTATTTTGCGCTTCATCCTAAAAGACGGCTACACAAGACCAACGTTTCTGGTTAATTACCTCTTTTAAGCTTGGGTTTAGGCCAAAATCAAAGCTCTTGGCCAAGCTTTTTGCACAGTCAACTGATTTGCAGACAGGACAAGACGTTGCCCAATATCTCGAGCTGCTGCTTTTATTTTTTTGCATCAATTGCAACAGAACCAACTGGCCAAGATGCCTCATTTGCATGTGGATAATGCCCATTTTGAGATCCAGTCCGCCGCTTCTAACAAAAGAAGTCGGAAAGTCGGAGGGGCGTGAAGCGCTTCAGCGCATTCGAGTTGCTCGCCAAATTACGTAACCCAGACCAAGTTGGTCTCTCTGCTAACTGTACTCTAGCCTAGTGCTGTCAGTTATTTTTTTTTAAGTTAGGGAGGGAAAAAACAAAATCGGTAAAAAAAACCGTAGGATTTGTCACGTTTTTTTAATAGTTAAAAAAACCTACATTGCCTTTTTTCTTTTAGATAGAAGCTATATTTAATTTTATTATCAATATCATAGCTTAAATACTGCCTTTGTTTCACATGATATTCCATTATAAATAAATTAAATAAATTTTTTAAAGATGCGGAAAATAAATTTAAGGGAAAATGGTATCTTTAGTGGCATATCATGTTTAATAAATATATATTAATAAATTAATATACTACTATAACTTAAAATAAAATATATATAAGGGACTATTTTTTTTTATTAGGAGGAGGAGCTAACCTAGTCCGCCACGTCCGCCTTTATTCGGCAACCTGCACTAGACTAAGCCAAAACCCTTGAGTCTAGATATCTGGGAGAAGAGAGCTACACTTCAAAAAACAAAAAGCCATGTCGATTGTTTTCTAAATTAAAAAAACAATGGTTTTTGATTAAAAAAAAAACAGAAATGTTTTGTATATTCATATAGAAAATGTTTTCCATAACGAAAATTAAATAACATTAGAAAACAATTTATATTTGTCTACTTTAAATCAAGACCCGACATTGAGAAAACAATAAAACTCAATCATTTTTAAGTGCAGTGCTCCGAGCACGGACATCCGACAACTGCCACCGTGATTTCCCTGCTACTTTTTGCATCTTTTGGGTGGAAGCCAAGTAGGGTTTTTCTCCGTGGCTCCCGGGCTCCATCTCCATCTTCGCCTACGTTTTCCCCATCTAAATCTCAGCTGCATTGAGATCGCTGGACCATTAAAGGTCGCTTATATAATCTATCTGCATTTGCAGCGGCAGCGGCAGCGGCAGAAACCGAAACGTTGTCTGGCGTCTGTCTGAATCCGAATCTAAGTCCGCGACTTGCTTCGAATTCGAGCCCGCAATGGCAGTCCGCTGGGCAGTTGATCGAACCACAGACAGGATTGCCTACAGTGACTGTACTTGAACGGAACCCATTAAGTCACTAATTAAAAAATTAGTTCGACTTAAAGATTAAGTTTAATATGTAAACAAGCTACTTCGAATGGAGTACTGACCGCATTAAGCAGTAATCCTTTCTATGCTATGCTTGGAAAATAAATTATATTTATTAACCTCTTTATATATATATGTTCATATATTCAAAAAATTAAATAAGGATAGCGTATCCTATATATATCTACTGACCTAGACGTACAAGTCTAAATAAAACTTCTGCTAAGCCCAAAACCATATTTTTTGCACATTTTAACTTTTTATAAAATGAACATTTACATAAAATTATAGCAAAGTCCATGAATCGGATTTCAAAGAAGCACTGGGCTCAGCAAACTTTCTGCAAATCACTTGTTCGGAAATTCTTATAGGATCCCTAAATTATGATCAAAATAATTACCGCCGTTTTAAAGTATTTATTTCGAACACTCAATAAAACTATTTAGAACCAATTACTTAACGTGTTCGTTATTCAAGAGGTGCCACTGCGCCAAGGCCTTTGTCTATTGTTCGACTATATTTGCCTGACCAGACTGTTTATCTTTATCATTTGCGCATGCTATATACATATCCGCATTGTTGCAATGCTGGTTCAGTTTTTCCCTTCCCCCATTTCCCCCCAGTTTTCCCTTCCATCAGGGCAGTCAACCACTTCATAAATAGCAACAATAACTACAACATCGACAACAACAATCACAATTAAGCAAACAAACGGCACAAGACGAAGAGGAAAATCGGAGGAAAATGTGGCCAGGAAAATGGGGGAGGGGCTGTGTGGCAAGGGGGGCTCTTCAGCAGGTTGGATATCGGGTGCAATTGCATTCTCGGTTTCGTTTGCTATTGTTTCGAACCGAAAACAAAAAAAAACCGATTCGCTTCAATCGATTGCGCTTGGGCTCTTGACGCTAATGTGAATTTATGTTACCCCGCCACGCCCACTTAACAAGCCGCGATTTCTGCCGTTTTCCTTGCATTTCCAGCGATCTGTCTGCAGGTCTTTCCACAGCACCCAGCTATTGCATTACATCTCTGGCTCCGATCAGCACTTGGACTAATTGTGGTATCGATTATGGCCTGTCAACCGATTTCCCCTCTCGATCGCGATCTCGATTTCCATCGCCCGCCTGATTTTATGGCCCCCGAGCACTTGTCACTAGCCGCACCCAAAAAATGGTCCACAGAGGTAAAAAAAATATCCCTAAAAACTTTACATCAAATTTGTACTTCAGTATTGAGTCTTCCAACCGAAATACCCATTATTTGTATCCTGTTACTGTTAAAAGTGTCGTACTATCAATCGATCGGGACAAATTTATAAATTCTCGGCATACAAACTACGACTTTCGAAGATTTAGTTGAAAATTCTACTAATCTGTTGATCTTGAAGTTAATTTGATATCAAATTTTATCAAGGTGTAGCATATAAATTTTAAACTAAAAAGAATGGGATTTAGTCTCTACACGATGACCCTAAACTCTCATCCGAGTTCAAAATATAAGATTGATAAAGTGATATATTATATATAATATAATGGTTTAAAAGTTTCCGTAAAAAATTACTAATACGACACGTATTGTCAGTTTGAATAAATTCTGTTATTGAAAGGCAACTGTGCGTATTAGTGATAATCTTGGAATCCAAAGCGCAGTCCATTATTTCCATAATGGCTTTAATGCAGCAAAGTAAGTGTCGGTAAGAGTAGGACCTTAAAGTTTTGATACAATTTTTTACCGCCCTAGTGTGCAAAACTATTCATTTCATTTATTGTTAAAGAAACTTATATTGCCATCAGAAATAAATATATATGCATATGCTTTTTTTCCTTTGTCTTGTTAAGCAGCCACTTCCTTTGCAACAACATTAAAATAAAAACCAACGGCAGGGTGGTGGCGGTTGCATGGAGGTTGTGTCGCGAGGTGGTGCACCAATTATTGTAATTTTTCCAACACTTTTCCTCCCATTTTTGCATATGGCTTGTCAGGTTGCCTCGCGAGTTGATTTTTAATGATTCGCTAACGTGGGAAATCTTTTGCCGCTGCAGCAACACATTTTCTTTGGATCATTTTTCCAGTGATTCAGTTTGCAGTCTTCCATGCATTTGCATTTTGTTGTTAGCCGCTTGTTATTTCTAATTTTTACACGTTTTTTACGGTTGTTGTGCATACATTTTTTAGATTGCCGCAAGTAATCGACTTATTGTTGCAGTTGCAAGTTGCTAGTTGGTACTTGTCGGTTGCAAGTTGCTGCTGGCAGTGGCGCCTTTGTGTTATGTTAATCACATAATTAAATCAAAACTTTCTATGATTTCCGCGGGTGGAATATGTATATAATTGGAAAAGCAGGGAGCGAAAGGAATTTGGGATTAGTAGACGAATTATGAATATGAAAATGTATTGGGATCGCATTCAAAGCTTTCGCTTTCGTTTCTCATCTTCAGAGGCCACCGGGTCGTATGCTTAATGTGTGGGAGCCCAGCTAAGTTTTGTTCTTGTGTTTTCCCCATTTGCAATCTCTGCCATTCAACTTTATGTCAATGAAAATGCCAATTCGATTATATTATACTATGTAGTATAAATGTACTACCAGTTTTACCCCCTCCACTGTTGCATAACCAACCCGCCATCGATAATCGAGTGAGTAATCCAGTGACTATGTCAATCCACTCGTATCTATCCATCAATATCTCGTGTGTTCTCCTCACTTACCGTGATCTCACGCTGACGGCAATTTGTTGGCTGATGTTTGAAGGCTAGGACATGCCAATGGTGATGATGTCACTTGATTGGCTCACCCACGACCGGAGTAAACAATCAAGATCAGAACGCTGATCAGTGTCTTGACATGAACTTAGGAACTCAATTCGTCACTGCAGATCACAGTGATCTGATGGGCAAGTGATTTTTGTGTTTATATTTCTCTCATTGCCTTTAATCTTATGAATTTCAGATTTTTTTGTTTCTGTTTTTATTAATTTTCTGATCTGTTTTTCTGCGACCAAACTTCTTTATATTGGGATCTCCTAAATATTGGTTTTTATTCTTAAAGCAAGTTTTGGTTTATTGTTTACATTTTGTTATCTAACCATATTCAGAATGTTAGATTCAACAAATACATTTATTACCATGATTACGGCTCAACTAACAGTTATCTAATATAAATATTATGTAATACCTATTCTCATGAATACGAATATGAATTTGCATTAGTGCCAATGTATTAATGAGTAATGGTGGGACAAAAATTACTCTTAACCCGTAGTTACTTATCCATTCCTTTCATACAATATATCTCTTGATAAATACTTTTCAATTGAAATTTAATTGATTATGCCTACCTACCGTTCTATAAGCCCCTGGTTACTTACCCTAACCCCCAGTTAATGCCAGGGCTTAAACGGAGCAACTCACCTTCTTTGGTAATAGCTTCTGTATCGCAATTGCCTGCCGTGGCCTCGTTGCTCTCCTCGTCATCTTTGGGCTCGAATTCGACCTGCGAAGTATCAATGTCGTAGAAGTTAACGCGGGTCACGTGACGCACGTAGTCAGTGGTGGTGGTTGTGGTGGTGGTTGCGTTAGTAAAGCTCCCGTTGGGCAGTGATGATTGTACGCGGAAGATGATCGGTTGGTGGTTGGGTGGGGCAGGATAAACACTGGGTGGCCAATGGATGCCATGGGTGCGCGGTGGCTTCGGCACGGCGTTCGCCGTTGGTTGCAGGGGCAGCCATCTGCCGTGGCCGAAAACGGGCAGTGGTGTTGTGCTATGACTATGACTAGGTTGGTGGGGGTATTGCTCCGGATTTTGCTGATTCTGTTGGTGGTGCAACTGCTGTTGCTCCTTCTGTTTCTGGTGGTGCAGCTGCAGATATCCAGCCGGAATGGCTGTGTCGCCCGTGGATGCCGAGGAGGATTCATTGCTGCTCCGCGAATCTCCACTTTTGGCCGGTGGTGTTGGTTGTGCTTGGTGGTGCTTGGGCGGTGCTTGGGCGGGATCGTGGGCGTGGGCGTGGACGTGGGCGTGGCTGCTGCTGCTGCTGCGGCTGCAAGTGCATGGCGACAGTAGGAGGATCACCACCATTCGATCATCTGACGGTGGCGGTGGCAACAGTGGCTGTGCTCTAACTGCCGACTACATCTGCTCGCCCCACTGTCCCTGCCCTCCAGTTCTCCGCCAACTTTCCGGTTCCGTTCCCGATCCCGATCCCGTTCCAGTCGCACTTCCCGCTCCAGATTGTGGTGTTGCTCGGCGGCAAGTGCAGAGCTCGCACCACATCGCAGAGCGCGATTTACGGGTTCAGCTTGCGAAGATTGGGCCCGGAGTCTATGCCAAGCCAAGTCAAGTCGGATGTGGATTAAGCCACCAAGCCAAGAAGAGAATGAGAGATAAAGAGAAGGTAGGAGAAATCGACCCATGGTTAACCTTTCGATTCCCAAATCGTTACGTTTTAATGTAATCTTACCCCTTGTTTTTTGTTCGAAAACGAAATGACAATTCAATTAACTGTGATCTTGTACTCTAATCAAAGCAAATACTTTTTAAAGAGTTTTTTCATAGTTTCTTATTTGTTATTACTTCCTCAATGTCTCAATTAATAGAATATGTGCAACAAGAAACACGAATTTGAGCATTTTTAGATTTGGCTAATATAATTAAAAAATATAAATATAAAATTAAACTTAGAAAAAACAAACAAACTAGGGTTTCCCTTAATTTTAATAACTCAAATACCAAAGCTAAGAAAAGCCCTATTTATCCAAATGAAATACGATAAAGTCTGTAGAGAACTTTTGTTCCCCTGTGTTATGAATTCATATTCATTCAAGTGATAACCATGGTAAGTACACCTCCCTTTTCTAGCAATGGACGTTAAATTCGCCAAGCGTTAAGTTTAATACGGTTCTGCGAGCTCATTAAGCTTATGGCCAAGGGCCATAAATGGATCTGGCAGTGGGTGCGGTATTAGATACTCCATATCTCTCTCAGTACAGCTCAAAGCCCCCCCCCAATCTTTTCGGCCAACAAAATGAAATACAGGCCGAAACCCAAAAGGGCATCGTGCACAGTTCAAGGCGGTGAAATGGAAAATGGAAGTGGAAATTCGGACAAAACAAACTTTTGCGCTCAGTCTAACTTAACTGGGCTCAAAAAGCGGCCAAAGGTCAGATCACCAGACCCACGGCAGCGGCAGAAACAACAACAAGCAGACACTGTGCTCTGTGAAAATGTTGCCCTCTGACTGCCGTTTCTGTATTAGGGAATATTCGAATATTCACGAACATATCTGGCTGGATTTAAATGCGAATTAGGGAATGGAATAAGCCTTTAGATTTATTTGGAGTTAAAAATAACAAGATTTTTATGTGCCAACAGTTTTAACACCTTACATTCTGAGTTTAAGATATTTTTGTGTTTAAGTGCTTTTATAGTACTCACAATAACATTTTAAAGATATTATTCAAAATGTTTTTTGTTCCTTCGTTTTATAATACTAATAAAAACCTTTTTAAAGTTACTATTATTTATTTAGGTTAAACATACATTTTGTTTTCTGCGTTTTCTCTAAAAGGTAAAAAATGTTCAAAAGATTTCTTGATTTCCAAGCCCCAAATTCCGATTCTTATATAACAACTGATTTGCCCAAAGCATCGATTGTCGGTGAACCATCGTTTTCGAGATCGCTGACCAGCTTTTGGCCAAATTTCAGATGGTTCCAACGGATGTGGCCAAGCACGAAACATCTCTCCCACAGAGGCCACCAATTCGTTGGTGCGGGAAAACGATTCTTGAATCGATAATTAGGCAAACGGGCAATAAATCTCGCCCGTGTTCTCGGCTGGCTGATTTGCTATTTTCGGTTTTCACCGATCGCCCGATGACGTCAGACCGCCACAACAACGCACACTTAATTGTGACTGCAATTTGGCCATTTTTGTAATTGCTTCCGGTCAAATCGATTTGTTGCTTTGTAAAAGGGAATCGATGGAAGCCACCGCAAACAAAAAGGTGAAGAAATATGGAAAAGAAGCTTCTGTGTTCGGTTCGTCTGAATGCCGCTTAAGGCGATGCCGATGCCGATGCCGATGCCTCCTCTTTTGTCACAGTGTTACTTGGCTAAAAACTGAAAAGGGGTATCTCTTTGATGAAGAGGGGGTAGTCACGCCCAACCATGAGTCATGCATTGAAAAATCTCGCTTGTTTTCGGGGGAGCTGAAGTTCAGAGTTGCGAGTTTGGAGTTTCAGCATTGGCAAACTTTGACAATTCCTATTGCAATCGCAAAGCCTTTTACTTGACCCAAAAGCAACGGCAGCAAAACACTGGGAAAAAAAACCAAGAAGATTGCCACTTAAGACAGTCGAAATTGTATTTTCTACACTAAATATAAATAAATATAAATACATATATATATACTTTTTAATAAGTAAACTAACTAAGTTAGTTATAAACAAACTTTAAAGTAGATACCCACTAGCTACTAACTGCTAAATTTATTTTGCTCATAAATACTATAAATTAAATTCATCTTTGTTTGGTTCTAGGGAAGGTGAAGCGATTAAAATAATTTCAATAATTTATGAATAAAATAAAAACAAATTTGAAGATGTAAATGTTCAACCATTAAAAGCTGCTAAAGTTCTCTGAGTTTTTCGTGTGCGACGGCAACCACTTCATGAATGTACATATGTATGAAGGCTTTGAGCTGAGCGATCTGAGCTGCAACAGCCAAGTTGCAGCCGAGCCCACAAGTCACGCACTGGTCAACGACGAATAGGTATCTAAATCCAACTCCCAGCCAATCCCCCAAAAACCCCTTCCCAGGCCTCTTTTCCCACTGGCATGTTGTAGTTGCATTTAATTCACGCCTTTTGGCCATACAAAGACATTGAATTGTGGCTGCTGTCCAAAAAACGCAAGACAGGCCAAAAGAGTTTTCCTTTTAGAAGAGCGGGAAAAATCTTAAATAGTTCACCCACAACAACCACAACGGACAAACAAGTTGAACACGACTAAAAACAACAATAAACAACGAGACAACAAAACTCTTTCAAAAAAGCAGCCACACATAACCAGCAACTAACCGCCAGCAACAACAACAATAGCAACAAAGAAAACAACAACAACTGCATTAGTTGTGGGTGCTAGTGAAATACCCCCACCCGCATCCCACACTTCACTCAACCCCCTTTTTAACTTCATACAGTGTAAAAAGTGATCTTAAATCGAATATTAAGTAATTATTTGAAATATTCAAAACGTGCATGTGCATAATAAATTAAAATTAGTTTTCCGTTAATGTTATTTAAGTTTTTAAGTAATTAATATTAAGACCATGGAAAATTTTACAAGATTGTAATACATGGTATTAAACAAAAAATTGAACTCAATTATAATGGACTTTTTACCTATTAATTAAATATTTATTATAAAATATTATTATATTGAATTTTACTGAATCGCATTTTAATAATTTTAACAGTAATCATTTTGCTAAGGAGAGTGTATTATATATTGGAAAACCGAATAATTTTTTATTTTTGAATATAGAAACATACATTTTCATACTACATTTAACATGTTTCCCATTTATATATATATGTAATTTATGTTTATAATATTACCATAACATTCTAAAATATCAGGTTCATTTTGAAATGGTACTAACGATGAAGTTAAAAATAAACATTAATATTAAATATTAAACAGCATATCCCTTTTTTGCTGTGCAGTGTCCAACACTTTGTGCGCAGGCTTTGATTTGTTGTTATATGTGAGTGTTTCTCAGGCCTTGTTGTTATATTGCCTGATCTCTCGGACTTTGGGGGCCTCTTAATGGTGGGAAAATATGTTCGTGGCTCGTTGAAAGGGGGGGAGGGGCAGCGATGAAGGGGGCTGTTATCCGACAAACTTGCAATATTGCGCCAATACTAGAACTAATTTGCTGGGCCAACATTGCGTATGCGCAATGGCCCATGTGGGTTGGGTGATGCAACACGCAAAGATCAACAAAATGGCAACAAAATAGAAGTACGAACTAAATTGTTTGGCAAATATGCAGCCGAACAACAACAACAAATGTCACGACAACGAATTGAGCAGCAAAACGAAGCAAAAATATACGAAACGAACAACAAAGAGTGAGTGCAAAAAGCCCGAGTTAATGATTAATTTTCTGCACGTATACGCCACTTGGGCCGCGATCTGGCAACGGGAATGGGTCGCATAAAAATATATCTCCAATTCTGCACAGCACAAAAAATATAACTTTTGTATGCGGCACTCACCGAGAGAAATTCTATGCATAATAATAGAATTGGTGAGTATGTATGTATTTTTGCACTTTATTGACACATTTCTTTCCTTTTACTTATATCTGGAGCTTACATTAAATGTTCAAAAGAATAGCAATACATAAATTCTCACACCTTGTCTCCTTCTTAATCTATTTTTCTATTGTGCTACTGTTTTAGATACAAATACACCGTATTAAAAAATATTGAGCCATTATATCTCAAGATCATGTTCATTTGGCTTTATTTTAATTAGAAAGTTCGCAAGGCCATTTTTAAATGCATATTGGTCACTTGCTTACTTTTAAATAAGAAACAAATATATTAATGAAACAAATACCCTCCTACAATATCAAAAATGTAAGCCATTAGGCCTTATGTTTATCTCGTGAACTATTGGGAATCAATTAGATAATATTCAGTTAAATATCTTTGAGATATCACAACATCAGAACTAATTCTTTTCGACTCATTTTTATACCCGTTACTCGTAGAGTAAAAGGGTATATTGTATTCGTGCAAAAGTATGTAACAGGTAGAAGGAAGCGTTTCCGACCCTATAAAGTATATATATTCTTGTTCAGGATCACTAGCCGAGTCGATCTAGCCATGTCCGTCTGTCCGTCTGTCCGTCTGTCCGTCTGTCTGTCCGTATGAACGCTGAGATCTCGGAAACTATAAAAGCTAGAAGATTGGCATTTTGCATGCAGATTCTAGGAGTTCCTACGCAGCGCAAGTTTATTTCAAAAGGGTGCCACGCCCCTTTAACGCCCACAATCGCTTATATACGATTTTAAAAATTTAAATATTTCGGAAAAGTAAAAATGCAGTTTTATTGTGTTTATCAATACCTATCGAAATGTAGAAGAAATTTTTCAAATCGGACCATTCGTTAAAAAGTTATGCGTGATCAAAGTTTCTATCTCCATCTCCCTCGCACTCCCTTTACCTGAGTAACGGGTATCTGATAGTCGGGGCACCCGACTATAGCGTTCTCTCTTGTTTCTTAGTGTACTTGCCCCCGCTCACCCTTCTCTCCCCTCTCTCTCTCTCTCTCTTGCTCTTTATCTCTGGCACTGTCACACTTTGCACTTTGCCTTTGCCATTCAGGCAATTAGCGTAAAAAACCACACGAAGAAAAAAATCAAGTGCAGCGCGACAATTAACCAACCAAAAATACAAATAAATTTAGATCGATTGGGGGTTTTCAATTTAAGCGGTTGTGTTAAATGAAGCGCCAACGAAATGGAAACCGAAACGGAAAACGATCGGGCCAAAAAAGCGAGTAAACTGAAAAACCGACACGGGAAATCTGAAGAGCTGCGAAAAGCTGGAAAACTAAAAAGCTGGAAAACTGAAATCGGAAAACCGAATGAGAGCGCGATCGCGAGCGGCGTGTTCGATGGCGCGTCTGCGACTGCTGGCCGTCGGTAACTGCACCGTTAGTTTGTTACACCTGAGCTGAAAAACTGTTTGCCTTTTTTTCGGCCGCAGTCGCTGCCTCTGCCTCTGCCGCCGTCGACGTTGACGCTGACAGCCATTCATTGTTTTTGCCCGCTCGACGAGCTTTACTTTACCTGAGCCACCTTACGCGATTAAAGTGGCCCGAATGTGAGTACATTTCTAGCCAACGGAAGGAGGGGGGTACAGTTGCGGTCAAAATAATGGTAGTGGTACTTTAAAATCATGCAGGAAACTACTTCTTCAATTATTACAACTTATCAGGGTTGTCAATGAAATCACTGGAGGTTTAAAATCACTTGTGAATCCGCCCTGAATTATGCTACAATTTGTTTGGAACCCGCATCAGAACAACATGATCACTGATCAATGATGGATCAGTGGCTGCTGAACATTGAGCCAGCGGATTTTTTTAGAAATTAAGTGAAATAAGTATTTAATATACATTCATCTTATTTCGTTGGATATTTATTTTGCTGTTTTTTAATAATAAAATATTATGAAATGTTGAAATGTTGAATAGTCCCTGGACTAACGAACTAAAAATATTTTATCGACTGAATAAATATTTGTATACTGCCAAAAAAAAATGGAATATCAAGATTCAAGAACGATATTCTCGATGGTCATACGGACAAACAAACGAACATGAATGGATTGACCCGGAAGCTAATCCAGATCAAGACTATATATACTTTATAAAGTCGAAAACGAATGTTATGAAAACAAAAAAAAAACAAATACAAATACAAGACATATATACGATGTAAATAATACGATGTAGGAAATGTTCTCGGTGACAGACAATTAATTTGATTATTTACGAAATTCTCGTTATTTTATTTATTTATGACAAAAAATCGAGATTCCAATTTGATCACATTTTTAACAGAGCAAAAATTATATTTTTTGAAATATAATTGAAAATTGTTTTCTCTACTTTATGTTGCTACCACTATAATTTTGACCGCAACTAAACGTAATGTGAGTGTTAGTTTCGTGTGGTGGGCTGCTTTTGTGGGTTAAGGTGCAGTGGGTGGGTTAAGGGGGTCTATCTCGCACTCACCAGTTCGTTTTGTTCGTCTTTGGCGCCAGCTTTTGATTTGATAGTCTTGCTTAAAGCCATAGCCACTGCTGATTTTTCTTAACTTTCGGTTTCTTTTCCTCCGTCGGACTTTGTTTATTTTAAGCAATTTTAAACTCCGCGTTTATTTTCTGCAGGACATAAGACAGATTAGTTGTTAACATTTTTCAAATACAATTGAAACTTCTAAGAACAAGGGTGTTAACATTTTAAAATTGTATTAATAAATCTTTAGTAAGTCATCATTTTATAGCTTTTAAAAAATTATATTGGTTGGCGTATTTGCTTAGCCGAGTTTCAAAATGTATTTGAGGCTTAAATGTTTTTGTTTAAAAGTATGCTTTGTTTAAAAACGTTTTACAAGTGCAGCTCAGTTCCAACAGATGGAGCCGCCTTATAGTATAGTATAGCAATGTAAATGTTTTTATCAGTTGGTTTATTATATTTTAACATTTCTTATTTTATTTAGGGCTTTGGTTAAATTATTTATACACACATGCGTATGTAAATCACTTTTGGCACAAATTTGGAAAATTTCATTCAATATTTGCAATAGTTTAGGTATTTTCAAAATATTTGTCTTGACAAATTTAATTTTATGTTGGTCACTAAACAATTTTGAGTTAATTAAAAGTATTTTCTTGGATCGATGATACTTTTATTACTTAAAAACTTTTTTCTTTATCTATATATATTTCTTAAATGTAACTTTTTCAGTATTTTTTGGAACAATCATACTCTGATTTTTTAAATTCAAAAAGTTGCATTTTGATTCCGCTAAAAAAGTAATCCAAGAATTGCAAGCAATGAACTTATGGCGACTTATGAAAAATTAGTCAAACACAACGATGCATATCTTGAGTTTTATGCATATATGCTTAACAGCAGCGAAGACATGTCGATTTTCCTATTATTTTTATATTTTAATGACAGAAAGATCCAATTTTTGTTCCATTATTTCCTATATTTCATCTAGTTTTATTTATATAGTTTAAAAACTGAGAGACGAGCTTGCATAGAAACAGTGAAACAGATGAACGGACACTGCTGATTAAGAATATTTTTAAATAAATACTTTATTTGGTCGTAATGCTGATCAAGAATAAATTATTTTATGGGGTCGAAAATGACTCTTTACAGCGTTATAAGCTTCCGACCAAAATTAAAATACCCTCTGCAATAGTTGTAAAAAACCAAATTTTCTTGTACCACCGAAGGATCAATTATTTTTGTTCTCTCCTTGACTTAGATTTTAGTTCCCCACTTCTCCGGTCTTTAGCATCAGTTGCTCATTTGGATAATTGCTGCTCTCGAAAAGCTTTGAACTGGCGGCGATGCCCACTCGCTGTTTTGGCGCATAGTTTCGAACGCATTTGGTCAAAATGAGTTTTAGTTTTCGTTTTTGGCCCCGATGGCCAAAGCCAAAGCCAAAGCATTTGGAACGCCTTCGCCTGGCGACCCGCCCCCGCCTGTTAATGAAACGCTCAAGCGTTCTCGAAACAAAAACCGAAACAGAAACAGACATATTTAAACACAATAATAATGTTGACACACAAACGAGGTTCGGAGTCAACAAATCTACAAAATCGGAGGATTTTATGATGCTTAAAGCCACGGCGATCCATCCGTGCACAGGAAAAATCGAATTTGAAATGATAAATATTAACTCATTTTATACCACAAATATTTTCAGACTGTTGTAATGGATACATTTTATTACAAGTTCTGGTCTCATAATATATATATGTATATATGTAGAGGAAAGTGGGGTAATTTTTCAAAGCCATTTTAAATAACAATTTTAATTTGGGAATGTTACATATGTAGGGAAGAGTAAGATAATTCCGCCAGGATTTTGTGAATACAATTAAGACTATATATGCTAACAATAAACTTAAAAATGTCACTTAAACGCCGTTCAAATACAAGGTTAGAGTTATAAAAGTAAAATAAACTTTAGACAAACAAATTTACGTTAAGACTCCTTAAAAACTAGACATGTCGGAAAATTTCAACTCAAGAAGCACAACGCTGAATATTTAAAAGCAAAATATTTCATCGCTTAACATTTACACTTTTTTCTTTGTGTAGAGCCCAATTCCGATTTGCATATGTACAATGTACATATTACGCATATATGGATATAGCCATGTCTGTGTGTTTGGACATATATCAAATATTGATACCTGCTCAAAATGACGAAATGAGCGAGTTATTTGTGCGACTTTACTTAACTCATTCTGGATGCTGTTTTCTTTCTTTCTTCAGCCCACACAATGCCAGTATCTACCATACATTACATATTATAGAACTGTATGGGGTTGAGTGTGTTTGTGTGGCAAACATAAAGCCGTACTTGTCAGTTTGCCATACCTGTAACCACAGTGCAGCATTCCTAGCACGATCATCGCCTTGAATGAACGAACTTAAATCGATTTCATTGAGTAAAACCGAAGTGAGATTGTAGTTTGCTGAATGAATTAATTAACGAACTAATAAAAATGTTCTATTGGTAAATTCTCTATATCAAATTGATAACATATCCATAAAACTTGTAAATAAATGAATAATCTATTTATTATTTAATCTAATAAAATTTTTTGTATTAACCTAACTCTAACTAAGAGAAAAACTGGGAAAATTTTGATATGATCACTTTAAAAGAAGCTCTCGACAATCATCCCATTGCTTCACTGTGACTATATGCAAAACATATTGGAGCGATCGTAACGATGGCCCTTACAATAACACCGTAACAGGGCTAACAAAATCATCGTCATCGATGTCTGTTAACTCGATTCCATTCGATTCTATTGGATTTCGATTTGATTTGTTCGGATTTATGCAATTAAAAGCTACCGGCCCACGCCTGCTGGCTATAAACACACATATGTATGCATTATACAAACGGTATCACGTACTCGCACTTACATATACGGATGTGTTCTAGTTCGATCTTAACTTGCGACGAGGATGCTACACAAGGTCACTAGTGTGGATGTTATTTTATAAGCAATAATTTTATCATAAAATTTCTGCTAATTTTTATTAACAAAAAAATGTTACTTCAAATAGAATATTATTTCTAACCTTCTTTTTTTGTTGTATAAAAACTATTTCAAGAATCATTTTTGTTTGAAAAATATTGGAATCAATTAATAATGTTTTGGGATATGTTCGGCGTCATATGGAAGAACCTTTAAAGGATCTTTTGAAATTATTTTTTTAAATGTTTTGAAGTAGATTTTTCAAAGGTTTTTTTGCTCACACTGGACAACATCACAGATCACATATTGATCACTAAACAAAAACAAAATAAAGAAAATCAAACTAGCCAAGTTTCAGAGATGTGGAGAAATACATGTATGGTCAGAGAGGGGCGGGGAGTTGGCCAATTAGCCAACAACATACACATGGGCGGCTGGGCAAGCAGATGTTTTTGAAAAGGCCAGTAGGGCGCCAGATTAGGCGCTAAAACGCAGTGGAAACACGAGTTTTGGTTTTTTTTCAAGCGGGATTGGGGATCCTTGAAAAGTTATCACGTGTAAAGGGTCCACTTTATCGATAAGCAATTGTATGGGCTTATTAACGGATTCTTATATAGATATATGTGATTATATAGATATTTTATTTATATACTCGGCAAAACCACAATAACAATAAACACAATGCATCCGTATCGATAGGCACTCACACACACACGCGCACATTTGGAGCCGAAGAGAGGATCGCGTTGTTTTTGTTATTTTGTTTTGGAGCAGCAGCCCCAGCCAAATGGTTTGTTGCCAGATTCACAACTGATCTACCTGCTGCCATTGGCTTTGCTTTTGCCGTTTGTTATTCACTTTCCAGTTGTTGTTGTTGCGGGCTGCCTGGCTTTTGGCTTTAGCTTTAGCTGAAATTGGCGATCGCAGCTCCCTCTCGCCGTCTCCGCCCCCTTTCGCTCCCCCCAGATCGGCATTTTCCATTTTGCGGTCTCCATCTGCTGGCCATTCATTCAAGTCCGACTTCGGAGAGCGCGAGAGAGCCCCAACAGTCCGAACAATCGAAATCGAACTCAGTCCGAATCTGAATCCAAACTCTAATACCCTAACCACAGCAGGTAAAACAGTTTCAACAACACATTTTTAAAAAGTCAGCTCTTCATTTTCATTGCATACTTTCTGGCGACCGACCGTGACCAATATTTATAACCGCAATGTTTTTCCGACCGATATGAAATTTTGTGTGTGGGTGGGTTTTCATAGAAAAAAGCTATTTGTGAATTTGGTTTTAAAAATTTAAAAATAAACTAATCAAACTATATCCATTATAATATTCAGATAGTTTTTCATGAGTTTATTTATTCCTTCTTTTGTTATAATTAACTAACCGTTAAAACATTTAGTATCTTATTTGGATCTCTAAAAGTGTGGCTTTAAAGAACATATCAATGATTTTTCCGAATTTGTTGAACATTTTGAAAAGACCATTTATGTATATGTTTTTAAATTAGTAGAAAAAACGAAAAATGTTATACAAATTTAATTTTAGAGAGGCAAAATATATATGTCAATTCCCTATTTACCGTCATACCACGCAGAAAAGGGTATTCCATATTCGCTGCCCTTGCGAAATTCTGATTCTGGCTGTGCGACAATATTTGGTTCGAGCGACAAGTTGCCTGAAGGTTAGACCCGATCCGATCCGACCCGATTGGAATGTTGGCCCAGCTCGAAAGCGTTGGCGGTTAGACAGAGCCAGCTAGAGAGTGGAAGCGAGAGGGGAGGAACCGCACACACCTACTCAAGCCCACATCACCACTCGAGAATGTGTATCTGTGTGCGAGTGTCTCATGACATTTCGCAGAATCGCGGGAATCGAAAAACTCCCCAAAGCAGATATAAACTCTTCCGGTGGGAGGGGGCTTGAGGGGCGGAAAGGGAAGGGGACCGAAGCGGAACTAGGAAATACCTTTTGTTATTGGCACGCGCTACGTGATCTGAAAAACTTAGTGCTAACAATTGTGCACCAAAAAAAACTCGCATGATCGATTTAAAAAATATTTTTGTACTTTGTACAAAACATCAATTATTCTAGATGCTCGATCCCATTTACGGAACTAACAACATTATTTTATACAAATATCACAAAATCAGCAAATAGGTTGTATCATTAAAAAAAAACCAATAAAATTTTATGTTTTCTAAAAAATAACCTTTTTTACTTAAAAAAATATGGACCGTATTAAAGCCATTCAATATGCTTACATCTTTATTTCTGCATCATCAAAATGTAAAACATATATGATTTAGTTATCTTATTTATTTTGAAAGGAATCACTTTATTTCTGGGGGGTACCAAAGTATCCATTTGTTAAAAAAGACGATCCATGTAAGGAATTTGTAGATTTTTTAGCTGTCCTTTAGCTGCTAAAGGAACGATCGGGTAATCTGATTTAAAAAAAAATTGTTTTAATCTTATATGTCTAATAAAGGCTGTCTTATATGTTTTTAATTCACTTCTGGACCAATACTTTGACATTGGTAAAAATCTGATGACAATATTTTAAAGATGGCATATATGTACTTAATTGGCATCCCGGCCATAAGGTTATATACATTTGCGTTGTCCACATACCATATTTCAAATCGTATTTTTTATGATCATCTTACAAAACTTTGGGCCAAATTTAATATCTTATACGCATATGGGACTCATATTTGTTATACTTACCTTACAAGCTTGCCGAACGGGGAATGGTTTTTTTGATTTGCGTTAGAAGTTAGCTTTCACCGAGTTTTATATAAAATAAAATTGATTACCCCCCATTGGTTTACTTTTCATCGGTGGTGCAATATATCTGCTTCTCCCCTCAACAAATACGTATCTACATACATATAATCGATTAATGCTTTTAGTTTTCCAGACTTACCCAATATTCTGCCTCAAAAGATTATATACATAAAAGGGGTGTATAATAAATAATTTTTTGTAGATTTCAGCAAACGTTTTCCGAAGTCCCTTTCTATCTGCCACATTGTCCACGATACTTGCCAATTTCGATCTGAAAATATTAAGTTCAAGATCTTTTTTTTTCAGAATGTCTTGTTTGGAATTTTTCTTGGAATTTTATTCTTTTTTTAATTGCTTTTTACTCTCCGCCCTCGATTTGTATTTTTATTGTGTGAGTTTGGAAAGGATTTTCGAACAAAAGGAGAGAGAGAGAAAGAGATAGCAGCAGGCGTGAAAGATATAGCGATATAGCGAACGAAAGATCGAGGATATCCCATGCACTTATCACTGTGCTATTACCGCTCCATTCCGTTTTGCGACAAGTGTTTTACAGTTGTAAGTCCTTAAACTTAAATCTCTACAGAATGTGCCATCGATATTTTACAGTTTTTCATTAATAATTTTATGTATTTGTTGTGATTGTTTGTTGGATGCGTGGAGTTTTCTATTCTTATCTTAATCCTAAGCAGGACAATTGAATGTAACGAATTGAAATTTATTAAATTTAAAACTAAATGGATACAATTTTAAAAAGACACAAAAAATAAGAGGGGTAAAACTTAAGTCTTAGGGGCCATCCAAACATTGTGCAATCGATTAAGGAAACTAACAGAATTTTTGTTTTCTGAAAAAAAAATTGAATAGCCAGGGGATTACCCAATATATGGACAGACCCCAAGTGAACGATAATAATGCTCATTAAGGTAAATTGGTGATGCTTTTTTAGAGAGATTTGGGTAGAGTGTTTGGGTGGTGGCATGTATGAGGCGATAATGTTCTCCTTGTTTTTCTTTAATCTAATTACATAAATTATGCTAGGATAGCTCATGATTGTTAAGAAAAGAGAACTACATAAATTACTAAGGAGATGGTTGCATTCCGCATTTCTCTTGGTTGCTTTTTTGTTGGTTTCTTTTCTACGTTCTAGTCTCGGTTGACTGGTGTTGTCACCAAAAGAAGTGGTTTAAATAATCGTATATGGTAACTGGATGCCCTTATCTTTGGAGTGGTTCTATCTCTCTCTCGTTCTACCGATATTTTGCAGCTTTAACTTCCGATTCCGATATTAGCCTTCATATGATGCGGTTTTTTATCCGGGTTTAATCGGTGACTCCCTTTTTTCAGTTGCTCAATTTTTCTTTTTTTTTGTATCAGATCAGTGTAAAATTTCATAGCGCGCCTGTTCCTTTAATTCCACCATGCTAGCATCGATCCTGCCGCCATTCAAGTGGTTCTTGGGTTAACACTCGCACATTTCCACCCCTTATCATCTATCCATCCTTTCGAATCCGTCGTTTCCTTCCACTGCTTACTGCTCCTGTTTGATTAGCTAGTCCACAGAATTCCGCCTTATGCCTCTCATAATCTCTTTAACATGCGCTTCTTCTCCTTGATAAACTTTTCCTTTTTCTTGTCCTGCAGCTTTTTGTCCAGACCCGCGTGCTTCTTCGTCGAAGGTCCATCATCGTCTTTGGCATCGCCAGCAGCGCCTGCACCGCATTTGGCGGGCTAAAATCAAACCGGAAACGTAAAATATTACAAATGTTAAATTAAAGAGGATCTTATCTAATAGTTAAAATCATTATATTAATGGTTGGATAATTCCAGTATCTTTTACGAAGATTTAATGATTATTATCGTGTTTACTTCTAAAAAGACACAGAAAATTTGTTCTTAAAAATAAAATTTCTTTTTTTCAAACTAAATAGCCCACTAATTGGACCAGCCACTATGTTGAACTTTATGGTTTTCCCCATCTACTAGAGGTACTAATTTACAGCAAATAATGATTATTAATGTGTTTTTGAATCAAAAAATCAATCACTTGGAGTTTTTGACGGCTTTTTTCTGTATAGACCTGTCTGCCCTGCACATTCTAGTTAAATGACTGAGCTAGGCTGAGCCGGGCACACAAAAAAGGTACCGCTTATTTACCTGGGCATGGATCTCTGTCATCATGCGCGCCCGCTGCGAGTAGTCGTCATAACGCTCCAACAGCATCTTGCCGGCCTCCTCGTTCAGCGCAGATTCCGGATTTGGGACGATCAGCAGGCATTTTATGGTAAGCAGAATGTGCTTGATGCCCAGATCCGGCTTCCAGTCCTTCTTCAGTGTATTCACGCAAATCTCCCCGTTGGCGGCCACATTCGGGTGAAAGATCTTGGTGAGAAAATAGGCCTTTGGTGGCGTTTGCGGGAAGTCCTTGTTCAGCGTCAGCTTGACGCGGAAAACGCCGGCGGTATACGGAGTGCCAGCAGGTCCGTCGATCAAAGCTTGAATGTCCGTCACATCGCTCTCATTGATCAGCACCTTAATGCCCTCCGGAGGCGTGGTCTCCATCTCCTGCAGCTCCCGCATCACCTGCCGTATCGTCTGCGGCGACAGGTTCTCCACATTTGAGTATTGCTGCAAATTGGATGAGTTTCGAAATTTTAGTTTTGGATCGAATGACTCATTACTTAATACCTATACTGTCGTTGCTCAGACAAACAAAGGAAGTTAACTTTGGCAAGGTAAAGTGCTTTGTCTAATAAAGATGACAAATATATATATACTCCTTTCCAGCTTTACAAACCATTTACATTTATGATTATACAACTTCTAAATCTTTCCTATGTCAGCTTTTTGATACCGGTAGTATTCCGTTCTTATGAAGTTAGAAACGTAATTCTAAAACCGTTAAGAACGAACATATTTCTAGCTATATTTTTATATGCTTATTCTGTCTTTTTTTCTATTGCAGCTATTTAATGTTTAAGTCGTCAAATCGCACATTTATTTAGAAACATGGCATGCATGTTTATAAATTAAGATATTATGTTCATTTTATAATAATAATTTGTGCAATAGAATTAAGACAATTATTTTAATTTAATCCAGATAGCTTTTAAACTTAAACATAATTTGCAGATGGCTGATGATGCTGATCAAGAATATAAGTATATAATTTAAAGGGTCGAAAATGTGTCCTTCACTACATCTCGTTGCAAACTTAAAAGCTTACAAGGGTTTTTTTACATAGTTACAATAGTTCAAAATTATCATGCACAAAATTCTTGCCGATATTAAAAAAGACATTTACATCTATTTTTGGTTATATACTAACGTCAGTTTTCTCATCGTCAGTTTTAAAATCGTACGATTACTTTACCATAAAGACTGGATAACGGGACTATGGATTGAATCAAATTGATCCACCCAATACTGCAATAAAAATTGGTAGATAACTATTTAACTAGAATATGACGTCTATTTATTGGTATTTTGTATAATAAGCTGAAACGTTCCGGGGGTCACAGAAATCTCTTCTAACGGAACCTTCATGCAAATTCTTTGGCTGAAAAATATTTATGGATGTGGATGAGATCCATGTTTGAAGTCTGAAACTTCTTGTCATGGGACCACCTTCCTAGTTACTTGCAAGACTCGTGCTTGTATTAAGTTGGATAATTTGTTTATTTTACCGAACTCATGGTGCCTGCACTTCCTGCTGCTCCTGCGCCTGTGTGTGTGTGTTATAGAGTGTGCGTGTGCTTGCGCTGGTGTACGTGAGAGTCGGTGTCTCAAGGTTTCGCGTCAGCTTATTCCTGCAGCTGAGCTCTTTGGGCCGCCGAAAGTCGCAATTTCACCGCCCTCGCCCGCCTCTTCCGAGCTGGCGTGGAAAAGTGGCTAAAATATATGTGACTAAAAGCGCTGCCTGCTTTTCCTGACCCCTTCACTCGTCTCTCCTTATCCGTTGTTTGGGTTTCTGTTTTCGCACGCTCTTCTCTTATATATGTACATATATCAGATGGGAAGCACTTCTCGAATTTCCCGATTTCCGGATTTCCGAGCGACTTTAAATTTAGTTTCGTAGCTTGTTATTGTTTGGAAATCTATTCGCTCGCCTTTGACGTTGTTGTAGTGCGCCTTTTCTCATCACATTTAAACGATTTCAGTTGTCTAATTGCACACTTCACGCTCGACAACAACACACAAAAACAGTTTCCATTTTGCAGTAACCCTCGTCGCTGGCGGTACGCTACAAGAGCAGCATATGCGAGTTTGCAAGTTGTTTGATTGGGCTTAGATATTTTGCGCTTAAGGATTGGCAAGTTGAAAAGATATCCTCTTAAGCTTAACATCTACCTAAATGTATTTTTAATCTACCAATATTTTCCATTAAAACTTCGATGTAAGTGTAATTTTCCGACGCTTTTTCAATGTAGCGCATATGAAAGTCCACATAGCTTACACCAACAAACTGTCTCTACACTAATGCACCTTTCAGGGCTGCTCAGGCGCCATTGATATATCGATAGCAAGCAAGCAACTCTGCTTTTCTAAACTTATGGGTTTAAATATAAGAAATATATTTAAACTATCTTAGTACACGCTATTAAATTAATAGATCAAATAGATCAAAAAAATAATTTTCTTTGAAATAACAGGGCGCTAAACAAGATATCGATTGACGATGGCACGAAATAGTTTTCAACTTCAGATATCGATTGCTCGAGATAATTCCAATATGCATATCGACTAGAAGGCCATAGGTCGCGTATTCAAACAGTTGTTAGATAATTTATTGTACTATTCGATTTCCATCAATGGTTCCGAATGCACAGCGTGTTTGCTCAGCGCAGGTACTTCGAAGTTTTTAACTAGTTCTGAAATATAAACAATTGCATAATACAAATCATTACGATAATAAATATCTTCATCGTTTTCCCCATATCAGTTCTAGGCCTTTTCTAAATACTCCTGCGTGTCATTCTCTGAGCTTGTGGCTATATTTTTCTGCTCAATGCAAACGACAAAAAATGTATAATGAAATATACACAATTTTTAAACGCTGTTCTCGAGAAATTTGATCTTTTTTATAGAGGAATTTGCATTTTTACCCCCAATTTCGTTTAAACTGTAGTTTTAAATGTGTTTAATACATAAATAAACTTCGTTTTCTGAAAAAAATGTAAAAAAGCTTTGTGTATCGGATATTCACATTAAAAAGCTCTAAAATATTTTTTGCTTTAAAAATGTTTACTCTGTTCCCACCTTAAAAAAAATGTATTATTCTTCTTATAAAACCTCTGACCAAACTCTTAAAACAAGATAAGAATTTGTAAGTCACAATTTTAAAATAAATTGATTAAATGTTTCACTATTTATTATTTGAATAAGAGTCAGTAATCGGCTACTATAACGAAGTGGTTTTTCTAGAACATCTTAAAAAATACACATTTTTCTCCGCCTGAAGATATATGGTTTTCATCTAGTGCTGAGATTCTTTTTGTTTTAATTAGTCACAGTTGGAAATATAAGACTACATTAATGTTGGTGAATTTAAACTTCTATTTATATTGAAAATTGAATTAGCTGAACTAAATTAACGGTTTGCTTCCAGTTCCGGAATCGGTTGTACCGAAATACATAAATACAAAGTTTCTGCTTAAATAATTAAATAGTTTACTCGTTATTTGAAAATGAAAAAAAAAACATGTTTGTTGAAAATATATACAATTTTGAAACCAATATAAGACAAAACAGACTTTGTTTCTGGTCGTTAGCGAGCGAATTTTTAGCATCCGCGGTTTTATTCAACACGAAAAAAAATAATTAAAATCTTTGTGATTCGGTAATAGGTACCAAAATATAATGTAATTTCTGTTCCGTTTTATTCTGTTTTATTTGCTCCCTGGTTTTATGTGTTATTTACGATAAAAAGTGGCAGCCCTGCGATAGTTCAACGCAACTCTGTATCATAAAAGTGGCAGCCCTGCCCTGCGATAGTTCATCAAAGTACCATACCATCAACCTCCATCCATTTCTTTTATTTAATTAGTTTTAATTTAGATTTCTAACACTAATTTATTGGCAGCCCCTCACATTCGTTGCCCCCCGCCATCGTTTCGCTGCACTTTGGTTCGGTTTCGTTTCGTATCGGGCGTTTCGGTTCGGTCCTGAAGATCAGATCAGAGAAACTGCTGTGTTTTGTGTTGTGTGTGAGGAAAATTGTGTGCACTTGGATCGGGGAAAATGTCGAAGAACAAGATAAACACAACGTCCGGCACGGCGGCCAGCGGCGATACGAATCTGATCGAGGTGAAATCGAAGGTGAGTCCTACGTTACCCCATGGAATCTGCGTCCCCACCGACATCCACGCCCCTTTCTCCGGCGCTGAGCTGCTGATTCATGCGCATAGAAAATGGATTAGTAGTTTTAAACCCGAGGGTTATTATACGAAAAGTTAAACAAAACCCTGCATAGGTCTTAGTCCCCATGGAAATAGTGTTTTTCATCTTTGCGATCCCACTCAATTAAAAACAATTTTCTATCTGCCGAATTTAACTGTATAAATGCAAATATTTATGGAATAAACTAGTTGAAAATGCTGGATTCTAAAATGGGAAATTATTTAGAGGCTTCAGAGATCCTATTCTTAAGAGAAATATTGAAAAGATCTTAAAAGATTCCTTTAAAACGTTATAGCCGACTATCTGTTGCGCTTCAATACGTGATACCAAAACCTACCCTGTTGTGCTCAATTCGTCTGATTGTTCTCATGTAAGGTATTTGTTACCTGAATAAAAGTTGCCCAATGTTAAATTAAAATTATAAGATCTTCCTAAAACGATTGATCACTTCTTTAAAAGCATAAAACATTAAATATTGTAGCAAAGAAATTGAGGTTTTGTGGAATGATCCATAGAGTAATAATGGAGACTGAGTTGGCTTAGGAGTGGATCAACAGGTGATATTTAATAAGACAACTTATTCATAGAACTTTAATAGAAATATTTAACATACAAATTTACGAATTAAACTCTATCTTTAAGTTTGATGCGGAGTTCCGGCGGTGGAGCTTTAAGCGAAATGAAACCGAGCAGAGCTTCGACAAATTTGCAGCCCTTATAGAACAGCTGCACAAGCTAACCAACATCCAGTTTCTCATTTTGTACATCGATCCGCGGGACAACGATCTGTTGCCGATCAACAACGATGATAACTTTGGCAGGGCACTGAAAACGGCACGTCCACTTCTACGGGTCATAGTACAGCGGAAAGGTAAGTTTATCTCATTGTTAGACCCATTACCCACTAACCAACCGCCTCTTCTCCAAATAGATGATCTTAATGAGTACTCCGGTTTTGGGACGATGAAGCCGAGGAACCTTATCGGCAGCATACTGATGGGGCACACGCCCGTAAAGACAAAGGCCCCATCGATATCCATACCGCATGATTTTCGTCAGGTTTCGGCCATTATAGATGTTGATATTGTGCCGGAAACACATAGGAGGGTGCGGTTGCTAAAGCATGGCAGCGATAAGCCCTTGGGATTCTACATAAGAGATGGGACCTCCGTGCGGGTGACGGCTAGTGGACTGGAGAAACAACCGGGCATCTTTATATCCCGTTTGGTGCCGGGCGGCCTGGCCGAAAGTACGGGCTTGCTGGCCGTTAACGATGAGGTGATTGAGGTGAATGGCATCGAAGTGGCGGGAAAGACATTGGATCAAGTTACAGACATGATGGTGGCTAACAGCTCCAATTTGATCATCACCGTGAAACCGGCCAATCAGCGCACGCTGACGTCCACACATCGCGGCTCTTTTTCGAGGAACAGCCAACTGTCCAGTGGGTCGCATCACACCAATAATACCAACACCTCCGACGAAATCGAGCACGACGATCAGGATGAAATCGTGGACCTAACGGGGGTGACACTAGACGAGAGTCCTACATCGACTTCCGCTGGGAATCACAACCATCAGCAACAAGCGCCACCGCTGTCCTCGTCACCCTCTTCGCATCACCAGCAGGCAGCCTCCAATGCGTCCACGATAATGGCCAGCGATGTGAAGGATGGAGTGCTGCATTTGTAAGATTTCCCAGGAGCTACAGCCATTCAGCGGCATCTAGGACTCAAGCAACGTAAAAATTCACAGCAGAGAAGAGAGAGAGGATTTTCAGTTTATCAGACTTAACTTTCCTTAAGATCGGATAAGTTCGTTAAACTCAAGTCAATTATTTAAAGTTATACAAGTTAGGCGAGCTAATCACATGTATTTTAATCGATTATATATAGCTCACTTACTAAAAAGACTGTCAAAGCTCAAGAACCCAAGATTTTTAAAAAAAATATTTGTAAAGTCTTTAGGGATTCAACAAAAAGCATTATTAATTGAGTGAATTATGTAGAAATATGGACAATATCTTGGTTCATATCCTGTAAAAGTTAAATTATCATAGCTATTACTTAAATTAAAATTTGTAAACGCTATTTCTACAAAATTTACAGTTATGTAGTAGATGAGCAATATATAAAATACGATTATACATGTAATCATACGACTCTTCCCCATACATTCCACAAAACACACTCAAAGTCACACAAAACACACCTATTCATTTGCACGTTTTTGAATGCAGTCCCTTGTTTTTATCTTTTCCTTGGCATATATATATGTGTATTTAAATTTTTAAGATTTACGTCTTGTTATTATTCTTGCTTGTTGCATTAGATTAGAGTGAGACAGATAGATGAGAGAGTAAAATAGAGAGAGCGAGCATTAAATGCAGGAGACAGAGAAATTTGCTTAACCATTTGAATTATACTATTCTGAAAAGGCAATAATTGTAAACAAAATCACACATAAGAACACAAATAATTTATACCCAAAGCATTCCATTTTATGTACTCTGATAAGTCGAAAACCCCCAAAAACCAATGGTTAATAATTCGCAAAACTTTTTTTAATTAGAGACGATAATTTTTTAGTCCAGCTTCGTGTTTTTTTGGCCTTACTCATTATATTTGTTTATTTTATTTTAAACATTGTACTTTTTGTAATTTTAATTTTTGTTTTTCGTAAAAGTGTCCAATACTCGTTCAAGTTGTTTGTTGTAATTGTCATCATTTAGAGTTATGGAGAAAAGACAGAAAAACGAGGAGATAAAGTTAACAAAACGGAAAAAAAGCAAACGAAACACCAACAGCGCCTTCGCCTTTAAGAGAGCAATTCGATACTTTATATATATATACAAAAGAATATATACACTAATACGAATGTTAAATACGTATCTATCCCTGTAGACAAAATTAAAGTCTGTATACGCTTTAGTCAAATAAAAAAAGCCACTCATGGCAGATGCAAAGTCATCTGCTGGATTCTGAAAAGGCATTAATTGAAGTAACCAAAACCCATATTAATGGGACGGAACAGGCATTACTAACAATTTAAAATACCCTAGATAGATAGCAAGATCTAGGCTAGAGACAGCATCGAATCTAAAACTATGCGTATAGCCCAACCACATCCCTCATCCCTATGTCGCATATCCTTGTATTACCAAGCAATCTGATCTTTTATCGAACAAGACCCGCCTACAGTCTCCACAATCCCCGATTTCCAAGCACACACATAAAATAAAAAGTTAATTCCCGCTTAACAACTGGGAAAGGACGAAAAGCAAAAATACGAAAGAAATTTTTATATTTTGATGTATGTATTATTATTTTTTAATAAACTTAAGTAATCTTGTAACAGACCTTGTGCCGAAAATGATGTTTCTGGGACGTTGAAACTTGAAGGTTACTTAAAATTAAAAGCATAAAAAAAACGGGTAGTGCATTAGAAAAAATGAATTTGGTAAATAATTATTTTATAATTTAATATATACCCCAAACCAAATTTTATTTTTTAATATTTTGAGAAAATTCTATTTAGTTTCTGGTGATACTTTTCAATTTTTTTTGTAAAAGTAAGTTTGCATATTTTCAACAATTCTGTCCGAAGTTTTTAAATTACTCGTAAACTATATTGTATTTGTTGAAAAGTTTGTAACAGGTAAAAGGTAGCGTTTATGTTAAGATCTCGGAATCTAGTGTTGCTTACGCAGCGCACTGCAACGCCCACAAATCATAATTCTGTGACACCCACGATTTTGATGGTTAAGACAAGTACCGACACTCCGAATTTTACAAAACAAAAATAATTATAAAACAAGAAAGGAAAGCTAACTTCGGGCGGAGCCGAAGTTGAAATACCCTTGCAGAATATTCCGAATTATATTCTCCAAAATTATTCATATGATGCATTCTTAACACTCATAAAAAATCCCAACTTTCTAACTTTAAAAACACCAAAGTTATGGCATTTCCAATCGTTCAGTTAAGTGGCGGCTATAGGATATAGTCGGCCGATCCTTATGAAATTTGGTAGGTCAGATTGATTGGCCAAATATAAAAGCCATAGAAAATCCCAACTTCCTAACTTTACAAATCCCAAAGTTATGGCATTACCGATCAATCAGTTATATGGCAGCTATAGGATATAGTCGGCCGATCCTTATGAAATTTGGTAGGTCGAATTGACTGGCCAAATAAAATACCCATAGGAAATCCCAACTTCCTAACTTAACAAACACTAAAGTTATGGCATTTCCGATCAATCAGTTATATGGCAGCTATAGGATATAGTTGTCCGATCCTGGCCGTTCCGACTTATATACTGCGTGCAAAGGATCGAAGGCTGTGTGCAAAGTTTCAATTCGATATCTTTAAAACTGAGAGACTAGTTCGCGTAGAAACAGACAGACGGACAGACAGACGGACAGACGGACATGGCTATATCAACTCAGGTGATCCTGATCAAGAATATATATACTTTATAGGGTCGGAGATGTCTCCTTCACTGCGTTGCACACTTTTGACCAAAATTATAATACCCTCTGCAAGGGTATAATGATTGCAAAAAACATAGCATTACCTCAAGTATATTTTCAAAAAAATTTGTTTTCAATTTTAAAATCTAATTGGTTTTTTCAAGTTAACACCACCATAACACAATTTTAAATAATTAAAATCAACGCAGTTTTTTTTCAGTTGGGACTCGATTTATTCGATCTCTCTTTTGGCTGCTGAATATGTACACTTAACTTATCCAATCAGAAATTTTGTATATATATGTGTATGCAATCGTCGTTTGTCTTTTTATACAGAGTTGAAATTATATCTAGTTACTCATACATGCAAACAAAAATGAGACATCTAGAGAAATTACATTATAGAGCTAAATCCGAATGGAAGAAGATTGTGGAGCGTGGAGGATGAGAATGATGATCAGTCTAATCGCTTCCCGTCGCGACGTTCGCGGCATTGTTCTCCAGACACTGCCAAACAGTCTTTGCTGCCGGCCGATCCTCGCTAAGAGCATTTGTGCACAGGTAGAACAGCTCTACTATGCAGTTGTAATCGTCGCTGAGTTGAAAAGCTACCGGCAGTGGCGGGCGTGTACCATAAGCTGAATGCAGGTTGTTCAATGTGAAGTCAGAAAGGTCGTTTTCCTTGGTATCGTTCTCCTTAGTGTCATCCTCTTCCTCGTCCACCTCCACCTCCTCAATCGCTTCCTGACTCATCTCGTTGTCCGTGTGTTCCTCTTCGATTCCTGCAGATACGGCTTTAGTTTCATCGCTGGAGAAATCTATCTGCTTGCGCTGCAGCTTCTCCGCGTCGGTGGTCAAATCGTGTGAGCTTTCCATATCTTCGCCTAGCGCTGCATCGAGCTCTAAGGTGTGTGGCGGCACCAGGGCCAAAGTTTCGTAGATAACCAGGCCGAAGCTGAAAATATCGGCTTTGCTGTCAATGATATCCACATCGTCTATAATCTCCGGAGCGCACCAAAGGCTAGTTCCTTAAACAAAAGCGTGTTGGTAATTATCAGTATTTATGTATCCTCTTAGATTTGGTTTATTAGTTGGATGTAAAAGGTGCAGCGACATCCTTTAGACATATGTAGTATTTAAACGTGATTTAAGACCACTAGTTTCATTGGCAATATTAATAAAAACAAGAAAGGCAGCAAACTTCGGCAAGCCAAAGTTTATATACCCTCTCAGTTGTTACAAATCTACTACATTTCGATTTTTATCCCCTTATTACTAAAAACAATGAAGCTACATATGTCGATTTTGCGCTGCATTTTGCCATAGTTTCTATGGCAGCTAGTTTGTTGTTATTTTAATTTAAATAAAACCGTAATTCCATAATATTTAAATATTATCAAATCCCAAAGAACAAAAAAAAAAAAACAAAGTCGTTCCGACCTATATACTACCTGCAATAGAAAGACAACTTTTGAGAAAGTTTCAAGCAGATAGCTTTAAAACTGAGGGACTAGTTTGTGTAGAAACGGACGGACGGACAGACGGACATGGCTAGATCGATTCTCCTGGTGATGCTGATCAAGAATATATATACTTTATAGGGTCGGAAATGTCTCCTTCACTGCGTTGACTGAAATTATAATACCATCTGCAAGGGTATAAAAATGTTAAAACTAAACGGTACTATGTAACTCGAATCGAACGCATTGTATTTCCCATTTCATTATGGATCTTCAAATTAGATATTTATACACAAAAAATGTAGATATTAAGGCTTATACATAGCTGACTATGCTGACCCTGCATCGACTACAGCTTGGCTAAACGATGCTCAGGGAAACTTACCCACATATCGCAGCCCTGGATTCTTGAGGAAATTAATCTCGCCTTGCTCGTCCAGCGGCAAGGAGACCCCGAAATCACACAACTTGCAGATCTCAAACTCTCCCTTAACCAGAACATTAAAAGACTTGAGGTCACCGTGCAGCAGGCGAGCCTCGTTGTGAAGGAAATCCAGGGCAAGTGCTACGTCGATTATCATCTTAAAGGTGTTTTTGGCCGGCAGCGGACCCAGATCCTCGTCGTGGCGTTCCTCGAGTATGGAACCCAGCGAGGTGGTGCACATTTCGATAGCCAAAGTGTTAACGCCCTCATCGCTGGTGACAACACCACGGAATCCCACGATATTTGGATGTTGAAGTTTGCTAAGATGGCAGAAATGGTTTTAATTTGTTTGACAATTTCTTCAGAGGTAAGAAGTTTCTGCGTGGTGGCACACTCTACGCAGTCAAGTTATGGTTAATCACTTTTTACATTTGATACTAGGATTATTTTTATATTATATACAAATTGTTTCTAAACCCATTTATATTAGCTTGACAACAACACCATACCGTCCATATCAATTACAAAATGTACTTAATTTACCGAATTCATCCGAATATGTACAAGACCATATAATGATCAATACAAAATTTGATTTACTGCATCGATCCATTATAATGGTTGTGTGACCTACACAATCTCATAAAAAAAAGTGATCTATGGTATTGTCTTTATTTGCAATTTCTATTATCCTAATTTAGCAAATACTGTATCGAGGGTTGCCTGTATTTGTTTGCTATGACCACCCTAGTGATTTTATGACCCATATATCGAGCCACCCTACCACACATGCAGCATCCGCACCAGCACATGCACACGCAGGACACTGACACACTGACAGCGATTCTGGAAGAGGAGTACGATATAAATTTGCAATGTGGACCAAAACTTACCGCAGGATTTCCGCTTCGTGGACAATCCTCTCGTTGAAAAGTGTGTCCTTTTTGGCCCGCATATTCTGCGTGATCCGCTTGACGGCCCATGGCGACCGGATTTGGCCGCACCGTGGCGAGCGGTCCAGGCGGTAAACGCTGACGCCGGTTCCGTGGCCCAGGGTTTTTAACATCGGAGACGGTGGCACGCGAATCGGAGTGCTGCTATTCTGCACGTTCTCCATGTGCAAATTGCGCAGCTTGCGGCGCGGCGTGTCCATCGTTTGTTCGCTTATTGTCAATAAAAATTATTAATCAATCAACAAAAAAACGACGCGCACAAAAACGCCGTTTGAACTGCAAATGGAATGCAACAGTGGGTGTGAGCGGTGGCACCAACACTATCTTAAATGTCAGTGTGACCGTCTTGATGTATTTGCAACAATTATTCACGATTTCTGCTAATTTAAATGTAGCTTTTACTTTGGTATGCCTCTAAAAACTTTCGTTTTACAATAGCTAATAAACTTATTTCTCAAAGAACTCATAACATTTGACAATTAAAGCATCCGCCTACATTTTTTTGATGTTGCCCTAGGCCATACGGTTAGGTCACACTGTTTGGTTAGGCGTTTTACAGTACTGGGCATGGGCACTAGTTGTTAACCGTTAGCATTTAAATGTAATTCAATTTAAATCTTATTTAATATTTAATTATACAATTTTTGTTATATTTATGTATAAAAATCTTTTGTGCTCCTGCTTAGGCTACCGCTGCATGGTGTGCAAAACCAGCGTTATATTAAAGCTTCCAAACAATTTTTTTTTTTAATGAAACTCTTTGTTTGTTAATACAAGACCCGCGAAACGGTCAGTTTATAGTTGAAATTTGAAAGTGTTAACAGTCCTTCATAAGGTGCATGTGTTGTCAAAGTTAGTACTAAAAAATATTAATTTAAATTTTTTGTATTTTTGTATATGCAAAGGTTATAAATTATATGTTTATTTGTTATTTTTATATTATTTAAAAATAAGTAACACAAATTAAAAAATAACCATTAAGCCAAAATGCAGTGATTATTATTAAAACTTACCATCCCTTAAAAATACCAACTTTCGGTGCCCGTTACCAAACCTAAACCAAATAATCAATCAAAAAATGTTAATTTAATTAACAAATCTATATAATTTTATAACATAATTGTATAACATAGATATGAGTAAAATAAAAAAATAGTTACGTTAAACAAATTTCCAGTAAGCTATCTAACTCGAATGTAGATAGTTTTCTGTAAACCATTATTGATGGGTACTAGAATGTAGATGTTTTTCAGCGGGAAAAGCTTATAAATAAGTGTTCCCATTATTTAAACAGTAGCCGGATATTATTTGATTGAAGTGACTAACCTATCGGTATGACCATACCTAGTCATGTTTTGATAGACTGGAAACTGTTGTAAGATATTTTGTTAAATTTGCGCAGTAAATTGAGCGAGGCTCAAGCATCCTGGATGCACCATGGTGTACATCGACCATAGTGAGTAAAACTGGATTTAGGAGTACCCTGACATTTCAAGGCCTGACCATATGTTTTTTGTTATGGCAGATGGGCGCGTGTGGGAGAAGCGTCCTTGGGACTGGCGACGGATAGTGGAGCTGTTTGTGGGGATATGGTTCGCCATCAAACAACTGTGAGTTGACCAAATAGTTGTATGATTAAAAGTGGATTATAAAAAAAGTTTCCCCACAGATTCGTGACCTTCCTGGCTCCTTTCACAGCACCCGATAATCAATCCAACCAACGTCGCGGAAATGGCTGGGGTAGTGGTGGAGGAGGCGGAGGAGGAGGTGGTGGAGGTGGTGGTGGAGGAGGAGGAGGAGGAGGTGGATTGAGGCCAAACCGTCGAATAGGACGCATACAGCCGTCAATGAGCTGCAATATGCCTGCGGCAGGCGGATGACGATAGTAGCGACATCCAGTCCCACACTTGTGGGCGGATGTCGCGCCGACCAAGGACTGGCCACGTCAAACAGCATCATAACCAACCCAGAAATCACGCTCTGTCCCGCCCTAGTGGCACTTATGACGCAGCCCTCCTAAACTCGAACTCGAGCGGAGCACTGCCGAAAGATGGATCGATGATTTCTGAGTCCGCTGCTTACGTGTCCGTCGTCGGTTTACATTGTACTAGCTCCAATATAGTTACAGGTTTTCACAATGGTTTTGAAGTTTATTTTTAACACACCTAATAATGTCTAGTAACGGAAAGTACAATTTTTATATTCAAAGTAACAGTGGCCACATTAGAAATATGTTGTTTTTCTGGTGAAATAAATAAAAAAAGCCAATAATAACTTTTTAGAACTCCCTCTTTTAATGTTTTTCCAAGCTGAAAAAATTGTAAGACTTCATTATTAAAACAATTTTTTCTTTAAGGTTTGTAAATCGAAATATTAAGTCCCTGTGGATTTGAACTCCTTTTCTGTGTTGAGTTTGACTAAGAACTCGGTAAAATGCATTGTAACTCACAAGCCAACGTATCCCAAATGGGATAATAATATCAAGTTGAAAATGGAAACTATCATAGCTCTAGGTGCCATAAAAGGTAAAAATGATACCGTGGATGATAACTTTGACCTGGTATGCTGACATTTATTTTAACAAACAAATTTCAATAGAATTTCTCATAAATGACGACTGTTTGAGCGCTCCACAGCAAGATGTGGGATGTACCGATTTTAGCCGGCTGTGTGTAAACGGTATTATTATAAGGTAGGCCAGTCGATATATGGTGACGGCACTGTTCCCAGTTTCAATGCGTCAGCTGCTTTGCTTGCCCATCCCTAACACCACGTCAAGTTGTATACAAATTTACAAATTTACGCTCGCCTGTTTTCGTATTTCGTTTGGAAATATAAAAAATAAAAAAAAAACAAGAGGATCTTGTAAGCTAACTGAGCTTCAACATGGCGTATGTCGATCAAAGTGAGTGAAAATGGATGCACATCTGGACTCTGGTGGTTTAAACTCTTTGTTTTGCAGACGGTCGCCTTTGGGAGAAACGTCCTTGGGACTTAAGTCGGGTATTGGCCATATTCGTGGGCATCTGGTTCGCCATCAAGCAGTTGTAAGTGGGCAAACGATCTCTCCAATTAGCTAAATCTAATGGAGCACTCTCCCCGCAGATTTTCATCATTCCTAGCTCCGTTTAGTGGCAACGACAACAACGGGGATAACTCCCGACGCGGAAATGGCTGGGGCAGTAGCAGTTGGGGAGGAGGTGGCGGCGGAGGTGGTGGCGGAGGAGGTGGTGGTGGGGGTGGAGGCAACGGCGGAGGATATGGCGGAGGAGGATTAAGACCGAACCGACGTATCGGCCGCATACAGCCCTCAACGTCCTGCAGTGCTGGAGGATGCTGTGGTTAGCAAAATCTTATAAGCGTTTTGGTCTAAAAAAATGATGCACCAAAATGTTCGAATATTCACTCCTTTAAACCCATTGTACCTTCATGATACAACAACTACTCCCTGTTTTAAATATATTGTGGTTTGATTTAAGTCTAAAGGTTTGTATTTATTGACCAAGATTTAAAATATTCGATTGTTTTTAATAAACTCGCTAATTTTCTAATTCATAACCACCCTAATTGTTCCTGCAACATATAAGATAAATCGAAACAATATTCATTAGCGCAAAACAAAAGGTCTTGAGTGAATTTGATACCTTTGGACATGTACATAATAGCTAACAAATTGGGTAGGGCATATAGGGCTAGTACTGGGTTTGCTTTTCAATAGCATTTTTTTTTAATCTTGCGACATTTTGCTCAATAGCACTCCTTTATTTTCAATTAATATTTTTAATTGTTATTCTTGAATAAAAATTATACGAATGCGCTTATAAATCGAAATATAATGTAGTATTATTGTCATCGAAAGATGCGTAATTACAACTTGGTTATTAGTTTTTATTTAACATGTTTTATATTTAAATAATAAAGCTTGTGTTGCCAGTTAGAACTTCAAAGTGCTGCTTGACATTAAATTCGTAGATGTTTTACCTTTTCGGCAATTTCAAATGTGAATGTGTGAAGTTATTGACGTTATGGAACACTGGCGGCGATTGCAATCTGGCAACGTCGGCCCAAACATCTGTTCAGTCAAACAGCTGGAAGAAGAAGATGCGGCGCCTGGTCCGAAATTGGAATTGCCGATCGTTACTCAACGCCAACTCCGGCCAAAGAGTCGTCAGACATGCCAGTGTCCAGCAAAAGACCGATTCCAAGGAGGACGGAGCTGGCGAAGCGGATAAGAATGGATTTGAGGCCAAACACTGCATGAGCCTTGTGAAGTAAGTAGTATGAAACTGGCCTTTAAGTTCTCCATTGCAATCGTCCTGTTCTTTAACCAGGAAATACGACTATGAGAACTACCTGTGCACCCTGTTGCTGCCTCGGGAATTGCGACGAGCCGCCTTCGCTCTGCGGGCATTCAACGTGGAGGTCTCCAGATCGGTCAGCGGGCATGTGAGTTGGGTTTGCTGGCCAGAAAAATGAATCTTATTACTCCTTTTATAAAGTCTTTTGGTGCATTATATTGATTTGTCATTTCATTTTTTTGCAGCAAATCGAACCGCAAATAGCAAAGCTGCGCCTTAAGTTCTGGCACGACTCCATAGACAAGTGCTTCGAATCGGAGTCCAAACGATCCTACGTGGAGGATCAGCCTGTCTTGCGCGAACTGAAGCACACGGTGGGCAGTCGCAAGCTGAATAAGGTTTTTTTACGCCGCCTGGTCACAGCACGAGAACGTCCGTCCACCCACGGGTTCGAGACGATCCGCGAGCTTGAGGAGTACGCCGAACAGACCTTCTCCTCTCTGCTTCTCCTGCTGGTCGAGGTGGGCGGAGTCCGCGACCTGCAGGTGGACCACGCCGCCTCCCACCTGGGCAAGGCCCAAGGCATCGCCACCCTGCTGCGTGCCATTCCGCTGACGGGTCGTCAGCAGGCGGTCTGCGTTCCCCTCGAGGTGCTCGTGCGGCATGGCGTCAGTCAGGAACGCATTATCCGCGGCCGCAGCGACGACAAGGGCGTCGAGGAGTGCATATTCGAGGTGGCCAGTGTCGCTAACAATCACCTTAAGCTTGCCAGACAGCAACACGAACAGATGTCGCCCCAGGTGCGCAAGATTTTTCTCTCTGCTGTGGCCACGGATTCCTATCTGGAGCGCCTACGTCGCGCTAACTTCCTGTAAGTTTCACGTACTTCTTTGCCATAAAGAAAAACAAGAAATGAAGCCAGTCTTGGCAAGCAGTTATACGTATCTCAATTATCTCAATTTGTATACCCGTTTCTTTTATGTTCTTGAAAGCGAAGTAAAGATTTATTTGTAAATTAAATAATTACCAAATATATATGTCCATCTTATAGGCTAACCCACAAGAGCTGCGTAGGACGCGACTCAATGCTGCCGGCACGTCTATTCTGGAAGTCGCTGTTAAAGCGGTACTGATAGCAGTTATGCTAGTTAATAAGTAACTAGGCCTAATGCCTTATTGTTGACTTCTTTAATAAAAATCGTTTGCAAATTTTTGTTTTTAAATGACTGGCATGGGTTGGTGGGTATAACTAAATCCAAGCAAGGATTTCTAGACACAAATCCTTCTGAAGGGGTTTATCACTCTTCAGAAGTTGAGAATGACATTAGCAAAGGACTATAGTTTTTTTTTGAAAGTGTCGATAATAACCACTTTATTTATACATGAATGTATAAGAAGCTTAAAACATTAAAATTTAATTTTAATGGAATTCCAAGACTGCGATGACAAATAAATAAACATTTGTATCGTTACGATTTTGGGGCTAGTGGATCCCCTTAACGTATCACAGAAAACGTTACACGAGATCGCCTATAGAAAAAATACTATCGATGACAGGTGATCAAATCCCGCCCAGAAGGAATTGGCTGGATCGATACCCGAATAGTACAGTAGTTGCTAGCTGATTTCAGAGCGTTTCAGGCGCAGTTTTAGTTTTTTATGAATGTTAGAATTGATGTGGAAAGTGTGTGTTGGACTCTAATGGAAACGGAGCAGTGCGAGAATCGCTCAACAAGATAAGCACCGTTTTTGGTCCCGATCTTGGTATCGGAAAATTTGCAAGCCTTTGCCTTTTCGGCACGGTGAGTTTTTTAGGGTTTCTTATAGTTTTCTTATTTTCTTTTTTTAAATGAAATTCTTCCCATGTCCTGTATTTAGTTGCCGGGCTCTATTTCCTTTTTTATTTTGCCCACTTTGCGTTGCACTTTCTGTTCTCGCATCTAATCTAACGGTGCTTTTTCGTCGCCTCCTTCACACACAACGAAACGAGAGAAAAGAAAGGAGAGGAGATCGCAATAGGAGAGTGTGTTTGTGTGTGTCTGCTTTGGAAGAGCAACAAATCAAAAAAGGAAAAACGGTACTTTTACACTGGTGGGCGTAAAAAGTGAAAGTGCCGCAGAAGGCAACTTATGACTTATTATTTAAATCCTGAAATGAAATAAAGTGTCAAAAGCTAAAACACCAAAATAAAATAAGAAAAAAAAATTAAAACAAAACATAAAAAATACACAAACATATATAACAAACTAAAAAAAAAATAAAAAAGTTTACGAACTCGAAAAAGAAAATAAAAAAATTAACCATAATTTTACCCTAAATTAAACCTAGTCCTAAGCAACTGAGCTATACGTGCAGAGCAATTTTTTATACCCAAAACTCTAGCCACGAAGCCACACTCTAATTTCCCTTTAAATTTTGGGCTATGTACGCCACTCGAGTAGCTGGCGACATGAAGATCTTTGCCGCAGATGTCGAGAGCAGCGCGACAGCAACATGCAGTTCACCCGTGCAGCAGCAACATCAGCTGCAGCAACTCGAGTTCCGGTCGCGAATATCCGCCGGATCGCCGGGCTCCAAGCCGGGACAGTGCCATCTTAAGTTCGGGAAGTACAACAATAAGACGGCCAATCTTTTGCGCCAAGTGAACAGCTGTCACAGCAACAACACCAGCAACGGCAGCAGTACTGAGGCCAACAAGACTCAACAGCAGCAACAGATGCACTATTGCAGCAACAGTCACTCGTGGGCCCGCAAAAAATACTTTGGCAACAGCAATGGTAGCAGTCTTCAGCAACAGCAGCAGCAATCGTCGTATTATCAGCGACAGCAACAACAGCAACTGCAGCAGCAGCAGCAGCAGCAGCAACAGATTCAGCAGCAACAAGAACAGCAAACGCTAAACAACAATAATGTGCTTATGAAGAATCAAAATATAATCCAGCCGCAAATGACCGATTGCAAGCCCAGCGACAGCAACAACAACAGCAGCAGCAACGGCAACATCAGCAACATCAACGGCAACAGCAGCAACAGATTGCCGGCAAAGCCAGCCAAATGGCTCAGCGACAACAGTAGCAGCAACATAAATAACAATAGCATCGCCTGCAGAAATAACAACACCAATAACATTAGTACTAAGAAGCGCAACTCATCAGCAGATGCAACTGCTGCCTACTATCGCAAGTGTTCAGAGTCCTCGGGCACAGATGCTGCAGTAGAATCGACGCAAACGGATGCAGTGTCTTGCAAGATAAGCCCCCAAACAACAGGGTCAAGCTCAGAAAGTGGGACGGATACCTCCAGGGCTAAGACCCAGGATCAGGGACACGACCCCGAGCCGGAGAAGCAGCGAACCCGACAGCAACCCCTTAGTTTCTGGAAAACTAACTACCCGCAGCCAGCCGCCTGCCAACAAAAGGATGTAAGAGAGCTTGTAAAACGTTTTTTAAATTGCGTACAGTCCAATTTTTATAGCCCAAAACTTTTTTCAACTTTAAGTTTACATCGGTGTCATCACAGAAATTTCTTTCAACCGAATTCGGCTAAATAAATTCAAAGTATAAACAAGTTATGAGCGAATTTGGTTTGAAGTAATTTTTATTACACCGTATAAGTAAAATTAGTTGTATTTTTAATGGTCGAGATACATCTAAATCTCTCTTAACTAAAAGTCTTTTTAAACTTTTAAAATTTATCGATGTGGCCATAAGTGAGGTAGTCTATTTTGTTTTGAGCAAAATAGTACCGAATAGCCCAGAAAAGCGAATCCGACTATTAGCATTCATTCTTGTTTTTATACCCTTGCTGAGGGTATTATAATTTTGGTCAAAAGTGTGCAACGCAGTGAAGGAGACATCTCCGACCCTATAGAGTATATATATTCTTGATCAGGGTCACCTCCTGAGTTGATATAGCCATGTCCGTCTGTCCGTCTGTCCGTCTGTCCGTCTGTCTGTCCGTCTGTCTGTTTCTACGCAAACTAGTCTCTCAGTTTTAAAGCTATCGAATTGAAACTTTCCACACACCCTTCTTTCCTTTGCACGCAGTATATAAGTCGGAACTGCCGGGATCGGACGACTATATCCTATAGCTGCCATATAACTGATTGATCGGAAATGCCATAACTTTCGTGTTTGTAAAGTTAGGAAGTTGGGATTTTTTATGGGTTTTATATTTGGCCAATCAATCCGATCTACGAAATTTCATAAGGATCGGCCGACTATATCTTATAGCTGCCATATAACTGAACGATTGGAAATGCCATAACTTTGGTGTTTTTAAAGTTAGGAAGTTGGGATTTTTATGAGTATTAAGAATGCATCACATGAATAATTTTGGAGAATATAATTTACAGAGTATTCTGCAAGGGTATATCAACTTCGGCTCCGCCCGAAGTTAGCTTTCCTTTCTTGTTTTTAATATATTTTTTTTCCTTCCCTTCCTCTTTTTTAATTTCAAAAAATTTATTTTTTTCTGATTCTTAAGCATATAAATGTGCAGATACACATTTAAACTTCAAGGACAAATTTTAAAATTAAAATGTTTGATGAATGTTCTTAATTAATTTCAGAAGGAGACGGTCGCGGCAGTTGTGTCAGCGGCCGCAGTGGCGGCAGCTGCATCGGAGCACCAACACCAACAGCAACAGCAACAGCAGTCATTGTCCTTCGAGCACAGGCGAAACTCGGGCTACCAGCAACATCAGCAGCACAATTACTATCAATATTACTATCCACAGCCCAAGCAGTTGACCATTGCCTCGTTCCTGCAGAAGGAACTTCTGCCCGACAGCACCGAGAAGACCAGCCAGCACAGCAGCAACAACAGCACCAGCAACAACGGCAACAGCAACGGCAACGGCAGCTTTTCACGGCAGCAATATGGCCATCAGTCTGTTGGAACAGGCTACCAGCAGCAGCAGCAGCAGCGCTACCGCAATGCTCAGAGTGTCTATCAGCACTACCAGCACCAGCAGCAACATCAGGCCCAGCAGCAACATCCGCATCAGCAGGGGATTGGCTCGCACTTCCGCCGGAAGCATAGCGACAACAACAACAACAACAACAACAACAACAGCGGCATCAACAAGAAGATGCACTACAGTCCATCGGGGAAAAATGGGGATCTGACGTCCTCGTCTGGCCATCAACAACAGCAGCATCACCCACATCAGCAGCATAAGACAATCGAGATTCTGTCTAGCGGCAACTTCAACACCGTGCACCGCCGCATGCAAGGAGGAGGTGGTAAGAACGGATACTACCACCACAACTATCATCCGCTTGGGGGCGAGGGCGGCACCACGCCCACACGTTCCGAGCACCAGAACATCTACAATCTCACCTACATCCATGTTGACATGGAGGCATCCAGTGACGCCGTTGGAGGAACGGCTGGATCGGCACCGGTGATCAAACCCTCGTTGCTGAGCAAGCCGAGCATTTCGATAACTCCGGCCCCGGCCTCAACGTCAACCACTGTCGACAGAGGAATGCCCCAGGCGGTTCGCTCCGTAGCTGCTCCGGTATCCGGTCCCGTTCTGCCGGCACCGGCAAGCCACGTCCGGAACATGTTTGCACCGCCACCGCTGGCAATGATTGGGGGCCACGCACTGCTCTCCCCGGTGACCACCACCACGCCCACCAAAATGATCAGCTGCGCCCAGCTGGACGAGGCCATAACGGCAGCGGCCGCCAGCGGCGACCAGTCAGCGACTAGTCCCAACTACAGCCAGGCAGTTCCCTTTATTATTCCGCCCCAGCAGCAGCAGCAGCCGCCGCACCTGATCCCGACCTGCAGCACGTCGCAGCCTCCGCCGCCTCCGCCACAGGTGTTCTTTCACTTCGCCGAGGGGTTCTGCAACCCGGGACAGGGCCACCAGGTGCCCCCCGCTCCCATGTGGACACATTCCAGGTCGCCTTGCTACCAGTCCTCCTACGGATCCAGCTGCAGCCTCAGCGGAAACGGAAACTCGCCCCACAACAAGGATGTGAATGCAGTTGGACTGCGGTCCGTCTCGCCCGCACTTTCCACTTCCTCGCTGGGTAGCGAATCCCATTGGAGTGGGACCAGCAGTCGGAGTCGGTACGTATGAAAACAAAATATTTATAATCACTTTTAAAGCATTGAGAATTTCAAACTGATCAAACTAAAAAAATTGTTATTTTGTAAATAAACAAACGTGCCAAAAATTACTCAAATGTTATTTATTGACACATTTTTATACCCTTGCAGAGGGTATTATAATTTTGGTCAAAAGTGTGCAACGCAGTGAAGGAGACATCTCCGACCCTATAAAGTATATATATTCTTGATCATGATCACCTCCTGAGTTGATATAAGCATGTCCGTCTGTCCGTCTGTCTGTCCGTCTGTCTGTGCGTCTGTCTGTTTCTACGCGAACTAGTCTCTCAGATTTAAATATATCGAGTTGAAACTTTGCACACACCCTTTTTTCCTTTGCACGCAGTATATAAGTCGGAATGGCCGGGATCGGCCGACTATATCCTATAGCTGCCAAATAACTGATTGATCGGAAATGCCATAACTTTGGTGTTTGTTAAGTTAGGAAGTTGGGTTTTCCTATGGGTTTTATATGTGGCCAATCAATCTGACCTACCAAATTGCATAAGGATCGGCCGACTATATCCTATAGCCGCCATATAACTGATTGATCGGAAATGCCATAACTTTGGTGTTTGTAAAGTTAGGAAGTTGGGATTTTCTATGGGTTTTATATTTGGCCAATCAATCTGACCTACCAAATTTCAAAAGGATCAGCCGACAATATCCTATAGCTGCCATGTAACTGAACGATTGGAAATGCCATAACTTTGGTGTTTTTGAAGCTAGGAAGTTGGGATTTTTTATGAGTATTAAGAATGCATAATTTTGGAGAATATAATTTACAGAATATTCTGCAAGGGTATATCAACTTCGGATCCGCCCGAAGTTAGCTTTCCTTTCGTGTTCAATATAATTTAAAGATTTATATTATATATATATTTCTCAATATATTTTAAAGATATATATTATATATATGTTTTTCAATATAATTTAAAGATATATATTATATTCCTCTCTTGTCGACTGAAATAATTCACCCTATGATTCCAAATCTTAAAGTCAAAGTCATAATCATTGCCATTTTTCTTTTCTTTTGTAAAACTAAACCAATCCTACATTTATCTTCCCAGAATATTGACGGATTTCGCAATTTGTATTTTTAGCTTGGGCCATGGAGGCCACCTTTCCATTTCACCCACTCCCAGCGCTGTAGGATCTGCCCAGTTGTCGCCGCATCTGCCCGAGATGAGTGTTCAACATCCGCTGCACCATCAACACCCTCCCCCGCTGGTCAATCACCACCCACATGGGCAGCTAAACGGACATGCGATGGCCCCCTATGTCCCGCACCGCCCACATCCACCTCCGCCAGTCACATCGCCGAATCCGGCACCAGGTGCCACGGCAGGAGGACCCTGGTACGAGCTGGTCCTGCCCCCCGATCGCTACTTGGCCCAAGCTCGGAACGTGGAGGTGGCCCTCCAGCCGGAGAAGCTGATCTGCATGTGCAAGTACGACAACCTGTCTGCTGAAATCTGGAAAAGATTCCGGGGAGCCCAGCAGACGCACAAGAAGTTCAAGCTAAAGATGCGTCTCTGGCGGTACCTGTTCCTTTGGATGAACGTAAGTTAAAGTCATGTTTGCGATGAAAAAGAGGTTTTCTTATAAATTTATCTACAAAAAACTTCTTTGAGATATATAAAATTACCGAAAATAAGTGCACTTTTTTCTTCTTTTCCACCACTTGGGGTTTTATTCATATCTCACAATATCGGTTATTATGTACATAGTTATTTCTTTCTGGACCATAAACATATTTACGCTTTGTCACAATTATTTATATAATAGCCCACAATAATGATTGAAGTTACTGGATGAAGCTTTACAAATCTCGAAAGCTCACAGTTTTATAATCCTTCGCCCTAGGTGTTGATTAAAAAAAAAACATTAAAAGATTTGATTGAATAGCCAAAATGAAACTGAGTCATAAATATAATTACCTAAAATAAATTAGGAAATAATTTAGAATTGTATCTTTGTAACACCTTCAATCTGTGCAATTGCAGCAACCGATGTTCGAGCGGTATCGCATCTGCTTGGTGGGGTCGACCATCACGGGCTTCGGGACGGACTCCTCTGACATCGACATGTGCCTGCTGCCCGAGCAGGGATTGCACCCCAACCAGCATCAGTACCAGCACCACCACCAGCACCACTACCACAACGAGAAGCGGACGGAGGCTCTGATCATTCTCACCATGTTCAACGCGGTGTTGAAGGACACGGGTAAGGAAAGCGGGTTGGCATGCTCTCCAACAGAGTGACTCTCTTTTGCAGAGGTTTTCCAGGACTTCAATCTGATTGAGGCGCGGGTGCCGATCCTGCGCTTTAAGGACATCACCAATGGGATCGAAGTCGATCTGAACTTCAACAACTGCGTGGGTATTAAAAACACCTATCTGCTGCAGCTTTATGCCCAACGTAAGCAATATGATATGGTTATTTGGAGGAAAACCTTTTCTACGCTATCTTATTTATATATATTCTTCTTGTGTTTGTCCCCAAAATCGTCTTAAACAGCTGAACCAGTTATGAGTAAATTTGGTGTATGTTTGGCTGCGAGCATTTCTTCTATGAGGATATTGGTGAAAAGTCAAACACAGATACACAGAAGCCGTAAATTTGAGCGATAATATGTATATTCTTAGACTGTTTATTGTATAACATTATTTATTAAATTGTAAGCTTTACCAAATTGGTTTAAATTATCATTGAATAACTATCACCGTAATCGTTCTTATGATAAAACTCAAACTCATCAATAAACAAAATCATGTTATAATTCCGTGCTACAGATATCCATTGCAAAAAACGTCAAAACGATTACGTATGTGGGTTTAAAGAGATTTATTGGGAAAAATGTATTTTCATATTTTATTTTTATCAAACTCTTACGAAAACGTTCCCTGATTTTCGAGAAGCGGCTTACTTAGTTATATTACTCTCATTACTTTTATTATTTAGTTTACTTGCAAGAAGTAATTCATTCATTACTAATTATCTGAATAAAATAATACGAATTTCTTTAAATTTCAGTAGTGGTCCTTAAATATATTGAATTGGTTTGTTTATTGTTAAAAATTTGTTGTTTATGTGATGGTCAAATGTGTTTTTCTTGATTGTAATTGTATTAATTCATTATCATTACTTCTGTTTTGTTAAGTCTATCGAACCTATTACATGTAAAAAATCCAAGTACTTAGTTTGTTATGCGGAACTTACCTTAACATTTAATATGATGTTTTAGTGGATTGGCGGACACGACCGTTGGTGGTGGTTGTGAAGCTCTGGGCGCAGTACCACGACATCAACGACGCCAAGCGCATGACCATTTCCAGCTACTCGCTGGTGCTCATGGTGCTGCACTACCTGCAACACGCCTGCGTGCCGCACGTCCTGCCCTGCCTGCACACTCTGTATCCGGAGAAGTTCCAGCTGGGGCAACAGGACTGCCTGGACCTGGACCTCATCGAACCGATCGAGCCCTACCAGGCGATGAACACCCAGACGCTCGGCGAGCACCTACTTGGCTTCTTTAAGTACTACAGCAGCTTTGAGTGAGTCCTGCCCGTGATCCGTAACCCCAATCAAGACCTCATCGATTGCCTCGCTGCAGCTTTCGGAACTTTGCCATCTCCATACGCACCGGCGGTGTCCTGCCGGTGGCCACATGTCGCATGGCCAAGAGCCCCAAGAACGACGTCTACCAGTGGAAGGAGCTCAACATCGAGGAGCCCTTCGATCTGTCCAACACGGCGCGCTCCGTCTACGATTGTGCCACCTTCGAGCGGGTAAAGGCCGTTTTTTTGGCTTCGGCGCGACGCCTCGACCATACTCTCGACCTGGCCACCATCTTCCGGCCCATCCATCATGCACCAGAGAGCTTTTCCCAACTGCAGTTCGACCAGCAGCTGCACTACCCGATTCCCAGTCAGCCCCGCGTTTCAGGTGGTGTCGCTCCGGTGTCCACCAAATTGACCCCAGATGTAGCCACGACCTTTGCCGAACCCACTGCGGCGCATGTCGCCTGATTGGAACAGATAAAATGCTTGATTGTCCAGGTCGGTAGAGGTCCTGAATCAGTTTTCGTTTATTTTTTGTAGCCATCCATATATAGCCATAAACAAATCTCTTTCAGGTAATTTCCAAAACATGAAGATAAAGATAAATAATATGTCCCACAATGTTAAATTAGAACAAGAAATCTTGTAAAATGAAATTCGAAAAATCCGAAATTACAAAAGATTAGTGTGAAAACCCGGTTGAAATAGAATTTCAAACAAACTTTAATGCATTCTTATCTTGTTAAATGTTGCTTTATTCATTTACTTATACTTTTATAAACTCAAAATGTTTTATCGGATTTCATTACTTATTGTAAACATTCACGGAGGTGTGCGATGTTCGTCCCTCCTGTGGCGTGTATGTATCTCTTTGAAAAACAAAATGTCACCCGAAAATGTAAACCCAAGTTCTGTAAAATAAAACAAAAAATGCAAACCCCGCGAATATAAAGGCCATCCTCTTCATTTCCATTTGACTTTTTCGGTTTTAACATAATTTTAATATTGGAAATTGCATTCCTAAAAGAAATTTGTTTAGCCAAAAGTATGTTTATTTAATTGTTTTAATAGAAGAAGGTTACTTAATCCCTTTCGTCCAGCGAATGGCTTTATTTCTAATTTGTCGCACCAATTTTATAGAGGTTAAAAACATTTTTATTCTAGAAAATATGTTACACCCTCGTCAAGTAAATACGCAACTTCCCTTATTTGTTTTTCGCATGGGAAAACTTAAATTCTTTATTAAGAATTTCAAAAAAAATGTTTCATTTTCTTGAATCAAAGAGTTTGCGTGGGGAAACAATTAACTCACAATATATAGAAAAAATATACCATTTTCATATCGTTTTAAAAACAATTAACAGGCATCTGTAACTGCATTAATATTAATTAATATTAACCTTTTCTGATCATAATCCTCCTTTTTTTCGGTTCGGTATGTTTATTACTGTGTGTGTGGTTGTATTTAAGGTCGGAAAATCGCAACGCGTTTCCTTTATCAATCATCCGATTTCCAATCTGCGCTGGAAAGTTGCATCCGCTTTGGGGGCGCCAGCGTTCCCGTGCGATTAAAAATTGTGTTTTCATATTTTTGAATTTGATTTTGTTTCGTCTTGATTTTTTTGTTTGGTTTTTTTTTTTGTGTGTTTGTTAGGATAACAAATGCATACAGAAATCAAAAGAGTCCAAAAGTTTACGAAATGTACAACGGTGAGCATGGGGTCGGTGTGAGTAAACCGTTTGGGGAATAAGGTTAGAACAGGAGCAAAAGATTGGCCGCTGCACTGGAGGCCAGAAGAAGGTTGGAAGGTAAGCCACTTGGTGAATACGTGTCCTGGGCGGGAGTGGTTGCGTTTGCGTTTAAGGCTCCGGCTGCGAATCCTGGTTGGCAATACAAAGGAAACGTGTCGAGAAGTTGTCCATCGTCGTTTCAAGGGCATCTGGTGTGGCGCCTTGCTGGCTGGTTGGCTCATTCGTGGGCGCACTCCTTCGGAGCGCACTCGTGGCCAAGTGGCCAGTGGCCAGTCGCCTGGCCATGACTTCATGGCCCGCGGCGTTTTGGGAACATCTGCGTGGTTCAGTGGCTGCAGTGCATCCTGGCAGCCTACACTGATGTGCTCTCGATCTCTCGACATTTCTCCGCCTCCGAAACTCACTCCTCATCTCGCCATCTCCGTCTCTCTCACTGTCTCGTCCCGCCGTCTTCAATGTCCCCCTCGTACTCATGTTCCTAGGTCGCGCTGTTTCCCGCATCTGTCGTTGTTCCCGTGATAGTCCTCTTTGCTTGGTTCCTGCTGCCTACTGATGCTACTCCTTGATGATGACTTCAAAGTTGAGTTTGTTGTTGTTTCGTTTGGGTTGCTTGTAATCGTTTGTAGTTGGTGCACCTCCAGCCGGATTCTCAATAAGGCTGTGAGAACTGGTTCAAACTGCGTTCGCCCGACTGCAACACACAAAGAAATCAATGAGGATGGGAATTACTTGGCTTGGTTGGTTGCAAGGTGTATACAAAAACAAAAAAGGACGCCTAATAGGTCTGACAACAAATTCGTTACCTTTCCAAAAATTGTTCCTGTTTCAGAACGTTAATATTTACATAGGTATATATTTTTTAATTATGGAGATACTGATCAAGAATATACTAATCATAAATGTGTGATTAACTGCGTTACAAACGTCTGACAAAAACTTTAATACCCTCTGAAGCAAATAAATAACGAATCCAAATTATTTCTACCGACCATAACAAGAGAGAACGCTATAGTCGAGTGCCTCGACTATTAGATACCCGTTACTCAGTTAAACAACTTAATATAAATAATTAATTAATTAATTCTTGTAATAAATAGCGAATAGCTTTCTTTGAAAGGAGTTATCTTTGCCAGGCAATTGCAACTGTGTACAATGTAAATACATACATATGTATGCTTACATACATACACACATACGCCATTGTTTGACTCAGACCTCCAATTTGGCTAACTTGATTTGATTTGCATAGTTCTTGGGATATAGTTCGGTATTGACAAATGAAAACCATCGCAATTTCCTTTAATAGAAATCCTTATCGAGAATTAACGTTGACTCTGTTGAGCACCTTGGCCAGCTGTTCCAAAGTCATCCGTTTGATGGCGCTATTGTATTGCGCCATCTACCCCAAGACATTGGTACCACGGGCCATGAAAGGCGGAAATTTAGGCGCTAGCCAGGCTTAAGGCGTTAGAGTGGGCGTGGCAAACTTTTATTAGGCCAATCGATAGGTATTGACGAAACAAATACATTTCAATTAAAATTTTCATAATAGCATCAAAACTGTGGCCACAACTTGTGGCTTGTGGGCGTCAGAGACGGACATGGCTAGATCACTCGGCTAGTGATCCTGAACAAGAATAAATATACTTTATAGGGTCGGAAACTCTTCCTTCCTCCTGTTACATACTTTTGCACGAATACAATATACCCTTTTACTCTACGAGTAACGGGTATAAAAAGTTGCCTAAAGTTATCGGCCTGAAATAAAGAGTTTATACACCGCAACAATTGGAATACTCACCACGTTGAAGGCCACATCCTGGGAGAGCAAACCATCCATTTGCGATATTTGCCCAAAGTCCTGCGAAAGCTCCGGCTGCTGGGAAAGAGCGAATCCGCTGGGCTGCGTCATTTGCAGCGACAAAGGTGCCGGCTGCTGACTGAATGGGGTGGTGGCGTTTCCCGTGCTCATCTGTCCGCCAAGACCTCCTGCCGTCGGTCCTCCACCCACCTGGCCAACCGTTGCACGCGATTTTACCGGCTTCTGGGTCTTCTTACTTCCAGCTAACGAGGCTGCTCCACCTCCATTTCCACCTCCACCTCCAGCGACTGCAACTCCCGCATTAGCCACAGAAGAGAAGTTACCCGACTGCTGTTGCTGCTGCATTGCCCGATTCTGCTTGGCGGCCATGATCGCCTGCTGGTGCTGGTTGTAGAACCGCGGTGGAAGATTGCTCATGTTCATGAACATGCCAACGGGTACCGGCATGTTGCCCAGAGCTGCCGCACCGTGCTCGCTGGATATGTAACCAATGGAGTCGTGGTGCAGGTGAGCAGCCGCCCAGCTGGGTCCCGTGCCGCCGGCGCCCCCGAAGTTGTTGTTGGTACCCGCAGAACCGTTTCCGCCCGTGCCGAGGCCGAAGCCCATCATTGCGTTGGAGCTAGGAGCACCATAGCCAAGGGGCGAGCCGCCGTAGGGACCGCCGCCGAACTGGCCGCCATTCATGGTCTGACCGGGCATCTGGCGGCCTTGGCCATAGCCGCCGCTCCGATCGTAAATGGAGCCCGGAACCATCACCTCCTTGGCATCGGCTATCATGGTGGACATGAAGTGCGCACCAATGTTCATGCTGTTAACAAGCTTCTTGGGCTTCTGGAAGTGGATGAGCGACTCCTTGAGGTTGTTTAGCGACCCTTCGACGAGCACCTTACGGTCCTTGTAGAAGTTGAGCAGGTGGTTCCAAAGCTGCTGCTTGGCCAGCACCTTGGGATTGCCCACGATAATGATGCCGTACTTGGCCCGAGTAAGGGCCACATTGAGACGTCGCGGATCGTTGAGGAACCCGATGCCCTGGCGCTCGTTGGAGCGCACGCACGACATGATGATGATATCCTTCTCGCGGCCCTGGAACGCATCAACGCTGGCGATTTCGATCTCCTGGTAGAGTCGCGAGTGCAGGCTGCCCTGGTATTGCATGTACTGCACAAGGTACGCGCGCTGACCTTCGTAAGGCGTGATGATTCCAATTTGTTCCGGTTTGATACCCGCCTTGAGGAATCGCGTCGTGATCTTTTCCACGTTAGCCGCCTCTGTGCGGTTAAGGAACGAGGTTCCGGAGCCAGCGATCTCCTCCTGGCCCTGCGTGACCAAGAAGAACATTGGTCTCTCTGGCTGTGGCCACGGAAAGTCCAGTTTAAGGCGACGATCTTCCGCGCAGACGCCGTTCTGCAGCGAGCCCTCGTAAAAGAAGTTGGACGGGAACTGGGACAGCTCGGGGTGCATGCGGTACTGCACCTCCAGTCGGAACGGACGGATGCCCAGGACCACTAGGCGCTCGAACAGACTTTGCGAAAGGCCGGCACGGGCCGCCTTTTTGCACATGACCACCGGTCCCAGCTGGCAGTGGTCGCCCACGAGGATCAGCTGCTTGGCGCCCAGCACCACCGGCACCATACATTCTGGCTCCGTCGACTGCATTGACTCGTCGATCAGGATAGAAGTGAACTTGATGCGCGACAGCCGGCCATCTCCGGCGCCCACGCATGTGCAGCAGATGACGTCGGCCGCCTCCAGAAGCTGGTTCTCGGTGCCGCGCTTGAGGCTGCGGTAGCGCTTTTCGTCTGCGGAGCTCAGCTCGCCGGTCTCGTCCTTCAGTTGCTGAAGCTTCTTCAGCTCCGAGTTGGTCTCCATGTTGCGGATTTGGTTGTGCAGCGCCAGGAAGCTGACAGGGCTATCTATGGCCTCGCGGCTCTTGGCGCATACACGGACCACTTTAAGGTTTGTGCGGTGGATCTTCTCCGTTAGCTGGTCCACGGCCGTGTTGCTAGGCGCACACACCAGCACTGTGCCGCCGTGCTGCTTCACCAGTTGGTACACGATGGTGGCCGAGGTCACCGTTTTTCCGGTTCCGGGCGGTCCCTGAATAAGCGAAAGCGGACGCTGGAGCGCGTGCTTCACAGCATACACCTGGCTGCGATTCAGGTCTGGCAGATGCGGAGCGCTATAGAGCTTGGGCTGCGAGCCCCTGAACAGCACCTCGTCGTTAGCATCTGGTCGGCCGTGGCCCAACAGACGCGAGTAGATGTAGTTGGATACCGAGTTGCGGTCCATAGCAAAATTGCGCAGGGCACGCGTCATGCGGTCAAAGGAGGTGCACTTCCAGATGAAGTCCACCGAAAAGTTGCTAGTGCATTTAACGGGAGCGTTTGAAGAGGTCTTTAGCTCGAGGCCGACGTCATCGCCAAAATTGTCCGGTACCTTAATCACGTGTCCGATCTCGTTCCACGGATTGTACAGCTCGCCCACGTAGCGCAGGCGCAGCTCGTCGCCGTGCATCAGCTTCATATCCGAGTCGGTCTTAGCAAGCGTGAAGTAGGCTATGGTTTTCTTGTTGAGGCCCACGTCCCAGCGCACCTCGATGTTTTCTTGGGTGGCCGACTCCTTCAGCTTCTTGTCGTAGTCAGCCTCAAGGCGAACCAGCGGCCCGAACGTCTTTTCGTACTGGTAGCCGTCTTCGTAGCGCAGCAGCACCTGGGCGGGCTCCGAGTCGATACCCGGCTTCTCCAGATCCTGGAACGTCGCCTCGATATTGTCCTTCCACAGTTCTTCCAACTTGTTGATCTGGGCGGCCGAGATTTGGCGCGCCCGGAGCTGACCCTGTTCGCTGGGCTGCTTCACCAACCAGGGCAAAAAGCACCGGTCGGCAATCAGGGGCTTCCACTGATCCTGGTCCCAGTTCATGTCCTTCAGCGAATTCTGGGCGGCGCATGGCTGCCGGCAGAGCAGCACGACAACAGAGTCGGCCTTGGCAGGGATGAAGCCCAGCACGAAGACATTGCGCACGCCACACGAGTAGCACTCGAGGATGGTTTCGCCCAGGGGTCCTTCGCCGTGCAGGGTCACCTCGCGATGCTTCGCCCGCACCAAATGGTTGATGATATGGGAGCCGGAAGTGCTGCCGCGTCCGTTGCAGAACCACTTGCGGCAATTGTTGCACATGACCACCGTGGCCGGGTCGTGGATGCCGCAGTATTTGCACGCATGAGCGGGTAGCTCCTTCACGTACGAGCTACCGGCCTCGTCGTCCTCTTCCTCGAACTGCAGGTCAGCCAGATCGTTGGTGATACTGGCCAATCGTGGATGCGGGTCGCCTCCAGATCGGCGCGGCTGTGGGAGGGAGGAAAGACAGGTGGATTAGCTGTAGTGGCTATTGGGCCATTCGTCATGGGCACAAACTCACGTGTAGCTCCAGCTGATCGCCCTGTGTCTGGCTCTGCGAGGTGGAGGGCATGGTAAAGTCGCGGTAATCGTACTGCGTCGGCTGCGTGTCCGCTCCTGGCAGCAGCTCGTTGTCGTCCATGTCCAAAAACGAGAGCGCCGAGCTGGGCGCGTACGTGTCCACGCTCATGGCGCCTGTGCCTCAGCCAAGGTTGTTGATTTTGTTGGGATTCTGCCTGGATCTGGATGTGGGTCTTAATACAGATCGCTGGATCGCCACTTCACTACTACTACTCACTTTCAGTTCCCGCCCGAACACGATTCGCTTGCTCCAGAGTATGCTGATTTCTGCTATTTCCCAGGCGGAATAGAGCGTGTCCGAGATGGTTATGGTTATCCGTGTGCGTTTGGCGCGTTCCGATTTCAGAAGCCTGCCGGTTGCCGCTTTTTCGAAACCGCGGCTCTTGCGTGTTCTGAATCAAGTCCGTTCGAGAGTCTCACGTTCGAGAGGCTCACATAGGATAGAAAAAAGGAAAGAATTGTCGCTTGTCCAACAAATTTGCCCGGCCTGCTGCGATAGAGCTGGAACAAAATTCGATATTTATTCGATACTATCGATAATTTGCAGGAAGAATTCGAAATATATGAAATGTGTTTTTAAGATTGGTTTTCAAAAAAGAAAGTGCAGTCGCGCAATTTTAGTTCAAATTAGGTATAAAGCGCTAAAAATTAGCCGCCGCCCAGTTACTCTGTCGCAGTATATTTTATTCTTTTCTGTTTTTCTCGAAACTACTTATTTTGGACATGATATCTTCAAGTACACCGAATACATTATCTATCGCTCTCGCAATATTTTATTCTTCGGTTTAATGTTTTGCACCCAGCCGCCTAAAATAGTGCCTTGAAAAGTCTTATTGTGCGGCAGACGCCGCTATTTCCATCTCTTTCTAGCACATGCATTTCCAAAGAAGGGCATAGTAGATAGTAGCATTTTTACATATGTATGTCCTCTTCTTATTCCGTACCCTGTCTGACAGCTGACAAGCAATGCCTAAAATTCATCTATTCTGTAACGCAACAGTACAGGAAATGCCAAAAAATGTAAATTTAAACTAAAAACTTTAAACATAGTTTAATCGATGGTTTTCACCAATAAAATAATCGAAAGAATCACATCGGTGATTTTCCATCCCCAAGCTGCGTTTAGTGTGACCGCGTCAATGGCTTCCAAAAAATACACCGAAGCTTTGAACGATATACCACACATATACCAAAAATATAGCAATTTAAACCTGTTTCCACTGGCACATAGTTTCAAATTTTGCTATATCCCGCCATAATTATAAAACATCGTCGTTACGATACGAAATACATGTGGTCTTTTTGAATATTTTAATACGTGCTCAGTTTTTGTGTGTTCGTGTGAAGTTAAAATCACTCATAAATGTGTACGGTTAAAATGTATTCATCCTAAAACATATATTTTAAAAATATCTTACAGTTTTATTTGGAACGTTTTATGATTTAGTGAACAACCTTAAATAAGTGGAAGATTTTTGACTTAAAATTAACTTACCGGCTCACTGTGCAGAAAACTGCCAGGTAAAATACAGAAGGATTTCATCTCTGTTTCTTATCTTTATTTGATCCCGTGACAATGCGTCTACAGAGATATCCAAATATATTTTTCTCTCTCTTACTCATCACGTTTATCAAACAAATTAATGAATTATTTTTTTGGAGACAACATTTTAAAAAATAAAATAATAGTTGCACACCATTTGCAATTGCTATATATTGCTATACCCGAGCAGAGAGTAGTTATTTTATATTCCATTGATTCCATTTTGCGGTTTGCTCGCCTCTTGCTTAAATGTATCCTGGGGTAAAGTCGCAAATTTAAAAAATGTCAATGCCAATGTCAACTAGTAATCTAAAAACTTGCAATGAGAGCAGCTCTTAATCTCCATAACAAAAATAAAAACAAAACGTACTTTGTTAGTGGGTATATTTATTTATAATTTATTTCAAGTGTTTTAGGTTAGACACATTTGTGTAAGGCTTGCCTAACCAAAAAGCGAATTATATATGTAAGTTTGTCTATTTGCGTATTATCATTATTTATCAATTAAACTTAAAGTATATGTCTTGGACGGATTAGTACTATGTTACGAAAAAATTGATAATCATGAGAAAGTATTGTGTGATCCTTTGAAAGGAATCCCATTGAGGCCCCGTATATTATCGATCTGTATGTCTTTGTTTCATTAGGATACTGTTGCAGCTTTCCGTCCCGAACATTTAGCCTACTCGTATTTAATTCCAATATATATGAATCAGGAAGACGTTGCATTCGGAAACACTATTCTGTAGTAATACTTTTATTTCAAACCTGTGTATCTATTCCACCCAGAGAGTATATTTCAAAAGTAATGATCTTCGAATCTGGTCAAAATCGTGTGCATGTGGCAGTTTGATCTTTGTATATATACATATATACATTTGTAACTAGAAAATAGAATGTTAGCATTCGCCATGTATTAGAATAGTTATTATATTAGAGAGTATAAAAGGGCTTCATGTTGTGACTGCTCATACAAATGTCCTATAAAAAAAAAACGACGACAACTCGTTCACCTAAAGAACACTTTTTACTAAATTTAAAACATTCACATTCTATATTTTTATTATCTATCTCGTTCTTTTCTATTGAACATGTTTGTTTAAATGCGAAATTTCTGTTGGGAGTTCAGAACACGAGAATCGAATGGAGTTGCCATTTTCTTACTACTTCCATTAAGCTTGGAGTTTAAATGCCCCATCGGTTAGTACCCTTCGCAAATTAATAATATATCAGAAAAGTCGAGCTTCAAAAAGTGAGAACAAGAGCAGGCCCAAAATGCTGGTAGGTATTCCTCTCGTCCGTTCTGATTATCGTCCATCAACTTCATCCGCTTCAAACTGACGGTTAAGTTTTGTTTTTATAGTGGCTAACTTTGTCAGGCAATTGTAATTGGCACGTTTGTTAATTATTGTAAGGTTATGTACTTATACGACCCATTAATGCAAATGAAATATAAGGGGCATTCGTGAAACCGGCTGAATTGGCCCTCCTTCCTGATGAGGCTGGTGGCTGCAGCAGTTTCCGGAACACACATCTTTAACATAGAGTTCAACACTGAAACCCCGTTTCGTGCTTCGTCGATTGTTAATTAGAGGGACTTGTCCTGCAATCTTTCTACCACTTCCTCGGCGGCAGGGGCATCTCCTTCTCGGCGTGGTAGACCCTTCGGTGGGTCTCCACGTACTCACTCTGCGTCTGGGTCTGGGCCAGAACGCGTTCGCCGGATCTTCCAGAGGCCAAAGCCAGGTGAGTCGACGGCAGGGGCTGGAATGGGTGAGTATAAGCGATGATTAATAAATGTATATTTATTGCTTTGTATATATATTGCTATGCTCTAATGTACCTCACCTTTTACAGAAATTTGGAAAATATATTTTCCAAGACATGAAATTTTCAAATTATCATTTTCAAATTACAGTTCTACAATATTTGAATAATTGTGTATAAACCAATTGGTCTCGCTCCATGTTTGAATGTTTTAGTAGTAAACTTTGTTTGATAAATTAGTCAAGAATGTTTGGAATAAAGGACAAAACCTTTTGATAAACAAATCCCTTAAAAAACGTTGATTAAAAATAAACACTTTTTATATATCCCGATCGATTTCTTTAACGATATTTTAAAAATTGCAGATCTTGCTAAAAGTCTCTACACCCTGGCTGAGTTCTCTGAGATCTTGTCAATTTTAAACTTGTTAAACTGACGTTTTAGATAACAGAAAAACTTTAAAATTAAAGTTACGAAAAAAATGATTTTGATTGACTCAAAATGATCGGATCAATACTTTCGAAGATATAAAGGTTTTTTTTGGAAGTTGCGCCTTTCAGCCCATTTAGACTGATTTATCTCAGTTCAATTGGGTTTTTCTTGAAACTTTTCTTAAATTTTGTTAAACCTATTCAATTTTACAACATGTTAAGAATTAAGATTTAAGAATTCAGGGATTGTAAAAATTAAGAACGAAACACTTTTTTTTTTGAAATACTAAACTAACCACTCAAAATCAGAAGAATTTCTAAACATTAGAGACCTAGAAAAGCAGTTTCGGGATGCCCGATCTCAAATTTCTGATCCCCAATCTTCGATTCCCGATCTCTGATCCCCGATTTACGATCTCCGATCCCTGATCCCCGATTTACGATCTCCGATCAACGATCCCCGATGTACGATCTCCGATCTCTGATCCCCGATTTACGATCTTCGATCTCTGATCCCCGATTTACGTTCTCAGATCTCCGATCCCCGATCTCCGATACCCAGTCCCCAATCGTTACCTGGCGGGCCCGGCGAGTGCGTGGAGTGCCCTCCGGGGAGGAGACCTCCATCTCGTCGGGGGCGGTCCAGTGCTCGGTGAACTCGCTGGCGGATCGGGCCAGGGAGGGATGGCTGAGGGAGCGGTGGAAGGAGCGCCGGTCGTCGTCGTCGTAGTAGTGCATCCGGTAGGTGCTGCTGGCGTCGCTCGCGTTGTCCGGATGGTCCACCTGGGGGCGCCCGAAGTCGACGGTCACCTCGGACATGGAGCGGAAGTCGTTGTGGTCGGTCTGGTAGGAAGTGCGCGAGCTGCGGCGCGAGCGCTGCAGGTTGAAGGGTCCGCCGGGTCCTCCGGCTCCAGGTCCTCCGACGAAGATGCCGGGCATGCCCGGGTCGTTGCGAATGGTGCGCACACTGGAGCCACCGTCGCTGTCGTACTCGTAGAGCGTGGGCAGGGAACTGCGGCGCGAGCGGGTGTCCCAGGGCTGTGGCGAGGCCTTCTTGCCGCGGCGCGGTGTCCGCAGCTCCACGTCGGGATCGTCGTCGCCGGGTGGGGCCAGGATGCGGATGATGACGTCCCAGGTCTGCGGCTCGAACATCCGCTCGTAGCGCGTGTCCTGGCGGATGCGCTCGAAGTCCTCGCGCACCACCGCCTCAGTGAGCATGGTGCGCAGCGAGGACTGCGTCGTGATGATCTCCTTCCACTTGGCCCGGTCGTCGTAGCTCAGGTTGTGCACCGAGCTGGCGTCGTCGCCGCCAATCTCCGACAGCTCCGGCTCCTCCAGGATGCGGATGAGCACGTCCCAGTTGGGCACGTCCTTGTCCTGCGGCGGCACCTCGATCGGCTTCATGTTGCCCACCAGCTCGGGGCTGGTCAGCTTCAGCTTGTTGTCGTGGATCTGGGCCGGCAGCTCCGCCGGCGGCAGGCTCAGCTCGCTGCGCTCCATCTTGGGCGTGAGGGTCAGCCCGGAGGCGCTGGAGATGTCCGAGAAGTTCTCCCAGAGCTGCTGCTCCCGGTCGCTGGGATAGTTGCGCACCCGCACATCGAACTTGGGATCAACCGGCGGCGGCGGCGGCGGGAGTGGTGCCCGCGGCTTGCTCTTGTACTCGGTGACCCGCCGCTTGTGGCTCTCGATGTCCTCGATGGTCTTCTTCTCGGTGACCGTCCGCAGGTAGACGTCGTCCACCGTGTGCGAGGTCACCGGCGGCTGCACGGCCGGCACGAACTCGTCCTCGTAGTAGTGCATCGTGTCCACGGTCATGTCCGGCACCTCGGACGACAGGTCGGTGATCTCGCTGGGCGCCGGTCCGTCGGTGTAGTCCGACCAGGTCTCCGGCCGTCCGTCCACCACCTCGTGGTGGGTGCGCGTGTACACGGAGAACTTCGGCTCGGCCACCGCCGGCGGCGGCAGCGGGATCGAGTGGGGCACCTGCGGCGCCGGATGGAGCTCGGGAACGTAGGTGAACTGCGAGTGCATCGTCTCCACGTGCGGCGGCAGCGAGTCGAGGGTGAGGACGCTCTCGCGGTCCTCGTAGGCCTCCATGATGGTCGACAGGTTGTTGCGGTCCGGACGCAGCGTGGCCACGCTCTCCGTGTCCGAGGTGACCGGCGAGGGCGGCGGCGGGGGCGACTTCTTCACCCGCACCTGCACATCGAACTTGGGCGAATCGGCGGCGCCGGCGGCGACGGCCTCCTGGAGGGGAATGGCGTGCCGGGTCACCGCCGTGGTGGTCATCACCGCATTGGCCGACGGCATCTCCTGGGCCGGCGCATAGTGGTCGCTGTAGATGCTCGAGGTCTCGTGGACGAAGGCGCGGTTCTCGAAGCTGCCCGCCGAGCTGAAGGGCAGCGAGCGCGTGTCGATCTCCTCGATCTCCGAGTGCGACTCGCTGGGGTAGTCCGAGGGGATGAGGGCCCCCTCGCTGCCCGATGAGCTGTAGACCGCCTGGAGGGCAGCGTGGGCGCGGGGGATCTTGACGCCCTCGAAGGCGCTGATGTTGCCCACGCTGCTGCCACTCAGCTTGGTGATCTCCGATCCGCTGCCCATGCTCATCGGCAGGCGACGCACCACCGGAATGGAGCGACTGCGCAGGCAGTAGTAGGAGACCGCCAGTCCCAGGAGCAGCAGGGTCAGGAACATGATGGCGCAGATGATCATCAGGATCTGGATGCTCTTCAGCGGCGGCTGCAGCACGGAGCTGGTGGCTATGGGGTTCAGGCTGTGGGAAAAACCAGGGTTAACATGCTTCCAATGTTCCAAATTGGGTCCTAAACATATCCATCCAACGACCAAAAAAATCTTCTAACATAATAGGCAAACCAAATTGATAATACTAGATATATCCTATCAATAGATACAACCTAAATAACAGCATGTTTATAACTTTATCGAGCCTGTTTAGTTTAATATAATACAAGAATATTAAGTTATAATTAAAACTGTATTTCATCCAATCAAATTTTGATTTGATTTGATTTTAGGACATAAATATTCTGATATTCTTTCCTTGGAATTAAGTAAGGAAATTTTAATCTGCAAACTTTCATGTTAGTCTATTTTCTATGTAACCTATGTTTATATTTTTTACACAAATGGTTAGAGTCCTTTTTAATGGGTGCTAAGAGGATTACATTTTATATTTAATTTAAATTAATTTTGCCTTGTTATTAGCAATCAGGTAACACAGTTTTTAATTAAGAACATTGTCTACGGCTTTTTATGCTAGTGAATGACTAAACCCTTTTCTTCTTGAATGCATCTAATAAGCTTTTCCTTTTTTAAAGTTCTAAATATGCACTTGGGAATTTCTAACGGAATGTTAGGGGGCTTACATTGGCGCCGGAAGGGCGGGCGGAAGCGAGGGCACGGGCGGCGGGTAGCGGCAGACTATCGTGATGATCTCGTCGCCGTCCATCTCCAGATTGGCGTGGAAGCGGACTATGATGTTGTTGGTGAACACACGGGTGGGATTCTGCAAGAAGACGTGGGTGGGGGTGGTTTAGCACCGGATTAGATCCAACCACAGGCTGTGGATTTGGGGCACCCACCTGTATGGTACCGCATCCTTTCAGCGGCAACTCGAGCCGGTAGCTAAGCGCTCCTTTTCCACTCACGCGGCACGCACTGCTGCGATCGTAGTCGGCCTGGATGATGCCATGGAACGGATCGTTGAACTTGAGGTCAACCTGTTGGCAAAAAACCATTGAATACTGGCCAAAGGAGGAGGTCACCCCCCGGGAAAGGCAATCACCTGCATGGAGCCTGCGGCACAGTTGAGAGCAGCCTTCGTTCGGTTCAGAAAGATCAGCGGACTGATGTCGTCCAGCTTGGTTACCTATGAAAAAAATAAGCACAGTATTTAAACCATGAGGGACCATGATGCCTGGTCTGCCATAAAATATTGTGTTGGACACACAAACCCAATTAACAATACCATTATTCTACAAAATAAAATAATGCAAGTCCGATTTTTCGTCAATGTAAATTGATTAGATCAATGTTTTAAGTGTAGGGCTAAGCGGTTTAAATAGGGTTGCCGTTTAAAAGTTTTATATTCACTATCTTTTGGATTTAAAGCATTAAATAACAATACCATTATTCTACAAAATAAAATAATGCAAGTCCGATTTTTCGTCAATTGATTAGATCTTTGTTTTGAGTTTATTAATAAACGGTTTAAATAGGGTTGCCGTTTAATAGTTAAATAATCTCTATCTTTTGGATTCAAAGCATGAAATAAATTAAAACAAGAGCCAAAACCGGTAACCGAAAGGCCAACTCATAATCGGGAATGAAAAAATATGAATCCGATTCTTATAAAACTGAATTAAAAAGTTACAATCAAGACATTTTCTAGCTCCAAAACCAACACATTCTCTAATATTTTTTACCCTGAGAAAGCCCATATTTAAATGCATATTTTTGAAATAGTTTGTAATGCAAATAATAAGAAATGGCCATGTCTTGCAGATTCAATCGCAAAGTAGGTGGCTGGTTCATGCATAGTCAGTGGGAATTTTCTGTCACGCTCGTGCTCCATTTCGCCCCAAAACAATGCCCTGTGAGTTTCCCTAGGATCTGTGGCACCTCTGGGTGCAACCGAACAGCCATTGTGAATTCGGATCCACTTCTGTGTTTGTAGGAAGTGCAGTCGCAAAAGCTAACGAGCTACTGATATAACACTAGCGTACCAGTAAAAATAGGCAAACGCTCGACAAACGCATTTATAGTTGACTGTTTTAGGTGCAGTTCACTAACAACAATTGAGGTGACGTTACTATTGGTCAATGAAATCATTTGGCTAGATCAGCAATGCAATGTTCCGATGTTGATATTCAAATCATTATTTACAAAAACATATATTTAATGGCTGTAATTAATTAGAACATTGAACTTTTCAGAGTAGCGTATAGGTGAGTATCCTCTAAAACGGCTATAGAATGTGATATCTTCTTTAAAATTCAAATCATTATTTACAAAGGCATATATAAAATGGCAGTAATTAATTTGAACATTGAACTTATAGAGTAGTGGGGGTAGTTAAGGAGTATCCTCTAAAGCGGTATGAACATAAAGCTTTGGAGATACATTTTCTCTGTATTATCTCCTTTGTGCGGTAAGATGGACTCTCCGACACTGACGGACGTTTAAGCGGATGAGCTTGGCTGATTGACTGATTGGAGGGCTAATGCTGAACTGAGTGGAAGTGGAAGTGCTTACCTTGCCGTCCAGGGTCGCCTCCTCGGGCAGTCCATTGGTGGTGTAGTTGCCGCTATCGCCGTGCTGCACGTAATTGGACTGGGCCACTGTCTGTCCGCTGAGGAGAAGCAGCAGGAGAGCGGCCAGCAGGCCGGGCCGTCCTCCATTGGCCCTAAATGGCCCCTGGTCCGAGTTCATTTTGCTTGCTAATTCCTCGATGGGCACTCCAAAGCCAGAAAAACAGCAAAATGGGTTTCGGGCTGTGAAAAAATACATAAAATTAGTGCCATAGACAAACGACCAATGATTGGACACTCACTAGTGAGTATTATAAAAAGAAAAAAATCACTGCACTAAGTTTTACAACCAAAAAGGAAAGCATTATAGCTGAGTATAAATACACATTTTCTACAGCTTTAAAATTATGTTAAGCAAAAACATTCTCAATTCATTACATATAATAAATCAATTCTTAAAACTTTTAGGGAAACTTGAAACATTTAGCTCTGGAATAATCGCATTTTTTGCTATATGTGTTTACATATATTGCTACTAATGTTAGTTGAACGAATTGCGGCAGAGTTTTGATAAGCATTTAACCTTTTTTTTACCAAAAGACTACTGTCTTAAAGGCTTAATATTCCACACTTCATTTCGATTGGACCTCGACAACATGGCGTATGAGTTACAAAATGAAATATGGCACAGTGCAACTTGGAAAAGAGTCAATGGTTTTATTTCCGTTTTAAAGACGATTTCTTGAAATATTTTTATTTTGTTGTTGTGTCCTAGCACTTGAATTACCAAAATAAAAACAATATAGCTTTAAATGATTTCCCCAATCAGGGACTCAAAGTGCAGCAGAAAGTCACGAAGGCATTTACAAAGTAGCGCTATCCAAAAATGTTCTGCCTTCGACAAAACAAACTCCAGCTCGCCTTTTGTGCTTGGCGGCCTTCTGTCAACGACCTTCGCCCCAAATATCTGACGCTCAACAACGAGATACGAAACTACAAAGATACATACGTGATTCATGTGGAGCCCAGCTTAGCTTTTACCAGAACCTATTTATCAAGCGGGTTTCGCTGGGACTTACATGTGTGTTCTAAAGTATCTTTTTTCGCGCTTTAAATATGGCTACGATGGACAGTCTTGGACCTCCGCTGATGGACAGATGTTCAATGCCAAGATTGATAGGTCACCCAACCCAGACTTGACGAGACCCCATGCAAACTACACTAGTTAGCAAAATACAAAATGATTTGAGTAGTTAAGGAAATGCTATGAAATATAAGATTTTCTGAGGCACAAATCTTATTTCTTATCTTTAGAGCTTGCTTTAGATTAACAATTAACAATTCTTTTAGTGGAAATATATAATAGTTTCCAGTCCACTTACACTTATTGCATAAATGCGTCGTGGTACACGCAATACAAAAGAGCCGATGTAGAAGAGGCTAGTAGAGGCTAGCAGATTTATATAGCCAGACACCTACGACAATTTTTCCATATTTGTCAGGCGCTCGCCTTGAAGCGGATCTCCCGTACCGCCTGCATTGCGACAAAGCCAAGCCAAAAGCCAGTTAAAGTCGGGCCAAGACGACGACGGCACAAGTATAGCAAAACCAGCACTGGCTAAAATGCTACTCGATATGAGCTTACCATTTTTTGCAAGAACGGGTTTTTAGACAGCCAGCCAGCCAGCCAGCCAACCAACCAACACACAGATTGGGATTTGGACTCAGATGGGCACTGGTTCAGATACAGATTGAAATACAGATACAAATATAGGGAAAGAGCTGTGGCACGTAGGAGCGCATTTTGGCCACAGCCCTGGCAAGGCAACCTTCTGGTGCACCTGGGCCAATCCTAATCCTGCTGCCGCTGCTCGAGCGAGCATTGCGAGTCGGTATCGCAGTGGAAATATGTACTTGTCAAGGTTGCTGTCACGTTTCAATAGACAAACCCCACTGTTATCATTCGAATGAGTCACGGATCTGGCTAAATGCGAAAAGAACTTGTTTTGCTTTTACCGGAAAGCCGCTTTATTACTGCTAACTTCAATCGGAACTTGCAAATATATTCTTAACTCTGAACTTTAAAAATGTTTTTTTATACTCTATATGCGCATATAAATTTTAAGGTTGCAGCTTTAGGAAGATTTATAAATGAATACAGATACAAATATTTTGCAGGGTCCTATGAGCCAACTTTGCTTAGGGCAGATGTTGACTCAAGTTTAAAAAATGCAATGATTCATTTGTGTCATATGATTTTTTTATTAAAAGGTAGATAGAGGGCTGTTGTAAGATACAAAATCAAAATTCTATCAGCGAAATCATTAATGTTATGTGTGTGTTTATAGAGGCTAAATGAAATTTACACAAACTTTGCCTTGGAAAAATAATTGATTTATAATTACAAATTATTCTATTGATGAATTCGGTTTTTGCATTTTAAATATTTGATAGACATAAATAAATAAAAGTAAATATATAAATATGTGTATATGAAAAATAAGTTTTATTACAAATCTTATAACCAGAACTCAAGATAGGAAATAAAATACGCATGAGCATGAGAAAACATTTTGAGGTACACCAAAAAAATATTTGCTATTGCAAATTTGTTGTGCGTAACTTTTCGAGCAAAATAAATTCAATTGCTCCGGAAAATCATTAAAGTTTTTATGAAGCATCGTTGTACTATTAACAAAAATAACAAATTGGTGTACCGGGAGTCGCGAAAACCTTAAAATTAATTGCATTAGTGTTCTTTCTCATGTAAAAAAGTCTCGACACACACAGCCAAGATCGATGTACATAAGCACACCTTCACTCATGTAGGTATGTAGGTATGTGGATACATACAGGTAGGTGAGTATCTTTTGTATGCAGCTTCACAGGCACACTCACACTCACACACAAGAAGGTATCTATAGATAGGTTCGCTTTGTCGCTCAGCGAGCTTAGCTCGGAAAAAACTGGTATTTTGACTTGTTGCTCGCTCTGTGTTTCAATCCACCCCTGGTCGCTCCGACTTACTCCACAATTCCGCCCCCTCATCACCCCCTCCAGATCCAAGCTATGGTTTAATGATTACGCGACGACTGAGAGTTGCTTAGGTATGGGTACCAGTTCAAATACGAATACACGGAAAAAAAAAGATGTTTGCATACCCTCGTTCGCAGTTTGTAACACGATATGCAATCATCTCCTTGCATTTAGGACATGCATACGGGAGAGGCCTGTAGGTTGGGTCGATCTTTAAGTTGGGACAGTCAACTTTCTTCAATTTTATCCACGAAAGGATTCTTTCAAGTTTCTAAGTTTCAAGTGTTACTACTTCTTTTCAAAAACTAAAATATATCAAAAACAGCCCTTAAATTTGGAATTTTTATAAATGGCGTCCGAAAAAAATATTAATTATTGGTTTTTATAGGTATGTCCATTTGGTGTATGTTTGCTTTCTTGTTTTAGTTGCTTGCAAAAATGCTGAAATTTGTATTTATCAATGCCAAAGGGGTAAAAATAAAAAAAATAATCAAAATTGTACATGCAAGTTTTATCTCTCAACAATACATTCAAAAAAATATATTTCTCAATTTAACCATTTTAAAACAGAAAATGTTTTTGCTTATTTTTGGCCATTTTTATGAGCTCTGCTTAAAGCCATGAAAAAAAATTATAAAAATTAGCAATAAAACAATTCGTTTGATAAGGTTTGGCACAACAAAAATGGGTTTCATAAGAATGTTTAACCAATTTCTAATTTAATATTATCAATGTTACGAGAAAAAAAAAAAAATTAAAAGAGCCCAGGGCCTTTTGCAATTTAATAAAAAGAATATAATATTTAAGAAGTAGACGAAATATAAATATTTTAAGCAACCTAAACCGATTTCAAGGAACCCAAATACTGGTTTCGGGCTGATTTTTCTTTGTTGTAGATAAATGAAAATCATGTGCCTCTGGATTTACATTATCTTCTTAGTCCAAATATGCAGTTTAACTTGCAGTAGAGATTTGTTGCCTCGTCAATTCGACACTCTACTATAATGTTCTTATTACTTGTTTCTTTGCGTGTACGTCCGGTATGTATCGCGAACTCAGGCTGCGCATGCGCTGTGCGCTTATTAAGCTGTACCTCTCTCTCCCTCTCCCCCTCTATCCCACTCACTCTTGCTCTTTTGCTCCTGGAGCGAGCTTGCCTCATCGGCATGCGTAAGCGTCAGAGTCAGTGCTCAAGCTCTGGAAAACAACAGCTTATAAGCCATAGCGGCGTTGCGACAACATTCCAACTGTGCGATACCCACGCACTAACCATGAATACCCATGTACCTATGTACCCATGTACCATCAGTACTTGATTGTACCTAGATTCTGGTTTGCACACGTTTTACCAAAACTCGAATATATTAAGTGAATATTATATTGAATACAATACATAGTTCTTCATCAACCATTTTTCGAACTTCCCTAGTTCGAAGACGTTATAACTTAAATAACCTTTCATAACATTAATAATTATAATGATTGTAAATACAACTAAAGTATATAATAATTCTATCACTCAAATATGTTTGGTGCCAGATGCTTCGATACGGTATAGTACCAATTATAAAAATCGCTTTGTGGGCGAGGGCAGATGCTTAAGTCTTCGATTTTAAGACAACTGTGAAATCCAGAATGATGGCTTCTTAAGCTCCTTAAAGTAATTCATTTATGTTCGGCTAATTGAAGTGCAGCATCCATCCACAGAAGGCAGACGTCACGATGACAATAAACAATAAACTTTTATGAAATTATCAAGGCGATGAGAACTCTCCTCACTGCCACACTTCCGCACACGGTCGAACACAATTGAATGGAACTTTCTCAGATCAGAATCAAAAGCAATTTATTCTGTCAGTGGATTACTGTACATTTTCTGGAGAAAGCCAAAGATCGGTTCTTTTGTAAATGCCCTGCTATCGGAAGCAGGGCGCCATAGTCCATTTGACGGCCCTGTCTAGCCCTCTAAATTCTTTACCTGCTTGTGGAATTACGATTCCAATCTCATTTGGTTAGTAATGCTAGTTCCGAGAATTCGATGCGATTGATGCCGACGGTGATTATATTCAATACCCAGAAAATTAAAGTCTCACACCTATGTCAATACTTTTTAGATGCATCACACATTTAAGTTTGTTTCGTATCAGCACAGTTGTACTTTGTAAGGTGCTCAATTTGAAATCGAAAACAATTATGTAAATGCTTTCTTGCGAAGGTTGTTGATTAAAGTGATGAGCACGGGAACCCGAGGGTCACACAGCTGGTGGTCCTAACAATATATCAAGTCCAACAAATAATACAAACAAAATTGCCATTTAACCAGCAAGTTACAGAAATGGACCGAACTATTTCCTTGGATTGTCCTAGTTACATTCTTACCAGTTTAGTTCACAAAATGAAAAGGCTTACGAAACTTGTTAACAATTATCCTAGTTGTCTTAATAAGTTTAAGAGAACTGATTATGTGACGTGCATTAGCAACGGGGTAAAACAATAAAAGCACTCTAAAAAAATGTTGATCACCGACAATTTTTTTTTTTTTTCACCAGAAAATCACAAAAGTTGTTTGGTGAGCCATTACGAATTTTGTTTGCAAGCTAGAGTGCTAGGCTTCGGGCCATTTGGTTGAGCCACGCAGAGGGGATGAGCTTTCGCAAATGTGTTACGGGAAATAATATATACAAAATACAAAAGAAATATTAGGCAAAACAAAAAACGTATATACTTTTTTCGTTTGAGTCGCGTTCCGACGCCTAGTTGTTTTTGGAGTTTTTTAAATGCCGATTTGTTGTGATCTGAGACCAGACTTGTCTCTAACACTTGTCCGTGCCCGAACGCGCTCTAGTGGATAACTTGCTGGCGACTGGTGTGTCTGCTCCCAAATCGCTGGCCCCAGACTCGAGTCGGCCTTCTCGGCCCACAGCTTTCGAGCCAAGTTGTGGCTGAGTCTGGGCATTCATCAGTACACTGTCTCCCCACCAACCAGCTGGCTTTCCGGCTCTCTGGCTCGCCAGAGATGATGGCCTGGCTATACCTTGGCAGCTGCGACTTGGCCACTAAAATTATACACGGCTGTCTCCCTCTATCCCGTGCCAACGCAGTTTGAGCTCGGTATTCGGTTTAAGCCATGTTCGCTTTTGCTGGCCCACCGATGCACGACGAGCCCGCTCATTCGGCGGTGGAGGGCCCTAAAAGTCGGGGCCAAAACCGAAGTGCGGAGTAGATGGCCGTCTCTCGCAGTGTCGCCAAAACCTGTTGTACACAGAGTAAAAAGTCGACGGAGAACTCGGCCAAAATCCAAAGCCTAAATTTAATGTGTAACAATTTGGAAATTGCAGAAATTTATTTATATTAAGAAAATCAATGGAATTGTGAACACCAAAAACACTGAACGCCGCAAAAAAGTAAGCTTATAAAAATAACGTTGCGTAGCATTTTGACAATTTTTCTTTACAAATTTTCTAAGTGTATTCTCAATTGAGCTTAATGGCGGTATCTCTCTAACTTTTACTCATTTCAAATGGTAGAGTAAGCTAACGATCTCCTCTCTCGAATTCATTTTCTTCAAGCTTTACAACAGCTTTGTGGATCTTAAGTTTATGCTGCAGGTACTGAGCCCCACAAAAATTTAATATTTGCTTATTACAGTGCAATTTATATTGCAAATTTATATTTTTAATTTTCAAAATAAAATGCAGCCCTTGAAAAAAAAAAGAAGATTAAAAAAAAATGTTGATTAGATTATTAGCTGCATAAAAAAGTGAACCCTTTAACTTTGCTGCTAAATTTGGCCTTATTAAAAAAAAAAAAACCTACAAAAAATAAAATTTTAGCCAAAAGTCCTAGTCTTGATTTCCCCAAAAAAAAAAAATCATTATTTTTCATCAAAAAATTGCACTATTTTGGCCATAACAATAAAATTAATAGTCCAATAATAGAATGTAATACCCCGATGAGCTCGTAGCTAAATTCCAAATCGATTGGCATTTAAATCTGAGCACATATTATTTTGGCCATATTCGCAAAAAAAAAATTAAAACCCCTTAATTTTTTTACAAACAATTTTAGTATTTTTGTTTGAATGCCAATAAATTTTGAATTTAATTTCGTGCATAACATTTCATTATTGGACCATTAATTGCATTGTAGTGACCATCCTTTGAGATTAAATCATAAAGGCACCTTAAATACTGCTACATAAGAGACATTTATAAACATATAAAATCTGTGAATTCATGCAATATTACGAGTTTTCCAAATGTACGTTTACTTTCAAGAACCCATTTCGGGACTTTATTTCAGTCAATTACTTGTTATCTCGGCACCTCTGCTGGTGGCGCAGGATATCGATATTTGTCAATTGCAACTTGCGCTTGCAGGAGTCACAGTAATAGCCGCCGGATGAGTGGTGGTTTGAGCTTCTGGACACAGCGGGTAGGTCAGTATCAGTTGTGGTCACAAGGCTACCCGGCTCAGATTTGCGACCCTGCGCCTTGCGACCCGGGCATTGGGGTCGGTGCACCAGTTGTTCAAGCACATCAAACTCATCCAACTCGAAGTCGCAGCGCGAGCAGTGCCATGACTCTGTGCGGAGGGCCGCGTCCATGGCCAGTGTCCACGGCTGCTCCGCCAAGCAGTTGTACACCACGTGCTCGGATACGTTGAGGCCGCCCTTCTCCTCGTTGGCGGTCATAGAATAGTCGACGGCAAAGGGGTTCTCCTTGAGTTCCATGAGTTGCGCCGACGGGGCCTGGTGAGAGTAGAGCCTCTTGATATCGGCGGGAAGCAACCGCCGAATCGCGTACGCCACGTCCAGTGCCATGAAGTCGAGGAGCTCGTGCCAGAGCGTGCTGCTCACATCCCTCACCCCTGAAGGTGATTCCTGCTTATTGTTGAGATCTGCAAATAAGTCAAATAATACTACAATGTCGATTACCGCCAGCATAATGTATCACCGATTTAACTTAAACATACGTTCTGATACTCTGGTCCTGATCCAAAAATATTTGCTTCAAAAACGCCGGGAAATGAATAAATAACTACAACAAATTTGAAACTGTTCTTATTGTCTTAATATAAATTAATATTGTCATACTAGTCGAGCGGAAGGCCATAGTTTCTAATGCTTTAAGGTACTCGTTAGCTTTTAGTTTTAAATCTGAAGCCAGCTTTATATAAATAAATATTTTTTAATACAAAGCATTATATATATAAATCTTTTTTTTTACAAAGCTTCACCAAATTAAAAACTTCAAAACTCCACTTCTAGTCCTGATGGTTAGCTAAAAGTAGGTTTTAAACTTAAAATCTTCGTTTGCTCAGATTAAACACTTTTAGTTTGGCCTGTTTTTCAGTTTAATGTGAGCCTTCCGTAAAGACGAGAAAACGGGCCTAGAAAGTCAAATTAATCAAGTAATAAAAGATTAAATTAATAAATTAAAATTGATTGAAAAAAACTTTATAATTTTAGCTTAAAATGTTCCTAATTATTAATCCCTGATAATACGAAAACAAATCACTCACCTTCCAGTTTGGCGTAAAGCAGACTACTCCACCGTCGGCGCAGCTCGATGGCCCGGCTTAGGAGCTGCATTCCACTGCCCGGAACCGGCAGATCCAAGCCCAGCCAGCCGTCGCAGACGATCTGAGTAATGCCCGCGTTCGTGTCGATTGAGAAGCTGAAGAGCAGCAGAGTCTGGGCTGCCGGCAGGCGAATGCAGTTTATCAGATAGGGCTTGGCGGTCTCCAGCAGCGACCTGCGGATCAGTGGGATAAGAACTGGGCCAAGAAATTGTCTCTCGCATACTTACTGGTAGCAAAGCAGCTGGTGGCGTTCGCTGAACGGGTGCTTTGGCGTGTAAAAGTCCGGCTTGGGCAGCAGGTCGCTGTCGGCCAGTTTCAGCAGCTCGTAGTGTTTGGCGAAGTGGGAGTTGGGGTGCTGCAGTAGGAACGGCTTGAGGCGCGTGTGGAAAAACTGCTGGCCGCCACCCTTGCAGTAGTTGAATTCGTCGCCGACGGCCAGCTGCGGATAAAATCCGCTTCCGAGCAGCAGCTTCAGCAGCACAACGTCGCGATGCCGGTCCAGGCGAGCCGAGCGCTCCAGGAGTGCTAGCTGCCGGTGGTCATACCGCAGCCGGAAGTCCACGTCACGCATATCGTCGCCCTGTTCCTCATCCTGCTCTTCCTCCTCCAGCGCCCCGTGTTGCTGCTTAAGCAACTTGCGCTGACGGGGCTGCTCGAAGCGTTGGCGGCGCTTAAGAGCTTTTAGCTGGCGCAGCTCACCGTGCCTAGTGGCCCGCTCGGCTCCTGTCAACTGGGAGCCGGAGCTGCTGGGCACCACCATGCCGCAGCTCTCAAGGATGCGTTGAAACTGCTGGCGCAGCTTGGTCACCTCGTAGAAACGCTGCTCCTCGATGCCCAGGCGTCGGCACCACTGGCGAGTGCCTTCGCGTCGCATCTTTAGGTGCAACCACTCGCGGTACAGGCGCACCAGGGTGAAGAGATCGCCCTGGTCAGATTCCAACGACTGACGTTCACGCACGCAACGCTGGTCCGTGTGGGCACGATTCGTCAGCGGATTCTGAACGCTGAGCATGGCGGCCAGGGTTAGCAGCTGCTCCACCTCCGGGAACACACAGCCCATGAGCAACATCTTGCCGATGGATAGCTCCACGGGCAAGTTAGCCAGCGAGCTGCCCAGCGGTGTGATCTTCTCCTCCACGCTGAGGGCACACTGCAATTAGGGATTATAATAACTTTGTTATAAATTTATTAGTGAAAGGTCTTACGTGCTGTTTGAGGGCCAGAATTGTCTGCTCGATGCGCTCCGTTTCCGGCGCTTCAATGAAGGGAAAGACTCTGACGTCGGGCAATCCCATGGACACCATCTGGAGCAGCATTGTGTCGAGCGGGACGCGGTAGATTTCCGGAGTGGGATAGGCCTCAAATGCATTAAACTGATCCGCGGTGTACAGGCGAAAGCAAACCTTTGATCGGAAAGTAGGAATGTGATAAAAGGGTCAGTCTCCGTTGGTCCCAACATTAAGGCTTAGCTTACGCCTGGTCCTGTGCGTCCAGCACGACCCTTGCGCTGCTCGGCCGACGACTTGGACACCCAGAACTCCTTCAGGCGCTGGCCCTTACAGGTGGCGTCGTAGCTCATTTCCTTGACCTTGCCAGAGTCGACCACGAACCGCACACCGTCCACGGTTAGCGACGTTTCGGCAATGTTTGTGGACACGATGCACTTGCGCCAGCCCTCGGGCGCATAGTCAAATACCTTTCCCTGCTCTGCAATCGCCTGTCCACTGTGCAGTGGCAGCACGAGCCAGTGGGTTTGCTGGGTGGCGTACTCCTGAACGGCCTCCACTACCGATTCGATTTCGTTAACGCCACTCACGAATATGAGCACATCGCCTCGTTCGCTGGCTGGGTTAGATTGTTAGTATAGAGTCTCAGACAGATGGAATGGCCAGACTTACTGGGATACTGCTGGTCGATCAGGCTCAGGACCTGGACGAAGGGAGCTGGATCTATGCGGGCGCTCTGGGAACGCTTGGAGGACGCGGTCGCCTGGCCTGCTTTCAGCTCCAGTGCTGGTGGCGGCATGTAGCGCAACTTGATGGGGAAGAGGCGTCCAGGCACCTGCACTAGTCGCGCCCCCTCTTCTCGAAAGTAGCCTTGGAAAAGATCTACGTTGATGGTGGCCGACATAAGGATCAGCTTCAGCTGCGGCCTCGCTCGTAGCAAGCACTTGGTCACGCCCAGCAGGAAGTCGCCGAACAGGTTGCGCTCGTGGATTTCGTCCAGGATGAGCGCGTCGTACTGGTCGAGGTTGGCAGCCACGGCCAGTTGGCGCAGCAACAGGCCCTCCGTGATGAACAGAATGTTAGTGCTCTGTGTCCGACTGCGCTCGAATCGGATCTGGAAGGCCACCCGGCTGCCGTAGTCGTCCAGGAGCTCGTGGGCCACGCGCTTGCATAGGGAAACACAGGCCAAGCGGCGTGGTTGGGTGCAGGCTGCGGCATTAAAAGATTAGGGCACGTATACTAAGTGGATCTCTGTAGCTCTCACCTATGCTGCGAAAACCAAAATCGTAGAGGTATTGGGGCACCTGAGTGGACTTTCCACAGCCCGTGTCGCCGGCCACGATGACCACACGGGACGTGTCCAGGGCTTCGCGTAAATCCTGGCGGAAGCGGGCAATGGGGAGGTTGCGCTGCGCCTGTCGCAGCTTTCGTATGCGCTGGAACTTCTCCGCCTGACGAAAATTGAGGTAGACTAGCAGGAGATGCCGGAACTGCGACTGCACCTCAGTGTGTGCCTCCTGGAACAGGGCGTCCCCGTCCAGGCGCAGAGCCAGGTGCTTGCTGCGGTGATACGGCTGAAAGGTAACCAGCTCCTCCTCGCAGAGCAGGGACGGCAGCACGGGCTGGCCCGTGGAGCGCATCATGGCCTCGTATTTGCCCACAAACTTCCAGAAGTCGGGTTCATTTTCGACCAGACTCCTGCCCACTTGCCGGCTCTTGGCCTGTAGCAGCCCGGATAGCTCCGCCTTGCGGTCCAGGAAACTGAAGTCGACCAGGTTGAGCTGTCCCCGGCGACTAGATCCCTTCCCGCCTTCGTCCCCGTCCCCTTTCTTTGATTTCCGGGACATTCTTGCTCCGGTTTATTTATTTATCCCGACAGCGCCTGATAACACGCCTATCGATAGACTGATCAGCTGTGAGGGGACCAAAACCGATAACAAAGATCTGGGAAGTGGACTACTAGATTGGTTTATTTCCTTATATTGCTAACAGAAGGAGCCGCTACCACATTGCGCGCTGCACGCCGGACAGTTTGTTGTAGTCGGCCAAATGCCGCCAGACAATTCGGCTGAGCCGGTACTTGTGAACCACTCCGCGCGGCCGTGACGTAAGCGCACAGCGTTCCCGCACTCGGACCAAAGATGAGTCGCGGGGAAAGGCCGCGATCTCGGCGTCGGCTACCTCTCTCAGCTCCACAGGCAGGATGTCGTTCTTGCGCAGCGAGTTGACCCGCAGCCGCTCCACTGCGTTTTCCTTGACACACTTTCGCCGTTTGACGTCGCGGATCATTCTCCAATCGGCGTACTTTGTGCGCACCTGCTGGAGCTGGATGGGCAATGGGTTTGGGATAAGTATTCGTTGGGAATTATTTAGGTTAAGCCACTTACTCCGCAGCCGGCTATCTGCACCGATTGGCAAACAAAGCCACCGATCCTGGCCAGAGAATTCATGTTGATGCTCCTGCAGATGCTCTTCTTCTTGGCATAGGGGGCTAACTATCGAGTTACTATCGATAGGTCCGATTGCAGCAGCTGATTTCCTTGCCGGTGAATGGCACTAGATTGGGAATTTTTTGTTATTCAATTGTAGCCAATGTTCCTTTCGAGGGCGAGAGCGGAGCACGCCTGGTGAAATCTGCTGTGAAACTACGAAGACTGCTTACTGGCCGCCGACGCCCCACAGTTTTAATAAAAGACCAGCCCCCTTTACATAACCGCCTGAACGCGGTTTAAATCGACCGCGTTCACTGTCATTCGCGTCGCTGCACGCCTCTTAAGCCGTTCGCTGCGAAACGCGGCCTCGTGTGCCGGTGTGTGTGCGCGAGTGCGTGCATGTGTATAGTTGTGGTTCCTGGTGTGCGAGTGGCTGTCTCACGTCAAGTTAGAAATTTGCTCGTGCCCGCAGTTCGCTGTTTTCGCCTTGTGCGGTGTGTCTACTGAACCAACTGAATCCAGCTCCCAGAGCAGCCGAAGCATCCGTCTCCGCAGATCCCGCAGTCCGGTGCAATTCACTGCGATCCAGGCGATACCCAGTCAGCAGCTGAGGAAGAACAAGAGCCGACGACGAGAAGAGGAAGAGGAGCAGCCGCAGCCTTGCAGAGATGCCTTCCAGCGATCCCCTGCCGCCCAAAGAGGGTGCGCTCTTCCGCAAGCTACTTGTAAGCGCCGGGCGCTCATTTTACTGCCCCCTTTTAGCCCCTATAACAACACCCCCACCCTCCACCTCCGCGGCCACCACTGCCGGCTTCGGCATCCATGTGCTTTTTCGGCAAAGTGGAGTGGAGTGCCTATTTTTGGCCGACGGCGGCAGCAGCAGCCGAGCAGAACAGTGGCAGCCTCACCGCTGGCCGGGATGTGTGGCACCTCCAGGCGCCGTGCCGTCCTCCGCCACCTTCGACTGTGGGCCGCCCGAGGGTAGCATAACCTCAAAATGTGACACTGGGCGGGATGTGTAGGAACCCGTGACTAATACAGCCCTAATCCTTTGTCTCCCCAACCAGAAATGCTACGAACTGAAGCAGTACAAAAATGGCCTTAAGCTGGCCAAGCAGATCCTCTCGAACCCCAAGTACACGGAGCACGGCGAGACGCTGGCCATGAAGGGACTCACCCTGAACGGACTGGGACGTCGCGAGGAGGCCTACAAGTACGTCCGACTGGGGCTGCGCAACGACCTGCGGTCCCACGTCTGCTGGCACGTCTACGGACTGCTCCAGCGCAGCGACAAGAAGTACGACGAGGCCATCAAGTGCTACCGTAACGCGCTCAAGTGGGAGAAGGACAACCTGCAAATCCTCAAGGACTTGTCGCTGCTGCAGATCCAGATGCGCGACTTGGAGGGCTACAAGGAGACGCGCCACCACCTGTTCACGCTGCGACCCTCGCAGCACGCCTCATGGATTGGGTTCGCCATGAGCTACCATCTGCTGCGGGACTACGACATGGCCAACAGCATCCTGGAGACGTTCAGCCAGTCGCAAACCTCTATTGTATGTAGCTGGCTCCCCGCCGACCCATTCGTATAATCCAACAATCTCTCTCTCTCTGTTTTTATGGTTCCGCTCCACGGGCAGGAGGCGCACGACTACCGCCACTCGGAGCTGCTCCTCTACCAGAACCAGATACTCATCGAGTCGGAGCGTCTGCAGCAGGCCGTGGACCACCTGACCAAGTACAAGGCCCAGATCGTTGACAAGCTGGCCGTACGCGAGACCATTGGAGACCTGTACATCAAGCTGCAGCAGCAGGAGAAGGCGGTGCCCATTTTCGAGTCCCTGATCCGCCGCAATCCCGAGAACGTGCTCTACTACGAGCAGTACGTGGCCGCCCGCCAGGTCACCGAGTCCAGCGACGTGGTGGCTATCTATCGCGTGTTCCAGGAGCAGTATCCGCGCGCCCTTTGTCCCCGCCGCTTGCCTCTGAACATCGCCATCGGCGCCGAGTTCCGCATCGTGGCCGACGAGTACCTGCGCCGGGGTCTACGTAAGGGCATCCCGCCGCTCTTTGTCAACGTGCGTACTCTGCACCAGATTCCGGAAAAGGCGGCCACTATCGAGGAGCTGACGCTGCAGTATTTTGAGAATCTTACTCGCTCCGGCCACTTCTCCCGCGAAGACGCAGACGCTGGGGTTCCCGTAGAGCCGGCCTCGGCGCTGGTGTGGACGGCACTGTTCCTTGCGCAGCACTACGACTACATGCGTGATACAGACCGTGCCCTGGAGTACATCAACGTGGCGATCGACCATACGCCGACCCTGATCGAGTTGCTCATTACCAAGGGTCGCATCTTCAAGCATGCCGGCGATCCCGTGGAGGCGTACGTTTGGCTGGAAGAAGCGCAGAGTATGGATACGGCGGATCGGTGAGCTTGACTCTGGCAAAGCTTTTGAATGGGCTTTTTTTAATCAACGATTTTCTCTTCTTTAGTTACATCAATTCGAAGTGCGCTAAGTACATGTTGCGCGGGAACATGGTTCAGGAGGCAGAGGAGATCTGCGCAAAGTTCACCCGCGAGGGCGTCTCCGCCATGGACAACTTGAACGAGATGCAGTGCATGTGGTTCCAGACGGAGTGTGCTTTGGCCTATCAGCGCATGGGTCGCTGGGGCGAGTCGCTTAAGAAGTGCCACGAGGTGGAACGCCACTTCGCCGAGATTGTCGAGGACCAGTTTGATTTTCACACCTACTGCATGCGTAAAATGACGCTGCGCGCCTACGTTGGTCTGCTGCGGCTGGAGGACGTGCTGCGCCAGCATCCGTTCTACTTTAAGGCGGCCAAGTGCGCCATCGAGGTGTACATTCGTCTGTACGACAAGCCGCTCAAGTCGGAGACGACCATTGAGGAAATCGACATAGGTATGTAAACTGTACATCTTTAACTAATCGTTCACCCCGCTTAATGCTACTAATTCTTCCGCCACAGAGAACCTGCCTCCTTCGGAACTGAAGAAGCTGCGCAGCAAACAGCGCAAGGCCAAGAAGAAAGCTGAGCTGGAGAGTGCGCAGGCCGCACAGGCGCAGGTGAAGCGTGAGCAGCACCAGAAGTCAAAGCAGCAGGCGAACCAGGAGACCGACCCCGATGCTCCCCAATTGGACGAGCTGGTGGCCGAGAAACTGGAGCGCACGGACGATCCGCTGGAGAAGGCCATCGACTTCCTTAGGCCGCTGCAACAGCTGGCCAAGGAGCGCATCGAGACGCACCTGCTAGCCTTCGAGGTTTACTACCGCAAAAACAAGCTGCTTCTTATGCTGCAGTCCATCCTACGCGCTCGCGCAGTGAATCCCGCGCACCCCGAAGTCCACAGCTGCATTATTCGCTTTATGAAGTCGTTGGCTATCACCGCCAAGCAGCAGCCGTTCAATGAGCACGTACAGCAGGTGCTGGACAAGGCTACCAAAGAACTGATAGGCAGCAAGACGCCCCAGCAGCTCAACGACGAGTTCATTGCCAAACACAACGCTTCCATACTGCATTTATACGAGGGCGCCCGCAGTCTGTACGAGCTGGACAATAGTAAAAAGGCCGCCGCCATCAAGCTGGTCACTAGCTTCAACCTGACCAAGATCCGGCTAGAGGTAAGCACCTGTCAGCTTTGGCTGCCATCTTAATTGCAAGTCCGTTTTTACTCTTGCAATTTAATTTCTGGTTTACAGGAGGCCACCAAAATCTACACAGCGTTGCGGGACGGCGATGTGTTTGGGGAATGCGAGGCAGAGACCGCTCTTTACCAGCAGGCGTGCCATGAACGCTTCCAGTTCGCCCGCATCTTTCGCAATGTCGAGGAGCTCGAGGCTCAGCTGCAGGAGAAGGAGGCCGCGAAGCTGCGCGCCGAGGAGGAACAGCAGCAATTAATTCATGTTGATTCTAGTGAACCGGTGTCGGTTTTGGCCACGGCAGCGGCAGCGTCTTAGGACCAAACAAGACTGCTACATAATACCCACAACCGCAAAAACAATAACAGCAACAACAGATCTGCGGCAACAATAACGAGAAGCGAGAACCTAACTAACAACAAACAATATGAACAGGAATAAGCTTAGCTCTATAAAGAACGGCAACCACAATAAAATTCACTATTAACAACAACAAACAGAAAGCTATGAAGAAGAGGCTGCGCTGATCTGAGCAAAGCTGAGTTTATCTGATCGGATCTGATCTGTAGCGGTTGGCTGAGCGGTTGGTGTGCTTATTTGTGTGGTACCCGCCGGCTCAACTCATCCCAGCATCCATCCACAAAACAGATCCACACAGCATTAAGTCATTGTTTCGGCAAAAGACAAGTCGATGTAGAATCATCCGCGAGCGAAGGAGATATGTGGAAGTCGCATGTCTATTCCAGCTTCGTAAATATATAATTACGCAAGTTGGCACTGTTTTAGGATTTTAAAAATTGAATCAAATGGAACCTATGTTGACAACACTGGCTGGCTTTTTTCTAATAACATTTTATTTTTTATTATTTTTAACGAATGCATTGTATGTACATATAAAGTCGTAATTAATTATACGCAAATCAAAACCTTAAATCGTAAGGAAAGACAAGTCTTATAATTCTAGATAGCAATTTTTCACTACAACTAACTGAAGCACAGTGAGCATATGTTCTTGAAATTATAATGATCAAAATTAGCGCGTAGAGCTCCAGCGGATACCTTGAGTACCGATGTGCTTGGTCTCCCAGCTGTTTGAAGTCAATATTTTTGACTCGCAATGTAATTTGCTCTGATTAAGTAACGTAATTGTGCCGCAGTTCAATACAATCAATGGAAAACATTTATATATTTGGTACGACAATACTACGTTTTCTGCAACAATCAATATATTTTGTATTCCGTTGAACCTAGAAATATTAAAGTACACAAGTCCCAGGTGCGAAGGACAAAGGAATAAAACACATACAATTAATATTGAATCATTTTAGACACAAAGATTTAATTAAAGCCTTTGCAGAAACTATTATAATTTTGGTGAGAATTTTGCAATGACGACAAGGGGGCGTCTTTGACCCCATTTATATTCTTGATCACCATCGCCAGACATGTCGATATAAGAATGCCCGTTTTTCTGTTGCTATGCATAATAGTCTTTGAGTTTTAAAACTAAATAGTATGAATCCGCCCGGGTTATCATAAAGCTTATTACATAGCTTTGTTTTTTAATATAGTTGCGTATTAATGAGAAGTCGTTACTTTTATACGATTTCATGAGTACATTTTGAATATGATCAAAATCGGACGACTATATGATGTATCTGACTTAGGCACAATGAAGCCAAAAATACATTTTTAGAAGACTTTAAGCTTTTTAAAAATCAAAATATGTTGCGAAGCAGCAACATAACTATTAAATATAGATTTAAAGATTTCATAGGAACGATATAATGAATCAAATTTGATTATAACTGCAAAAGTATTCATACATGTACGGCATGCGGAATTTTGCCTTCTTTCTTATTTTTATTTTTTATAAAAATTAACAGAAATTTTCAAATTCAAACAAATAGATTTGTTTCTTAAGAACGAACAAAAGTAAGGTCTGTATATGGGGCACGAGATGGAATGCCAGAGAATTCCCCAGAACTTTGCATGCTTTTCAAAATAAGAGAATTTGTAACGGCTCATAAAACAATGTACACGATACTTGTGCAATAATGTTACACATCCTGATGAATAGCCACGATGGCTTGCTAATATCCTATATTTTCATAAGTGGGACAATATACCCATATTCCACAGATATTATTTATTATTAATTCTAATAATTATGACCAGCTTTATTTAAAACTCGATCCAACACCCCTCATAGAACAAGTTCCTTTTAAAACATTGATGTACACGACGCTTACTTTAAAATCCAGTAATAAACTAATATAAAAGGGTGTTTAAATTTAGACCTTTGGACTCAGGATCTTTTGTAATAAAAAATTATCAATGAATTAAATGCATATAGAGTATAAGGGAAAAAAATAGAGTTTATTACAAGCAAATAAAAGGATGAGTCAGTCTCATTTCAGGATTCAGACTAGGAAAAGAAATTTATAAGGTTATGTCTAAATCATTCTTATCGAATATATCTAGGTGGGTATTAAGCTTAAGTCTACGTAATCGTCGAATTTCATGTATTTGGGGTTTAGAATAGATCAATTCATTCGGAGCCACATCTATATTGTATTCTCTTTTCAATGCATAATATAATCCAAATCAAACTTGGCGCCAATTCGGGGAGTTCGCTGTTTCCTTGGCTTCGCCTGCAAAAAAGCAAAGTTTAATAGTAAATGTGAGTGTTTTTAAGCTATAGTATTTTATGGGCTTTAACAATGAGTACAGAAAAACTCGACCATTGAACCATCTCTGGTTTTATAAACCATTCGGGATTTCCCTCAAATCCTTTCCTTGGACGAAATGAGTAGACAGCGCTTAATCAAACTGCTTCACACCTACAAGGGTTATGCACCCTTGACTTGCCGAAGATAGCTTTTAATTTCATTACGGGATGCATTCTCACCTGGGTTGAAGATGATGCTACGGCTTCATCCGTCCCGGCTGCTGGTGCGGAAGCACGTTCGGACTGTGATGTAGATGGCTGCTTGTACCGGAAATACATTATTTCGGGATCTTATGTTTCGACATGCGTCAATGCTCACCTGAATATTAAGCGTTTGCATCAGCTCAACAGTCTGATCATTCATCGATTTATCCGACTGACTAGATCGAGAGTTTGTGTCAATGGTGTCCTCCAACGATTTCTGCACCAGAAAAGGGGAACAAAGATTATTCAAGCAACAGCCCTGACCTAGTTTAAAGACTTTCACTCACCGCTTCTGGATCCTGGCGACCGGCACGCTTCGCTTTCTTAGGACGATACGCCTGAATGGGTACAAAATCTTGTATGGAGGAGTAACGCGCTGCCACATTGTTAATCTCCCTTAGCTGTTGGACCGGCGGTTGATATTGTTGCTGATACTGCTGGTATGGTTGCTGCTGCTGCTGCTGCTGTTGCATGCGCACGTTGTTGTTAAAGGCACTTTGCGCAGCTATGTTGTTGTTGGGACGCGACTGATTTCCGTTGTTGAAGCCGGAGTTAGGTGCGTTCGAGAGCTGCACATGCATATGCTGCTGCTGTTGCAGGAACTGCGGTGGTTGCTGGTACTGAGGAAGTTGCTCCCTTATTGGGGGACCAGCTATGGGTTGCTGGTCCGCCTCCGCTCCCGTCGCTGCACTTCTGTACCACTCCGCACTCTTGATGCGGTTAGTCTCCTGCGCCAGCGCCTGAGCCTGTGCCTGAACCTGCTGTTGCTTCCGTGCCTGCTGTAGCTTCTGGGCCTGCTGCTCCTTCTGGGCCTCCTGCTGCCAGAAAAGCGGTGGCTTGGGAAGATTCTGTAACGAAAACTGGGTAGCAGCGTTCTGTGGGAAAATCATATCTCGGCTGGAAGGAGTCACAGGCGTTTGTACGGGAACTGGAGCTTGCTGCAGTTGGGGTGGAGGTTGCGGAGCCTCCTGGTCTTTCTTCAGGCCCAGCAACGACATGAGCGCCAGGGTTTGAGCCTGCGGATTCGCTGTTGTTGTTGGGGCTGTGGACGTGGTCGGCGCAGCAGTGGGTACAGTTTTAGACGGAGCAACCGACACACCACCGCCTTGCTGCCGCGAGGAGTTCTGTCGCCAATTGTCTGGCGCGGGCTTGGGCGGTGGAGCACTGGCTCGTTGCCGCCAGTTGTCAGTCTGCTCCGGTAACGGCTGCGGCTGTACTGGCTTGAAGCGATCCGATTTGGTCCTAGAATCGCCACGTGTCTTGACGAAGTCATCCGCTATGTCCGTCTTCATCGTGATCGGGAGCCAGTCCGACCCTGCTGCGGTCACGTAGCGACTGGTGCTCGCCTGTTGGGGCTCTCGAATGTTCATGCGGTCGTTGTCAGCCTGTGTCCTGCTTTGCTGCGGAGCCTGCGCCGACTGCGCGCCTTTGTCCTTCTGTCCTTGGTCTAAAATAGAATTTTTTTCCATTATTCGAAAACCAAAGGAATATCTTGGCTCGGGGATCGAAGTCAAATCATTTAATCAAAACTGATTTGCTAGTTCGATACCCGCCTTCTAGAACTAATTTGAGATTATGTAAATGCGTAAACATGAAATGAACCTATGAAAGATTCTTTGAAAAAGTGCCTCTTCCCAAATATCTCGTTGTAAATACCAAGTGAAGCACTCACCATTTGTGAAGATGACCACCATGGCGTTTTCCGGCACCTTGTAAACTCGATCCTGGGCGATGCCGTGGATGTCGTTGCAGTTTGGCACGGGCTTGTCGAAGAGCACCTCACAGAAGGTGTCCACGGCGTGCACGCATTCTAATCGGACCGGGTTGGGATCGGTAACGGGGTGAATGCCAATCACAGTTCCCTTGATGCCCACTGGGACCATGTAAATGGTGCGGACGATAATGACGCGGTCGAAGAGCCGCACCGGCCGACGCGACCGGTAGGCTTCTGGCAGCGTGACATTGGGCTTGATGAGCAGGTGCGGCTTCACCTGCAGCTTAACGTCCTTCTCGGGCAGTACGCGCAGGTCATCGACGGCGTCCATTAAAAGCTCCACAGTCTCGCGGCAGACTGTCTTGGAGCCGCACGAGATGCGCTCCACCTTCATGTGCGGCTGCTGGCGCACCCAGTTTGCCAGGTCCTCAACTTTGTGCTGACCAACTGTATCCGGGAATACATCCTCCTCGAAGACGTACTCGCCCCGATCGCTGCTGACGCCAAAAAAGGCCACCACGTCTGGGAAACGCTCACAGTAGTTGCGCATCAGCTCCAGGGCCATGCTGGAGTAGAACCAGTGGTTGCCCGTGCGGCAGCAGTAGCCCGCTCGCTCCTCGTTTTGGCGCGGAAACTTGAGCTGCAGGCCGATGTTGTGCTTGGCCACGTTCTCCATCTTCTTTCGTCGCGGACCGAGGACCACCCAAACTGTACCGGTCAGACGGCCCAGCGCCCGCCCATTGATGTTCAAGATGTGGCAGACCTCGTAGGTGTTCAACAGGTCCTTGTCACGCTCTTCCTGGAACGCGCGTGCCCCCCTCACGTCCGGTTCCGGGCGGACGCGGATGTTGACTGCAACGATAGCGGGAAGAGATCGATAAGAGGGTGTCCCGGCCGTGATAAGGCGATGCGGCCTTACCCTGTATACGTCCGCAGCTGTAGGCCAGCAGTGGGTCCTGCACAGTTCCCTTGCTACCAAAATAGGGGTTGCCGATAAAGAAGATCGAGCTGCCGACTGGAAAGAACTCCTCCACCTTGCTAAATTGCTTGCGCATGTTCTCCTTTACGGTCAGTTCGGCCAGCACACCCTGGGCGGGATAGCTGGTGACAGCGCTGCTCCACGCGTCCCGCATCTTCAGTGCCCCTTTGGCGCCGAACTCTATCGAGCTGCCGGCGAACGTGCGCACGTAAACGAGTACGTCGTAGTTGGCAAACTTGATTCCCATGCGCGTGGTGAAGCTAGCAGGGGAGAGAGATGGAGGAGCATTAGGAATTGGGCGCCAGGCGCCGGGAGAGGCTTCAAACTCAACTGTTCCTGCAGCGACTTGCACTCCGAATCGAAGCGGCGCGCATCGTTTTGCGAGATTCCCTCCTCGTCGACCCGCTTTTCTCGTGTGGCCACGCGCACCACCTTCGCCTTGATGAGATGCGGCCAACCGATGTGCACCACCTGCTCCAGATATTGCCCGGCCACCGCGTCCAGGGTGTCCTCCAGTTGTCGTTTACGCGGCATCAAAACCATGTTCTGGTTGCGGCTCACCTGTTCGAACACCTTGACGCGGTCATGCCGTAGCTCAAACTGAAAAATTAAGCGCGAGTTGTTACTGCTGACATGGGAACAGTGTGCTCCAAGTGCAACTCACGTCGAAGGGCAGGTGCTGCATGGTGGGGAAGCCCGGGAAGAAGACGTGCCGCGCCGCATTGGGCAGTTCCACGCACACGCTGTGCGAGAGATTGAGTGCGATCTCCTGTGACCACTTGGCCACCTCCGTGCAGTAGAGGCTCGGCAGTGCCCGCAGGGGCGGTTGCGCGGCCATCGGTCCCTGCGAGTCCGGAGTGTGGTTGTACAGGTACATCGGTCCGTGGCGGTTCCGTTTCCGCTCTGAGGAAGTGAGCTGCGCCTCACACGGAACCATCGCGCTGAGCAGCCGCCGTTCGTCGATGAAGGGTATCAGCACCACCGCCTCCCAGTCGTGCTTCTTGCCGTTGAGGTCGCTCTCGAACTCCAGCGGATAGAACTCGGCCAGTGGGCTGCTCGGCAGCAGCATGAGGTCGTGGTAGGCGGCTGGCAGCAACTTGCAACTGGCCGCCGGTAGCACCGCTAAAAGCTGCGCGAAGACAGGGAAGCAGGGTTTAAAAATGTATATCTTCTTACATGAATTCGCGGTTATTCATTAATCATTCAATTTATTTACTGTTCTCTGGTAAAATTTAAGTGGTTTTCTTATCTTAGCTTAGCATAACAAAAATAAATGTTTTTTATATCTTCATCACGACTTTCGACATCTTTAAATGTAGTGGTCTTGCAGTCCCATTTTAAACAAAAACCTTAGTCACCTTTCACTGATTTAGAGCGAGATAGGATTAGTGTCTGTACCACAAAATATGTAGTACTGTCAATTATAGCCTCAATATAATATATTATATTTCAATTAGAACTTTCTAACTACCCAGTTCTTGTAGCAAAAGTGATTAACAAATATCATTCGAAGTTACTAGGCTTTGCATGAAATTTGTAAATCATGAACTCGATTTTCGATTTTGAAACGGGAATCTGATCACTAAGAATGTCTAAGGACCAGTACCCAACTCACCTGCTGGAATGGTAGAAAGGGCGTCCCCATCTGGAAGTTGATCTGGACCCGCTCGATATTCTTGAGGTCACTGATGAACGGCGCATAGTGGAAGGGGTAGTACCAATCCCAGGACTGGACGCCGCGGTAGTAGTAGTCGAGGACCCACTGCACCGCGTTCACGTAGTGGTGGCCCAGCTCCTCGATCAGTTGGCCCTGCGCGTCACTTTTAAACTTGTTGCGATAGAAGTTGCGCTTGTAGTTCTGGAACTCGCTCATCAGACCCGCCGCCTCGTCGCTCCAGTCCTCCTCGCTGTCGTTCTCGTAAAGCTGCGGGTGAAAAACGGTTTTCCAATGGGTGGAATCGGGGCTAGTGGGCTGTTCAACTGTTCCTACCTTCATGCTTTGATCGATAAGGGCACCTAGGTCCGAATCGTAGCTCTCGTTGGCGGTGATCTCGGCGACGTCGATGTCGAATGCTTCCGTCTTGGCGTTCATGTACTTGAGGTCATCGGCATGCTCCTTGAACTGATCGAGCTCCACCTCGGTGAGGGCTGACAAGAAGATCTGCAAGCGACGCAGGTTGAGCTTGCCATTTTCGTTGATGTTGCCGCCGAGGGCCGGGTAAATGCTGATGTAGGTGCGGTAGAGCAGGGGCAGCGCGTTGGAGGAGATGTGGAGGCACGGCAGATGGGGTATGAAGTCGTTGCCGACCATGAACCCCATCAGCACCCAGTCGTCAATGAGCTGGGCCACGTCCAGCTTTTGCTCGGGGGTGCTGAGGGCGTCAAACTCCAGCTCCAGGTACTCCCGCAGCAGGCCCAAATGCAGCAGAAAGAAGCGCGTCTCCTCCACGGAGGCCCGCTTCACGTTCCGCCCGAACTTGACCTCCTCGCGCAGCACCACGAAGTGCAGTTCGTGGGTGCACAGTCCCAGGATGATCAGGTCGGCGTCCAGGCCGTACAGGCAGTGTCGCGTGTTGGGATCGAATTCCGGCTGCGCCTTCATGTAGCGTATGTAGTCCATGATCTTATGCTCGCCCTCGCCGGGCGTCTCCTGGCCACTGAGGATCACGCTACACCGCTGCCACAGCGGATCCGTTGAGATCTTCGTCTTGAGGAAGGCGCGCAGACCCTCCTGCAGCCGTACCATGAACTCGGTGCCCGGCGTGATGCAGTTGCTGTCGAAGCGCTCGTGCTCCCGCCGCTCGCCCCGCAGCGCCGCCTTGGCCTCCAGCTGCTCCGCTTCGCGGGCGGACCGGAAGCGCCGACTGCGCTGCTGGTTCATCTTGGCGCGCGGAGCCACCCCGTCGACGGCCAGGAAGAAGAGTCGCTGCGGCTTGATCAGGTAGAACAGCTTGTCCACGTAGTTGAAGATGTCCTGGAATATCTGCTGCTCCTCCAGGTGGAAGTGGATGTTGTTGTCGTCCGGATGCGAGCAGTTGTGAATGATGCCGTTCATGTCCAGGTAAAGGTTGTCGAACTCGGGGATCTGCAAATGCAAACAAAGGTTGTTGGCGCTTCACATGGCAGTGGCATTCGCCCCCGCTCCACTTACGCTGTGCTCCCGCGCCAACTCGCTGAGGCACGGATAACGCTCGCTGATGTAGCGAAAGAACTTCGGAACACCCATGTCGCTGCTGTGGGATCTGCTGGCTCTGGCTCCTCGCAACTCGTCCTTGGTCGCTGAAAATTTTGGTTTTTTTGTGAGTTTAAGCTGTTGTGCCAATGATGGCACTATCGGCTCAGCTTTTAGCTTTCCCTCAGTTCTGCCCGGTGAAGACCTTCCCTATCGCGATGGTATCAATCAGTATTTGTACCTAGGCAGGGTACAAAATGTTAATGCAAGGCTTTAGCAAAGACTCAAACCCAAGTCTCGATGACATGGCTTGATGTCGATTTGAATCAAAACAAAAAATACGTTTGGTCACACCGACAAACAGCTGTTTTCTCTACTGCGAAGCGCTTGTGTTCCAAATTTTACGTAATTCGTATTTGGAAGCCGATATTGTGACCAATACAGTCCGCCTAGCGAAATGTCGGCCCTCCGCCTAGTGATGTGCAGAAGCACCGCCTCTCTGCAGCTGTAAGTGGCTCCTGCGGGCGCAGGTGCGTCGTCCGCCCAATCCATACGCTTACCCATTTCCCGACCTTCGGCAGGTACCAGGCCAACAAACTGGCCGCCGCCCGCTGGGCATCTGCATCCCCGCTGGACAGCGGTCCACTGGACCCCAAAACGGCCCTGGCCCGGCAGGAGGAGCTGGATCAGCGCAACAAGCTCAGCAGCAAGATCACCGTGCCCACGGCCGTCAATCTCGGCCCGATTTCCGGCGTGCCCGAGGAGCACTTGAAGGAGCGACGCGTGCGCATCCATATTCCGCCGAAGAACGCCATGCAGAGCGGCACGGACAACATCAACACCTGGCAGATTGAGTTCGATAACCGCGATCGCTGGGAGAACCCTCTCATGGGCTGGGCCTCCAGGTGAGTAGCTACTGTCCACCGACACGGGGCTAACGCTGACCACTGACTGCTTGCAGCGGCGACCCACTGTCCAACATGAACGTGCAGTTCGGGTCCCCAGAGGAGGCCATCACCTACTGCGAGCGCAACGGCTGGCGCTGGTACGTCGACGGTAGCGCGAAGCCCAAGAAGGAGCGCGTCAAGAACTACGGCGTCAACTTTTCCTGGAACAAGCGCACGCGCGTCTCCACCAAGTAGAGTAACTCGAGAGCTGGCCAGGATCATAGACAACTATTACATTTTTTTTTTGCTTTGTTCATTATCTGAATACCCAAATAAACAGTCGGCTGGACTAGGATGAAATCTAATGACCAGGACACTGGCTTCAATGTTTCCTCTTCCCATGGGACTCTTCCTTCGGCTGCGGCCCTGCTCCCTGGACCAGAAGCTGTTTTAGAAGGCGCTCTAGTGACGAGAGGTATGGAACCGATGTGTGCCGTAGTGCTGATTGCGGCGCTCTCGCTCCTCCCTACGCCTGTGTCCATGGCGCTGTCTATTTGGGCTGGGACTCCTACTCCGACTTCTCTTCCGGCTGCGGTCTGGATCCCTGTGCCACTCCTTGTGCTCCTGGTGGCGCTCCTTTTGCTCCTGATGCCGTTCTGTGTGCTCCCTGTGCCTTTCCTTGTGCTGCCAGTGCCGTTCCTTGTGGTCGAGCTCCTTTTGCCTCTGCCGCTGCAGCGCCTGCATCTGCAGATCGACCAACTGGTGCAGCTCCTCGTTCAGCGTGGGCTTGCTTTTGCGGTGGCGACGCTGCTTCTTTCGCTCCCGTCTGGTTTCGCCCACCAGTTCGGCGAAGGCGGCGTTGTCCTCGAACTCTGGGTGCCTCTCGGTGTGCTGCAGCACGTGCTCGTATATCAGGAGTCTGTGGCTCGCGCTGAGGCCCGCCTGCAGATCATCGAAAGAGGAGCCGGCACACGGGTGGGCTGTGTCTCTAACAATAATCTGCTGGACAGCCGTGCCGTCGAGTTTGACGCTAAAAGCGGAGTTGGTGCAGCAGGAGGCCGGAAGTTCCTCCGAAATATCAGCCGCCGGCTCGTCGTCGGTTGACTGGTGTTCCTGCGGAAACATGAAGGACACGTTTAGGCCAGATTCGTCCTGCCGATAGGTGTGACTTGCCCCGAGCACCCCCTGCTCGCTCCAGTGCAGGCGCTCCAAAACGTCATGCAAACGCCTCCTGCTATCGGCCACAAAGCGACGCAGCTGCTCCCGATCTCCGCCGGACATTATTATTAACCACCAAAAAGAGCACAGAAAACTGGGAGTGTTGTGAAAGTCCAAAATGTCTGACCAGTGCTGCAGAACGCAGCGTGTATTTACAATCATCAATAGTGTGGAATATCTGCGGTGGAACTCAGCCCCAGGAAATGGATATGGTATGAATATGTGCAGGATGCACTCAGCTCCAGAAGAGAACGGTAAAGGCCATGATCAGGCAGGCGGCTCCTACCCACGGCGACTTGCGCTCCCCGATCCTCGCCAGCTTCCAGAAGGTGCCCAGGAACCTGCATTCAGAGAGTGGATTAAGTGGAGCGTCAGGACACCTTGTAGGGGCACTCACCCGGTCTTGTTTCGGTCTATGATGCTGGGGAAGAGGGAGCGCAGGTAGGCACAGGTGCAGATCAACAGCAGGATGACCGAGAGCAGGCTTTGGAAGTTGAACAGGGCACTCTATGGACAAAAGGGCGGCGAATTAGTATCCGGATCAGTATCTTGGCCAAATTGAGTTCAAACCATGATTTTGCGAATCAAATACGGACGCTTCGGCGCTTGCAATAACAACAAATGGACAAATAGTGACGTGCCATCTGTTCTGCGAGCGCGAACTGGTTCTAAAATCGGGTGAACGACTGGTTCGATAACATAATGGCGGTGTTCGGGTGAACACTCATGATACATTAGACCATCTCAGAAGTAATCGACCTGAAAACTGAAAGTGGCGTCGTAAATAGCGCCAAAAAAATTGTTTTTCAAACAGCTTTTTTTTCTTAAAAATACATTAAATTAAACAAATTAATCAATTCATGTGTTTCGTTTTGTTTGCATTTGCGTAAGTTCTTCTTTTTTTCATTTATATCTATATTTCCATAAAGCTTATATCTATCCTTATTTGCTGATCATGATAGAAGGATTATAACATAATGATCAGTGATCATATGCTGATCAACATCCATTCATGTTGTTATGTCATATTTGACATACTTTTTAAATTTGTTGTAGAGTGAACGGTTTGTTTTTAATTAAAGCTGGTTAAAAATGTGTGTCAAAATTAAAAATGATCCATACCGAAACTTCAACCACCAATATACAAATACGAAAACAAGCACAACGTTTTTATTTTTTCAAAAAATATTTTTAATTTACACTGTAGTTTCCAACTTAGACCACTAGACCACTAGACCTCGTAGACTTTCGGCCGACCTTTTGAAAATACGAAATATCATTGCTACTGGAATACTTTTAAATTATTTGTTTCTAATAAGCAATGCAAAAATTTAAAATTGTATCATTTCTAATATGTTCAATAGCCCTATTCCACTGGCACATATTTTTACATTATGCCCAACGCACATTGTTTTACAATTTTTTTTAAATTTAAAATTCTCAGCAAACAGCCTAGTGTGTTGCTACTAACATATCGGTGTATAAAGCACATTAAAAATATATGCCAATAGACAGACAAATTCAACTTGTAACAAAATGGAAAAAGTGGGAATGGAATCGGGCCATACATTTTTTAGAGACATGTTTGTAGTTTGCTTCAAGAAAGTCTATCAAAATAATTCAAATATTATTTTTTAATATTACTTCTGTTAGGTGGTTTGCATATTAGCATGCTTAAAATATTCTAAAGCTTTTAAATTATTTGATAAATAAAGTTTTCATTCAGTGATGGTTATTTTTTAGTATCGATTATGTTCAAACAAAAATTATCGATGAGTGCAAAGAAAACATCGATGCGTGGAAACATCGATAGTATCGAATAATCATCGATTTCTGTTCCAGCTCTACAATTTGTCTGCAACTTCTAATTCGCTGCGGGTATTTTTTTTTATTGTGTTTGTTGTTACATATAATCCGATCAATTTCGATCGTCCGTTGGCAAAGCAAAGCAAAGCCGTGCGTTTGTAATCCAATTTTTTGAGCTTTTGTTTGGCAAAGTTCCGCGAAACTGCACCAATTAAACGTTTCGTTTGCTCCACTCCGCCTGTTCTTTCGGTTTTCTGCCTTTTTCCGTTTTCGTTTCGTTTTCGCTTTCCACTTGGAATTGCGTTCGCGAGGGGATGATGAAAAGGGGAGGAGAGGAGACTCCCGACGAAGTGCATCCCCCGTCCCGTGCGTTTGTGTTGGTGCTAGTGCTAGTGCCAATGCAATTGTAACTGAGCGCGCTCATAAAAATCAAAAGTATATTTAGATATACATGTACATATATATAATAATCGGATACGTTTTCTCGTTTCGCTCGCCCGTGCTCATGTGTGTGTGTTTAAATCAGTAATATCACAACAGAGGGGGCCTGTTTGCCTGTGTGTGCGGAGCGCGCTGCGTTTTGTTGTTGAGTGCGAGCGGGATAGTGGACGGAGAAAGAGAAATAGAACTGCAACAACAACAGTACCAGCAGCAGCAGCAGCGATGGCTTCCAGTCACTGCACTGGCATAGCGGTAAGTTTCAGCAAATGCGAATTCAAATAAAAATATTAAGCTTAGTTCCGCGATTCGCTGCATGTGTATTTATGTAAGTACACACACACACTTGTGTGTATCGCTGACGTCGAAGCTTACAGCGCTGTTAGCTGCTAACAGCACAATAAAGGCCATTCGTATAGGTTTAGGTCCAAGTTATCGGGAAGTGGAGTGCAAGTGAAACATGTGTAAGAAGTGTAAAATACAAACAAGTGCCAGCCATTAATCGAGTCGATTGACTTTACCGCCCTTAAACCCCTAAAAAAAACAGTTTGCGTAGCACAGGCATCAGGACATATCGCTTTGAAGCGAAGGTGAGTTGCATTTATATTCCTTCTTTCAGTGCTTTTCATGACACATTCATCCACGGACGTACACCGCAAAAACCCAGGCACATGCGCAGACAGGCTTACTAATACTAATACCAGTGAGTCGCGCTCTTTATTTTTGTTTTTAGTTATGCTCCACTCCACCTTCTGTATTCATCGGGTGCATTTATTGTTATCGGTTTCTCTTGTGCCCAAGTCGGTCAACGGAGCGTGTGCTTTAATTAAAAAAAAAAGGGTAAACTATGTGGTTTCTGTGAATTGTTATTGATTTCTGTGTTTCTGAATGAAGGAGCATTTTACGCAATTGTTTTGTGATTTTTCTGGTGAGCACTGAAAGATTCTCTTTGTGGTTTTGCCAGCTTTCTCGCTCTTTCTCTCTCGCACACGGAACTGGCCGGTGGCACATACACACACATGCACAGACAGTCGCACACTACGAACGAGGCCGCCATTGCTCTGCTGCGCAGCTTTTACAGTGTTGCATTCTGCCGCGCAGCGTTGCTGCTGCCGGGGGAGCTTTTTCGGCCCTTGTTTTGTGCACCTTGTTCGTTCAGATGTTTCTGCTATTCCGTTATCGTCCATGCTTTTTGCGATACTCGGAAGCTATCGTTTTTTAGGGTTTCGAATTAAATTGTCGTCTGCAGATTCCAACCAGTTTATGAAAATAACTTTTGTTGAAATTATTAATTTTAACAGAACGAGACTTAATTATGTATATCTTAATACCTCTATTATTAATATTAATTTTCCACTGAAAAAAAACGAAAGGACGGAATTATTTTTATACCCTTGCAGAGGGTATTATAATTTCAGTCAAAGTATATATGTATGTACATATGTATATTCTTGATCAGCATCACCAGGAGAGACGATCTAGCCATGTCCGTCTGTCTGTCCGTTTCTACCCAAACTTGTCCCATAGTTTTAAAGCTATCTGGTTGAAACTTTCCCAAAAAACAAACTTTCTGTTGCAGCTTACATACATATGTAAGTCGGAACGAGCCGGATCCGGCGACTATATCATATAGCTCCCATAGGAACAATCGGAAAAAAATTATAACTTTGTTGTTTTTAATTTTTTTTCTTTGGGATTTGGTAAATATTATGGAATTACAGTTTTAATTAAATTAAAATCGGACAACAATATATACATACATATGTACATATGTAGATGCCATAGAAACGATGGCAAAATGCAGCGCAAAATCGACATAGCTTCATTGTTTTTAGTAATAAATGCATAGAAATCGAAAGGTAGTCGATTTGTAAAATCTGCAAGGGTATAGCAACTTCTGCATGCCGAAGTTTGCTTCCTTTCTTGTTCACATTTATGTATATTAATAAGCTTGCCAAAAATCGTATACAAATTTTACAGTTTTCAGTTGGTTTCGTAAAAATATTAAGCTAATACAAGATAGATGGGGATACCTTGGATACTGCTTCTGTATCAACAAATTTTAAGTTACACGCGCCCATCTCCATTATAAATTATCGTCAAGAGTTTCTTAAGTGTGAGCGGGATGGAAAACAATAAAATGTTATCGTGTAATGACACGCAAATTAAGATTAAAAATAATATTACAAATTGTGAATTTAGCAAGCAAGTTGCATATGCCGATGAGGTGTTGCTTTTTGGAAATAAATTAAAACAATAAGACTTAAAAAATACTTGATTATTAAAACACGGCGATTTTAAAGTAAATTTCATGTAAATATGTACATATTTTTAGGGTGGTTTTTAAGTTTGAGCAAAATTGTTAGATATTGCAAAAAAAAATACCAAAAATTATTGGTTAGGGCTCAATTTTATAACTTGTATTGAAGTTGATTTTTGAACATACGTACATATATGCACATGTATGTAAGTATATATATATATTGTACATATACGTACATACGTTTTTTTACCGAAATAAATTTATAATTATTTTATTTTTAATTTGGCAACGGGAAGGATTTTCCTACTTAAAAAATATATGTATGTATGTTTTTGATAAAACTGTCCACACGTTAAAGAAGGCAACCTTTTTATTTTAGATGCGAAACTTATTTTGCATGGACGGATTATCTTTTCGATCCTATTAATAATCTCGATGTGGTTTTCGGGTGCTGTTGTTTTGGCCGCAGCTGTTGCGCTTTTACCGCTGCCTTTCGTAATACCTGCATGGACAAACGATTCGGATTCGGAATCCGATTGTGATTACCGCCAACAAACGGCGACATCGGTCGCATCGGTACCCGCTTTTTGCTTGTTGCTCTTCGCTCGGCGATCGCTCGCGTGCCGTTTTCGCAAGTCGGGGGGCTCCGCACTTGACTCGCTCCGCTTTTTGCTCATTTCGATTTTGTCAAGCGACGTGTGCGGAACTGAACTGAAAGGCGTTTCGGCGAAATCGCTTTATACGTTCGTTTCTTGTGGTGTTGTTTGTGTCGTGCCCCGAGTCAAATCAAATCAAAATAAAAATTCGTGTTTTCTTTTTTGCGTACCAAGAAATTAGCGTTCTACCAAACGTTCTGTTTTTTTGTTTGTTTTGCTTTGTACTTTTACAAATCGCGTGATTCTGCGAGTATCGCCTGAAATCGAGTTTTCCAGGAGATCAGGCGTGCACTGCTTGCTCGTTGTGCGCACCACTGCTTGCATTCCGGGCGATGGCTCAGTCGACGGCGACTTCGCCGCGCTACGCCGGCTTCAACCCCCTGAGCCCGACCCAGACCCTCAGCAACCCAGCTACGGATCCGGATTCGGCCTCCCTGTGTACGTATAGTGCAGATCCGCAGTTCTACCCCTGCCCCTGCCCTCCATTTCACCCATTTGTGCTGACTTCTTGGTTGTCTGGGCTCCGTGTAAGTGCTTGACCAGCAGTTATGTGGTTTAATGACTTTCGTTGGCTTATTAACACAGTTATGAGAAACGTGGGTTAAGGTTCTTCCCCCACCTCGTCTTTTGATAATCCGCCACTCTCTTTTCGCACTTGTTTCGAGTGGATTACACGGCATTGCCATTTACGTCTTTTGTTTATTCGTCGCTCCTATCCGTCATATCGTCATCGACTCGACATCGCATCGCATCGCCTCCCATCCCATCCCATCAAGTTTCTAAACGTTTTGTTTTCATTTTCAAATGCCCCAACAAATATTCTGCTTGCTATTTTGGTATTTTTGTGAATTTTCTTTCCGCCTTTGGCGCATTGTTGTTGCGACTGCTTCTAGATTTCTAGTTTTGCTTTAAGTGTGCAGTAGCCGCCTTCATTTTCTATAATTTTTCTTTGGGAACCGGAAAAATAGTTCAAAACACAAGGCAGAGGAATAGCAGAACCGAAAGATTTGGTCATTTTTTCATTGGTATCCGTATCACCTGACTACCCTGCCGTACGCCCGCCCGCCATTTTGCACATACCACCCCATTTACCCCCCCCCTTGCGTGGCCTTGGGGGTCCGTTATTTATAATTCCGTTTGTTTGGGCCCAGCGGATAGCACTTTGTAAATCGGGACTGCTTACGTCTGAAGCCGTCTACGGTTCTAGTCGCTTGCCGATCTTTATGCCACCTCAGCTTCGAGTAACGGGTCACGCTTGTACGACAAGTACTGTGGCACTTCTGTAAATTCGAATTTGCGATTTCCAGCTATAGCTCCCGCGTATAGCTGGCACGGCGTTGAGCAAAAGCTTGGGTGCTTAAAGCTTAAGCCCTTTTGAGCCCAGCGCAGCACATGGCATTGAAACCGAAAGTTGATGGCTTATCTGCACCTCAGACGATGAAAAGTCTATCCTACACATCAGTGTGTCTCGCAATAAACAAGTGCCAATTCTGTTCACGTATGCCAGAAATCAAGAAATTTTTATAATAACTATATTCCTAACTCCAACATTGAATCCTTTTTTAGAACCTAAATTCTTTGCATTGTATTTATTAGGTGCTATTAAACAAAACTGATATACCTGAAGTTATTTCGAGTGACTGCTTAAATGCTTAAAAGACTCAAATGAAAGGGGTCTGAATAAATATAGAGGTTCCAAATTTTTTTCTTTACATTTCCTTTGTAGTAACTATTTATGTATTTAAAATCAATAATTATTTTTAAATAATAATCCAGATTTATCCGATTTCATGCTAATATGGTTCGGTTATAACGGCTTAACGATATAGTTTCATAAAATCTAAGAACGGTAGGTAGTCTATAAGCTTAGGAGTTTATTATTAACCTGTCAACTTTTGATATAACTGACGGGGTGGTAAGAATTTGAAACAAAGAAGATTTGAAGGGTGTTTTTAAAAACTTACCTAAGATATTAGCTGCGGTTGTTTGGTTGCCCCCCCCTTACCAAGCAATGCAAGCGAAAGTGAGGTGGTCACGAGTGTCATGGAAGCGATTCGCAAGTCGCAATAAGAACGTATGGGGCTGGGACGACGCCGCTCCGCCCCCAGGTCAGGTGGTCTGATAGGGCATTAAGGGGTGGCGCCCATTTTTGCCCTTTTGCGATCAAGTCTAAAAGCTTGTCAACAAGTGTCGATTTGCGTTGCACTGCTTGCTGACTGAACAGATTGAAATTCCGAATCATGAGTCACTAATGTTGGAACATCAAAGCTAAGCTGCTAACATTTCAGCCTAGCAATTAATGTCAATACTGCCAAAATAAGGGGTTTGAAAGACAAACCTACTTTAACCTTTTTTTATATTTTGTTTATACGGTGCATAGAGCGTTTTTGGAATTCATTAAAATTACAAATTTCTTATCAACAGCAGATTCAATCTTGCTGTGTGTCTGTTTGTATTACGCCGCTCACTTAAATAGAATAATTCTTTCACAAACAAATTTCACATTCTGCAACTGAGCTGATTGGTATGCCGCTTAACAGAGATGCTGAGCTTGTGATTTAAAGTTTATATCTAGGACCTATTTGTTTAAAAAATTTGAACACTTATTCAGAAATCAAATACACTAAAAACCAAGTACGGGGTACTACAAAATGAGTTGATTTTGGAGAATTACAGTGCTTTCTGAAAAGATTAAACTATAAAATATTGTTTATATTTTAAACGAAAATGTTAAAAATTGATTAAATATTTGTTTGTGCTCATAATAGGGTATTCCCTGTTAAGCTCTCTATAATGAGTGATAATTTGATTCACTTTTTGCGGGTAGTTTACATTTAAAACATCTTGAAAAACCGCACAAAAACTTTGATTCCACATAAAAAAAAAAGTTCCATAAAAGGTACTGGAATGACTCAATATGACGCACTGCTAGGAATTGAGTAGCAACAGTGATTTCTTTTTGCCCCCAATACAAGCGAATGTCAGTGAGGTGGAAAGTTTTGCAGTTCCCGTTTAGCGCACCAAATTTAGCGTCCACCCACGCAGCATCATCACTCGCACCTCACATGAACAGATCCCATGCATCATATATTATCACCTGAAGTAACAATAAACAGTGGAGGGGTGTTTATTGGCTCTGCTGTTTGGATACTGACTGTGATCTATGGCTGCGATAGTGAAAAGTGATAAGGCGGCAATCATCGCCAATAACATTGCCATTATTTGCTTGCCGATGGACTCTGTGCTCTTCTATTTTAATAAGTCTCTGCTTTTGCAACTTTTGTTGCTGTTTCTTTTTTTTTTATTTTTTTGCAATGAGCCATTGTCTTATCAGTTTCTGTCAGACCGGACTTTCATGTCATAACGATAATTACACTGGTTGCTGTTGTAGCCGCCGCAAACAATGTTGTTATTGGTATTATTTTCGGTAATTCTGATAATGCGACAGCTGGGAAATTATCAGAAAGTCGGCGTGAGATTGTACCACATGCGACCGCATGGTCGAATTTGCCAATTTCTGCAGCGTTCAATTACGTCGTCGATCATACCGATGAGTCAAGCCTGTGAAGATGAACTTGAATTTATTTGGCAGACTAGGAATCTGAATAAATAATTTCACTCAAATTTATAAGATACAAATTACAAACTCTTTAGAAATAAAACAACAACTATTTTAAAATGTTGTTATATGTATCTTTAATATTAAATTGATTTGAAATTTTTGGGAATGTTTTGTTAAAGGCATTTTGTGTTAAAAATTATAGGGGTGTCAGTGCAGTAAAGTAGATTGCAACTAATTTCGATTGAGATTAGATGTGTTTAAAAATACGTAAATGAAATAGATTAACTTAAACAGCACTTCGCATATTTCATTCTCTTTGAACAAACTTATCTGTAAATAAAAGGATTTTTCCCACACGAGTAAGTTATTGATTACTTCCTGACAAGTTCGATAAGGGGAAAACCAATAAATTAGATTGTTTGATACAAATTTGAATTAAACTAAACTATTTTTAACTTAATTATAATGAAATTGAAAGGATATCAGCGCTATAATATATATTTTGTTTATCATCACCGCTAAACAAATTACTTTTTTGTTTAAGCATTTAAATTTTAATTACAATGATACAAATTTAATAGAAAAATGTTTAAAAATAAACATACATTGCCTAAAAGAAAAGAACATTATGTTTTTAAGAAGCAACTATATTCCCATATTTATAAATTTCGGTTCGCCATAGCTATCGTTCTTTATTACTAATAATGAAATCTATGCAATCCAAAAGATTAGGGTTTCAAATTTGGACACCTCGAAAAAAAATGAATATATCGGAAAGATAATCTTCTTTAAATGTTTCTTTTAAACAATTGCCAGTCCCTTTTAAATTAATGGTGGGACGAGTTTTTAAGTATTAGCGCAAGTATAGGTAGCGATTCCGACAAAATGCATCGGCATTTAAAACGGGAACAGGTCTTCAGATTCGGTTTCCTCAGCGCTGATAAGAGAGTGCAGTGCAGATGGCAAATGGCAAATGGCAGATCAACGATCCCCGATTGACTTGCACCTAGCGATGCACGTCCCAAATGCGTGATCGTTTAACCCAGCCGTGTTTGTTTATGCCGCTCTCGACCTTGGACGGTCCGTATGGACCAGTTTAGGAAGCAGCTAGCTCTCCAATGGGTTCGGTGTAGTCCGATCGATTGCCTCCATAAGCTAATGACGCACATCTGAGCGACCAGTACATCTACCCAATCGGAGGACCGGGAGTCTACCGGGTATAGAGCAAGCTCAATTGCATTTGGAAGCCTTGTGAGTAAACACGTGAGGTTCGAGTTAAGTGGTAATACTTATGAGGTGAACTTTGAATTCAAGCCCGGCAATGACAATTCCGCCAGGAACCGCAAAACTGTGCGCAAATAATTTAACGGTTGTCATTTTTGCTGTACTGCAGCAGCGCATACTCACTGTTAATTCTCAGGTACAGTAATACTTCCATAACACACGCCACAAAACAATATCGGTTTAGAGAACGCTTGTTTTACAAAATAAAGAATACAGTGTTGATGTCTTCTGAATTAACAATCTTTAAAACATTTTTGTACATTGTACTGATTTATTGGCTTTAAAAAAAAATAAAAAATTCCAACTTTCTTAATATAGTTTGTTAATTAATAATCTCTGGCAATAACTGAATTGACTTGGGATTAAGATGTCGAGCTTGAGAAGTTTGACTGTAGTTGCGCAGTTAGGCAAATGATCGAACCCACTTCTTTTTACTAAATTGGAACCAAGTCGTCGTCGCCGTTACATTAGCGCCGGCGTCGACGACGTTTGGCTCTGCCCGCCGACGCTCGGTGTTCTCAGAAATCGGCACTAGTTTTTCAGTGTTCGAGCGTTCAGCGCAGTGTCTGCTACACCTTTTTCGCTCTGTTCCGTGGTTGCTGTGCGTCCGATCCGACCGCCTCCTCGACGGCTTCAGGTTTCCTCAGTCGCTTGGCGATCCAGGTAAAAGTTTCCACCATTGCCTGGAACGCAACTACCGCACTCATAGACTTACTAATTATTGCTCACCATAAACGCTAATCAACACGGCTAGTTCCTTCTTGGATCTGTCCCGCTCGCACCCACAATCCACAGTCAATCTATACCACGCAAAAATCCATGGCCAGTGGGGTTTCGGTCAAACTCGTTTATTTGTTGCTGTCGCATTGGTCTTGGCCAATTCCGCGCTATCAAACATTGAACCACCAGCTCCACTTTTCGGTCATTGGTCAGGAACAAAAAAAAACGGTGAGGTGTGAAAACAAATGTGGAATGTAGCCATGCAGAAGTAGATATGTAAATGCTTTCCCCATCGCAAAAACAAAAGCTAAGTAAAAAATAGAATTTAACATAGTATAAACATATGGTTAAATTTTTTGGGATCAGTTGTATACTTTCAATGTACAAAACGAATTTTAAAATCAAAACATTATAAAGAATATTACAATTTGAAGAGAACATTAGGGAAATTTAATTATTTATTTATATTTGTTTAGTATATCCTTTCTTGATTGGTTGTTTTTTTACTTTAATTTACGAAAAATCGATTGTTCTCCTTTGTGTTTATCATGACAGCTTAAATTATTGATAATTGTGGTGGCTTATTATTCGTTGAATTCTAAATGTTTTAAAATCAGCCTTGGTAACGGGCTAAACTCAGGATTGTCGTTTTTCAAAGTTATTAAAATTTAAAAAGTCATTGCTATTATTTTGTCCATAGCTGTAGGAATGTTTGTGACAAATATACTTCGCAATCTTCTCGAAAGTGTTTGAAGACTGCCGACCGTGAGATTGCTGGGCGATATAAGTAGACATCCTCTTTGTTTTGCTTTTCATCCCCATATACTGCGTTTTTGTGGGGTTTCCAGACTTGGATTGTTTGGTTTTTTTTTGGTAAGGCGATAAAGGCGGTGACGACGGCGCTTGTAATTTGGGCCCTGTCTTTATCATTTTATTGGTGCGCGGTAAATTTCCAATGGTTATCCCTTAGAACTCGCATTGTTTCGGTTTGAAAATTCCGACCCCATGGCCCTAGTTTTTGGGGCTTAGTATAGATGATAGCTTGGGGCAATAATCAGCAGTGGATCCATATAGAAATACTCGAAACGACAAGGGGTCCCATAAATATTCCACTCGCTAATGGGCATTTGAATTCCCTGTGTGTGTGTGTGTGTCGTGTTTAAGAGACTTTTGTTTTGCTCTGTTTTCTGTTCCCCCGTTTTTATTCCAGATCATCAGATTGCAGATACTGAATATCTTGGAAATTGACAATTCCAGGTAGTGCCGCTATATTCAGCTAAGCTGACAGCCCTGCTGCTATCGAACCGCACCAACAGGTCATCAACAAACTATCGATAACACAGAGTGTGAGGAGAAGTCGGTTCGATTCGACAGCTGTTTTTACTAGTTTCGTTCCGTTTCGTTTTGTTTTTAGTGTGCTTCGTTTTCGTTTATTATTTGTGCTAATTCCGCTCTCCATTTGCTCTCTGCTCTCTTTTGTTTCGCCCACGCAGCACGCACGTTTTGTGTGAGTTTTTGCCTCTGTTTTAGTCTCAGTCTCAGTTTCACTTTCATTTGTCGTTCGATCGTCAAGTGCAAAGAAGTCAAATATTAGCCATCCCCCAGTTCGCATACATATACAACACATATTTGTATCTACCCATATATATTTGCCCGGACACAGATGATTGTCGTTATTTCGTAGGTAATTCTCAATATCTTCTTGGCCTTGGCTTGGCTTTAACCCCCTTCCTGCCCCTCCCCCAGCACACAAATACACTAGATATCGTCTGATTAATATATTGTTGGATTACAATTCCCACCAGCGCCATATTCATCATCCGCATCTTCATAATCATCCCATACGGCGTTTAAACCCAGTACAACAGCACATTTATGTTAAACCTACTCGACTAATTTCATGTCTTGCCACGCCACAACAACAACAAACAGCATCATCAGCGGCAGCAACAACAGCTACAGCATCAGCAGCAGCAACAGCTACAGCAACAACATCAACATCAGCTCAGCCCCAAAAACCTGAGGAAAGAGAAGAAGAAGGAGCACCACATCCAGAACTGACGAAAACAAACTCTAATCTGAAGATACTTTCAGCAGGCAGTAGTAGTTTAAACGACCAAAATCACAACCAGATCGACGACGACGAGGACCAAGTAGGAACATTGCCATTGCCCCTGACCTCCATCAATAAACGGACACCCGCCCTGCTCCACCCTCGTCTAATCCGCTCCAACCCGTCCTACACAGACGACCTGTGCACCTGCTGCAACTGTGCGTACTCCAGTTCCTCCTCCGCCTCGTCCACATCCTCATCCTCATCAGCCTCCGCAGCCGCCTCCGCCGTTGCCAAGCAGCTAGCTCGCTCCGTGACCGCCACCAGCATCATGGACATGCCGTACAACACCTCGCCGTCACTGCGGGTGCGCACCACCTCGCTGAATCAGCTAAAGAAGACCGCCGATCTGGCCATTGAGAACGAGCTGCACGTGTGCCCGTCGGTGATGTCCGAGGAGCTGCGCAAGCTGCTCCCGCCCACCTCGGAGACGGTGATGACCAAGCCGTTCCCCATCCGCGGCGAACGGACCATTGCCGATTGCACCACGCCCCATGTGATCGCCATGGTGGGTCTGCCGGCTCGCGGCAAAACCTTCATTTCAAAGAAGCTGGCGCGCTACCTTAATTGGATCGGGATCGCGACGCGAGTATTCAATCTGGGCGAGTACAGGCGCCATGCGACCACCGCGTACAAGTCGCACGAGTTCTTTCGCGCCGACAACGAGGAGGCGATGGCCATCCGCAACCGGTGTGCTAATCAGGCGCTGCACGACTCATGCGATTGGCTGCTGAGCGGCCAGGGCAGCATCGCCGTGTTCGATGCCACCAACTCGACGCGCGACCGTCGCCAGCTGATCCACGACATTGTGGTGAAGCAGCACGGCTTCCGGCTGTTCTTCGTGGAGTCGATCTGCGACGATCCGCAGATCATTGAGCAGAACATTCTGGAGGTCAAGGTCAGCTCGCCAGATTACCTCAATATGAACACGGAGCTGGTGGTCCGGGATTTCCTACAGCGCATCGAGCACTACGAGGAACGCTACCAACCCATCGACGAGGTCACCGAAGCCCACCTCAGCTTCATGAAGGTGTACAATGCCGGGAAGAAGGTGGTCGTCTACAACAACGAGGGTCACGTGGAGTCCCGCATTGTGTACTACCTAATGAACATTCACATTACGCCGCGCACCATCTACCTGACGCGCCACGGCGAGAGCGAGTACAACCTGAGCGGCCTGATCGGCGGCGACTCGAACCTGAGCGCCCGCGGGCACCAGTACGCGAACGCCCTGTCCACGTTCATCGCCCACCAGCAAATCGACGGTCTGCGGGTGTGGACGTCGTGGATGAAGCGCGCCATTCAGACGGTGGCCGATGTTAAGGCACCGCAGGAGCGCTGGAAGGCCCTGAACGAGATCGATGCCGGCCACTGCGAGGAAATGACATACGAGCAGATCAAGGAGCGATTCCCCGAGGAGTTTAAGGCGCGCGACGTGAACAAGTTTGCTTACCGCTATCCACGCGGCGAGAGCTACGAGGATCTGGTGGCCAGACTGGAGCCGGTCATCATGGAGCTGGAGCGGCAGGGCAACGTGCTGGTCGTGTCGCACCAGGCGGTGCTGCGCTGCCTCTTTGCCTACTTCCTGGACAAGTCCGCCGACGAGCTGCCCTATCTGTACGTGCCCCTGCACACGGTCATCAAGCTGACGCCGGTGGCCTACGGCTGCAAGGTGGAGCACATTAAGTTGCCCATCGACGCGGTGGACACGCACCGTCCCAAGCCCAAAATCCCTGGCGACGTCAGCCAGCCGGGACTCGATGGCCTCAGCGGCGAGCTGGTGGCACCCGATGGCGTCGGCAAGGTGCTCATTGTGGGCGACGATGTGGCGACGGCCACGAACGGCAATGGCGGGCGCGTCGATATGCAGGCGCACCAATGACGGCGTCGCCAGTACCCCGCCCATCCACATCCTCCTTCGAAATCCAAGACAATCTAAGAACGGCTGCTGGATCGGCTGCCCCCAACCTCCAAGACACGAGCCCACAAATCCCAACCCCAGATCCCGCACGAATTCTTCCCCTATCGCCTACCGAACAGCCCAACGGATACGGACATAGACACGGACATGGGCATGCCAGAGTGACAGTGACAGATGCCCCTGTCCCGAGGATGTGGCGGCGCTCCTACTTAATGTTGCAATAGGAGGCCAGCGAGTTCTTTCGGACTGCGCATGAAATTGTGATTGATCCATTGTGCTGTTTTATTATGTACTTTAATAAACAATTAAATATTTTAACATTTTTGTAGAACGTCTATATTGATACAAAAAAAAAAACAAAATACAGACTTAATACCTAGATTTAAATATTAAACGTTTTCTCCTGCGAAGGGAGAAAATTCGATTAGTTGGGTGTGATAAGTCACTTGTTGAGTGTTTCCAGCCACTACCAGGAAAATAATGCTATCACTATATACCCAAATGTGTTTTTATCCGCATCGTTGTCTATTTTTTATACCAGTTTTGCCCAACTTGTGTTTGAAAACGAGAGGATAAACCCACAGATTCCATTTGTCAACTCTGTTTACTGAAACCACTTACCCGATACACTATTAAAGCCTATCTGTTTGTTTGTGAATGTATGAGTAGAACAAAAACATTGCAATTACATAAATACAATAAATACTTAATCAACAATAAATAAATAACGAATTATTAAAACAACATAAAAAAACAAATTGTTTCATTTTCGTTCAGGAGTTTATTGTGTTAAAATGAACGAAAGTAATGCAAAGGTACTTATAATTCTTTACTATATAGAAATTTAATTATTCTAAGATTTCTAAAGCTGGGTTGTAAACGATGCATCAGAAGCCTCGCACCATGTATCCATACATATGAAAGAAAGAATTTTAGGAGAGCGTTTTACATGTTTTGTTTTTAAATTGGACGACTTACCAATTATTTAGTCGATTTAGACAATTTTGTTGTGTTGGGGCCGATTTCTCAATGTCATAGAACCGTAAGTTCTAGTTTTTAATCACTCACAGAAAGTTAAAAAAGTCAAATTGTTAAGGGGGGGTATAGTTAATTCGGTGCAAAATCGGTAATTTTTTAAAAATTTGTAATGGCGATTCGGATAGTCTCAGCTAATCTTTGGTTTTTGCATGTGATAGGGCAACATTTAAACAATATGTGTGAATTTTTTCATCCAAAAATATTAAAAATTGTGTGAGATACAGGCAATCTCCGGCGGCGCCTCGAAGAAAATACGTTTTGCGGTGTACACGATAACCGGTCACAGAATCATTTGAAATGAAAAAATCTAATTGCATTACTTAAAGGACAAGATTCCTCAGGTAACGCTGTCGAGTTTTTATTTTTTTTTCGATTTTTTAAGGCAGTTGAAAGTCGAAAATCCCAATTTTGACCCAAAACGTCGAGATATTTGTTACTCTAAAAATAGTAAATTTACAAAAAAAAAAAAAACTTGACGGCGTTACCTGAGGAATTTAGTAGAGAAATACTGAGCAAAATCCCAAAACGATCCGTCCTATAGATTTTGCAGGATCGTGTACACCGACTTTTAAAAGGTCACTTTTCAAGGCGTTTTAAAGTTTGGGACACCCAAAAATTCAATATAAAACGCGCTTACTTACCTACGTTCAACTGCCCATTAGTTCAGAAGTCTTACTCAGATCGATCTAAAATTTATATACACAATATTCTCAGAAAAAAAAAAAAAAAAAAAAAAAAAAAATGTTAAATACTATACTCCCCCTTAAGGAATTCAAATCTCAAAAAAGGAAAATTAGGCGAAGTTTTCTTTGTTTGACCTGATCGTGCAATTCGACAGTTTTGCCAAACATAATATTAAGAAAGTAAACGTCTCTTAATGTCAAAACATAACATGACAATGAGAAATCGGCCCTAACTCATTTTCGTTTTCTTGTTTATATCAAAACCGATTTGATTTTTAAAATTAAACATTTGCATTTTAATAATTGCTTGCAATCAGTCTACTGATTGCAAATAGCGATAGATTGTTGTACATTTGTTTTGTATTAATTAAAGGGAAAAACAATAGTATAGAGTTTTAAAGATGCATCGCTGAAGAAGGTAAATAGGTACGGTTTTATTTTAATTAGATTCTAGTTCGCGCCAAATTTTGTTCAATAAATTATTAATTTCTTTTTCGATTGGCTTTCAGCTGCCGGAAAATGTATTGGGGTGCGTCCTCGTCTGCTAGGACCTCTTTTTTCGCCGAGCGGCCCAGCAGAAGCCCCACGAAAGAAGGGTCACGGTAGTGACTACGAACAACCATCCAAGAGACATTTAAGATCCAGGACGCCTTCAAAGTCTTCATAATGCCACGCTTTCGGAACGACGAGGCGGAGCAGTCGCATTACAGTGATGGCGACGTGGTCTGGGTAAAAATACACAACACAGAGATCTGGTGGCCCGGCGAGGTGACCTTGTCGCAGGACTTTCGGTTCATCAACTCCATTCGTCCACCGTTCGCAGTTGTGGCTTTTTTCAACGAGAAAACCTTGTAAGGTTTTATAATTAAATCGGTAATAGTATATTTTAATGTACCGACATTCATTTATTCACAGCGAGCAAGTCAAATCACCAAAACTGATCTACCCCTTTCAGTGCGCTCACAAGGAGGAGTTCATCAAACGAGGCACCAGTAAGTACAGGCAGCAAGATAAGCATATTTATTTGTACAAGTTTAAATTGGATAGTAGTTCGTTGTATTTTCAACTGTTACTCTTGGGCCCATTTTGTCAACCGCATTTAATTAGCTTTTATTAATTTAAAAGCCAGTATGTCTATAGTTTCCTCTTCAAGTGATTCAAGTGTGGCCTACACACATAAGACACAGCAAAAACATAAAAATATTCCACCAACAAAATACAAGCTTTTCTAAGCTTAGGTGTATCAATTACAGTTAGTCGCAAGTACATGTTCCATACACAAGTCAGCTTGATCAATGCAATCCATTTCCATTGCAGAAAAAGCCGATGGAATGCACATGGGCGACAAGTTCAGTGACGATGTGGCGATCGCCGAGTCGCGCTACCACCGGCACCAGCTCCCCGGACTCCACGCGTCGTCATCGTCCGTGTTGGAGGGCAACAGCGGCGGACCCGCCTCCCGGCCGGATAGCCTCATCAAGGCGCTCCTCTCGAGCAGCAGCAGCAGCAGTCTGCATAACAGCAGTGCGCTAAGCAGTGCCGTGCCTTCGCCAGCGGGTCGAGTAAGTAGCTCGGCATCGCTCCAAGCCATTGATAATGCCGTATTCCGACAGCAGGAGCCCACGATTCGTATCATGGACATTGGGGGCAGTGCCACGCCCGCCCCTCGCGATCGTGGCTTCAACGAGGCCAGCTACGAGTGCAACATGTGCACTTTTCGGACCAACAGCATGAGCGTGCTGCTCATCCACCGCCGTGCCCACTTGGAGTCCAGCAGCAGCTTCAGCAGCAACAGCACTGTGAACTGCTCCTCGCCCGTCCGAAAGACGCGTGCAGCTCGGCGAGCCCACACCACCAACATGCTCGATCTGCGGCAGCTGGCGGGCCGCAGGAGCCGGGACAGTACGCAATTCCACAGGAACTCGGTGCGCTGCCACTCGCGCCACGTGTCCATCGTGGTGGACGCCTCGCTAACGGACGAGGAGCAGCTGAAGGTGGCCAACATCGCCAAGCTAACGATGGAGAGCATTGAGCGCGTGGTGCACCCCAGCGACACCAGCTCCTCGACCTCCGACTCCGCCCGCAGCCACAGTGACCGGAACAGCTTATCATTGTCGCCGCAGGTGCCCAAAGCGAAGAGCCCGCGACGCAGCATAGTGAATCCGCGGGATCCGCGCAGCCACCGCTCCAATCAACTGCGAGCCACCATGCCCGCCCCAGAGTTACCGCCGGCTAAACAGCGCCGCCTAACGCGTTCCATGAGTCGGCGGCAGAGAGGCGAGTCGCCGGAGCTCCTCCCACCGCCGACGCCGACGATTTCGCGGCGTGGTAGAGGTAGACGGTGCACCCTGGCTGCCGCGACTAGCGAACAGGTCACGACATCCAGGCGGGGCAACCCCTTACGGAAAACGCTGACAACAGCGCCCACCACCGTCGAGAAATCACCTCGCAGCGCAGGACGGCGAAAGCGAACGCGAACGCTCTCTAGGGTTAGGGCACCGATCGCTGTTGATCCGGATCTTTCGCTGGCGCTCCTCTCGCCTCCACCGCCGGCGCGTCCGACAGCAAATAACAGGGACGAAGAAGTAGTTGCGCAGCCTAATCTGCCATCCAGTCCATCACCAGAGCCGGTTCCAGCGGCTGACCTTACCCAACCCAAAGTGAATCTCCCGCGTCCGCAGAATAGCATTGCCGCGTCCTTGCAGCTGCAGCAAAGTCTGCTGGCGGAGTGGTGCGACGACGAAATGGACGAGTCGCTGGAGGAGCCACCGCAGCCGCAGCAGCCACAACCACAATCAGTTAATAACATTAGCAAGGTCGTGGAACATCCACCAGCTAAAGCACCAGAGCTGGAAGCGGAGGAGGAAGAGCAGGAGAAGACTGACGGCGTTGCCGCCAAGAAGCGCATACGCAACATACCAAAGAAGGATCGGCGCGACGTGGTTCTGCAGGAATTCGATGTGAATAGCCAGCTGGAGACTGACGAGCCGATTGTCATCCAGGACAGCGACGCCAGCTCCAACGAGAGCGTCGTGTTCGTGGAGGACGAGCCGAGGCAGCGCGGCAAGGTTGCTAATCCGCAGCCCAATGGTAGTGGTAATGAAAAGTCCAAATCCACGGCCAAAACGGCGAGCAACATCCCCTCTTGCTTTGACTTTGAGGAGGACGACGATCTGCAGCAACAGCAGCAGCAAGATGGCCTGAACGGACTTAGCTATAGGCGCCGTACCAATACCAACCGCCCCGATGTCAACGGCAAAGGCCATACGGAAGAGGACGAATCTGCTAGTGAAGAGCCAGAAGCGGAAGAGCCTGCACCTGCACAGGCCATCCAGGACAACGTCTCTTACGACGAACTTTTCTATGGCTTCGAAGATGGCAAGGGGCCCATATTCTCGACCTCCGAGACCGAGGAGGAGTCGGAGGAAGTGCCTCAGTTAGTTGTGGAGCAGGACGGGATGTTGGCGCACGTCAATCCTGCGGAGCCTGAAGAGGCAGTACCCGAATCAGTGCCCGAATCAGCGCCCGAATCAGCGCCCGAAGCAGCGCCCGAAGCAGCGCCCGAAACAGGGGCCGAGGGCGAGGCAGGAGATCACATGAGCCTACCGATCAAGGAGCGTCAAAAACGCATCTTTAAGTCACGAAACAAGTCCACGGTGGCGGGACCCCAGGACGAGGATTTGCCGGCCTCCTCGATGGTTTTCGTTTCGCCCAGCGACGACGAGGAGGTGACCGCTCCGAGGATGGACATAGACACCACTCTCCAGGAGACTAACTGTGCCAGCCCGAAGCTCTTCAACGGGGAAAAGAGCAGGCGGAACAGCACCAACAACAGCAATGCAACTAGCAGCGAATGCGTAATGGAAAGTAGCAGTCGTAGCAGAAGCAAGCGCCGCACCAAATCGAAGACTGAATCATCCCGTCGCCCGCCGCGTCGCTCGAAGCCGAAGCCAAAGGTACGTCAGTCACGACCCTCGCCCGCCCTCGAGGAGCTGAGCAACAACAGCAGCAGCAGCGGCAGCAACAGCAACAGTACCAGCAACACCAGCAGCAGTAGTAACCATACGTCCAGCGCCAGCTCTAGCTCGGATTCGCACGGCATAGGAACGCTATCACCGGAGCCCAGCTCTAGCAACAGCTGCTCCATAGCCTCGAACATTGCTGTAATCTCGGCGGAGGAGGCGCGCGAGCTGCAGCGTTCCGCCTCGGGCGCCGGCCTGATCCACGCCGCCATCGTGGACGCCACTCAGCCGGTGCAGCGCGGAGGTGTGCTCATTTTGGAGGACATTCGGCTACCCAATTTGTACGACACCTTCAGCAGCCTGCACTCATCGGACAGCAATGGCAGTCGGCAGCCGAACTCGCGGGCCCATGATGAGGAGGATGAACAGTCTCAGGACACGATGGAGCAGCAGACAACGAATGATGATCAAGAAGATGAGGCGGTGGCGGAGGAGGAGGCGAAGGCCAAGAGCCGTAACGAAGAGCATATGCTTGATGAAGGCCAAGCAGCAGAGCAGGCGGGGGAACAGGAGCAGGCGACAGAACAGGAGCAGGCGGATGAAGAGGAGCAGGTAGAGGAGGAAGAGCTGGCAGAGGAGGAAGAGCAGGCTGAGGAGCAGGAGGAGAAGCAGGCGGACGAGGAGGAGCCGGCGGACGAGGAGGAGCAGGCGGACGAGGAGGAGCAGGCGGACGAGGAGGAGCAGGCAGAGGATGAAGAGCAGACGGAAGAAGAGGAGCAGGTGGAGGAGCAAGCGGAGGAGGAAGAGCAGGCGGAGGAGGAGGAGTCGGAGCAGGCGGAGGAGGAAAGTCAGAAAAAGAACTTGGCCCCCTGGTCCCCGGTCCGTCACTCACCTGAGGCGGTTCGCTTCTTGCCGCAGGCCCGTGAGGTGCTCCTCAAGAAGCGTGAGCAGGAGCTGCTGCGCCAGTACGAGGCCGATCTTGTCAGCGGGCGGAGTGCGGAGAAGTGTCGCCTGGCCCGCGCTCGCTGGAGCCGACCGATGCCATCCCCCGAAGAGGAAGACGCAATGGAGTCAGAGTTGGCCCCATCACCATCCGGGGAGGAACAGCAGGAGCAGTGCCAGGGGGTGAAAGCAGTCAGTTTCGATGAAGAGCAGCCACAGCCGCCAACTGTGGAGGATGTATCAGCAGAAGACGAGGAGCTCCAGCTGGACCAAATGCAGACCGAGTCACCCGTAGACGAGCACCTGGCAGCCCTTGAGTTGGTGCTGCCAGTTAGGTTGCCGTCGTCCTCGCGCCGTTCCGCCAGCCATCCGCAGGTCAATCCAATGGTCACGACCTCGTTCTCTTCCGGCATGAATAAGCCCAGGCATTTCAGCTACGCTCCGACTCTAAGTGATGCGGACGTGGCCAAGGCGCACCAGCAGCTAGTGGATCTGCGCGAGCAGCAGCGTCTGCGCTACTCCCCAACAACGCCGCCCACGGTTGTCACTCCGCCGGCCACAGTGCTGCAGGCCTCCGGCCAACGAAGACAGCGTCGCCGCTCAAGAAACGCTGCTAGCGACCATGCGGAGAGCGGATCCCGCAGCGACGTGGCCGAGGAATCGTCCTGCGAGACCAAGGATGGTCAAGAGAGCCCCGAGAACGTAAGTTTATCAAGAAAGCCAATAAACCAACGAGGATGTGTTTAATATATGTATATATGTTTCTTTTGTTAAAAATTTAGTTGCGTTATTAAATCTATTTTTACTTATCTTCGAGGTCGACATTTTTAATAGATAGAGATTAATGTTTCAACTACCACTATATATATTATATACCACTTATATATGCACATATAAATAATTATAATCAATTATTAGCTCCATATTGTTTCTCTCACTGTTAAATACGAGTAAAAAGATTTGCTTTACTACTTTCGAATGTGTACAATTCATATTCAATAATAACAGACCGTTGTTTAAGGAATTCATAGCAGTACAACTTTATTTTTATGGATATTTAAATTTAGCTTTTTAAATATCAGTAAATACCATTTTTAGATATGCACGTATTTTTACTTAAGGAATGCGTTTTTCATTTCTTGCTCAAACTAAAATCTGCTTTTTGGTTGTAAAATATATGTAAAGTTTAGGACTTTTATTTCCAAATCATACCTATATAACAACATTTCCACTGCCTGCTCTTTTCAGCCGCCTCAGCTGTGCGCTGGACGCATCTGCGCGGTGATGACTCGACCGATCCCAGGCTATAGCCACACGTTCATGCTGTGTTCTCTAAACAACAACAACTTCACGCCGCTGAACAACGTGGCGCTGTATCTGGACAACGAAAAGAACCACCTGGTGCCGGTGCCGCGAGAGGCATTGCTTGAGCCACCGCGCCTGGCCGACGGCCATCCGCTGTCCGCCGTCTTTGCGGACATTGACTTTCTGGGCGGAGAGGCAGTAGCCCAGGTAGTGGAGCCATCGGAAACAGAGACTGAGGCGGAGGCGGAGGCAGAGGCGGACCTCAACCAGGACCAGGTCGGGCGTCATTTGTCGCCGCAGCTTCTGCTAAGCGAGGCAGAGAACGACGCCGAGCCTGTGGACACGTTGGGTATTATGACGCCACTTAGCCAGGTGGCCGAAGGAGGCGCCATGGCTGCCGGAAGCTACGTCAACGAGGAGGAGGAACTCTCCCTGCACGAGGAACAGCTGCAGGCCAATGTGCTGCAGCTAAACGTGAATGGGCACCGCTTGGAGCTGGATCCCTCGGTGCTATTTAGCATTGCCGAGCAGCCGGACTCTTGCATCGAGCTGAATGTCACCGAGGCGGGATCGACTGGCTCCGGCGTCGCTGGGGGCATAAGGGCCGTCCTTCACGCTCGGGACATCTTACAGGCGGCGCAGGTTTACCTGCAGGAGCGCGACCTGCAGCTGGTCAACGTGGAAGATATGACGCTGGATGATGAGGAGACGGATGCGCCTTCGGTCATGACTGGGCCCGCCACGGATCTGCTCTCCCAGGCGCTGGCTGGTAGCCAGGTGGTGGACGACTCCGACTTCGTGAACGCAGCCAACGCTGGCGTTGGCCTGCTCCACATCGACACCCGCACCGGTGCTAGCCTCCTGCACGTCGGCGACGATGAGCCCGGCAGTGTGGTGTTCATCTCGCACCCCTTGGCCCCACAGACCGTCCACCTCACGCCTCCGATTACGGCGCGCACCAACGAGACGAACGCGCTGCTCGACCAGACGCCCATCATGTCCACGCTGGAAAATCCAAGCGGTATGCAGCTGCGCCGCGTGTCGCCGCTGATCGAGGGCAACCTGGAGGACAGCCTGGCCGTCATTGGCGTGACGAACGGCAGCGGCGTGCCCACCTCGCTGGAGCTGCCCATCACCGTCACCAATCCGGCCATCGCATCGCGACTGACGGCCCCGGTCGTCGACATGCTGCAGTTCGCTCACTTCCAGTAGACGGAGCACAGTCCAAGTGCGAACTTTTTGTTAGGCCTACTAAATGCAGTTTATGCATTTTATTTTGTGCGCGGAAGAGAGTGCTGGAATCTGTACCTCTTGCTAGTTAAATTGAACCGAAATTAGACGATGACATTGCGCCAATGAATGCCAATGCAGATATTTAGTTGCCTAATTGACTAGCACTTTAGTTTGATTCATGGACTTCACCTACCCCTTACATTGCAAATGTAGGATAGGGAAGCGAATCACATTAGCACGTAAGAGATTTAACAACTAATGGATAGTTACGAATAAGTAGTGCAAACTACAGAACAGAACAGAAACAGCCAGACAAAGCTGAACAAAAAGCCAACGAGCCCGGCACCAAAGCAAACACTTACGACATATAACAGAACGTGCAACACTGCACATAGGACTTAGGAGTACACTCATGTGAACAGGAAGCACATTTATATTTAATGACCATAAATGATTATACCAATGTGTGTAAGATATGTCAGTCTCTAAGCTAACAAGTTGTGTAAAGTGTGTCCGGAATTAAGGGCAGAAAGAACTGCCCAGCTCGGGCAACTATTTAAATAAATAAAGGCAACACTTGCTACAAAAAAAGTGTTTTTTTACTGCGGCAGGAGACATATTTTAATCTATTTCGGTGACTTGTTTATTTAGCAGAAGTGTTTTCTATTCAAAAAAATTCATTTAAAAACATCAGGGTACAATTTTTTTTAGTAATCCATTTTACAAACTTCACTTACCCAAATTTAAAAAATAAGTGTGGAATGAAACAGGATATAATTCAGTATGCTAAATTTAGAAAAGTTACCTCTCAAATTGTGGGAACTATGCAAATTATTTTATTTTCTGAAAGAATCATCCAATCACGAAAACTGATTAATTGAGAATGATCGAGAAGACTTACGACAAGCCAACTAGATTTCAGTAACGGTAATTTTGAGTAATTTATGAAACTTATTAATTTTAAAACTTGTTTTTACCTCTGATTTTAGAATACCAACCAAATGTTTTGTACATTACGAGTGACGATAGTTAGAATTAAACACAGAACCAAAGAAAATAAATAAAAACTACGGTTTATTTTATTAAAAACGCCGAACCTTTAAAATCCAAACATTAAAATGTTTAAACAAATCTAAAAAGTATAATTTTTAACTTGAGCACCCCCAGTAAAGAATAATTCGGGTTCGGTATTAAGTTTGGTTTCCTTTATTGAGTTTTAACAATTGCATGATGATTTTGCATTACAATCCGCTTAATTATTAATAACAATTGCTTTTAATTTCATAGCATTTGTGTATTTCTATCTGGTTTGAATAAGTTTTCTTTGTGTTCTGTTTAGAATAAAATTATTGTAACCGTTTACACTCAACTTTAAACTAGTCTGGCTTCTATTTCACACGTTTTGCCTCGAATTTGACAAAATTGTTGCTTTTTGTAAGTGGGGTCGGCTGCATTCTGCACAAGGAGCTCACTTAACTCAAAAGACTAAACAAATTAGAAAATTAATAATCAATAAATAATTAAGATTATCTTTTTGCATACGAATTATATAAACAATAATAACTCAAGGTTTTGGCTGGATGGCGACAAAAATACTCTACTACCGCAAGTAAAATTGGCAATTTAACGAATCTTAACGCTTGCAAGTTTGTCCTAAGCAAATTAAATAGTATACCTAGGTATTCGAACATATAAATACTTTAGGTAGTGTTCTCTTTATAAATTTTTTGTTGTTTTCGGGGGCGGGGGGAAATTTGGCAAAATTTTAAAAGGTTAAACGTAAGAAACTTTCGGCAAAGTTTAGTGAGTGTTGTTGCTGTTGTGGTTGTTTTGCTGCTATATATTTTTTGGTTTGGGGCGAGTGTTTAATTGCTGTTGTTCATACTGCATCATCTTCCCTCTGCACAATATTCCTGGCGGTTTTCTCTGCTCTCTTATCGGTTGTTGTTGTCGGCGCTACTTGCCACAGCTAGTTGCGGGTATTGCGGGTGATCCGCGAGGTCGTCTACAGCTTGGCGCAGATCTCGTTCGTGAACTCGGAGCACTTGGCGCGGCCGCCGAGATCGCCGGTGAGGTACTTGCTCTCCTTGATGGTTTCGAAGGCGGCCCGCTCGATTTTATCGGCGTACGTGTTGAGCTCCATGTGGCGCAGCATCATCACCGCCGACAGCAGCAGGGCAGTGGGATTGGCCAGGTCCTTGCCGGCAATGTCGGGTGCGGTTCCGTGCACGGACTCGAACAGGGCACCGTTCAGGCCCATGTTGCCGGATGGCGTCAGACCGAGGCCGCCCACCAGACCGGCACACATGTCGGACAGAATGTCACCGTACAGATTGGGCATGACCAGCACGTCGTATTTGCCGGGGTTCTGCACCATGTTCAGGCACACCGTGTCCAGATACTTTTCCTCGAACTGAATTTCCGGGAACTTCTGGGCCATGTCGCGGACGCAGCGCAGGAAGAGACCGTCTGACATGCGCCTGTGAGCGGGCAAGAACGTGAATTTAATTTACGGGAGAGATGTAATAACGGGTGGCCAACTTACATAATGTTGGCCTTGTGCACCACAGTAACCTTCTTGCGGTTGTTGTTCTTCGCGTACTGGAAGGCGTACTCGGCCACGCGCTTGGAGGCCTCCTCGGTGATCAACTTGATGCTCTGGACGACGCCATCGACGATCTCGTGCTCGATGCCAGAGTACTCGCCCTCGGTGTTCTCGCGGATGGTGACCACGTCGACGTCGTCGTACAGCGTCTTGTAGCCCTCGAGGCTACGGCAGGGACGCACGTTGGCGTACAGGTTGAACTCCTTGCGCAGGGCCAGGTTCAGCGAGCGATGTCCCTTGCCCACGGGCGTCATCAGGGGACCCTTGAGGCCGATCTTGTTCGTGTTCACCGAGTCGATGGCGGCCTGGGGGATGCCAAACTTTCCGTCGGGACCCTGTTTTCGTATCACACGAATGGGAGAGAGAGGTAGAATAAGTAGGGAATTTCAATCAGCCGGGTGTGGTATGGAAAATGTACGACCTCCAAGAAATATTTCCTATATACATATATATATATGTATATTGGGCAAACTAAGTTAATTATGTCCTTAGCTAGTGTCACCATATTCAGCTTATGTTAACTTATGTATATACTCAAAAAATGCCACAAACTTTTTCCTAAACATTTTGAATATTTTGAAAACAAAGTCCCTGATCGGGAGTGACCATATTTATCTAAAAATGTATACATAAAAATGTTATTTTTTGATAGTGTGTAGCTTTAAAAAAACGTTTGGTAAGTTTAGTATATATGTTTTGTTTATCAGGTCCTGTCGCGTCGCTTGGCAACACCATAAATATGTATTCATAACGTGCAGCTGATAACGATTTAATCTTTTGTCTTAAGTTTTTCAACATAAAATAACAACAAAAATTAATTTATTTGTAATACGGAAATACCTACATTAAGTTGAAATTGGTTTGCTCGGACATATACGTTTTTTTTTTTTTTAATAAGTCAATTAAGAAAAATGTTATAAAATGAAAGTAAACATGAAAATAACTGAAATTCCACCTCGATAATAGTATAATTGTTCTCAAATTTTGGACTCCATACTCTTTTACCAATAATTTTCCCTATACATTAAATTAAACATAAACCTTATTGCAAGCGAAACAAGCACAGAGATAATACTAACACATATATTTATACTTTTGTAAGAGTATTTTGAAGCTTTGTAGCTTTGTCTACTCTTCACCCGCTTTAAAATACTATATATAGGCAAGCAATCGTTTAGTACGTTTTTTACGCTCAATATGCTCGTTTCGAAATTCCTGTTTATTGGGATAGTATTCCTGCTGTTTTTGGGAGAGCTTTTGGGACAATCCACCATAGATTCGCAGAATTTAGGTCCCAGAAAAGCCTTGGGTCCCAACTCACAAACTTACCCTAAAACATGGATAACAAGGAAGAAAAATGAATAAAGAAGAAGACACCGAAAAGACACCGATATAATGGATCTACACGTATCAAGGAGTAATTTACTAAAATAGCATAAAGCATTTTTATTAGCAATGCATTCTTATGTTTCTTTTTTTGTATATAAATGTTCAAACTACTGTGCCTATGGTTTAGTTAAAACAATATACCAAATATAACGATTATGTGACTGTGAAATCTGAACCCTGCCTTTTTTATACCCGTTACTCGTAGAGTAAAAGGGTATATTGTATTCGTGCAAAAGTATGTAACAGGTAGAAGGAAGCGTTTCCGACCCTATAAAGTATATATATTCTTGTTCAGGATCACTAGCCGAGTCGATCTAGCCATGTCCGTCTGTCCGTCTGTCCGTCTGTCTGTCTGTCCGCATGAACGCTGAGATCTCGGACGCCCACAATCGCTTATATACGAAAAGTAAAAATGCAGTTTTATTGTGTTTATCAATACCTATCGAAATGTAGAAGAACATTTTCAAATCGGACCATTCGTTAAAAAGTTATGCGTGATCAAAGTTTCTATCTCCATCTCCCTCGCACTCCCTTTACCTGAGTAACGGGTATCTGATAGTCGGGGCACCCGACTATAGCGTTCTCTCTTGTTTATACTATAAACGCTCTCTTTCGAGTGCTTTTTTTTTTTGTTTTGTAATCTTGTTTTCTACATTGATAACAGCATTTTGTAGCTTTGCAATGGCAAAAGCATGCCTCTCAACATTCGAATGGCAGAATCATATAGTCTGTCACTCAAGATGCACGGGTCGTCAGTCCTGACATTTGGGATCGTAAGCCTGCTGTTCCTGGGAAATCTTTTGGGAGAAAGCAATACGCCGCCACCGGACCTCATGTCTTATTTTGACCCCACCCCTGTGGAAGCCGTACCTAAAGCGGCTTTGGGTGGTAATTACATCGATAAAACCGAAGTACCGAAGGAATGGGAGATGAGAGCCCAAAAAAGTTCAGAGGTCGGCACACGTTCACGGAACGGCAGACGTTCACAGAACGGCAACTTTTGATTAAAAAAATAAATGATAGAAGCACTAAACTGGATTTTGTTTTTTTTTCACGTTGAAGTTTGAAAAGTAACTAAAGAAGTTTATTTGTATTACAAAGTACAACGTGCCTAGGATTATACATTTTCAACAAAATGGTTTGTAGAAAAAGCAAAAAAGATTGCGCCTTTTAAAGCAACTTTCGTACTCCTCTTTAAGACTTCGTCATCCGATTTTGATAAAACCGAAGGCATTGGTCCAAAAATGGGTTATAAACATTATTTTTATGACAAAAACACGGAGAAATACTTCAAAACAGCAAATTTGAATCAATCGTTCCTTTGGCAGCTATAGGATATAGACGTCCGATCAGCGCCGCTTTCAATCTTAATCTGCGTACACATATAACAGGACGATAGCAAAACTTTTTAGTCTAGCCCTTGGAGTAATTTATCAAACGGCTTAAAATCAGATGGACATGTCTATACCAACTCGCCTTCATACGCCTACTTACTTATCAAGAATATATATGTATATATACGATTAACAGCGTCGGAAATGTCTCCTTCACTGCGTTAAGAACTTTTGACCAAATTATATTTTCTTATTTTTAAATGGCATTTCAAATTTTGCGCCCTATAGACCCACAGTTGCCACCTGTTGCCAAAAGACCATTCACATGGAAACCCAGGGCCCTCGATTCAGGTGGATTCGATTTGAACTGGCGCTGGCGCCCTCCCGGGATTCCCGAGGTTACGACACTTACCCGGACGGGGGTCACGTCCACGGCCTCCCACTCGATGGGAACGTTGGCAGCGGTAAAAATCTTCTGGACGGCCGCGGAGATCTCGGGTCCGATGCCATCGCCGGGGATCAGGGTGACCTTCTGGGTTCCGGAGGAGTAGGACCGGCTGGCGGCGGGAGCCGCGTTGACCTGCAAGCAGTTGAAAGAGAGAGCGATGTCAGTAGGTCAAGTGTGTTGTGAGTGAGGGTGAATCTGGATGCAACAAAAACTAACAGGCCCACATAGATAGGCAGCATCTAGAAGGGTTACATAAGTTGCCATGCCAAAACAACAATCTCAGCGGTCGCTGCAGCCCCTCCCCCCGCGCCAAACATCTTGCCATGTTGAGGTTAGAGTGCATAAATTATTCCCACGGCGTTGATAAGGCCAGAAATCTGAACACGATCTCGGTAACTGCCTTTTTATGCGAATGTTCCGTTGCACCCCTTCCATCACCAGCGTTTATCGATAACGGCCACGCAACGAGGAAGCAAGAGAGAGAGTGTTATGTAAAGGGAATGCTGCGGTGTGCCTGTGCTATTCTGTCCTCGTTTTCGCCGGACGGACAGCTGATGTCCTGGCGATGGAGGTTACTCTTTCACCCGGTAACCACCATTCGGATGAGTCTCCTCAGCTGACAAGGGGGAACCAACCTGGACAGCCGCTGCTGGCGTCGCAGTCGCCGACGGAGCATCACGCGCAGCAATCAAACCCAGTTGATTAAGCTGCAAGTGTTTTGCGTAATGTGTTGTTGTCGGTGGATTGGTCGGTTGGTTAACGGTGGAGCAGGGTAGAGTAGGGTGTTGCAAAGAACCGTGTTCGAAGGAGAAACAAAATCGCAATGTTAGTTGTAGTTGGCCAGTACTTTTCAGCCAGCACGTAATCAATTGCTGTCCTGCGGAATTGGTTTTGGACGTGGGCGAGAAGGGATGCCGCGGCGCGGGGGAGGCGGGTTTATGGCGCTTAAGTCTACACGGGTCTTACAATTTTCTGTATGAATCTAGCAGCCATTGCGTTGCCTCGGTTTTTTGCACTGGTTCCTGGCGTATATAGAAAAAAGTCTGTCTTTTTAGTCTGCGCCCGCCGTAGTCGCCACCTTGCGGAAAACTGGCGAATCTGCGGTTTATCGGTCGATAGGCGGCGGGGGCGCAGGATTGCCACCTAGCCGGCGCATTTTTGGGGGTGAAATGGCAAATGGCTACTCAATTTGCAGTCGATCATATCTGGATGTTCACATCAGCCGGCTGCTCTCGCAACAGGCAGGAAAGTGTGAAAACTGATCTAGAATTAGCTCCTAACACTGTTATCGATAGTCGATAGATGCGAAAGACCTGATTTCAGTACAGCCTGCGGGCTGGCATCACTGGCGCCCCGTAATCGATGTATCGAAGCGCCACAATCGATAGTTTAAATGTATCCCTTGCAACCGTGGCTGCTACACTACAGTTTAAATTAACTTTGAGCATTCGCTCGATTTTCAGCAGTATCTTTTCGTAAAACTACTTCTGTTGTGCATTTAATAGAAACAAGCTGAGTGTTTTCGATCTCGAACTGAAGGGCTGAGCTAAAAGCGGTAATTGAAAGGACCGCCGCCGAGACGCGAGTCACACATAGAAAAATCGGATCAACCGACAGACAAAGCTGAACTGCGGTCGTCGGCGACAAAGTGCGCTGTACACGGACGACCAGAAATCGGTACGCGAGCGAGTTTTTTTTCGCGTTTCAGTTTGGGTTTCAGTTACCTGCGCGCAACAACCCCGTGTATCTGCCCTTCGCTGCGGTCCGTGGATAGAGTTTTGGGCGAATATATATTCAACGAATTACTCGCTGCCCGCCGTTTGGTTAGCAGTTTCGCGTGCCCGGCAGGCGAAACTACGTAAGCGGGCGAAAGCAGCCCAGTGTTGAACTCCGTGTGGCAGCGTTTTCGGTTGTGTGCTTCTGGGGCACCAGAGTACCAGGTGAGCATCCTTCCCCCGATTCCAGTGGAAGTCCTTATTCCGTTCGAATCCTGATCCTATCCCAAGTCCATTCCCAATCTCAGCTGGCTTGGCCCTCACCTACACACCTTCACACGCGTCGCACATACACGCGCATATCTGTACTCGTATGTGTATGTGTATCTGTTTGACAGCGCACGGCTGCGGTCGCTACGGCAAAGTGACACTCGCCAGGCGCACACTCTCGCTAAACGCACTGAAGAGTTTCTGTTTGCTGGACTTTTCGGCCGGAGATTGGAAATCCAGAGCAATCGGAACTAACGCCATCACTCTGCATTGCTTCTTTCAGCTCGGCAGTGCTCGTGTTCGCAACCGTTTGGATACAGCTAGCACCCTGGAGAAGCAAAACAAACGCGCCCAGCTCATCCGGGACAAGATGGTGTTGGCTGAGCGCAACACCACAGACGTGGTGCGGAACGGGCGTCGGTCTCGCGGTCCCAGTCCCAACACTCACACCACAGGCGGCGTGGCCAACAGCACCAGCCTAGTGGGCAGTGGAGGCGGCAACTCCGGCAACTCTGGGAACGCCAGCGAGAAGACCACCACAGCAGTGCCAGGTGCGGGCACGCCGGAGAGCTCTGACGACGACAATTGTAAGTGCCCAGCACTGACGAGGCGATGCCAACAGGCCACTTACATTTCTACCCCTCTTTGCAGCCACCAAGCGGAACGGCAAGAGCAAGGCCAAACAGTCGGAGTACGAAGGTGAGTCCCAGGATTAACTTTGCAATCGCATCAAGAATCTTTTAATTTAATGGGATTCCCACAGAGAAAATTCGCGTGGGACGGGACTACCAGGCGGTGTGCCCGCCACTCGTGCCGGAGGTGGAGCGACGCCCGGAACAGATGAACGAACGCGCCCTCCTGGTCTGGTCACCCACTAAGGAGATCCCGGATCTGAAACGTACGTTTCCCTTTTCTCAGGTTCAGTCCTTGTAAAGCGGATTACTTACACCCTTCTTGTGTCATTGCAGTGGAGGAGTACATCTCAGTGGCCAAGGAGAAGTACGGTTACAATGGCGAGCAGGCCTTGGGCATGCTCTTCTGGCACAAACACGACCTGGAGCGGGCCGTGATGGACCTGGCCAACTTTACGCCCTTCCCTGACGAGTGGACCATCGAGGACAAGGTGCTGTTCGAGCAGGCCTTCCAGTTTCACGGGAAGAGCTTCCACCGCATACGACAGATGGTGAGTGAGACACCCGGACCCTGGTCCCTCCTCTACACCAACTAACTCCGACTCTTTCCACAGCTGCCAGACAAATCAATCGCCAGTTTGGTCAAGTATTACTACTCGTGGAAAAAGACGCGCCACCGCAGCAGCGCCATGGACCGGCAGGAGAAGACCATCAAGGCAGTGGTCAAGGATGGTTCCGAGAACGGCAGCGAGGTGGGCAGCAATGAGGAGTCTGATAACGATGACAAGGTAATTATCAGTTAGAACTTGCTAAGCGAAAAGCCAATAGCTCCTTTCCCGCTCTCCCACACACGCACACTCACACACCTACGCACACATACATAAAACACTTCTATCATCAACACACAATCACTTCGAAAACACGACCCACATCCAAAAAGAGACGGCTCCCTTTGCCTCTCCTCGTAGGTCCACCGGCGGCTCCAGGCACCGACTAAGTAGAGCAGTACGATTATGTTTGCCAGGCAGTTTTCAGCTCAAAAACCGCATCGCAAAGAAATGGTTGACTGCTGAATGACTAGTTCGTTAAGGCATTTCTAGGCTACGGATGTATATTTAAGCCAAGACCACTGAAAAAAGTTTTTATTGTGTCTTAAGTTAATGTCTTTAATTGTCAACCCTAAAAGCCTTTGCAAGAGTATTTCAAAATGTACATATTTTCATTGACTTCTAATTTTTGAGTGTATCCAGGCGCGGGAATATTAAGTAAACGTAAACTAGGACTGAAAAGCCTTACAGTTGCCAGCCTTTTTTTAATGGCCGGCCCATTTCCATTCAAAACTTTTGAAAATAGCTGTGTAAATAGTAATCAGTAGCCGTCCGCTTTATAAACCAACACGCTTCAAAAAAGCCGGGGTAGCAGTATATATTTCGGGAATAATAGACTAAGATCACAGGCCCCATACAATTGTGTATCCCTTCCTCTGACTTGCCAAAAAGTTTGTAGTTTGGACTGTACACTAGGGATCCTCTCAATTTTCAGCTAGCGATGTATGTCGTTTCAAAGTCTGGTTCGTTATTTTTCAGATAATCGCCGTGCCTGCATACATCTCATAAATTCTATATCAGTACCCACACAAAAACGAATACCAAAAACAATAATTGACCAGCATCTATAAGACTTAAACACATTAATGATACATTTTCGTTCGTACACAGAGATTGCACCACACACACTTGAGATTATGTATTCCGCGAAGTTAACCTGATTTGATTGATTTGCTTAAGAAGATTTTTTACCGCGCTAAATCAGCAGATCAGGTTGGCACTAGACTAAGGCAAAGCAACAAAACGATTTGTTCTTTGTTCATATACTTTACAACTATATAAATAGTATATACAACTTAATATATTTTTTTTAAATAATTATAAATAGCATGGTAAATTATTATACGTAAAATAGTAATTTATATAAAGAGATTGATTTAAATATTAAAGTAAACAATGCAAAACCTAAATTATGTAGAATTATACATATTTGTATAGAGTGAAAATGAGAAAAGAGATTAGTTTCTTTTCTTAACTTACCCAACCGCTGACGATAATCATGATCGATCACCAAACCTAATGCTAATCCTAATAAATGCATATCTTGTTTGCGAAAAGATTAAAAAAAACCAACAATTTATATGTGTTTCTTATTCATTAGAGATTCGTTTCGCTTCTTCGTCTTCATCTGAGTTTTGTTCGACAATCCCTTAATCGTTATCCATACTTCATCACATACACAGATCCACACAATCGCGTACATTATCCGATCCTTCTACTGTCCCGCATCCTCATCCAAAACACGAACCCTTACAAATCCCTATCTCCTCACGCAATACGTCTCTATATCTATCATAATATACATATGTATGGCATAAGTTTTCTTTATTCTGTCAGCCTTGTGCCTGCACCTCTTTATCAGATCACTGATCTCTTTGATCGCCGTACTCCCTACTCCCTTCTCGAACTAAGCCACTAGACCAACTAATCTTCGGCCGTCTTTCGTTATTGAATTTAGTCGTTTTTGTGCAGCCTAATCCTAATTTATTTAGTCTAGGATGGAATCTTACTATTAAGTACTTAGGGCACTTGGAACTTGGTTACACATCCAAACAATTTTTTTTTTAATTGGCATTTCGGGATGGATCGGGATTGGTTGGGCAGGGAGGGGCACTGGGTTTTGGGCTTGGGTTTGGATTTGGGTGTTGGGTGAGAGAGAGAGTGGCAAGACCGTAACGCACATCGTTTACAAATTCAGTTGACAAGAAAGCAACCAGGAGAGCAACAACAAACAACCCAAATACAATCTTGTAATTGTTAAATGTTACCAACTGAACTAAAGCAACATCCAAATACGTTTTTTCTCTTCTCTTTGCATTTACTGTACAAAAATCCAATCCAACAATCAAAACACACCATTAAACAAATAACCCGACCTGAAACTGTCCGAAACGAAACCAATAACAAATAATCAAACCCGAACGAAATGCAATAACCTCAACCGAATTGAATCGAATAAATCACATACGTTGGTCGGTGTTCATGCACAAAAATTAATACGAATTCGTTATTATGCAACTGCAATTGTAACTGCAACTGCAACTGCCAAACTCAAATCCATTTGCGGATCATGAAATCCTGGCTTGGCAGAAGGGGAATAGCAACAATAGCACCACAACTATAACCGACGCCACAACGACCTCTACCAACACCACCACCACAACCTCTCCCGCAAACACCACTGCCAACACCATCAACAACAACAACAATCACAGCAGCAGCAACAACAACAACAGCAGCAGCAACAACAACAACCATAGTAGCAGTGGTAACAACAACAACAACAACAACAACAACGGGGATGAGAACAACCAAGGCGGCGGGAGCAACAGCAGCAACACCAGCAACAACGATTTGGACGCCGAGCAGTTGTGCATCTTCGCTGCAAATGCCCAGGGTGAGGAGGTGCTGGGATTTGGCCTCTCGGCCGATGGTGCCACCAATGGCAGCAACAATGGCGAGATCGGTGGCGATCCCAGCCAGGTGCGACGCGTGGTTGTTGGCGGTTTTTGCAAGATTTGCAATGTGGTGTGCCACGTGCTGCACGATTCACCGCTGGGGCGCATGTGCAAGAGTTGTCACACCCACTGGAGGTAGATATATGATGCCATATATACGTACTACTACTACTACTAGTCGCCGGAAGTTATTCAAGACATCAAGCTAATGCCAAGTTTTCTATCTCTTCTTTTCCCCCCTTCCCCTTTCTCTTGACTCTTCTCTCCCAATCCCGAAAAAACAAAAACGTTGCATTCACTTGACTTTTGTCGTTCCGTTCCGCCCCGTCCCCATTCACACACCCGCACACAAAAACCCGCTCGCATCCGGCGGTCGCCAGGCGCACGGGCAACCGGCGACCCATCTCCGGGCCGGAGAGCAATGCTCCCCGACGATCCACCCATAACTGCGCCGCGAACGCCGATCGCTCCAAACGCAAACCGCCCAAGGGCATGTACATCAACCATGATGATTTAACGGCCCTCGCAAGCTGCAAGAATCCCAGCGTCTACTTGGCGGAACGGGATCGGAAGATAACAGCCCTCATGGCCGAAGTAAGACACGTGACAGGGCCGGAATCCCTTACCTTTATGCGACAAGTGGTGCCTTAGGAGTAGTTTGGGGAGTTGCTTTCTTATTCCGGGAGCTAAAAGTCTTCTAAGTGCCAATATCTCATTGAAATATTAGGGTTTTAGCCAGCAGTAACAGAGTCACATACATCGATACCTCAAAATCGCCTTTCAATCTGATGTTTAATACTTCAAATGACAGTGCCTGTTGTCACACGAATCAAAACATTACTTTGTCACTAATCAAATTGCCATTTGAAATAATTAATCTCCTTAGGAAACAATGTATAAACGAGTGTTTTATCGGTTTTTATTCGCAATTATGTATATTTTTTTATCACGTATCATAGTTCTCAAAATGTTTAAGTAAAACCCCTTTCGCAAGCGAAAATCGTTTAACTCTGCGGTATGCACATGTTTATAAATAAATTAGGGAATTTTTGGTATCCTAGGCCCATACAGATAAAACATTGCTTGCTACATTGAATTAAAGACCATACACTTTTGAAATTCATTTTTTTTTTAAATAGGAACATAAAAACACTAACAAAGAATAAAACAATTAGCTTAGGCCACCTAAAATCACGATAGTTAAGTGCTGGCGAGCAAAGGCATCACAGATCACAGAACTCATTCCCTGCACGAAATCACCCATCACACTCACTCACTCACTCACACCCACACATCAGACCCGATTGTACGACTTGGACCCACTGACAACTTTCAATTGAATGCCCCCCTGCACCCTGACCCATTTCAGATACAGAAGAATAGGCAGATGATGGAGCAGCTAGACAAGGAGTGCGACTCCATCAACGTCGAGGATGTGGTGTCCAAACCGGCGGCGGCCAACACAGAAACTGCCCAGCCACGCATTTCCGCCCGATGGTTGCCGGACGAGATCCAAGTGGCTCTGCTGGCGGTCCGCGAATACGGAAAAAACTTTCCTGTAAGTGTTCCCTCCTTTTAGTCGCAAAGAATATGAACTAATCTTTTTGTTTGGGTCGCAGATGATTGCCAAGCTGGTAACCACCAAGACGGAGGCGCATGTGCGGACCTTCTACGTAAACAATCGGCGCCGATACAATCTTGACCAGATCGTAAAGGAATACGAGGCCGGAAAGTCGGAGGAGTCCGGCCCGGAGGACCCGAGTAGTGAGCCAGTCGTCGACGCAGCGGCAGCAACACCAGCAGCTGCATCAGCGACCGCCTCGGCACCCGGTGCAGTCGATTCGGCATCCGCGACGACTACGACGTCAGTCAGGAAGCAGTCCACCGAAATCAGCAACAACGGCGTCGACCCGAACCAGGAATCGCCGCCGAAAAAGGAGGACCCCAAGAAGCCAGAGCTGGGGACGGGGGGTGCACTCAAGAGTGGTGCTGGCGAAGCAGCAGATGCCACGCCCGCCGTGGCATCCACCGTGAGCTCCAGCGCAGCCACCGGCACCGTTGCAGCTGGCGCCGCCAGCAACAAGCCCACCAGTTCTACAATCACCATTACCGATGAGTCCGACACAGCCACGAATTCGAGCAGTGACGTGGTGACCACGGGAACGGCCGGAGCCACCGGCTCGTCGTCACTGTCCAGCGCAAGTTCTGCGACCGCACCCAAATCTCAAGCCAGCAGCGAAGAGCTGAAGTCCAATCCCACGAGCGGGGCCGTCGCGTCGGGAACTGTTGCGGCTTCCAGCACGGCTGCCAATCCCACAAGCAAGCGGGATAGTAGCACCGTATTGGTGGGTGTTGCTCATCATTACTCATTCTAAGCCCTATCCTTATGGCCTTCTTGACCCTTTCCTTCTTCACAGACCATTGCCGAGCAGCCACCAGCCAAGAAAGTCGCACTGAGCGGCGGCGTAGAGTTCCTGGGAAAGTGAGGAGACCCCAGCGGCGCCGGGGGATGTGTTCACTCTCGATATATATACACGCATAAATATATACCGGTACATAACATAGCCTGATGTTGGGCGGCGGCATGGATGTGTTCGCGAGAAGCTGAGAATACACGTCCAAGAGCTGTGCAGCCTGCCATACGGCTGCTGGCCGGATTCCTTTTTTTTTTATTTGTCTATAAAATTTGGGACGCATTTACTATAAAAAAGCATCACGGCTTAATCTAGGCTTGTAGAAATTAGTTTGTTTGTATTTTGGGTAACACTAAATCGGTTTGACATGTTGCACGCCTGTAAATCGAGGATCGTACATGCATAAATACTTCAACACAAGCACGTAATCTTTGACTATGAAGCTTGGCAAATGAACAGGAAGTATATGAAAGATATATGTATCTTTCACAGGAAGTTGTATAGGTCAGAGATGATTTTTAATGGGTTTAACGGGTAAGATACTTTCCTATGCCGGGGTCGCGGCCACGTAGACCACACAAAACTAATGAGTAGTACACACAGCGGTAGAGAAAGCAGCGTTAGTGCAGAATATGTATGTAATATTATGATAATTTTAACACAATCGAGTTATACACGTGTAAATTATTAACTTAAATGTCTTTTTTTTTCGTGAAATAATTTAGCATTTAAAATAAAGTACTTGGGCTAGGCTTGTAGGCAAAGTCGTGGGAAATATGATCGCCGCTATCACAGGAAAAGTTGGAGGTACGCAATGGAAACGCTGGATCCACTCCACAACCATATTCAGCAACGAGTTTCTGTTAGGCTAACTATAATGTAACTAAAAACACTTGGCAACAAATGTATACAAGCAGCGCTATTCGTTTAAGAAAACCAATTAAATATGTAATACTACGAAAATTGTGTCAGGTTACGTCTATCTTACTAAATCCTAGGATCTTAAGTATCTACTGGCCCATGAAACTCGATCGCCCTGTGCTTAGTAAAAGTGGTCTGAACAAGAAGTTTGCACAACTCGGATTGAGCTTTGAAAAGCCGGTGTCTAATGAGTTGTTAACAATAAATATAAATATAATTCACAAATCATTTGTTTTCGTTTAGCCTGGGGTTTTCTTACCACCGTTTTTGATAAAAGCGTTTCTTTTTCAGGGGTCTCTCGTTTCTAATCAGTATGTTTTAAATAATACATTTCCAGAAGGGTCTTGATATCCTTATATCCTTCAAGTTGACTTGTCAGTATTTTTTTTGGCCACATCGCTTAAATGATCCAACAGTATTTTGGCTTATTTTTAAGCAATTATAAAAGTTAAATCAAATTTACTGGATCAAAAGTATTCGTATTTTTCTTTTTCCACCAAGTGGGTAATTGTCATGGACTAAAACATTAATTATCCATATCCTTAATTTACATATCCCCAAATTGTACTCCTTTTGTTTTGCCTCATTTCTCTTCAACCTTTCAAAATCATAAAATCAAGACAATTTTTTCCTGATTTCAAGAATTTATATTTTTAAATTCGAAACCATTTGGTTCTTGATCATTGATCATTGGATCTTCTTCCAGAGCATATGCAAAAAATATAATAGTAATAAGTATAATGCTGCTAATAAATGTAGTAACTTAAAACTACTGGAACTGATAATGATGGTAATGGTGGTGATACTGCGACGGTCTGGGAGTCATACAGCGCTCGAGGAACGGCACGCAGTTGACCAGGTGGGCCAGTCGATTCACCCAGCCCGGGATCTTCCTGCCGCAGACGATTTGCACCAGGCTGTTGGAGAAGTGGTTGCAGTTCCTGCTGGTCAGGTGGTAGCTGTTGCCGAGGAACTGGACACCCAGCTGGTCGACGATGCGCTCCACGTCCGGGCGGCTGAAGTGGGTGTAGCCCAGCAGAATGCTCTCGCGGAACCGAATGCTCTCGCCCAGCTCGGCCTCTCCGTTGCAGGGATCGATCTCGAAGATGCCGGAGATGGGGAACTCGTGGCCGCCGAACCCGTACTCCCTGCCGTATATCTGGACCCCCGAGTGGAAGAAGCCCACACCCAGGACCATGGTGTAGTCGTTGATTTGGAAGAGGTCGTAGACGTTGAGCACCACCGGCTCCTTGGGCAGCAGCTCGTCGCAGCGGTTCTCCTTGCCGCCGCCGCCCAGCCAGGAAATACTCCTCAGGCGGTTGAAGAACATCCTCGGGCTCCGATAGAACTGAATTGGCTGGACTTAATTTAAGTGTTTACTTGACTCCTCGTTTGGCAGCAGTTTTCTCCTAACTAGAAATTTATTCACATCAATCATTGACAATCTAAATTTTGGCCTTTCATCCAACGCCTCCTGGGAGGTTGAACTTTTTCATATCTATAAGGAATGAGTTAAAACTTTGGGATACGTGAAAACAAAATACATTTTTAAAGTTCGTTTTATAGAAAATGTTAAATCAATCGGATGAATAGTCTTTCAAATAAAGACTTTATTTATTACATTCATTTGGCCAGCCGCTGGTAAGTAAAACAAGAAAGAAAAGCTAACTTCGGGCGGAGCCAAAGTTGAAATACCCTTGCAGAATATTTTGTAAAATATATTCTCCAAAATTATTCATATGATGCATTCTTAACACTCATACAAAATCCCAACTTCCTAACTTTACAAACACCAAAGTTATGGCATTTCCGATTAATCAGTTATATAGCGGCTATAGGATATAGTCGTCCGATTCTTATGAAATTTGGTATGTAGGATTGATTGGCCAAATATAAAACCCATAGAAAATCCCAACTTCCTAACTTTACAAACACCAAAGTTATGGCATTTCCGATCAATCAGTTATATGGCAGCTATAGGATATAGTCGGCCGATCTCGGCCGTTCCGACTTATATACTGCGTGCAAAGGAAAGAAGGCTGTGTGCAAAGTTTCAACTCGATATCTTTAAAACTGATAGACTAGTTTGCGTAGAAACAGACAGACGGACAGACAGACGGACAGACGGACATGCTTATATCAACTCAGGAGGTGATCCTGATCAAGAATATATATACATACTTTATAGGGTCGGAGATGTCTCCTTCACTGCGTTGCACACTTTTGACCAAAATTATAATACCCTCTGCAAGGGTATAAAAACCAAAAAGTAAAGATAATATTTTCTTAAAATTGTGTACACATATTTAAGATGACAATATCTATCTATGAAAATATTTTGCTTAGCATATGCGAATTATTAATATTAAACAACGTTTGACCAAGCAAATATGATATTATTTAGATAATAAAGAAAACGTATTGCAAAAGTTCTTCTTTTGTCCCGTGAAACCCCATTATGCTGAAACTTAGAACATTATAACTTGGAGTGGTATATAATTGCTAAGTTTTGTGCCAGCCACATTTAATGTGGTAGAGATTTATATTGAAAATATAACCAATCCATCTATGACACCTACCTTGGTACATATTGCAGTTTGGACGACTATATATTTTGAGATTTCGAAAATATTAGATATTTTTTGTTTCCACTTACTTTCCACAATACTCAATCCCTTTTTAATTTCACCCCTGTTAAAAATGTTGCGCTTGATTATCTAAATAATAAAATGTTCGTCGAATTTGTTTTTAATATTTTTATTATTTCCATTCTTGCTGTGTCTGGCATAATTTGTTAAACATGCGTCTTGTAGTTTTCGTTTGGCTTGTTTTTTTTTTCGTATTTAAATATATATAGGTGATGTATTTTATTGGTTTCAGTTTGTTTTGTTTTTTTTTTTTTTTTTTGGTTTTATTTAGTATTATTATTAAATATAACTCGTTAATGCATTGCTTAGCTAAAAAAAATCATCTTATAATTAGTTCGACACACCTTGAATTAGTTAGAAAGTTTTGTAGTTGAGTCGTTTGGGTTTGGCCTGCGGATGCTTGCTCTGGTTTTCTGTGCACTTCGAGTTTATGAACGGTCAGATGGGTGGAGGAGCTATATGTACGTCGTATGTTTGAGTAAGCTATATTTAATGAGTAGTGAGCAGGCAATGAAAAGTCGGTGAACGCAACCAAAGAGTTGCATGGAGCATGGAGATCTAGGAGCTAGAAGATAGGAGCTAGGAGCTAGGAGCTAGGAGCTAGGAGAAGATCTGATCGGATCAGACTGCGCTCCGTTTGGGGAGGTGTTCGGGGGGCTAAGCAACCTGACTTATGCTATCGCTAGTACATACTTTAGTATATATGTATTTATTTAGATTTATATATATGCACGATTTGTGCTTTTATTTTACTTTTTATAATGCCACGATAAAATCTCAATACACAATTTGCTTAGATACTATGACTAGTTGCCTATTACAATATCTTCCACTTGTATTTGTTTACCTCTGACTCCCTGGCCCTCAACCTTCTGCCCCTCTTATTCGATTTGGATCTTGTTTGTCCAAAAAAAAAAAGGAGAAAAAAAACACATAATAATATCAACAAGTCTTATGAGTAAATCCCGCCCACAGCTGAAAGCGACAATGAACGATTTTGATATCGATCTCGATCTCGATCTCGGAGCGATCCGAATCAGTGGATCCGATGATACACATCCCGCATCCTGGGGCTGGAGACTAATGACTGACTGACACACACTCGTATATATACTATGTACATATATACAGCGATATATGCATAGATATAGACAGAGAAGCTGGCATGTTGTTACAGGATAACGATTGACGCACTCTCCCTTAAAACAGCGCACATCAAAGGCCCACGATTGGGGCGGTTAAGGTGCGATCTTTTAAAAGAAGTCGTCAAAGGTTTTTGATTATGTCTGGTATTGCAGCATTGGGGCTGACAGGTTGGGATGATGCGACGAGTTCATCCGCAGGGCGGACAAACTCTTGTTGTACCACTCGTCCTCCGGCGACATTCCTGCAAGGAAGAAAGAATAAGAGTAGAGGATTTCGTTTAGGCAATTACTACAGTGCAATTCCCTAAGACACCTTGCATTTCCCGTCTGCGGAAGCTCCGCCCCTCTTGCCGGTCACCTGGTCACCTAATCACACATGACTACCTATTGTGGGGACTGGCTGCCCCGGGACTTGGCCGGAAATTCATTTCACTGCCGCATCTTCGCCTTATCCGTCGGGTCACCTCTAAAAGGCCCACCCTCTCAATTTGTTTACGCCTGATTACAGGAATCACTCGGCCCTTCCCGCTTAGTAACCCAATATGGCGCCTGGCCTGGCGACCGATAAACAACATCGCATTTCAGCCACCGAGCCACCGACGCTTGGAGCGGAAATTTACTTACGGACCAGGGATGCGGGGACGAGGGACGAGGGACCATGGATCGGGGGTAACCGAACCATACCCATAAGGTATACAACCTGGCAAAGCTCGTGTCGGCCATTCGGCGCAGCTCGGGATTTGGGAATCGGGAATTGAGAATCGGGAGCTCTGGCCACGATCGTCGAGGGTCTGATCTCCAGACCGCTCTGCCATTCCAAGTCGAGCCGTGGCAGGGCGAGGATGATCTGATAGAGTTATCAGAGAGAGTGCGAGTGCGAGTGAAAGTGTGGGTTTCGCGGATGTGAAAGTGTTCTGGGCCTTGGCGAAAAGCAGCACCAGCAAAAGGTAAGTGACCAACACCCCGGTGAGCAGTGAATTAAGCCTTAATCCCGAACCCAAACTTACCCATCGAATCCTGACGCACTCCAACGGAGCCCATGTTCGTGCTGTGCGCCATTGAGAACGGTTGCGTCATGCCCGGATACGAGGAGGCGCCCATTTGGAACAGGTCCTGGAGCGGGGAAAAACTCTATATAAATGGGAGATCATAAAGAGAATAGAGACCATGTTGGCTTACCTGGGGATAGCGGTTCATGGTGTTGTGGTGCGGATACGGTTGGTAGCCGCGCGAGACGCTGTAGCCCTGGATGTTCCGCATCATCCCGTTGCAGGATGGGATCACAGACGGTGCCAGCGCCTTCTGCAGCTGCTTCTCCTGCTTGCGGTACTTGGCACGGCGGTTCTGAAACCAGACCTGCAAAGGAAAGCGGATGGCATGAGTTTACGGGCTCTTTAAGTTTCCCAGTTCCCAGTTTCCAGTTCCCAGTTCGGAAAGGGACGCTTAATGAAGAAAAAAGAAGGCAAAGCTTAATGGAATCCCCATCCCCATCCATACAGCCTTTCCTGTCGTCTGTCCCACTCCCAGTCCCAGTCGCAGTCCCAGCTCTTGTCCCCGTCTAAGGACCCATCTATCCTCTATCCTTCGCCGTCTTCGCCTCTGGCTCCGGACGATGGCAACGTCTTATGAGTGAAAAAATCTACTAAATTGAAATTGAAAATAAGTTGACGACGCTGTTTGCTAGCGAGGGTCTGGTCTCCCTGGCTCTCTAAGTGACTGGGAGTGTGGGTTGCCTGCTCTGTTTAGATATTATTAAAGACAGTCCTCGGTCCTGATGATGGAGCTCCATGATGGCCCAAGACCCTACCCCTGCCCCAGTGTCGTCCCTTTTTCCACGATGGCGAAAAGAAATTGCCAAGATGAAAGCAGCGCTCTGCACTAGACAACGAGCCAGGACGAAACGAAGATGCTGGGGTGTGGTGGGGATGGGGGGGTGTGTAGAAATTTCCGACATTTTGGAAAGCTGCTCAGCTTGCTTTGAGTTCCTCGGGAATGGAGGAAAAGTAGGGCGTGAGGAGGGGTAGAGCATGGGTAGAGCAAAATGGAGCAGGCGATGGCCCGAAGGATGGTGGTGGGCAAGGCGATGAGGGTGTTGTTGCAGCTGTAATGGCGACGAGACCCCTCGTCTTTCAATTTTTTCTCCTTTCATTTTCTTATTTATTTTATCATTATTATTATCTTTGTCCATGACTATGTACACGTACATATATCTGTGGGGTTCTCGAGAGTGGGTGGTTGGACAGGGATTGGGGCTGGGGCTGGAATGGGGGGTTCTGGTTCTGGTCCTGGTTCGAGTTCGGATTCGGGTTCGGGATGGGTGGAGTGCGCCTTTAAACGAAAAGTTCTGGCTTTCGGGGGTTGTTTTCAGCGCCCACTTTATCGCTCGTTCGGTTTCGTTTGGTTGGCTGCCAGCATAAAAATGCCAGCAAGGACACCCCCGCACACCCACACACCCACACACCCGCACACCCACACACACACTGCAAAATAATGCTCTTAACCATCAGCCATATATGTGTGTATGTACGGCTGGGCAGGATCCAGCTCCAGGTTCAGCTCCAGTTTGAGGGTGGAAAATGAAAATGCGTTGTCTGAATGATTCGATGGCGCTCTGTCTATCTGTCGTTCAATTTCCAGCTGAATGTGTGTGCGTGTGTTGGTGGGTGGGCGGGGAAACTCAATTAAGGATACATTTGATGGCACACTCTCATCCGTACGTACATATAGTACGTATCCATGGGCCAAACAAGAACAAACAAAATCGAAGGGAAATTCGATTTTAGCCAACATTTTCGCTAGCCTCCTCGGAAAATGAGTGTGGGTGTCCCAATCTCAATGCCAAATTCATTCGCCTTTAAGTTGGTATTATGGAATATGGCCAGTAGCCTACTCTAAAACAGCCTAAACTTTAATGATATGAAAGCGAATTATAAATACAAGTAACCATGGTCGCACACACACATTGCCACTCGGCCACGGCGGAAATATGAAAATTAAACGTATTCAAATTGAATTTACTTTCAGCATTTAATCAAATTTAGCCGCTGCCAACGTTTGTTTTTGCTCGGTTTTGGTTTTTTCACTTCACAGCGCTTAGAGTTTTTGTCTCGATGGCTTTTTTTTTTAATTTTTTTATTTTGTCCCCGGTCTCGCCTTTGTTCCATTCACATCGGAGTTTTGCCGGTGAGTGTGTGGGCGGATAAGTTAGATGAACTTTCGGCGTTCGGGGGCGGGAGGGCAGGTGGATTCCCTTGCCAGGCCATCCAACCCATGACCTACAAATGCGAAAGGTTACTAATTGCCAACTGGCCTCCTTATCACTCGCTTTTCAGCTCATCAGCTCATCAGCTCAGGTGTCTTCCGGCCACAAAGCTCATTTCGAGGCCTTACATATCGCATTCCCACAGATCCAATGGTGTCTACCCCGAATGTTTACTAAAAAGTTCGCATAACAAGTGGCGCCGTTGAAGAAATAAAACGAAAGTCCCCCCAATAAGGCGCCAGCCTTCCCTACAAATAAACAAAAACACTGAAATAATCAATAATCAATAATCAATCGCAGAGCAAATTCCGAGCCTTCAACTTATTTTTTTTGCTTACGTGTCAGGAATTTCTGATCTCAGCAAATCAATTTGATATCCGATCTGGGATCTTTTGTTAATCATCTTTTAGCAAACAAATGTTATCAGCTGATATCTCAATTTATTCACATTACCATCATCATCACTAAGCTCATATTTTTGATTTTATTTCGATTAGCCTCCTAAAATTCATAACTGAAATCTGTTTAGGGCCGATTTATTAGCCGCTTCTGCTTTGCTTACAATTTTGTTTATTAATTTATTTAATTAGTTTTAAGTCGTTTAGCTCACTTAGCTGCAGTAACTGTTTTGGAATATAATTACCTTATTTTCATAGTTTACAAATTCTATGTCTAAAACAAAAGACAACCACTTTATTGGCAGCTGTATGATATCGTCTTCCAATTATATTACATTATTAAACTTCAAAACATTTCATTAATTTTGTGAAACAAATAAAGTGTAACTATTACAGAAAAGGATTTTAATGGCTTAAAAAGTTTATCCGTCAGTTCGTAACTCTTAATTAAAGAAGTGTGGGAGATTTTAATTCAAGTATAAAGGTTTAAGTTAAGTACAAAGATATTGATAAACTTAGTTGCATTCAAATTTGTAATTAAAGGACGGTTTTTCTGGTCGGATCTCAGCCAGTTTTTCTTTAAAATGGTAACTTTTCAGTTTCCTGTCTGCATATTTGTATAAGATTCGAGCTAGAAGTTAGGCTAGATATTTCTTTAGAAGAACGTTGAGTTTTATTTTCTTGTTATATGTACGCTCGTGTTATTAATTCAAATCTCACTTTTTTAAAACAGAAATATTGAATAGTTACTTAATTCAAATCTCCCTTTTTAAAACAGAAATATTGAATAGTTACTTAATTCAAATCTCACTTTTTTAAAACAGAAATATTGAATAGTTAGCCAGGCAAGTTGAATGCTAATGTTACTGTCAGCTCACTCCATCCATTAAAAAATTTGCACATGAGACATTTTCTTTGCTGATGAATTTTCCAAGCAGATGTGCCCAGAAACGCCCCGTTCCCCACGCCCACCTCATCACCTCATCACCATCATCATCATCATCATCATCAAAATCATCATCTCCAGTACGGGCGTCAATTTTCCCGTAAAATGTATACACGACAAATTTGTCAACACCAACACGAAGTTCTCGATGTTTTCGATGCAGGGCGTCTGAGTGCCAGAGTCAAGTTGCGACGAGCAATCGTCGGATTACCAGGGGGTAATGCTGGAAATGGGAAACTGGATGGACGGAGGACGGATGACGGAGGAGGGGTCTCCGGAAGGGGGTTGCACCGGCCAACGCGCTGGCAAAGTAAATATTTGAACATTTGCACAAAAATATGGTTTATGCGGCGATAATAGACCGACAAGGCTCTTTGCTTTCTGGTCTCTGGTTCGCAGTGTCTAATTTGACCGAGAACAGTTGTTCAAAACATTGGCAGGGGAGAAAAGGATGCACTCCTCAGTACAAACATAATTATACCCTTGCAATAAATGTAATAATTTGTAATCATTTTGATCATAAGCTTGCAAGGCAATGAGCGAGACCTTATGGGGAATATATAGCATTATCTGTTCTAATTCCATTTAAAATTTATGAACGTGAAACTTTCTAAATCGTGAATGTTAATTCCAAGGGCACCTTCGGAACGATCTGTTTAAATACTACTAATATATAGACTAATCACCTTTTGTTATTGCTACAAGGTTAAGTTTTGGAAGTATTTCATTTTTCTTTTACTTATATACTAGTAATCGTTTATTTGTATTGCTTTTACGTTTCGGAAAACTATTCGAAATTGAACGGCTAAAGAGACTTACAAATATTTATTGGCATCTGTATTAACTATTTAGCTATCATGGCGATAGGTATTTATCGTACTTTTGTACATATATTAAGTCTTAAAATATTTATTAATAAAAATCATGTTGGTTTGAACTAATACAAATTTTCGTTTGCAAGCAATCCTTTTCTGATAATAAAAAACCCTCGACTGGCTTATTAAATATTTATTAAAATATCTTTAATCTCAAATGGCATTTCCTAATGTCACTTTAAGTAAATCTTTGGCACTGGCTGAAAGAGCTTTCTTAAAGGGCCAGGAAATCGCCGACCCTACTGCCGTGTAATTCGACACCGCGTTTTTGGTTTTGGGCGAGAGCATGGGATGCACTATGGCGGCCAATCCTCCCTTTTTTGGTCCTCGTCCTCGTCCTCGTCCTCCCCTGCAATGCCCAACCCAGCCAACACGACCACCCGCCGCACTCACTTGTCTAGCAGTCATGATAAAACTATAAATTAATTATTACCGCGGCGCACTTGAAAGCGCAACAGCGGAGAGCCATCGAACCGAGGGCTCAGGGATTCCGACCAGGGGTTTGGATTTGGGTTTGGACCTTTTCGGGATGTGGAATGTCGAATGGGAACAGCAGCACTTGAGAGCAACACCACTGCGAGTCAGTCAGTCGGAATAATCGCACGCTAATGCTAATCGGTGACCAAGATCACCACCATGTCATCAGCGGGATATATCGACCGCCGGGCCCAACCAATCCCCAATCGATTCCGTTAGGATTGTGACTCTGGCACGAACAACTGTTGAAATTGCAGTAATTGGCTACGTTCGAGCCGGGATTCGAATTGGAATTGGATTGGAATTGGGAATGGGAATGGGAATGGGAATGGTAATGCGACTGGGAATGGGAATGGGAACGGGAATGCGACTGGAAGTGGGATTGGGAGTGGGTCATCGCGGACCTGGCTGGCACTGGAAATGTTTGGCAAAAATGGCAGTACTCACTTGAATCCGCGCCTCGTTCAGCTTTGTTGTTCGTGCCAGCTCCTCGCGGCAGTAAATATCCGGATAATGCGATTTGGCAAACGCTGCTTCCAGTTCCGCTAATTGTTCCTGAAATTAAGCGGATTTTAATTAGGCGAATTCGGTGTGTGGTGTTTTTTTTTCCCTCTCAGCTCTCCCTATTTCTACTCATTATATCCCAGCTTTTTAGTGGATTTCCCTGAGCACTTTCATCCGTCATTTTTAATTTCGTTTAGAAAACTAGCTACCATCTTAAATAACTTTTGGTTGTGCAATTCAATTTACCATTAACATTAAGGCCATTCCGAAAAATTACTATTCCGAGTGCTTGGATACAATTTATTGGACATCGTGGCTTAGAAAAGGCCACAATATTTAACTATTTTAAGCAAATATATAATTTTAGTTTTATTCAAATTGTAAATCGATATACCTTAATGGCCATACCAACTTGCCAACAAAGTCTGGTTAATTTTTCTATAAATTGCTATAAAAGCTTTTAATTGTCAAAGTCGGCTCAAAGTTTAATTCACCGCGAATTAACATTTTGACATTGAAAGCAAAACTAATATAAAACGAGTAGGAATAATTTATTGGGCTTTAAAAATAAATTGTATATATTGCATAGTTTGCTATAATTAAAAACAGAAGAAAACGGACAGATAAACGTACTTTATCCGTTCGGAAATGTATTCTTTACTGTGTGGAAAACTTTTTACTAAAATTGTATATCCCCTGCAAGGGAATAATAATGATTATAGGATTATTTTAAACATTGGATTTAATTGGAAACAAGTGGCTTAAAAATCATAATTAGATTACACGTAATAAAGGTTCGCTTGGAATATACATTTTAAAATTTGCTTTGCTTTCGTATTCGATTTTGAATTTAGTTTATAGAAACTGTTTTGTTGACTACTGCCGATTATCGAGATATGTGTATATATATTTAATGCGAACTTTGTTCCCTGTTAATCCTCAACTACCTCTATTCGTATTTTTTGTTGGCCATCTAAGCCTGGACATGATTAAAAGGCTTCAACAAGGAGCACTTGGTTTGCCCTTTTGTTGTTGGCTCCGGTGCTCTTGTGGCATCAAAGTTTTTAATTACGAGTAACCTTCACGAAATCCAATTAAGATTTCGCCAGCACCTCCACTCGCCCCGTCCCCCTCCCCCGGGGCTAATGTGGTGGGAAAGAAGCTCGGAGCCCGGAGCCTGAAGTTTGGAGCCTGGAAACTGGAAACTGGAAACTGACCTGTGTGAATGTGGTCCGATGTCTCCGCCTGGCGGGCGTCGGACAGGACGCTGTGGTTGGGGTGTGGCCGGCGTGCTGACTGAGCGATGATAATCCACTTCCGGGCGAGGTGATGCCGGCGGAAACCGTCGACAGGCCGCTGTTGGGTTCCGGCTTGAGCTTCTTGAATGCACCTTCCGCTGCAAAGACAACACACGTTCGTAAATGTTATGGTATTTAAAGTAGTTATCCCTCCTGCCAAAAAAAAAGACCCCGCTGCTTAATATGCGTCGAGCGTTTAAGCGCAGAGTGGCAAGCCCCCGCAAAATGGTGCATAATTGCCAGGACAACAGGACGATAGGGCAACGAAGGGACAAGAGGACTGGGGGACTGGAGGACAGGAGGACAGGAGGACAGGAGGACGCCGGGACTTCAGTCACCGCAATGCGGCCACAAGACGTTGCCAGAGCCATTGCCATGGCCATTGTCGTGACCGGGGCGAAATGGTGAAAAGGTGAAAAGTTTGGACTTGGACAGACTGTAGCGGCACGTCGCCGACGATGGCGGTCGCATGAATATGCAATATGGGATAATTTATGCAAATTTCTGGCACATTAATCGAGGTAGCCTGGCCCTGGTTTCCATGGGTTCTGTGGGCCAGCACGAGAGTCCTACCAGGATGTCACTTACCTGACGCGTGCCGCAAAAAGCGCAAAAGGCGGCAAATAAGGGGCAAAGGTCAAAGTAGGCCACTCTGCGGTGTGGTACTTTTGGATTTTGAATTTCGGATTTTGGATTTGGGCTTTCGGCTTTCAGCTTTCAGCTTTTGGCGCTTAATTGACGCGCTTAGCTCGTTAACAAAATGCAAACTATGTAGAAAATGTTGGATGCCGTCGCACTAATTGAATCGCAAAGGCAAAGGCAAAGGCAAAGGCAAACGCAAACTCAAACCAAATAAAGTGAATACTGTTATTTATGTTAAGTAAGGACCCCTCGCCCGTCCCTCGGAAACCGCCCGCCGTCTAATGGTCTAATGCAATTGACCTTGCTGGGTGTGGCTTTGTGCGGAGCAAGCTGCTCGGGCCTCCTGACGGCTGTTGCATAAGTGAATCAGGTCAAACAATCCGGCACGCGTGCGGCTGCACGGAAAAAAAATGAGTGGTGGTTTGAATGCCATCGAGCAGGGTAAGCAACAGACCATACCCAGTGATCGATCAATTGATGGGAGAGAAGTTCATAAGTTCGAATAGATATTTATATTTCTTACAAAAGTACATTCCTGATCTGTGATTTAGATATAGTGATATATTAATTGGGTCATGGAAATATTAAGTCGCCGCAGATTAAGTTTCTACTTCGATATATAAACGTTGTTTAAGAGAAGATTCAAATAAACCAAATAGGAAACAAATATTGCTTATGCCACAAACATTATATAAATCAACTTTGGCCGATATAAATAATGCATTACGTTTATAATTCAATCAAAATAGGACGACTAGATGCATCCAGATTCCATAGAAGCTGATACATAGGATTACTTCTTTAGATTTGAATATAAATATATGATTCTTGGAGGATATGGGGGACTATACCCTATTGCAGTCAATTTGGATACCCTCGTCGTATTTTGATAAATAATATCAAATATTAATATTGTATAAATCAAATAGGCTTTTTTAAGTTACTTTCTATTTTTGTTTTTAATTATTTAATTTTAATCTTGCTAATAAATAACCTGTCAATATTACAAATTAAAGCTTGATAAATACAATTATATTATCGCTAGGATATGATCTTTACTTTTATTTTGGGTGCACCTACACTCATAAATTCTTGAACAATCCCAAATTCTGTTATATTATTTTAGTTTTACTAATATTGCAACAAAATTAAGAAACATGTTATCTGTATGTTTTGCTAAAAAAATACAATTAACATTTTTATATTTTTCAAATCATATTTATATAAAATATATATTATAATATTGTAACTGTCTTAAAATTGATTGTTTCAATCACTTTCTATTAGAGGTTTATTTAAGTCTCTTAATTAGAATGATCAGGGGAATTAAGGAGAAAAAATTTGATTGAGGAAACAAAATACATATAACAAATGAAAGCCACAACTTAAGTTTCAATGCCAGCAATGCGATTTAGTCGTCTTATTTGGTTACAGTTGAAAATCTGCTTAAACCGTTCAAACCAACTATTTTCCGACTGCAGCAGTTAATTAAATGTGGTTCGATTAAACATGTGCAGGCTTATATAGTCCACCGGTTACGTAACACACTTTAATACATTGCTTAAATGTTTATAACGACATGGAATAACCTTGGTCTTATTTTTGTGATCTGCTCGGTCTTTAAACTGAAAATATGTACCCATGCAAACAAAAGATATCTGAAAACATAAATTGTAGTTTTTTAAAAATGGTCCTCCCTTTTTTGAGCAGGCAAAACTATTTATTAGTTTCCGACGCCAATTTCCCGATATGGCCACATAGACCATTGTATTTGATCTTCGGTTTATATTTATATATTGCCGGCATATTGTAATTAAATCAGTATAAACAGAATTTACCTTTCACAAACAATTTTCTCACTTTTTTTTGGTTCTACTGTCTACGTTTTACAACAAGTCTATACTGCTTTAAAATGTATTATAACGATACCCCAATTTCATTGGCTAAAATGTTAATTCCCAAACTGTATGGCATATAAATTAAGCCGCAGGTTCTTGGATTTGAAGTGGCCAAATGGAAAAGCTCTACAATGTAGGTGGATGTAAATCGAATATTTATTTTAACTGAAATTTGCCGAATGTCGCAAAGGTAGTATTTGTTTTAAATATAAACTATATTTATTCCCAGGAGTAAAAGATAATAAATAATTCCTTCGAAACTACTTCATAAATTATTCTGCGAATAGCTAATAGCTTTATAAGTTGTAACACTTATACATTTTTAATTCGTTTAATATTTAAGTGAATCATTTGAAATTGGACTTATCGTGTATATTGATTTAAACGATCTGCACTTTTTGTTTGGAATACAATTTGTTGTTTTGTAAACTGAGCTGTTAAAAATAATCAAACATCGATTTAAAAGTATGAATAGGAATAGTCTCACCGCTGTTTTTGGGTATTCTTAAATGCCAATATTGTATATCTTTTAACATGATTACGAATTTACATTTTGTCTAGGGCCACATAAACTTTAGTTTTCCATTTTCGTTCTATTTTGCTTTAACAAATTGAGACCAAAATATTCTGCCGTCCTCAAAAATCCTTTAATAAAACTGAAAACTGATGCTGAAAGCAGTACCTAAATGACCAAAATGAAGCCTATTGAAAAGTAGATATTAAACAAGTCTACTATGCTAAAAGCGACGGCACTTGAACTTTAACCTTAGTGCATACTTTTCTAGAATAAACCTCATTTGTATCCTTTGGTGGACTCAGATTTTAAGCTGATGAAAAGCTGAGAAAATTGTGGGATTTTCTTTTGAGCAAATGGTACACAAAAATGAACACATCGATTAACCCTAAATCGATCCTGAAGCAGTCAACATTTTCTGAGATATTCTCGTCCTTATGTACGAGTATATCCGTACAGCTCATTAATTTCATTGAGACTTAAGTGAGCTGTGTTCAATGGAAAATCGCTTGGATTTGGCACGCACGGGGGCCTCCAGCTGTCGTCAAATCTGTAATCATCACTGGCTTCAATTGGCCGCAAGTGGTGGCCGCAGGACGCGGGACGCAGGACACAGGACACTGGCGATAAGCCGGGAACAAAGGGACATCGGAGTAATAGGAAGCTACAAACGAGCATCAACAAACCGGCGGCTGACAAAGGAAAAGGCAGAAAGCAAAGGACAAAGGACAATGGACAGCAGGCAAAGAAAAAAAGGGGTGCTGATGCGGGGGTGCCAAAGGATAATTTCCTGCTAATGGCCAGGGCTATTGTGGTCAGATTAGGGGCCCACCAGGATCCCCGGAATCACCGGCAGGACACTCACCCGAGATGGTGTGATCGGAGAGGCGCGAGGGCGGCGTGTGCGCCGGCGTGTGGTGGTGCGATGAGGAGTCCATGCCCGGCGTGGGCAGGCCCGAATAGAGGGCACTGAAGTCCTCCGGCGTGCTGCTGCACTTGCGCTGGTGGTTCAGCGAGGACGAGGACGACTTCTCCAGCGTGGTGATCGGCGAGCGCGTGTCCTGCACGGAGCTGGCCAGGCTCAGAAGCCGGTTCTCGTGCGATCCCCCAATGCCCATCAGCCGCTGGTCCTGGAAGGACATGAACTTGGTGTCCTGCGCCACGCCGCCGTGCTGCATGCTGGCATGGTCCTCCAGCAGGCCCTGCTGCAGCCCCAGCAGTCCGCCGACCAGGTTCGGACGCAGCTCGTCCATGCTCAGCTTGCCCGCCTGTCCGCCGGCCGAGAAGTTCAGCTGCCGGCTGAAGATCGCCGGGAATATGTTGAACTGCTGCGAATCGGCGCTGGACTGCGGACTGAGGCCCAGGCTGTGCGGCGCCACGTGGGGAATGGAGGAGATCGTGGAGATGGAGGAGGAGGAGGCGGCCGCTGCTGCTGCTGCTGCTGCCGCTGCTGCGGCGGACACCGATCCTGATCCCGCTCCCGAGGAGCTGGGTCCGTTGCCGATGAGCAGCGTGGGCGTTCCGGAGGAGACGCCTCCGTTGTTGATCAGCTGCTGCTGCTGCTGTTGCTGTTGTTGCTGCTGCTGCTGTTGTTGCTGCTGCTGCTGCTGTTGCTGTTGCTGCTGCAGTGGGCTGGCGACTCCCACGCCCGGCGGCAACTGTTGCGCCTGCTGCTGTTGCTGCTGCTGCTGTTGTTGCGGCACCGACGGCAGCAATCCGTGATGGCCGTGCGCTACCGCTAGGGCGTGGGCGTGGCTGCTGTGGGCGTGTCCGCTGTGGGCGTGGCTGCTGTGGGCGTGCGGGTGGGCAAGGGACAAGGCCGCGGAGGTGGAGGTGCCGCCGTTGCTGGCGGATTGCTGCTGTTGCTGCTGTTGTTGCTGCTGCTGTTGCTGCTGCTGTGTTGACGAGTTGCTGCTGTTGTTGTTGTTGTTGTTGATGCTGTTGGTGCCGCCGACGACGACTCCTCCGGAGGCGCCGCCACCACCACCACCGCTGACACCACCACCGGAACCAGGGCCGCCGGCACAACTCTGATGTTTGAAATCCAACTTGTGGCCGGCGTAGAAACGCTGCGTATCGATATACGTCTTGAAGAAGTCGATTGAGTAATCCAACTGGAAGCTGTCTCGCGGCGAACGCGCTCCCGTTTCGATTGAATGGAATTGGAATTGGAGCAGCCTGCTGGGAGGCCCTGAAAACGCACTGGTTCCCCTTTGGTTTCTTTCGAAGGGATATGTTCAACCTGGTGCTGCCACTGTCCCTCGATTCCGGTTTCGATTTCGATTTCACTTTAGCACTTCAGTTTGGCACTTAACTTTACTCCCGTTTGGCCGCCCGACGGCCTTTTCTTTTTATTTTCAAGGGGGGGGGGGCACTGGCAAAAAAATGTGGTTAGTTGAACAACATTGGCACGACACATCCAAAAAAAAACAAAATCAATTGTGCAGAGAACTGTCGCTGGGTTGTGGGCCGGATATATATGGATTTCTATAGGCTGGATATGGCTGTGGACGAGCACGTGAACCGCGGACTTGTACCGCGAACCATGGAGATCGTGGTGACCGTTGTGCCAGGAGCCGCTGCAGCAACTATATCCCTGGCTGTTTGTTTTTTCTGGCCTGGCGCCTGGCGCCTGCTGTGCCTTCGTCCTTTGCTCCTGAGGAGGAGCAAGAACAAGAGCAAGACGAAGTCGGCGATATCCGTGTGTTATATGTCCGTGTATTTTGGTATTTTCGTATTTTCGTACTTTCGTATCTCGTATTTGGTGTATGTGTTTGTGTCCGTTCTCGTCCTTTTTATTTGTGTCCTTTGTTATGGTTGTTGCAGTTGCTGCTGCTGCTGCTGTTGTTGTTGCTGTTGCTGATGGTTAACGCTGGCACGGCGATACGTATTCTCGGCCGATCAAACTTAAAATGATATACAATTTCAGGCAACATACAAAATTATAACGAAATTAAGGATCATGTGCTCGACAACAGAGACGCCGCCGTCGCCGTCGCTGCTCGTCCTTTCGCTGCTCCTCCTTGGCTCTTAGCTAGTGTCCTGGCGGTGGTGGATATGGCTGTGCATGTGGATGTGGATGTGGATGTGGCTGTGGATGTCCCTGCTGCTCTGCTGCATGTCCTGCTGCGGGGACATTTGCGGGCTGCGCGCGAACGATTGGTGGTTAGTGGCGGCTCTCAGTGTGTGCGTGAGACCACGAATCGTTAGTCGTACTAATAATTTTCAAAAAATAATGAAGCTCGTCTCGTCTGCCAAAAAGAGAGAGAAAGTGGCTGCGCGTGTGTGTGTGTGTCTGTGTGTCTGTGCCTGTGTGAGCGATGGCACGAGAGAGATATGCCATCCCGCTCGCACAACGCGCCACAGCCTGCCGTCTCGCTTTAACTTGCTTGGTTAATTTCGTTAGTTGGTGCCGTCGCCATTGCTAAAATCGCAGCTGTAGTGGTGTGTGTGTGTGTTGGTGTCCTGGTGTCCTGCGACCAGTCTGAATTCGAATCCGAATCGGATTCGGAATCGGAATAAGGAGTCGCATTCCGTTGCCCTGGTGAGGATACATGGATGCCAGGACTGCTAGCCGTGATCCTTAGCTGCGTCATTTTAAACGGGGACTTCCGAGGGACAGAGAGAATGAGAGAGCGCGAGTGGGGGAGGCAGGGACTATGAGGGAGAAATCCTTCATCCTGCGATCGAGCTGAGGACTTGGCGGACTCCTGGCTACTCCTGGTCCTGGCTGAGCGAGCATCCGAGAGGCTGCTCCAGCTGGCGACTCGACTCGACTCGAATGCGCCGCCGGAACCGGTCCGGAGTTGCGCTGCAGGACGAGCCGCACACGGAGAGGGAGACGGCGCTAGTGGCGGCGACAGAGACGGCAGCAGGACACTGCGACGCCGGCAGCAGCGGTGGTGTCCTGCACGGCCTGCAAGCACTAGTTGTCTCGCTCCAACGCATGTCAACTTTAGGAACAAGAACATTCCACCAATCAGCGGGCAACAAAATGGAGTTGTTGCCTACCAACAGCCCCCCCAACCCCGTTTTTGTTGTTGTTGCCGCTGCTGCGCAATGAATTAATCCTTGTTAAATGTGTCGATGACACAGGACGACCAGGACGACGACTGCCGCTGCAGCAGCGACGACGGCAGCGAGGCGCTGTTGCCGCTTTTCCTGCCACTTTCTTTCGGCTCCGAATCGAGCTCGCCTGCAGTTGCGCACCGCCAGGACTTCGTCCTGTATCGTCCTGTTTCTCAGCATCTCCTTAAAACAATACATTCAGCTGAAAGTCCCCAAATGCCTGTCTGCTGCTCCGGAGCTCCTTTCGCTTCCTTTCGTTTCGTTTCGTTTCGTTTCGTTTGGTTCCCTTTGGTGGCACTAAGCTCCTCGTTGCCATTTTCAGCGGGGGTGTCCTTCGCCGAATGGGACGGAATGGGAATGAATATGGGAATGGGAACGGGAGAGCTCCGCTTTAAGGCGGCCTGCTGGAGGTTCTAATGGGCCACTCTTCGGATCTGTTGTCGCTGCCAGAGCGGACTCCATCCGCCCCCCCACCTTTTTTTCTTGTTCAGCCTGGGTCGAAATGATTAAAACTTTATCTTGAGCAGAACGAAAATAAGAAAAAAATGCCTAACTGGGTACAATACACATATGTATCTGGCCAAGTTCGCTGTAGTCGAGTGATTTGTGTTTTAAAGAGCAAGCGCCAGAACGAAAATACCAGCTGGAGGGGAGGCCAAGACTGGAGGGGGAGGAGTGGTGGGGAGCACTGGGATAATAGCAATGGTAACAGAAAAGAATGAACAAAAATGATGGCAAGAAGAGGAACATACCCAAATAATACCACAAATACGGAATTTTAGACAATTAGTTCACTTAGTACCATAAATTTAAATGTAATAAATAAAATATTATTATCATGAAATAATGGAAAACTAACAAACTATGCACAATGCAAAGCTCACGATCTGCTACCGAGGCTTGTTACTGCTCTTGGTTTATTTTTGTTTTTATTATGATGAATGTTAGCTTTCAGTATCATTTAAAAACAAGAAAGGAAGCAAACTTCGGCAAGCCGAAGTTTAAATACCCTTGCAGTTGTTACAAATCGACTACATTTCGATTTCTATGCCTATATTACTAAAAACAATGAAGCTATGTCGATTTTGCGCTGCACTTGGACATCGTTTCTATGCAAGCTATATGGTATTGTTGTCCGATTTTGATTTAATTAAAACCATAATTTCATATAATTTAAATATTACCAAATCCCAAAGAGCAAAATAAAAAACAACATTAAAAACAAATTTTTTTGAATTTTTTTTCCGATTGTTCCTATGGGAGCTATATGATATAGTCGCCCGATTCGGCTCGTTCCGACTTATATACTACCTGCAATAAAAAGACAACTTTTGGGTGAGTTTCAAGCAGATTGCTTAAAAACTGAGGGACTAGTTTGCTGACGGACGGACGGACAGACGGACGGACAGACGGACGGACAGACGGACGGACAGACGGACGGACAGACGGACGGACAGGCGGACATGGCTAGATCGACTCTCCTAGTGCTGCTGATCAAGAATATATATACTTTATAGGGTCGGAAATGTCTCCTTCACTGCGTTGCAAACTTTTTACGGAAATTATAACACCCTCTGCTAGGGTATAACAATTAAGAAAACAAATGAAGTTTAAATTAGTTCTTAGTATCAACCTAGAAATAAAAAAGTAATTTCATGCAAAAATGTTAATTTATTGCAAAGTCTAACTAATTTATTTACTGTTCAAAAGTTTGTAAGGACCCCAGTACTCCGTTAGTTGATGAATTTGAAACAAGCCAATTTGCCAATTTACCACGTATAAAAACATCGAATACTGATAATTTTGAAGGCCTTAAAAAGACTAATAAAATATGCTGAACCTTTATGAAACATAAAGGGGCTACTAAGCATTTGATTTGTGTCTATTAATTTTATTTTATGCTTCCATATTGCTTGAAGTCGCGTAATTGATCAAAAATATCGAAGGAAGGAAGCTACTTCCTCATTTTACTTTAAATGGGATTATTCCTTAGAAAAAAATATATGTAAATGGTTGCTTTGCTTGGTATTGTCTTTTATCTACGCATACGTTATTGGGTAGAAAATACCTATATGTGGTTGATTGCGATAGAATTTTCGCAGCTTTCGTTGCCTTTACTACATTTGGTACAGCGCAACTTTAAGGTTGCATTTAAATGCATCACGTCAGGTCAAAGGGTACCCGTACCCGGTACAAACACAACTAAGTGTTCCCTGTGTGCGAGTGTACGTGGGCAAGCACTTTCCCAAAGTTACACACACAGCTGCAGATAAGGACACAAGGAGTGGGGGAACGAGGCTGTGAAGCAGGCTATTAAGCATCCATTTAGGATACTAATTTGTGTATCATTACAAATTGTATCTGCACGCACACACACAGGCGAACTGTTGGCCACAGCCACTGCACACCAGCCATCCATCTAGCACCGAAGCCTCCACCCACCACCCACCACCCAGACCCACCCATGGCCATCCAGAGCCACCCAAAGCCACCCATTGCCACCCACTGGCCGCAGGCAAGCTTGCCTTTGCTCTGCTCGCATGTTACTCATACGCAGCGTTGGCCACAAAGAACATATCACTGAACACAGGGATTGCAATGGCAAACCAGCAATACAAGCGGGTGGGGGAAGGGGGAAATGTTGATGGTGATCATCATAACATCAATTAAGGCTTCTATCCATCTATTCCATTTCATTTAACCAACAAAGCCAGCAAAAAGCCAAAGAAAAAACCCCAAAAACAAAAACCAAAGCAACAAGAAAGGAGACAAACTTCGGCAAGCCGAAGTTTATATACCCTTGGAGTTATTACAGATCTACTACATTTCGATTTCTTTGCCTATATTACTAAAAACAATGAAGCCATGTCGATTTTGCGCTGCATTTTACCATCTTTTCTATGGCAACTATAATTCCGTAGTATTTAAATATTACCAAATCCCAATGAGCAAAAAAAAACAAAGTTATAATTGTTTTGAATTTGTTTTTCCGTTGGTCCTTTAGGAGCTTTATGATATAGTCGCCCGATCCGTCTCGTTCCGACTTATAGTATATACTACCTGCAATAGAAAGACAACTTTTGGGAAAGTTTCAAGCAGATTTAAAAGCTTTTAAAACTGCGTGGAAACGGACGGACGGACAGACGGACAAAAAGAAGGGCGGACAGACGGACGAACAGACGGACGAACAGACGGACGAACAGACGGACGAACAGACGGACGGACAGACGGACGGACAGGCGGACAAACAGACGGACGGACAGACGGAAAGGCGGACGGACGGACAGACGGACATGCCTAGATCGACTATATATGTATACTTTATAGGGTCAGAAATGTCTCCTTCACTGCCTTGCCAACTTTTGACTGAAATTATAATACCCTCTGCAAGGGTATAAAAACAACAACAGAGCCCCAGAGTTTTCTAGCTTGTTTTTCCCTTATTTATTGATGTTGGTGTTAGTATTGTTGTTGCTTGGGTCGACATCTTTCAATTTTTGCGAAACGAAAAACGAAAGAAGAGCTCTCTCCCCCCAAAGAATGATTTCTGCTGTTGTTTGCCCTGATGATGGCTTACGAACAGGAGATCCAGGACTCTTTTCCACACACACACACACACACACTTTTAAGGCAGGCATATGGGGTCGAAAAAAGCACCTCGCCATCACTTTGCCGGCAAGTAAGAAAAATGTATCTCATTGATGTGGCTTTTTAACTTTTCATTATTTACCGCTAAAAGCATCTTTTAAAAATTTTCAAATAGCTGCCGCAACAGAAAAAGCGCCTGACAACAACAGCAACAAGAAAATCGGAAAAAAGGGAAAAGTTCAAGGAACAGCAGAGAGCAGAACAGGGCTAAAAAATGCGAAGACAAAAAAAAGTAAAGCACGAACTAATGCTACTGTCAATTGTCAACGACTACGTTAACACCCTTTACTCACAACCGACTTAAAATATATGTATGTGTCGTACAAGCAATGATTTTTTAGATTACTTATTTATTATCCTGTTAGGGATAAAATAATTATAATTTCTTTATATATTTTTTTAAGTGCTGCAAAACCATCGATTGGTTTTTGAAAACTTTAGATGTGACTATCGATAATATCGGTAGTTTTATTTGCAACTCATTTTTATATTTTGATGCTCTGCCCAAAAATACTTTTCAAATATAGAAAATGTGTTTTCTGAGAGTTACACAAATCTAGTATACCCACTGCCCTCTGCGGAAAATGGGCATGAACAGGAAAGCAAATTGAAAATGGTTGGGTGCTCGGAAAGTGCTCGTCCCCGCCCACCCCCACAAACCGCCATTCCCCCCGCCCTCAACCTGCTGACGCCATTTTGCCAGGACTTTGATATCACCCCCATTCGCCTGTTTCGTCCTTCAACTCATTTAGCTGATGCTGCTGTCATTTTTTTGCTCGTTCCTTGCGGCTGCACCACGCCCACTACTTGGAGCACTAGCTCCCGCCCCTTTTATATTTTTCTTTTGTGATGTCTGTGTGCGCCGTTAAACATTTCTGAAACCCCCCTCCCCCCAACCAGTCCATCTTCCCGCACGCTCTTCCCCACCCCTTCTTTTCGACGTTTTTACTTTGATTGCAAAACGCATTTTTATTCCTTGTCGCGTTTAAACGCGCTTAATTTAGCCTATTAGTTTCTTGAATGCTCCCATACACAAGCACATGCACACAGGAGGAGGAAGTTCAATTACGCTTGTCAAGCTGAAATTCGAGCGCCGCTAAGTATGCAAGCCTTTAAGAGGTTGCCCCGACGCGAGTCCCTATTTCCACTGAGCGAAATGGGATGACAGTCCCAGGAACTGAATGAACCTTTCACAGAAAATCAAGTCATTCTACATTCCTGGTTAGTTTCAAAATATATTATTTGAAAATCTGGTTAAGTTGGATTTTTTGAATAAGGAAATAATATATAAGGAATAATATAATATAATATAATACTATAATTTAATAATATATAATTTACAATTGTATTTTTAGTTACAGTTAAAAATATAAGTGCTACAAAATATATAAGCGCTACGAGCCTACCAGGTAATATCACATTTCTATTAAATTGTATTGGAATTGTATTGGAATTGTATTGGAATTGTGTATTGGAATTGTATTGCATTCAGAAATACGGCAATATCGCTCGAGACAACAATAAAACAATATAGAGGGCTCTTTAGTGGACTTCTTGGACTTCAAACAAAAATGTAACCTTTTTTATGAGTATAGGTCGTTCGATAATGTATATATGTTAATACCTATAAAGAAAATATCGAGTCTTAGCTAAGAGAAAGTAGACGACTTAATTTTCCAGAAAAGACATTTCTTCCGTTTTCTTTGGATAGGGTTTTTGACTTATTTGTTTTTAATTCGTTTTAAGTCTTTATTGTTTATTGACGTACACGGTTTTCAATCTGATAGGGAAATTTAGCGGGTATGTTATAGTTGGTTTTTGCTGTCAAAGATAGATTCTAAAACTTGACGGGCAGATGCGGCCAACATTGAAAAGCTTTCGTTTACCCTAATTCCAAGTAAGTAATCAAGTAAGTATGTTAGTAAGTAATCCTATTATTATTTTTAAATCTCAGTGAACATCAGTCTAATGTGCAGTTAGCTTTTATCTAAATAAATTCAACATTTTTAATAATTCATCATTAAAACATTGACTTCCCGTGTTTGGCGTCTGAACTCAGATTCTTAATATTTGTGTTAAATAAAATCTGTTCATTCCTCGACACAAGAAGTTTACGTTAAGACCAGCATAATCAACTGAAGAGAACAACACCGACCTGTCTCGGAAAGGGTCATATCCTCCAAGCGAGCAAAGAAGTAGTATTTGTTTGTTCTGAAAAGTCAAATATAACTTTTTTGAAAGCTACGAGGATTTGTTCCATTGACAATAAAAGCAGTGAAAGCCAATAACCTCCATAAAGAAAAGAAAAGGAGATTGGAGGCCAAATTGGGAAATTTTACAACATTAAATGTTTAAATGTTGACGATCAGAGATGATATAAAACTATACGCCAAATTTTTTAAGGCCAAACAAATTGAACAAATTTTAACTGATCTGTCCGATTGACAAGATTTTTAAACATGTACATATATACAAGAATACGTTTTGGAAATTTTTACCTTAATAGCTTTTAGACTACTTATAACATTTCCAATCAAATGGCATTCACAGCAATAAAAGTCGAAAAAGATTTTTCAAAAAAAACATGGGGGTTCTTACCTCTTTTTTAATCAAAACCCTGAAAAATAGTGGTCGAATGCTGGAATGTAATACCTCGTTGAACTCGTTTCAAATTTCCAATCAAAATGCATTCACATAAAATCAGGAAAAATTCAGCTCAAATTTCGTTTTTTTTTTATAAAAACTTGGGATAATCAAAACCCTGGAAAATAGTGGTCGAATGTTGGAATGTCACACTACATACTTTGTTGAATTCAATCAAAATCCAAAATTCAATTTTAAAATATATTTTTAGGCAAAGTTTCGATAAAATTCTGAAATTCGAAATTTAAAGTTCGCTCTGTTAACCAAAGTTTAATCGACTTTTCTGAATCTAACCAGTTTCAAAGGCTTTACAAAAATAACTTTCAATCCTGCACTCATACCAAAATTAACCCTAAAAACAAGAAATATGCCTTATTTTTGACTTCAAAGGCATCGCACCTTAAATTGTAGGGTAAATTTTTCTAAAATTAAGGGCGTTCCTTTCTAAAATCTAAGGCAAAGGGCCTTAAAAACAAGAAAAGTTTTCTAAAAAATAGAAAAATATTTCTTAAAAGTAGGGCATCTAACCATAAATTTTGAGGTACATGTACCTCAAATGGAAAACGATAGTCTTGACTCTGTCCAACTTCAATAGCCAAAGACTCAAATAAAACGTTTAAATGATATCAATATTTCGCTTTAATTGTCATCATTTAAAGAAATTAAATTTCACTTTGCATTTTCCTGTGTTAGTTTATTATGAAAACATTCGCACACAGACTTCATACGCTTCTAACTATATCTGCGAAAAAAAAGAATGGAAAGTGGGGACGAGGATATATCCCATATATAGCTCGGGTGAATAGTTGGGTTGCTCCGCCTTCCCAGGACTTTCCATGCCCCTTGCCCATCAATTTTTAAGTCATACAATTTTCGAGGACAGCGACGAGATACATCAAAAACTACAAGGACAACAACAACGCGATTATCATGGACTCTCAACTGAAATCAAGTGAATGTCCCTTGATGCTGAAGATATACTCAAAACTCATCGCAAATATAAAAAAAAGTAAAGATACATGTGGAGGGGAGGGGGCTGGGGTGGAAGAAGGTAGAAATGGAAAAAATGTCGCCCTGCTGTTTCCGGAAAAGTGCTCGGGGCGCACATATGTCAACTTTTTACCATTGCCATTGCCTTTGCCTTTGCCTTTACAGTTCCGCGCCCGCGCTCGCATCCGCATCCGCGTCCGCATCTAGCTCCGCATCCGCATCTTGCTGTGCTCTTTCATCCTTCTCGTGCACGCACACTTTGTGACAAGTTTAGCGGGAACTTTTTGACGGGGAAAGGACGAGACGAGACGAAACAGGACGAAGCAGGACGAAGCGAAGGGCAATGCGGCGCACTTGAAGAGCGGCACAACTTGAAATTGGAAACTTTTGAATGTCCCTCTTATCAAAATCGTATAATTTGAATGTAATTTGCAACTGTAAAGGGGCGAAAGCATGCGGCCGCTCCGCATTTCCGGCTCATGATCCCGTTCCCGTCCCGTTGTCGTCCTGCCACCCATCTGCCACCCCCCTCCCATCCCCTTACATCCCAAAAAGGCTGACCATGCGTGAACGCAGGCGAAGAAGGACGAGTAGACAGGGCTACAAGGCTACAAGGATACAAGGAGAGTCCTGTTCTCGGTCTGGGTTGTTTGCAGCATTGCGGTGAAGTCAATGAAACGACAGGTTGCTAAATCTTTAATGGCCCTTGGATATGGAGACAAAAGCTTTTTAAAAGCTTGATAAGCCCCATCCAAATGACACATTTAAAGTGGCTATTTATTCCAGCACATCCTTTGAACTCCTACAAAATTGTATAGTCTTTTTGCTGATTTGACAAAAAGTACTCAGTACTTTTAAATGGATAGTTGTTTTAAACTAATAAGAAAGCCGCTGGGACCTACACCCATTTGTTTTATTCTCAAAACTAGGTAGACATGTTAAATACCTTAATCATATTTATGAACTGGCACTTTTTCAATATACAGTAGAATCCGGTTATGGCGACTTTCAAGGTACCGACGATTTTACGTCGTTATACCCAAAAGACGCAGTAACCACATATGATTGTATCATATTAGTTTGTATGGGGACCAACCAAGCCATCGAGTTTTCGTCGCAATAACCGGACGGACACTATAAGCGGAGTCGTTATAACCGGATTCTACTGTATTATTATTCTTTTATGGAATGTCGGTTATTTTAACACTTCCAATTTTTATTATACTTCCTTGTCCTTTCAATACTACCACTAAGGAATATTTAGCAATCATATTATATCTTATTATTAATGTAATAATCGATTTATAGTCGTGTAATAAAATAATAAGGGTATTTAAACTTCGGCCAACCGAAAGTAGCTTCCTTTCTTGTGTTTATCTACTTTCTCTATCGATGTCCCCAAATTCTTGTCAAATTTGACGTAGCTTGACTTTATTTGAATAGAGATTTGCGAGCATTCCGAATGCTAGGAAATGATTAGGCCTCTCGGAATCGTAATCTCTCGATAAGCAATTGACAATGGACAGAGATAAAGGTGCAGATAAGACGCTTTGAGCGTCAAAAGCCTGACCCGGACAAAGTAATGCATCCGCATCAGCATCCATATCCGCTTAGCAAGCCCTGCAACCGCAATCCCACTACCAGGATTAGCCCAGTCAGGCCTCATTCCCGTCCCCGTCCCCGTCCCCGTCCTCCTCCCCATCCCCATCCTCATCCACGTCCTCATCCTCGTCCCCTGTGACTGCTCACCCCTCGAACACTTTGGCAACGCACCAGAACCAGCACCGGCACCAGCCTCAAACAAATAGCGATGATGACAACAATTTAAAATCCATCAAGAGCACAAAAAGGCCTCATTAAGTCAAGAGGGTGACGACGGCAATGGGGTGGGCGTAAAGCCCACTGGAAGTGGGTGTGGACCGGTCCCGACCACCACATCACCCCCCTCCCCCCTCTACTTTGGGTCGGGCAGGCAGGCGCAAAATGTAAGCATAAGACACAATAGTAATTATTGCCTAAATAATTTCAAATGAAGCAGAGCACACGGGCAGTTGAACCTCAGCATCCTCATCTCGATGGGGTGGCGAATGTGCAAGGGTGGCGGCACTCACGGTGGTCCTGCACAAGTGCACTCCACGTCCGATTTCAATTGAGACATTCCCATCCAGCTTTCCAACTCGCTTGTCATCACAAGCGACCCTCATACTTGGTTGGATGGCAAGCATTACTCTCACTGAGCCCTATGAAATTCGGATTATAGTTATGCTGTCGGGATAAAGGTATTTAGAAAGGGGATATATTAGAGGAGAATTCTAGGTCCTGTTCAAAATATTAGAATATAGATTGTCTTACTATGTGCCGATTCTAGATATTCTAAAGGTTCCGAAAACACAACTTAAATTAAAACAAGAAAGAAAAGCTAACTTCGGGTGGAGCCGAAGTTGATATACCCTTGCAGAATATTCTGTAAATTATATTCTTCAAAACTATTTATATGATGCATTCTTAATACTCATACAAAATCCCAACTTCCTAACTTTAAAAACACCAAAGTTATGGCATTTCCAATCGTTCAGTTATATGGCAGCTATGGGATATAGTCGGCCGATCCCGGCCGTTCCGACTTATATACTGCGTGCAAAGAAAAGAAGGGTGTGTGCAAAGTTTAAATTCGATATCTTTGAAACTGAGAGACTAGTTTGCGTAGAAACAGACAGACGGACATGCTTATATCAACTCAGGAGGGGATCCTGATCAAGAATATATATACATTATAGGGTCGGAGATGTCTCCTTCACTACGTTGCACACTTTTGACCAAAATTATAATACCCTCTGCAAGGGTATAAAGATCCAAAACACCTTTTTGGTTAATTAAAACTCAAATGTGATACAACAAATATTTATATTCTTAAATGTAGGGTTTCTTAAAAGTATAAGTATAAATAAAAGTATATTTTTAGGTAAATAAAATAGGAAAATTTTCTGGATTTTGGGATGATTATTCTAACTGCAAAAAGGAATACCTGAAACGTTTTTGAACTTTAAACCGGTAAGGAATTTGGCTTACGTTAGTAAAAATACTTACATAAGTTATACCCCATTTATAGAAGAAAGAAGTTAAATAAGAAGTAAAACTCAAATTGCATACAAAAAAAGGTACAAGTAAGCCCGAGACAAATAAATAAATGTAGTGCAAGCCGAAGTTTATATACCCTTGCAGTTATTACAAGACGACTACATTTTGATTGCCATGCCTATATTACTAAAAACAATGAAGTCATGTCGATTTTGCCCTGCATGTTGTCATTGTTTCTATGGCAGCTTTATGACATTGTGGACCAATTTTGACAAAACTAAAAGCGTAATTCTGGTAAAGTAAATAATTACTTTATCTCAAAGGAATATTTTGATAAATAGACAACAGAAAAAAACTAATTTTTTAGTTTTCCAATGGGAGTTATATGATAAAGATGTCCGATTTTAAGTTAATTAAAACCGTAATTCCGTAGTATTTAAATATAACCGAACCCCAAAGAACAAAAGAAAATTAAAAACAACAAAGTTGTACTTTTTTTAATTTTTATGGGAGCTATATGATATTGGCGCCCGATCCGGCTCGTTCCGACTTATATTACTACCTACAATAGAAAGACAACTTTTGGGAAAGTTTCAAGTAGATAGCTTTAAAACTGAGGGATAGTTTGCGTAGAAACGGACAGACGGACGGACTTCTCTTCTGGTGATGCTGATCAAGAATATATATATACTTTATAAGGTCGGATATGCCTTCTTTAATGCTTTGCAAACTTTTGACCAAAATTAGAATACCCTCTGCAAGGGTATACAAAAGAGCAATGCATAAATAGTCAATTAAGTACCGGATAGGACAATTGATTAATTTCGTGTTGTCTTATTTGTCTTTGGGTGACCCCAACCACTCCTGTGTATTTAAGTCACTAATTTGTGTGCTCGCGAATGGGACCTCAAAGGGCATTTGCAACTGGAGACGACAAATCCCTAAATAGGCACTCATTCCGGCCTAATCCAAGTGCGCATATGCTCGATTTGGCAGGAAGGCGCCGACGCAGATGCGGATGGGGATGGGGTTGGTGTATAAAATGCATGGACGCACCGAGACACACCAGGACCTGCCAGGAGTCGTCCTTTCGAATGACTGCGATAGCCAACACCTCGGGGTGTCGCCCTAAAGCGCACATTTGCCGCTCAAAACAGAAGGGAAGGATGCCGCGGATGGATAGTTGGATGGATGGATGGATGGATGGCCAGCAGGACGACTGATGGACAACTGCGAGAATCAGAGCCAGCGACTGAAATCTCCAGTGCCTCGCTCAGCTTTTTGTTTCAGTGGTTCACTGGGGGTGGTTGTCCTCCATTCTCTACATCCTTCGTCCTTCGTCCTCCATCCTCCATCCTCCATCCTCCGTCCACCCGCCAATCCCTCCCTTCAATTGCGACTGCACTTGCCCTAATGTGTCGATGTCAATGTGCTGGTAATTCGAGTAGGCAAGGACTCGTCGTCCTGGGATGTGCCTCTTTAGCGTCGAATGGCAAACAATTGTGAAATTGTAACAACAGCAGCGACTGCGACGGCGACGTCGACGTCAACGTCGACGGAGGAACAACAAAGAGTCACTGCGATAACAGCCAAATGAAGATCAAATGAATTGTGGAATTATGCCACAAAAATTCGAAATCAATTTGCACATGTGTTCCTCTTTCTCCTGTCAACTGACATGGTTTTTGTCAATTTCCTCAACAAGAGCCCCTTGCAACTGGCGAATTAAATCAGTTTGGTTGGGTTATTCGTACACTTTACACTGGGAGAAACCCATTGAAGTCAAAGAAAGTATCGGATATAAATTAAGAACAACATGTTTGGCTTATAACTGATTTGGTTTTGAATTGTTTGATTGCTAATCTAATTTGTTGTTCTTAAAAACGTAATATTGTTCTTTATTCACACTTTCTTCTTTTCTTCAATTTAAACATTTATTGATTTAAAATATTTAATTTCTTATACCTTAATCAAAATGAAAAAAGGGCTTAATTTTTAATCGGATTTTTTATTTTGCAAGGTTTTGAATTAAGGTTGGCTTTAAGAATAACACACAAATAACGTTTTTGATTTTGATTTGTTCATTATCATGTGTGATTATTACTATACATACTTAGGGTTTAATTATCTTATGACTGATAGATAATGGTTATAAGTCATTTTTGTTGCAAGGTAAGTTTTGATTTAATCAATGCTTTATTGTTTTTAAACTTTTATAAATACTTTACATGACAAATAACTGCAAACAAATTAACTCTTAATATGACCAGAAATTTTAATATAATTCTTTTTGTGCCATTCTCGTATTTAATACGGATTAATTTACTGATTGTTGATCATGATTCATGACAAAAAAATAAATATTTATTTATTTACATACATCCATTAGATCAAGTTGTCGTCTGGCATCCACTTGGAAGGAAAATCAGGATTATAAAGAAAAACCCCTAGTCTGGTTCGGTACGATGGATGCCACGATGCCATTGAAGAGTTTGTTTTGGAGCCATTGTTTAGCCGCACATGGATGGACTAGTGCCCAGAGGATTGGTCGACTGGGGCCTCCTCCTGCATCCTCCTCCTGGCGGTCCCTCAAATCCAGTTTCTGCGTGTGTGTGTTGACGTTGGCGTCAGCGCAATGCCATTGTTTGCCGGCATGTGGCTGGCGTGCACGTCCACATCCGCACCCGCATCCGCATCCGCATTACAAGTGCAGCAACATCCGCTCCAGACTCCTGGCTACGGCCTTGCCCCCGGCCATCGCCTCCAGGACATGCCCATGCCCATTCCCAGTCCCAAACCCACCTCAGTTCCTCCGTCGACATCACCCAATTTGCTGAGACACGTGCCTCCACTTGGCAGTACAACGAGTCCTGCAATCGACCAACGACCAACGACCAACAACCAACAACCAACAACAAACAGCAACAGGAGCAGTCAAAGGCTGGCGGCGGGAGTCAAGGAGTCAAAAGAAGTCAAAAACCGTGTCACGTGTGTGCGGCTGGGTGTGCTAATTTCGTCACCTCCTGTTTTCAGGAGCTTCCTAATTCCGCCCAGAATGACAATGCCATCGGCCACTCCACCTCCGCATCCTCCTCCACCTCCACCTCCACTACCACCTATACCAATGCCACCCCAAACAAACAACAACAAAAAAAAAACGTGAATCCCAATGCCACGCCCACAACATGCGAATAAAGTTCGCCAATTTTGATTGCGATTGTTCGGTACTCCGCGTGCGTCTGTCTGATTCGCTCTGTTTATATGTATATGGGTCACGCTTTGAGTGGCAAATCTATTAAACTTATTGAATGCAATCATTTCATTTGTTTCCGATTCCCATTTTTGAGATATCCGTGCTGATGAATACTTTAGAGTTCCGAAGGACCATGAGAGTCAGTTATGAATTTCGGGGTAAACATTAAAATACAACTTTCGTTATAGCAGTGGGGCTTGGGTTTTCTATTAATATTTGGGATTTATATTTAAGAAAGAATTTAACAACAACTCAATATTAATGAAATTCCAAAAATGGTATAAGTTTTGGACTTACTTAGATTTCTTACTAAATTTTTTAATTCGAAAATATATGTTTTAAGTGATATACTTTCTGCTCAAAGCGAGTGTAACAATGAAACAGCTATTGAGAGTTTACTGACTTTTAGAGCCTTGGATCGCAGGACACTTTTTAGTTATATTTATGTCATTGTATTACCCAATTAAGTGTTACCTGGCGGGCGTTTCGGGGCGGATTTCCGCCTAAGTGGGGTGCTTGTAGTGCGGTCCATTGTCCAAGGACACGTGTCATGTGGAAGCTGCTGAAAAGGCGGCTGGGTGGCCACCAAAGTCCCGATGTCTCATGTGAGAGTCAAGGCGACATCCAACATCCGACGAGCTGTATGGCCTTCTAATTGAATGAATTCGAGCCATCCCGCCCGCGCCCTTTCTTTTCCCATTTGGCGCATTGCGTGGCCCTTGTTTGGCTATACAAATATAACTCCCAAAGTTATATAAAACATATAGAACATATACTCGTTCCTACGCTGTCACTACATTTGGGGAAATAAAACCATTCGGTCCGGAGACATCTTGGTATTATCGCAGCAAGTTTCCGGGATTTCGTACTGTATGACAAATTCTATATACAATACGAAACCTTAGAAATTTTCTGCAGTTATCTACCATTAACTACCAGCTTAAACATTTATTTACAACAAATCAAGGGCTTCCACGGTGAATCTACGATGAATTCTTGAATTTAAACACTGCCTACATCCAGTATGTGAACTGATTCCGATACGGATGTGGGGGCTGTTTGCACTCAGAGATTCCGGAGTCCTCGAACGTTGGAGGACCAGGACCTCTGGAACCGCCTGCAAACAGTATCGCCTCGCCATTGGTGGGGGCATCTCCAATGGCGACTCGGCAGCATTGGATTAGTTCTCATTAATGGCGGAGCGGCGCACTGACCAGCAGACTGACCTCTCCGCGATCACCAGATCCCAGATCCCAGATCTCAGATCCCGACCCATCCAGTGCCAGCATCATCCATTCCACACCAAGGTCTGGCCTCGATCACGCGAGTATCGCACCTTCCTGAAATCGATATTCGGTGAGATATTCACGTCGTCGAAGCCGTGCCTAGGTCAGAGTTTTGGCCAAGTCATGGAATTCAACAGTGCCCCAGTTTCTCAAAAAAAAAAGAGCTACGCGAAATGAATCCTAATTATTAATTAATTGCACCAAGAAAAGGACCAAGTCCCATTTTTTAAATGTCCTATATGCAAAATGTAATGCACCAATGAAAACATTTTTACAATTAGTTGGTCATAACCTTAGATAGAGGTAAAGATACAGATCCATAAAGTATCGATGCAGTTTTAATAAAATTCAATATGTCTATGATGCGACCATATCGAAAATATCTGACATGGCAGCTTCAATTGATAGTGTGTCAATTCAATTATGGGTATGACTCTATAAGTTTCCAAAAATCAATCGGATTAATGCTTTCCGAGATACTCGTACATATATTATTTGAAAAACGATTTTTTGAATTATTTAACATTGGCCAAAATTCGGTTTTTCAACAAGAATTTAAAAGCACTAACGTGTATTTTAGATATACAAGCCCATGTAACTCCTTAAATTATATATTTTTATGTTGATTTTAAAAACACTTAAAAAAGGAAGAAAACAAAATTATCAACTCATAAACAGGTGCAGTTACTCCACTAATCCTTTGAACCTAACTTTAATAATATCTATATTTTCCATCTCATAAAAATACATAAAAACCTGTGGCCAGAAAAGGTGGAGGTATTACAAAGATATAGTATACATATAGTTATTATTTATTTATTTATTTCATATAATATAATTGTAATGTGGTAAATATTGGTGCTTTTTGCGAGTCTAAAGCCTATGTTTTCTAACCATTCTATGTGAATTCCGGGCGAAAACCATTTATGTATTTAAGCTAATGAGAAAATGTAATCGAAATGAAATCTTTGTTTTTAAAGCGATACGATACCGATGTTTGTTTTCCTTTGGATGTTGTTGTTGCTATAGTTGTTGCTATCAGCGCATTTGTTATTGGGGGCTTTTCTGCGCACATTAATGAGCTGCTTGTACGCTTTTAATTTGCATATGTCTGTAAATGCCGAATCGATAGATAGATGGGCTTTTGATTAATTAACATATACAGACGCGCACAATCGCACACTGGCACGCCCCGTCCGGCCATCCGACTATCCGGGTCCGGCTGTCCGGTTGTCCAGTTGTCCGGTTGTCCGGTTGTCCAGTTGTCCGGCTGTCCGGCTTTCCGTCTGTCCGTTTGTCCGCCTGTCCGAGTCCGGCTGTTTGAGACCAGAACGCTGAACGAGGATGGAGCCCGGAGAGCGACATGGCCAAAAACCATAATTGATTGTCGATAATTCATGCGAGCTTAAATTGCCAATTGCTTGTGGAGCAGAGGGTTGAATTCCGGGGGGCAGGAGGTGCGGGAGTTGCGGGAGATGTTATAGAGATGACGGTTGGACATTGATGACGGCTAATGGCGAACATACAGACGCACCCATGTGCCCCTGCGACTGCATATTTATATACTCCAATATTTGCAGCACATATGTATGTATGTATATATGTATGTATATACATATATACATATACAGTCATGGAAAAAATAATAGAAACGACAATATTTTTTCGTATTTTTCAAACTTTTCTTCAGTCAATTTTTTTTTTTTAAGTTTAATAATTTTGATTGATAGTCGATACAATTATGTGTCAAAATATAACAAAACAATAATTTTCAAAAAACGTAATGAACTAAAAAATAATTTTTTAAGTTTTTAGGCCTGGAAAAAATAATAGAAACGATTGAGTTAATTCTATGGTAAACAGTTTTGTAGCTTCGAAGCCTATTAGTTTAGATGGTAACTTTAATATTTAGTTGTGCCACCGCAATTTTAAATGACTTCGGTTCATTAGTGTCCCATTGAATCCACCAAATTGGCACAAACTGATGGTTCAATGGAGTACCACTCGGAATTCACTTTCTTTCACAAATGTTCCCTATTTTTTAACTTGAACCCACCGATCCTCTTCTTTATTATCCCCCAAAAGTGCTCTATAGGATTTAAGTCTGTTGACTGCGATAACGGCGATTCATCACAATAATAAGCTCGCAACATTGGTGAATTTCGACAGACGGCTTGTTGGAAAATCAAAAAAAAAATCCTTTCTCTCGTCGAAACATCTTAAAAATGATTTGAATGCACCGGTTACAAGTCGAACCATAAGAAATAGGCTGATTGAAGCCGATCTAAAAGCCTATTCAGACCGAAAGGTACCATACCTCGGCAAGAAAAATATCGGCAAACCTGTACATTTCGCGAAGGTGCATTTATTGGGCTCCAATTTGAAAAATGCTTTGTGGTCGGACAAAACCAAGATGAATATGTTTGGATCTGATGGGAAACCACATGTAAGGCGCCCTAAGAATACTGCCCATGACCCAAAGAACTCTATTAAAACCGTTAAACATGGTGGTGCGAAAATCATGTTCTCGGGATGCTTTTCCCAGTCGGGTTTTGGTCCAATACATTGGATAAAGGAAAAAATGTGTGCCAACCACTACGTAGACATACTCGACAGCATAATGTTACCTTATGCTGAAGAGGAAATGGCAATTGAATGGAAGTTTCAGCAGGATAATGACCCGAACCATTCTTCAAAGCTGGCCAAGAAATGGTTTGTGGACAACGAAGTTGGTTTGTGGAATAGCCTTCGCAGTCCCCAGACTTAAATCCTATAGAGCACCTTTGGGGGATAATAAAGAAGAGGATCGGTGGGTTCAAGTTCAAAAATAGGGAACATTCGAGAATGAAAGTGAATTCCGAGTGGTACTCCATTGAACCATCAGTTTGTGCCAATTTGGTGGATTCAATGGGACACTAATGAACCGAAGTCATTTAAAATTGCGGTGGCACAACTAAATATTAAAGTTACCATCTAAACTAATAGGCTTCGAAGCTACAAAACTGTTTACCATAGAATTAACTCAATCGTTTCTATTATTTTTTCCAGGCCTAAAAACTTAAAAAATTATTTTTTAGTTCATTACGTTTTTTGAAAATTATTGTTTTGTTATATTTTGACACATAATTGTATCGACTATCAATCAAAATTATTAAACTTAAAAAAAAAAAAAATTGAGTGAAGAAAAGTTTGAAAAATACGAAAAAAAATTGTCGTTTCTATTATTTTTTCCATGACTGTATGTGGCCACCAGACTTTGCACTACATAAAACTTGCCTGCAAATTGGCTTTTGTGGGTGTGTATCGGGGCGTATGTGCGATGTGTGTGTGCTTTTCAGCCTGTCCACTCGGACGTTCTGTCCCTCAAAAGCGGAGAAAGCATTGAGTACCGATAAAAACAATCCATTAAATTATAAATGGCGTATTTTTAAACAAGAATTGGAACTTTGGCAAAGCATAAAACTACATGATCAGTATTTATAAGCTCCCGTCTGATTAGACAATTAAAATGTCTCATTTAATGCTTTGAAGACTTATAACAAACAATTAAGTTCCCGCAAAAAAGAAATCTAAATGACATACCCAAAATGTCTTACTTATGTCTTAAGAAAAAACACTTGGTACTTAGAAGACCTATATAATTAAGAAGCTTAGATCGTGAAGTCTAAGAATTAAGTAAGATTATTGTATTCCATCGCTGGAATAACTCAAAAATTAAACAATCTTTTGATTTGAGTATGTTTTTAATAATTAAACTGAGTTTTAGGGAAAATAAAACCCGCATAAAAAAATACATAGAAATTGAAGGGAGACACAACATATGTGTCATATAAAACTATGATGAGAAACGAATTAATAGAATAAACGAATTTTGTTGTTATATTATTATAACTGAGTTTTAGGGAAAATAAAATCCGCGTAAAGAAAAATACATAAAAATTGAAGGGAGTAACAACATATTTGTCATTTAAAACTCTATGATGAGAAACAATTTAAAAGAATAAACGAATTTTGTTTATCCGAAGCCTCATAAAATTAATCGCACTATCCCTTATTTGGGGTTGTAACTGTAATCTAATTGAAATATTTATGTTGCAATCCAATATTTTAGAGGTTTTGTTTGTCAAATTAAATTAGTTTTACATATCTTAGCCAGAAATTCATTAGACAGCCGTTTTCCTTTCAAGTTCAAAATATTGGCCTCTTTAAAGGGTCAACGGTAAAAAAAAGTTAACTTATTTACCGCTGTACCAAACAAATCCCGCCAGGAGCAACCAGAAGGCACCAGGAGGAGCAAAAGGCCACCAGGACAATCGATTGTTGCAGCTAAACTGGAACTCATGTCTCAGCTGTCATATACATTTGATAGGTATAACAGTGAGGATGGGGTTTCTGGAATAAGTGCAATGGCGACCAGAGCGAGATCGCGTTTGTTGCCGCAGAAAGGACGAAGTGAAGGATCAACGTCGGCGGCACAGCCAGCATTCAACGCCTCTGGCTTACGTTGTCCATAAAAACCGTGTCCAGTGACGTTGATTGCAATTGTGTAGACGCAAACGGCAGCGACAGTCATTTTAATTGCGTTTATTAAAACATAAATATTAGAAATCGATTTTTACAACTAAACGAGTAACAATTTGTGAGCTTAGTTGGATGGCAAATTAGAAGACATGCGGGAATGATGGGAAAACATTCTAGTAAAATGTGCGAATCATGATTAATAAATTCATTTATCTAATACTTTGTTCTTGTCTTTTCTGCCTTCCAATTCATTTTTGTTCGAAGACTTGGCTTAGCCCATGGCATCCTTCACACAGAGCTTATCCATTTGATCGGAGTAGAATGCATTAAAGTTGATTCTGTGCACCAGATTCATGAAACGATCGGCGGTGTTCTTCTTGGCCATATTTGTGATTTGCGTAAGGAACGAAATAAGCAAGGCGGTGAATTCTAGATCAAAGCGCCTAACTCGCTCCGAAAACGTGTCCGCCGGATCCAAAGATGTTTCACACTGCCAGAGGACATAAAAAAAACACGTTAATCATTGTATAAATTCAATATAATTGCATAAGTAATTGTACTCAATACTCAATAAATAATCGGAATCCGCTTAACCGGGTAAAAAAAAAAATTAATAACTGCTAACATAAAAACCTACTGAAAAACGATAAGATCCTCAAATGTAATACATTTTAAGAATATTTTTGCGGATGTATATAAAACGCATTCATAAAAAAATTTGATTATTCAATTTAATAATTTGGGCAGATCGTTGCTCACTAGCTTATGTCATTTTGATCAAATTAAAAATTCAAATAAAACGGCCATATAGTATTCTCAAAATAAACAAAAAATTGGCACATTGGTTTTGATTTATCTGATCTTTTTTATGACAAAATCCCATTTTGTTATAACTACAGGGCTAAGGGCTATCATGTTGGTTGTGGTACTTTGTCTGGGTAAGACTTGAATATAATTAACTTGGATTTCTAAAAAAGAATCGTAAAGGTTACATTTTTAAGGAGTAAGTTTTTTTAAGACTTAATTAAATTTCATGCACTTATGTATAGATAACACCAATAAAAATATAATAGATAGGTAATCAAATCAAACATAAATCAGAAGTCAAAAGTGAATAGGTAACAACATGCAATCCTATTTCGGGATGAAAAGAGCAATATATTATTAAGAATGGGGGTCCATGCTGACATGCGAACCAGCTAAACTCCCTTGGGAGCAGAGCGGAACAGGGGCCACCGCCAACAGAAGTACAAAAGAACGCAGGAACTGAAACGAATAAGGTAAGCACAAGCCTACACAATACCTGGGGCCGTTGCGAGCTCTCCGGTTCGGATTCGGAGCTGTCCGCGCTGTCGTAGGTGCTATCACATACCATCGACTTGAGCTCGGCGTCCAGGAAGAAACGCTGCGAGCGCTGAGAAGGCGGGCAAGGGAATGGATGATTCGGAATTGGAGGCATTTTTGGGCGGGAGAGACAGAGAGTGTGAAAGCAGAGCAAAGAACAAGACAAGAAAGTTGTACAGGAGAAGCAGACGCTGGGAATAGCTGGATAACATAGCCACCTGGTGCCCTCGCCGGTGGACTCACCTGGATGAACTCGCAGAACTTAAGACAGATCTTGCACAGCTTAAAAATGGCACGGTTGAGGTGCGAGGACTCCGTCAACATGCAGTTCTTGAGGCAGGAGTCGAGGAAGTCCTGGTGCAGTCGCAGCACGTTATCCACATTTTCCACTTTCTTCATCTTCTCGATGAAGATGTGCCAGTTGGGCTCGATAATCTCTATCATCATGTAGTACTCCAGGTTCTGGATGGCGTTCATCATGCGCTGGCGCAGAGTGAAGGCCGACCGATAAAGCTCAGCCGCTTGCGGCGAGAACTTTTTCGCAATAGCGTTTTCCTTCCAAATCCTGCAGGCAAAAGAAGAGCGGGAAGAATAAGCTTCGAGGATTTGAGACAGACGGAGGGAGAAGAAACGGGGAACCCACTTGCAAAGCTGACGCTCCACATGCTTGCAGTAGAAGAGCTGTCGAAAGAGCATCTGGTACTTGGAGATGGCGATGTGGTTTAGCACTAGTGAGACGGGCCACTTGACCTCGTAGGTGAAAGCGAAGCACTCAATGCCGCTGAGGTCCAGGCGGTGCTGTGCCTGCCAGTACTCCTCCTTCAGGTTCATAATCTTCGACATCTGGGTGACCAGGTCATAGGGCAGCAGCTCGCAGTGCAGATCGTCCTTGTACGGATCGTTGCGGGCGGATGAGAGGCGCAGTGTAAGCCCCAGTAGGTTTTCCAGTGTCATGGGCAGCACATGGTCTACGTTCTTTGACAACTCGTCCTCGCATGCGTCCATAAACTGCATGGTAAAGTCGCCCTGGTTGAGCAGAAGGTAGCGCTTAACCGACTGTAGGTGCCCCATCAGGTCGTTCTCCGCCAGTAGAACGTCCAGCAGCATGCGTGCGGCGAAGTAGTAGGCGTCGTTGATTACGGAAACGTAGCGCTCGCTGTTCGGGTCGAACTCAAGGTGCATCTGCTGCGTGGGCATTACTCGCTTGCCGCACTGCCGGATCACATTGAGGTACTTGCCGGTGCGCAGTATCTTGTCCGAGTACTTTTCCAGAAACGCTGGTATGTGGTCGCGGCGAACGGTGTAGCGTTTCTCCCAGTAGTCATCGGAATAGTGCTCGGGCAGCTCGTCGCGATGAATCACTTCGTTGTCCTCCACAAGGAACTCTTGGTTGCGATCTACGATCACACCTTTCTGGATCCACAGCTTTAGCATTCGCATATACGGCTCAGCCGCCTTGCGCGTCAGCCCGATGATCAGTTTCTGAGCAGCCCGGTCGCCTTCCAGCCGTTTGATCCGCTCGTGCAGGCGCGTCAGCACTGCGGCACCCCGGTCCTCGTTCAGCTGAATGTCCACCAATGTCGTCCAGACTTCCTCCATCACCCAGAGCGTCGGCTGTAGGTAGTAGAGCAGTTTCTGTACTGTCAGCTGCTGGTGGTGCAGCTCCTGTTCGGCTTGCACGATTAACAGCTAGATTTTGGAGAAGGGCGACCTGTTAGTTAGGCACATACAAAGAGAGGGATGTGTAACACTTACGTAGAAGTCGTAGGTAAGCTCCTGCAGCGCCTCGTTCAGCGAGTTGATAACCTGACCCTGGCCGTCGGTGGCTGTGACGATCTTCTGAATGCCCATAAAGTGGGAGGCCAATGGCAAGATTTGCTGCACCAGCTCCGCCAGCGAGCGGTCAAGATGCGTGTTTACGACAAAGACCGTCTCGAACCTGGCCAGGCCAACGCTATTTGGATCAGGCAGAACGGGCACCACGAAGTTCTCGCGCACTCCCGTGAGGCAGTGCAGCAACTCGTCGAGAATCACTCGCTGCTGGCTGACCAGCGGCAGTGCTGCGATCTCCGGCTTCGGCATCTGGTTTCCGTCCACCTTGTAGTAGTCCCAAAGCAAATGGGTGCGATACTCGTCGGGCACGCCTGTCGGCGGCACCGCAGCGGACGTTCCTGTCTTGAGGCTGCTGGACGTTTTGCCGCTAGTGGCCTCACTGGTCAGGGTGCGGTAGCTGCTCATCGATCGGTTAGACACGGCATTCAGCACTCGCTCCTTGATCTGGGGAAAGGGACAGGTTTAGTTGACTGGACAGCGCCGGCAGCGAACCCATTCCGCTCTTACCACACTCAAATCGCCGCGCTCCTCCCTGTTTGAACTTTGCGGCTGCCGTTGCGGCTGCAACTGGCGACGCCTTGCGAAGACTCCTCCGCTGGAGGCGGTCTCGGAGTCGCAGGATTTTCTGTTGTCCACCGGTGTCGAAGTGGCAAAAACCTGTGGCTCGTCAACCAGGCGGGAGGTGCAGGAAGCGGAGGCGGAGGCGGGCATTTCCGACAATGTGCTCAGCGAGGACTTGCTCGGGAGCGGCGAGGTTGCCAATGACGTCATCTCGCTACCCAAAGGACTGGACCGAGGGTGTAGACCGTCTTCACTGTATCGTTCAGCGAAGACGAGCAGTGCGTACATGGGATCCTTACTGGAAGAGAAGGTATACATTAAGGAGGGGGATGCCACAACGAGCCAGGAGCACTATCACACTTACCTCTTCAGGATCTGCTTGATCTCGGTGATCACCTGCTCAAAGTTGGGTCTTTTCCGGCTGATGATGACCAGCACCTGGAGCAGCTCGTGGATGGGCAGACGCTTCTCGTGGGTGGCCCGGAATTCCCTCAGAATGCTGTCCGGCGTATAGGGAGCCCTGCCGTTTCAAAATGGAGAATGCAGAAAGCGGCGAGGAAGAAGAAGAAGAAGAGGAGACGGAAGACTTTAGATCGGAGCGACTGGCCACCTGTGCACTCAATCCACTTACTGAGTCTCGAAAATCAGATTGGCGAGCACTTGGCGCACCGGATCGGTTTTACTCATCACTGCAGTTGCGATTTACAGTTGCGCGCTTCGCTATTTACAGTTAAGCAGCCGAATTGCTAAAAATCGAGTTAAATTTTGAGTGGCTCTCCTTTTGTTTTCGGTTGAGTGCGGAGACAGGGTTGTCAGCTACCGGTAATCTCTTGGTTATTACGATCCTTCGGTGCGGTGCAGGCGATCATTTTAGTTAGTCGCCATGTCGCGGTTATCAAATTCAAGCAAATAAAAGCGGCGTAAACAACTCGAAGAAAATTTGCATCGCAACACGGCGGTTGGTATTTAATTTTCAGGCTGTGGTAACACTAGTCACGGTTAAATAATGGGCGCGTTCAGCAGCGTTTGCTCGTAGTATAGGATGTCATTGGTGATTGCCGGAAAATGATTACCAAAACGGAAACAAATATTTATAAGCAATAAAATAAATACACCCAAATCTATTTATTTATATTTATTATTTTTAGTAGTTATCCTTCTTTTTCGTATTTTCGATAATACATATTTTATTTTCTTATATAAACGTTCATAATGTTATTGAAATAACCAGTAGAATGACACAAATAGTATTTTAATACCCTTGCAGAGGGTATTATAATTTCAGTCAAAAGTTCGCAACGCAGTGAAGGAGACATTTCCGACCCTGTAAAGTATATATATTCTGTCCGTCTGTCCGTGTCTACGCTAAGTTTTAAAGCTATCTGCTTCCCAAAAGTTGTCTTTTTATTGCAGGTAGTATATAAGTCGAAGCGAGCCGGATCGGGCGACTATATTATATAGCTCCCATGGGAACGTATTATAACTCTGTTGTTTTTTTTTTGTTCTTTGGGATTTGGTAATATTTAAATATTACGGAATTACGGTTTTAATTAAATTAACATCGGACAACAATACCATATAGCTGCCATAGAAAGGATGACCAAGTGCAGCGCAAAATTGACATATGTATGTAGGTTTTTATTATTATATATATATAGGCATACAAATCGAAATGTATTCGTTTTGTAATAACTGCAAGGGTATATAAAGTTTGCTTTCTTTCTTGTTAATTAACATATTTATATTTTTCGTCTATTTGATTTTTATAGCAGTCGTGCGTTGGTGTGATTGGTCCGTAAAGTGCGGCTGTAAAAAGGGATTTCCGGGGCAGAGGGCTACGGTCCTACTGCGGCGCAGGCGCAAGCCCCAATCAGCTGTTATAGAACGCCCACAGTCGCGGTTCTGATCTTCCGCAGCCGAAATTCGTGGGCGTTGCAGCAACCCGCCAACGCATCGAGTCGAGCCATTAAGGATACGGGAGCAACCGTCAACCGGAAGCCGCAGTGAGATAAATAACATAATTCGCGAGTCACAGAGCATGTTTCCCCACCTGAAGGGTCACGGGCAGCGGGTCAATCTGCAATTGCTGCAGGAGGCCGCCTGCCGCGAACTGGTGCAGCAGTTGGATAGCATCGAGGGCTCCAAGGTCATCGTCCTGGACGAGGCCATGATTGGTCCGTTGGACCTAGTCACTCGGCCGAAACTCTTTGCGGACCGAGACATTCGGCTGCTGGCCCTCAAGCCGGAGCTCCACTTGCCGCGCGAGGTAGCCAACGTTGTGTACCTGGTGCGCCCAAGGGTGGCGCTAATGGAGCAGCTGGCAGGACACGTGAAGGCAGGTGGGCGCGCCGCGGCCGGACGCCAGTACCACATCCTGTTCGCCCCGCGTCGCTCCTGCTTGTGCATCAGCCAACTGGAGGCCAGTGGTGTGCTGGGCAGCTTCGGGCGCATCGAGGAGCTGACCTGGAACTACCTGCCGCTGGACGCCGACCTGGTGTCGATGGAGCTACCCAACGCTTTCCGCGACGTAAGCGTGGACGGTGACACCAGTTCGCTGTATCAGGCGGCAGTGGGTCTGGTGCAGCTGCAGCGGCTCTACGGGCGCATCCCCAAGATCTACGGCAAGGGCGAGTTCGCGCACAGGGTCTGGGACCACGCCAAGCAGCTAGGACGGGACGAGCGGACGCTATACAATGGCGACAAGGGCGTCGTCGACCAGTTGATCCTGCTGGACAGGGGCATCGACCTGCTCAGCCCACTGGCCACACAACTCACGTACGAGGGGCTTATCGACGAGTTCTATGGCATCCGGCAGAACAAGCTGCGGCTGCCTGCGGAGAACTTCCCCTCCGACGGATCCATTCCCGGGAGCGGAGGCAGTGGCCCGCGGGTTGAGGAATCGCAGTCCCTGCTGGGCGAGACCGAAAAGAAAATCATCCTTCTACACTCTGGGGAACAGCTGTACGCGGAGCTGCGAAACAAGCACTTCAATGAGGTCACCAAGCTTTTAGCCCGCAAGGCGCGCGAAATCCACAACCAGATGCACGCCACCTCGCAGGATAAGAGCGTGCAAGAGATTAAGAGCTTCGTGGAGAACCTGCTGCCGCAGCTGATGGTCCAGAAGAAGGCCACCTCGGAGCATACGGCCATCGCCGGGCTCCTGCACGAGCAGGTGAACGCGGTGCGTTTTGCCGACGACCTGGCCGCTGAGCAGGAGTTCATGGTATGCGCTGACATTGACAAGCCGAGCGCCTACATCGAGGATCTGATCGCCAGCAAGGCTGAGCTGCGGCGCGTCCTGCGGCTCATCTGCCTCCAGTGCAACGCCGCCTCCGGGCTCAAGGAGAAGCTGCTCAACCACTACAAGCGCGAGCTGGTCCACGTCTACGGCCTCGAGGTGCTGCTCACCATCAGCAAACTGGAGAAGTCGGGCCTCCTGCACCTGCAGACGGAGTCGCGGGCCTATAGCGTGCTGCGAAAGGTGAGCGACGATCTAAAACCCGTAATGTTTAATGTTTAGACAAAACCATCTCTAAAAGTTGAGTTATTTAAGTAGATTATCAAATTTGGGAGAAGTCTGAGCAAAACATTTCTAAGAATTATGATTTACCGCATTCCTAAAATTTTTTAGATTACACTAAACGATAAGAGCACCAAACTAAACGATCAGACCACCAAACACTTCTTATAACTCAAACTTATTTGTCATCAAATATATTTATTTATATTAAAAACAATTTAACCTTTAATTAATGCTAGTCATCGTCGTTTGAGGCTGAAAACAAAACAAAGAGGAGGAGTTTAGTTATACCTGATTTGGGAATGTTATGTTAATGATGGCAACCACATATTTAAGTATAAAATAAAGTAATCAGTTAGAAATCAAACTACAGGGTTGTGATAACATTGTTCTATGGTGATTATTGAAACAAACTTTGCTGTTTACAGACACTTCACCTCACTGTGGACGACAATGTCGAGGTGGAGCCGAAGGACATCAGCTACGTGCACAGTTTCTACGCTCCGCTGACCGCTCGCCTCGTAGAGCACTCGCTCAAGCCGCTAGGATGGCAGTCGCTCAAGAGCCAGATCACCAACCTCCCCGGTCCGACGTTCGAGGATTTCCAAGCGCAGCTGGTGGGGATCGGCGGACGCCACACGGGCACCACGGTCATCGAGGGATCGCTGTTGAACGTGCCACGAGTGGTGCTGGTCTGCTTCGTGGGCGGGTGCACCTTTGCCGAAATCGCCGCACTGCGGTTCCTAGCCGCCCAGGAGGACAACAACGTGGAGTTCTTGATTGCCACCACAAAGGTCATCAACAAACACTCCTTCCTGGACAGTATGATGAGCTCGTGAGGGCGTCGGCTGAGCCGATTAGAGGCCCATCGCTTGTCCAACGACCACGGACTGGCACGTGGATGAAACGCGTCGGAACCGCTGAAGCCAAGGCCAAAAAGAAGGGGCAAGCGGCGCAGTGCGGCGATCTGGAATGTGGATTAGCATTCCGTGTGCTGCGGGCGCTGTAAATGGCATGGTTATTAAAGATGCGCTGTCACTTGGGAACTCATAAACATATATATATATTCTCAATTACGGCATTTATTTTCGTATTCTATTTATCGTAAATAAATGTGTATTTAAATACATATTTATATATTCTCCTAAATATGTACATGAATGATTGTAGGTGTAAGTGAAAATGATTCCAAATTAAATTCATTCAAGTTTGTGCGAGGAAAGTAATGTCATAATAAAGTATTTAGTCAATGTTATATTGTATTATCTAACCAGTTACAGTTATTTAATCGCATAATCGATATTATAGCCGGTAAACCCCGACAGTCCAATCTACTCGCGTGTTTTTGGATGTTTATTCCTTTAATTGTAGGATGTCAATGTATACGCGTCATATAAATTCGGTGTACTCAAGTTAATTGTAATTCAAAGCAAAGACATTGAATGTTTCCTAAATGACAAATAATTTTGTATTATTTTTGCATTTTTATTGACTCACCTTTGCAATGGATTGATTAAGTTTTGAGGTTCCTACACAGTAATTGTTCACCAAATAAAATTGTTGAACTGAATTTTAAGTGTGCAGGGGTGTCAATAAAAATACATAAAGAGGTCCCAGAGATTTTTAGGATTGGGTTTTTGCCACTCAAAAATGAAAAAGTTAACATTAAGCTTCTTTGCTGAAGAGTTAATTACAGGCAGACCAAAGCCAACTGGGATTATTTATGTTGGAAATTAAAGTGGAACGAATTGTGTGTCTAAATATAATGAACTTGAAATTCATTTACCGTAATTAATATTCGCATCTATATGTATAATTAATAAGGAAAGGGTATGAAAGGGTATTGAAAGGTGACTATATGAAGTGGGTGATGAAATAACGAAGGCTAAAAATATTTTTCTCAGAAGTTATTTAACTGAATGTAAAATTACAATTTTAAATAAATGACAAAAAACACAATTGCTATTTTTTTTGGAAATATTAGGTATTCTCAGAAAATCACAGATTTCGTGATCGGAACTTTCCATAATTTACATTCAGTGCAGATATTTATTGTATTTGCACGAGTCTGTGAAAAAGTTTAAATTGATATTGTCCATAAAAACAGGTATCAAGGGTATGATAACCTAAAAAACACAAAACTTGGATTGGATTCATCAAAACTCTTTACTGAACCATGTCACGGAGTCTCAACTTCACGGGAGAAATAATTTATGAATTTGAAGAACAAATTGGACTATGGACCAGATGCACCTTATGTTTATTTGAAGTTAATTATATAAATCATAAAAAGAAGAATTAATTATATTTATAATCAATTTTTTAATTTTATTTGAAAAGACTCCCTAATCTATTGTTATTTTTAAGTTAATTGCCCATAAAGGTATAGCTCTAGGATGTTCAATAAAATAAGATACAAATAGATAACAGTTATACTTGAGCATGTGCTAGAAATTAGAATTTGTGTTGATGTATACGAGATTCAACCCAAAAGCATCCGTTGGCAGGTCTATGTCCCATTAAGCAGAACACGAACTAAGGGATAGTGTATTTTTAAATAAGTTTTATTTTATTGACATTGACGTGCATCAATTTAATTGTTATTCGTTTTCCATCTTCATTTACCATAATTGCAAAAATACAATTTATATTCATATAATAATTATAATAATAAAAAAAACAATTTTATAAACATAAAAAATATTACATATATTGTGTTCCCCGTGCTTCTTTTTAGCTATCTCTATCTCTCTCGTTATCGTGTTTACCTTCATTTCGCTCATGTTTTATATAGGTTAATATATACCAAAATAATACGCCTCCATAATAGTAATAATGATCATCGTGGTTATCGCATACATCATTTGGTACCACCCCGCTTCCAATATCAACCGAATTACCGAAAATTTCCACTCTCTCCTTCCATTTCAATCTCTTCCTCCACTGTAATTATAGAAGTTTGTATTAAATTTAATTTAATTAATGACTAACGGAAATATATGGTTGGTTTTTTTTTGTTTTTTTTTATGTTTCTTCATTCTATGTTGTTTAGTAAAATATTATTTGCTACATTTTTTCGCATATGCCGAGCATTTATTTGTGTATGGATTTTCTTCATAAATGTAGGTGTTTGTTTGTCTGTAGGTGTGTGGTGTTTCCGTTATTTTGAATCAACATACGACTGAAGGAAAATAATATTTCCACGTAAACATAAATCATTAAATAATTAAACGTTTGTATGCTTTAATTTTCTATACAATTTTTATTGTTTTGACTAAGCATTTTGCAATTTGCATTAATTAACTCTAAAATAGGCTTATTTTAGTTTTATATATATTATATCCTTCTTGTTATAACAAACAAAACTAAATTAATTGTAAACAAAATGAATCCTTTTGCATTTTAATATTTGCTGGGTTTATAATAATTTTGGCCATAAAACTTATTGTACAGCAAATAAACAAATTAATTTAATATTTTTTTCTTGTTAAAAATTACATTTATTTGAATCGAGTCAAAATAAGAAAAAACATAACGTAAATCGAAAATGTTGAACCTAACAACATGCAAAAATGGCAATCTATGTGTGCCTGGAACTGCGATCGCAGCCCTCGTCGACTATCAATTGAAAATAACATTTAAAAATCATGCAAACTCGAATGCGAAGGCAAACGGAATAATCTATTTTTCGCGAGTTTTAACAAATAATACACGACTCATTTTTTTAGTGACATTTTTTTTGCATCGCGAAAGCACAAATATAAATGGTTAACAAATCAAAAAAGTGATTGATTCAGTTATTCGGTAATAATATCAGTTATAATTTAAACGTAAATTTAAACACTTTGCCTATCAAAGTTTGATGTTGTTCTTTGTTTGCTTGTTTGTTTGTTTGTTTTGTCGTGTTATTGTTTGTGTATGACATTTATGCTTACATATATAATTATTTATTTATGTTTGTTTTTCTTTGTTTTTGATTGATCTTGTATTAAATGGTTTCAAATGTTAGTATCTTGTTGCCTTCTCCAATCGAATTTCCTTTAATACAAAACTATTGCAGCTTTTGCTTGTTGTAACTTTTAGAAAATACTTGGGGTTTCATGTTTTTTATGCAACCAATATGTTAATTGATTTCTGTTCATATTCCTCCTACAAAAACATTGGTAGCCAGGATTGTTTCTGCTATTTTAGCTGCGATTTTTGTTGCTTTTGTCGGGTTCTAGTTGTTGGTGTCGTACTATTGGCTTTATAATTTCCATTAAAATTGAAGTAGTTTATATTACTAAACACTTGTTGTTGTTGTGGTTGGCCTTGTTGTTGTCTATGCTATAGCGAACCAGCCGGAAAACTTGTTGAACTATTGCTATGAGCTAAACTAATCATTGAACCAGACAGACTTCCCTCCTCATCTGCATAGGCTTCACGAGATACCTCTATTAGTGATAAAGTGCTGCAACGAGATCATAATTGGCATTATTTCGAAAGTACTTTTTGAAATAGAGTTGCAATTACCTGAAACCTAAGACAATTGATTCGTTATCAAATGCTTCCAATTCTTTATTATGCTTCTCATTTTTAATGTGCAAGCGCTCTATGCGTTCTTGGTTAAATTGCTGCAACTCGGCGTCCATCTGTTGAAAACAAATATGGAGATGTCAGTGGGTCACCCTCAGAGAATTTGCTCTTTGGTATTGCTCACCTTATTCTCGAGCAGACCTCGTCGCACGCTGACGCGGCTCTCGAGCTCACGACGCTCACGATCGCGCTGCTCCTGCGCCTGCTTCTTGTTCTTGTTCTGGTAGGCAGTGAGCATCTCCAGCTCGTACTCCAGTTGCTCGTGGGTACGTTGGCACTCGATCACTTGGCTTTCGTCTAGTTTGTAGCTCTGACTTTGGAACATATCCGCAATGCTCTGCTCGTACTGAAATTAAATTGGTTTGCTTAGTTTAAGTTGATTAAGATTAAAACAATGTCTCAGTTTTTTTAATTCCTGAGCCAAATAACGTTAAACGTTTATATAAGGCGCAAATCTACAAATTTTATGAAGGATTGGCTGTAAATCATAGCCATCCTGTATTTTTTCTACAACCCCAATTTACTCAGGGCCTGTTCTACGTTTACAACGCACCTGTTCGCCCAGCAGCGTCAGCTTGCGATGCTTTTCTTCTTTCAGCTGCTTGATGACCTCCTTTTGTTGCTCCTTTGGTGTTGTCTGCAGCACTTGCGCCTTGTAGCGTTTGTATTGCTTCGTCTGCGTCTTGCATGTTTCCCGGAACTGTTTGCGTATCTGGAGCTCCTTTTGCTGCTTGGAGCGAGACTAATGTGGTTACAATCTGCTTGTCTTTGCTGCGCATACCATACATACCTTTAAGCTCTTGGGCTGTTGCCTTAGTTCGACCGCATGCTTGCGCACCAGCTCCTTCTTGATGCGGTCCATGTAGTCTTTTTGATTGTGCAACTCTGTGTCGTGTTGCTTGTTTATCTGCGGTTGGTAAGGACAAGGTAGACTCTCGGGTCAAAGCTAGGGATCAGTTGACTCACCTGCTCTTCGCGCAACTGGTGCACGCTTTTCTGCTGGCGGTATTCCAGCTCCTGTGTCTTTTCGTGGTGCCTAACGAGCATTGAGTGCGCCTGCTGCAACTGCTGCTCCTTCTTTCCGAGCTCCTGCAAAAGGCAAAGGATTAGAACCGATTTCGGGACTTCGTGCGGTTCCCTTACGTCGCGGAGCTGCTGGCCCTCGTGCTCATGCTGCAAAATCATGCGGTTGCGCTTGAACTTTCGCATCTCTAACTCGATGTACTGCTTCTGGGCCTGCAGCATGCGCTGCTCCTCCTGCGCCTCGTGCTGCTTAAGGTTGTCCTTCTGCGACTGCAGGGTCAGATCGCGCTGCCGCTTGGGCGTGGACTCGTCCATGGAGAGCTCCCGCTTCCAGCGCTCCTTGTTCGCCTTGTACTCCTTCTTGCGGTTAAGGTCGTACGCCTTCCGGTCGCCCTCCTGCTTCAGCGTAATCTCTTTGTGTAGTTTCTTCTCGGCGGCACTCGTCTGCTTCGACCGCCGTTCCACGTCCTGCTGGTGCTTAGTCTGCAATCGCTCAATGGTCGGTTGGGAACCCACATTCATCTTACACACAAACTCACCTCAAGCCGCTCGAGGTCCCTGGTGAAGTTGTGCAGCAGCGTGTCGTACTCCTTGTCCAGGGCCGTCTTGTGCGCCTCCATGTCCGCCTTGCACTTCTCCTCCAGCTTGACCAGATGCGCCTGGTGCTCGCGCCGCATCCGCTTGTAGCCGGACATCTGCTCGTGCATCTCCTCCTGGCGGATCGAGAGTGATGATGCAGTGGGGCAGAGAATGCACACATGGTTAGAGGCGTGGAAATGTGAGAAGCAGCAGCTTGACCACTACGGCCACTATTACACTACTTCTGCGACTAACTGTAACTTACAAAACCGCTGACGAACTCCATCTCAACCATAACCTCAACGGGCGCACACCTCGGCCAAATCATTGGCTCCTCGGGCTATAGGGTTCCGTCTACGGACTCTAAGTACTAGCTACGTATTATTAAGTTTAGGCAAAAGAGTTGCTGAAGCGGGAAATGCAATAGTTCTACTATTTTTCCAACAGGTAAGCCAAGCTTAAGCAACTCCCGCATTCAATGTCGTATGTGGTATGAATCTTGGTCTAGTGTGACCTTATCAGAGCCTTTAACAGTGTTACCTCCTAACAGTCCTGAATAATGTAAGACCTTCATTCCAACTGGAATTTCCAATGGTTAATGAGAATTGTAATGGGAATAGAATAAGTAACCACAACGAACTCCATTTACTCGAAGCAACTTTGTTCGACTTCAAGTTAAAAAAATATCTGTTTTACTTTTCAAATATATATGTATGTATGCTACCAAGTTTATAAGTATTCAATTTTGCTAATCGCCAAATTGCCTTTTTCTCAATAAAGAGGACATAGAAATATAATAATAATCTTTAAATATAATAATCTTTTTAAATTGACAGCTTCTTTAAAATTGTACAGCCAACTGGAATGCACTTTAAATAAATAACGATAAATCGTAATACAAAAATGGTATTCAAATTATAGAGCGGCGCTGAAATGATTGTTGCTCTTAATAACATCAATAATGTAATAATTGTTTGTCTTATTAACATAAATAAAAGAAAATTAGCTTCTTTTAAAATTAAAATCCCTACGAAAAACAATCAAAACATTGATGTGTAAAGTGAATTTTGCACGAGAAACCTAGTTTTGTATGTTATGAAGCATAGTCAAAAATTCAAATTAGCTGAACAATATTGATTAAACATTTCGTTATCGCCTATTGCCGGTTAAAATATATTGATTTCAGCATCAATGAATTGTAGGACTTGAGACAGTGAAGACCCACAAAAAAATGAGCGATAAAGGTTTAATGATTTCACATATATAAACTACAAAATTATTGATGTGACATCGACTAGTAATCCCTCGAATGAATATTTTGCAAAGACAACACCTAGTTTCTAAAGCTGCCCAAATTCAACCCCCAAACTGGCGACAAGGTGAAATTGCTATTGTTCTGACAAATGCGTCACAACTCTCATGGTGTAGTGGGCTAAATGGACTGGGCTAGCTACCAAGCTTTAAATGAACCAATTAAGAACACATAAAAAATGCTTACATTCGGAAAGACGGGGAAACAGATGCGTTTTAAGCCATGAGGGGCCAGGGTCTGTGGGCTGGTTGGGAACGAGTACAGGAGGCTGACGAGAATGGGCTTCGGTTGGAATGCGATGGCGGAGGATGCAATTGCAACAGCAACAGCAACGGCTAACTACAGTAAGTACATAGTACCGGCACCGACTGCTTTTAAAACATTTATTTCTCAATTGATTGGCGCCTCGGCACTGGCTAGGAAATTACACAGGGACAGTGGCGTTTCAGGTCTTTCTTGCTGGCGATCTTTGGCTTGATCTCGCTCCGCCGGCTGCCGTCGCGGCACTCGCTGTTGATGTGGTCGCCACCACACAGCTGCGAACAGAAGTTATAGCGCGCCTGTTCGAGGATGCGGGAGGAAAACAATAAACACAACAAAGAGCTTGTAGTAGAGGGCAATAGTTAGAAGACATGGGGGTAGCAGAAGCGGTGCTGCGAGCTAGGAGGGGGGAATGGTTTGGCTAGCCGACGGTTGAATCCCGACTATTGACGCTGACAGGACGGTTTACACACAAAGGCTGCGCAGGATGGTATGGAATTGGTGCTTGGACCACGAAAACTTAGGCGGCACCCTGTCGAGTGCCCATGGAGGAGGATAATCTATGCTGCAGCCAGGCGACTCCCTTGGACTCCACCCAACAAGAGAGCGCACACAGAAATCTACGGCCATGGAACGAGTATCGAAAAACGAAATGCGACAACGCACCTGCATGTGCTCCTTCTGCTGCTTGGTCACAATACTGGTGGTGCGTATGGTGGCAAAGTTGTTGGGCCCGTGGTCGTTGACTGCGTTGGAGATGGCCTGTTGCGAGGACGCCGAGCTAGCCGCGTACACGGCCGCTTGGGCTGCGGGCGTCGTCAGATAACGCGGCTGGATAGGCTGAATTCGATCCACCAGTGGGGGTACCGGAGCAGGCGCTGGGGCCGGCACCACCGAGGCCGAGTTGGTAGGCGTAACATTGTTGTTCATGCTGTGCATTATGTTGGGCAGCGGCGGCCGGTTACGATGGCGAGACGAGTTGCGGGACACGGCTCCGGGCGGAACCGGCTGCCCCTGTTGGCCACTGGGCCAGCTGGGCGGTGGCTGTTGGTGTGGATGGTGATGGTGGTGCATTGCAGCTACCACAGCAGCGTTGGCCGCCTGCTGGTGGTGGTGCGAAGCGATATGGTGATGATTCTGGGCCGCAGCCGGTATGGAATTGGATGAGGAGCTCTGCAAGAACGAATCGAAGAACGTTAGGTCCTAAACATAAGAGAGAGGACTGATGAGACCCTCACCTGACTACTGGCCGCCGATACACCCACCGAGTGTATGGAGTGTTCCGAAGTAATACTATTGCTCTTGCTGCTGTCGCCGCCGGCATGGTCGTCCTGTTGGTCGTCGGCATCGCCCACTGCGCTCTCTGTCTCGCAAGTGTCCACCATGAGTATCTTCTTCATCTTGCGGTAGTTGAGGTTGTCCAGCTCGCGCACAGCTGACTTGGTGCGTGCGATCAGCTCCAACAGCACGGTGTCGGAGCGCGGTCGGGTCACATAGGCATGGGTCAGCAGCTTGGCCGACGACGGTCGCTCCGCTGGCATCTTCTTGAGGCACAGTTCGACAAAGCTGCAGAACGCATCCGACCAATCGTTCTTCTGCAGGGGTAAATAAAATCATTTGGTCAGATTTTAGACACTTCAAGAAATTCATATAAGCCCAGTAAATTAAAATAATAATTAATAAGGAAGCAAATTTGATGAGCGTTATATTAATTATATCGCAACATGTCATACACCAAAATGCTCATACTGCGGTCACCACTTACCGGAAGTGTCGGCGATTCGTTCTGGGCGATGTGGTAGAGCGCTGACATGGCGTTCATGTTGAAGTAGGGTGGCTTGCGCTCCGCCAGCTCGATGCAGGTGATGCCCAGCGACCACACGTCCACCTTGCCGTCGTACTGGCCCTCATCCATGGCCAGAATCACCTCAGGGGCCATCCAGTACGGCGTGCCGACGAAACTATTGGCCGGACACTTGATGGCAGCGCTGCCAAAGTCGGCCAGCTTGACGACGCCGTTGTCCGTGAGCAGGATATTGCCCGCCTTGATGTCGCGATGGATGCGCCCCAGCGAGTGCAAGTAGCTCAGGCCGCTAAGCACGCCCAGGCAGATGGCGGCGATCTCGTCCTCGTGGAGCGGCTTCTTGTGCACCTCGATGATGTCCGAGGCGGAGCCCACACAGTACTCCATCACAAGCCAGGCGGTCGACTCCCGCAAATAGCATCCCTTGTATTCGATGGTGTTAGGGTGATTCAATTGGCGAAGGAAGCTGCCGAGCGCAATGGTTGGTTCTTTACTCCGTTACGCAGTGCAAGGATCCAAGGGTTTTTACTCACCGTATCTCTTTGAGAATGTCCTGCCACTTCTCCTGGCTCTGCTTGCCGGTGTAGGACATCTTCTTGATGGCCACGATCTCCTTGGTGAGGTTGCAGCGGGCATAGTAGACAGCTCCAAACGACCCATGGCCGATTTCGCGCAGGTCCTCGAAGATCTTCTCCGGGTCATGCTTGTTGAACAGGTCGGCTATTTCCGGATCCTTGAGACTACCAGGTCGTGCCGAAGGCATGGCTGTCTCTCATGCTCTAGCCCAGCTCACTCAGTGGTCCTGCCTGCTCGTCGTCTGCAGCTTCAGTTGCCGAATCTGCTTGATTGGAAGGTCTGTGCAATCAGAGGGGCGAAAAGAAGGCAATTCCGGTTAGTCAGTCCCAGTCTGCGCCAGTCACTTAGTCATTTTCAAAGGGCACACCACATTTTGGGTTCGAGACACTGGGGCTTTGGGTCTGAAGCACTGGTAACGGTAAGGTAAGTGGGTGAAGAGACCGGGGCAAGGGGACTGATCGCTGTGTTTTGGACAGCGAAGCGACTGGACGGGAAAAGCCAAAAGCCGACTATCATCAAATCGATCAAGTGATTCACACTCACACACACTATACAAATCATTCAGAATTCAGCATTCCACTCGCAGCACGGGCCTTATCGCAAACATTTTTATTGCTGGCCTCTTTTATGGCTATTTTCCTTAGCTTGTTACCAACTTGCTTTTCTCTGTCAGCTGTTTTTTGGCCAGCTCTTCTGGATTTCTTTGGCTGTTACAGGAATGTATGGATGTAAGGGATACAGCAGCGCCGGTACCCGAAAATTGTGATGTTAAGACTATTCTTGAATGTTTTTGGAAAATGTAGGGGGTCGGTAGGTGTAGGTGATACAAGTGTGATGCGATGCAGGGTAATTATTGGATTACAAGACAAGGACAATTTCAGATGGCTGTTAAAGGGTATTCACACGTGCGTAGGGTACGAAGAGGCTCCATGGCCGAGCCCTTAGGCACACAAACACACACACGCTGGCAAGGAGTAACGGCACTAAAGGGGTGCATTTATCGTCGTTGCGAATTCACACACACTCATGTACAAATGCATGCGGAGGCGTTTTGCGGGCGTCTGCGGATATCCGCCGGCTTTGAACGCGGATCTCGGCAACTTTAAGCTCCGGCTTCCAACTTACAGCTTGGCAAAACACTCGATAATTAGCCCGCCGTTGTGGGACTGCAATCATTTACTTGCGACGCGAAACAGAAACACGCCTATTTTTCATAGCCACACTATTGCACAAAGAGCAGCCATGTCGCTCTCGCACACATATATGCACGTTTGTATGGGTGTGCGGTTTGGTTGCTTGTTGTTTTGCATTTCAGGCGACACAAATTCAATTGAATTCGTGCTTTTCTGTGGCTTTGGCTTTTGTTTTGCGCCTTTTCATGGCGATTGTGGCAGAAAACGGAGAGTTCTTCAATTTGGTTTAAATTCTGTGTTGCCTTTTTTTTGGGTGCGGACGCATCACACACAGAAAGGCGTACAAAAAAAACGACCGACGATGCTGCGCTGCCTGTTTTTTTTCCGCCCCGAAAAGTTAAGTGATTTATTTTCGTGGCCAATTGTGTAGCACTATTAAAAAATCCGTATTTTAAATTTTGCAACTGTTTTGAATCGCCTAATTTTGTTTTGCTTGCACACCGCACGCTCACACACACTGACACTCATCGGGGGAGCAGACAAATACACACACAAAATCAAAACGCATTCGTATGGGTCGACTCATGCTAGCTCTTTCTCGCACATTGAGGGGGAGTTGAACTTAAAATCTGCAAAATCCAATTATTTGTTGGAGACTTAGGAAAAACTAAAGTCCGATATTGTCCTTTTCCCAAATAATCAATTCATAGGGAAGCACACTAATTTGCATTCATCGGCCGAAACACAAACGCGAAAAAGAACAGTATTCACACACACACTTACAGTCTATACACACACGCACACAGGGTTGGAGAGACAGTGGAAAATGCATAAATCTGGCGAAAAAATTAGACTTGCTGTGTTCGAGGGCTTACATTTGGCAATTAATTAGTGCTTGCTTGTTTATCAGCGCGGCTGGCTCTTGGTTTTCGCATCTGTATGCATTTTTCCCTCATGCGTCGCTTTCTTCACGCCTGCTGCTGTTATTTGACTTGCTGCGATTTGCCCTGCACTGCACACGCGTTGCGTTTGCGTTCACTTTTCCGCACTTGCTACGCATCTCGAGGTGCCGAAAATTAGAGGAATGTCGACCCCATCTACGGAAACGCCACTTCGTAACGCTTTTCCAACTTTTCTTCACTCGTTTTCGTTTTCTTAATTAAATTCTGTAAAGTTGAGTCCAGTTCACACACACAGCAAGCGGTAGAGGTGGAGAAACATCGATTAAGACATCGATGCATCGATGAGTTGTACTCGATCATCGATTACTGGCCGCAACTATCGATTTGTGCGCACTGGTGGTACATTTAAGAGAACGGGCTAAAACCTAAATAACATATCTAGCCTCTGGTCAGCTGTAGATATTACCTAGTAGCCGTAATTATTATATTCCGCCTTTTGAAGTAAAGGGATTCCACCGTAATGTACATATATTCACAATCTGCGAAATGTGAATTTGGTATTCAGTATATTTTAGTATAAGAACCATAGCTTATCGATATTTCAGCATTTTCTGAAGCACTCCATTTTTCTAATTTTTGGCGCACTTTTTCAAATTCATTGATACTCTAGTGTATCTCGCTTAAAAAACAAATTAGTCAGACCTTTTAACATTACTTTATTTCAATTATAATTTACCACCTATACTTTGTCCACTATGCAAACTGGGTAAAAAAAAATTGTGACAATATATTTACTTATATTTATTTATGGTTTAAGGCCAATTTTAAGCACACACTGCTATACATAAGCATTAATATTTTGAAACTATGACATTTCATTTGATTGCCACAAGTTGTAAAAGGTGTAATAAGTAACTATACCGCTTACTTAAAGAAGAACTGCTGCTGATTCTGGTGATTTTGAGTCGGGAAGCGATTCAGGCTGCCCAGGTCGAGGGATGAGAAATAGTCGCCCGGTGGTGCCGAAATCCGTGTCGGTGCCGGAGGAGGGTCCTGCTGGTCCAAATCGCCGTCGCTCTCGTAGTTCACCAAAAATTGCGGAGGAGGTGGTGGAGGAGGATCGGATTCGGCTCCATCAGCAGCTAAAGCACCCGCATCCGTATCTGCATCTCCGTCGGAACCGTCTGTGGTGTCTCCGCCGTCCGCCTCCGCCTCAGCTCGCGACCTAAAGAAGGTATCTGCAAAGTGTCGGAGAGAACCCAATTGTACGGCAGTTAGTTAAAAGGTTTCGTATTTTACCAGTAGGTTGTGCGTACTGATAGATAAGGCGATCTCCCAGCTGCGCAGGACGCCGCTGCTGAGGATCGGGCTGCTGTGGCTGCTGCGGACGAGGGCGTGGCCGAGGCCTTGGGCGTGGCGGAGCGGCGGGAGGCGGCGGCGGTGGTGGCGGTGGCGGTGGCGCAGGTGCAGGTGCCTCAGTGGGGGCAGGGGGCGGAGCAGGGGCATCATAGTCGTAGTCGTAGTCGTAGTTCGGCGGAGGTGGGGGCGCTGGACGAGCCACAGGCCGCTGGGCGTAATAGGCGCTCAGGGGGCGCATCGGGGGTCGGACGCGTCTGGGCGTTTGAGCGGGCGGAGCGGGCGGAGGAGGAGGCGCTGTGGGTCGAGGAGCCGGAGGATCGGCGTAGTCCGCATCGTAGTCGAAGGGCAGGAGGCCGGAGCTGAAGAACGGATGCCAAAAGGGTTTCCTGATGCGAAGTGGAGGCGGCGGTGGCGGAGGAGGGGGCGGGGCCGCCGTAGTTGTGGTCGTCGTCGGAGGACGACGAGTGGTCTTCACAATATTGGCCTTGGCCGAGGACAACTGGGCGCTCTTGAGCAGCAGATTGCGCAGTAGCAGCCCGAAGTCCAGGGTGACAGTGCCACGCTTCTCGCGCACCATCGTATCCTGGCCGACAGCCGCGTCCTGCGGAACAGGACCTGCGGACAGGGTTCCGAGGAGCACTGCCACCAGCAGGGCCACGGGCAACAGCAGGCGGGAATGGCTTAACATCCTTGTGGATCTGGTCTGGTGTGGTCGATCTGGGTCCGGAGCACTGGCTATAGCGCTGGTCGTACCGCTCGGAAGGCCGTTCCAATCAGAACTGGCACTGGCCAGCGGTCGAGCCGCCTGACTTTACTCGGCCGGAGTGCCACCAGAGCCTGGGCGTTGTGGATTAAGTGCCCCAAAATCAACTAGTTAGACGGGTTAGCTGTTGGCTGGCCGTCTGGATCTCGTAATCGCAACCCCGACTGCCGACGGTTATCAACGAGCTCAGTGCGTGGCAACAATTACTTTTGCACTACTTTTTGCGGCAGTTTATAGATCGTAAGTGCAACACAAACTATGCATAATGCTTAGCGGCCAGTGCATTTTAAGAGCTCAGCTTGCACACGCACTGTGGGATTTGCACCAGCACTTTGCTCTCCACTCATTTTCAAAAAGTTCAAATTAAAATGTTCTTCTTCTCATAAGTACATATCAACAGAAAATCATTCAAAGAATTTCACTATTCTTCACAATTGTAGCCTGTTCTAAGTTATTCTTTTTTCTGTACAGGTTGCAGGAAAGTAGAGTTACGCATGTCCCTTAAAGTTGTAAAACAAAAACAAAAATTGAAGATTTTTTCTAACGAAGGACAATGTTTGTAAATCGCTTAAAAATGGAGTATTTGATCGGCTTTATTGAGTCGGCTTTTACTGGTGATTTACAGTCTGTATCGGACATTATCGGGGTTATTAAAAAAACTAAACATAATTGAGTTGAAATTTACATATTTATGATGTGATTATAAACAACTTACATAATTACAAATATCTGTAACTCTACTATATATGTTGAGATATGATATCTTCCTTTTTTCGTCACATATTGCCAGCATTATATATTTTCTGCAATTGTGGAAAAAATCAACTGAAGTAAATGAAAACTAAAATCGAGATTTATCGGGAACTTAATCATAAAATCTTATAATTTGCGAATACAACATTAAGAATTGCGGTAATTTTAAAAATTGATTGGATCTTGCTGTTTTCATGGATTCATACCACTGTGCCAACAAGGGGCTGTCACGATTTGCTCTCATAATAATATGAATTTCAATTTCTGTCTAGCTTTGGCTGTTGAATTTGATTTTCCAGATATGTATGTTTAATCATTTCCACAGTAATTAACAGCGTTGGCTTTTTTATAAGTATTGGCGTAACTGAATTTTCTCTGTTCAATTTGACTGGGTTTTGGGGGCCTGGACAATGGTAACCTCTCGCTTCCAATTCACATTCGCATTGACTCGCGGCAACCAGTTTGGGGCATGAGTTTCAAAAAGATTTGACGAAAATTTTGAAGGCTTTTTCGGTTGTGTTGTGGCAGTTCTGTATGCAGATCAGACATTGCCCGGACTGGTTGGTCAACATATGGCGCTCGGGTCTGAGATTGTTCCGAACATGCGTTCTCTTATTTTGTATTCGAATTGTAACGACATGTCTTTCTTGCTGAGTAAAGTATCATTTTGGAGAAAGGTCCGAAATGCACCAAAGCGACCCTCAAAATTATATTTATTTGATTAGTCCATATGGCTTAGAAATGTCGATATGAAAGACTAGACTCCGATATATCCTTGCAAAAGCTGAAAGTGACACACAAAAATTCTTAAACCGAATGACTTGGAATTCGAATGTAAGTCATATTTAGATTTCATTCCAATTTAATTACAATAGATTTCGGTTGGAACATATGATATATGTACATATACAAATGCAAAATGAATAGAGAGACTTGTGTGTGGCTCCCGAATAACTTAGTTTCCATTTTCCAATATATTTTCATATTCCGAATATGTATCATCATGAGCAGGTAAGTATATTATAAGTATTATACATAGTCGATGCACTTGACTATAGCATTACTTCTTATTGTAACCTTGACGTGGCGGGGCATTGCAAATTGTTGCATAACCCAGAAATGTGAGTCTGGTCCGAAATGCGTCTGAAAAACCTGTCCCACTCCCATCGATTATTGGCTGGGAACCTAGACGAAAGTGAAAACTCGTTTTGATTTCCATTTCCCACAAAATGTAACCGAGCCTGGAAAAAATACCCAGGATATCAAAAAAAAAAAGCCATTGGACGCCCAAGACACTGGGAAAACTTTGCCCCACTAGACATTTGATCTTCGATTGTCGGAAACGCACCGAAAAACCGACAGACAACTGACAAACAATTTGAACATTTTGTTAAGAGTTGAATGGAAAACCAAATCGACCATAAAACAAGAAAAGCAGCTGCAATAGCTGGAGGGGTTCGGTCTATTTTCAATTATAGGAAAATTAACGTAAACATTAATTGGAACTAAATGAAAATTGGCAGTAAATGAAAATTGAACGGGTTTCTGCAGAAGGTAGGTGTCTTTTTTATATTTATAGCCTGTATAATGATTTCACAGCACAAGCTAACTTAGTTTCTTATACAAAATGTATTACTATTATTCAGACTCTAAAAAAAAACCTATTGCACACTGATTAAGTATTATAATCTGAGTTTTACATTACAATTTGTTTTTACTCAATAAGTGTTTGCAATATCAAGTCAAAAACAAAGTAGATGGCATCGGTTCATTTGTAGTTCCAAGTAGTCGGAAATGATTTAATCTAACTTTAAAGTTCTTTGTAATTACTTAAACAGTTCAAAGGAAAATTCACATTTAAACTGATACCAATGCATTCAAAGCAGTCTAATAAAAGAACTTATCTCGCCGAACGTTAATTTTGTCAGCAAAGTCCGTTCACTAGCCGTGATTATTGAGAACTGTTAAAATATACATGTTGTAGTGTATTTGCCAGCTATTTAATCTATGGGTAGTTACTTGTCGGACGTAAGAGATAAAGATACCGCGATTGGGGATAATGCGGAGCAGGCTTTTCATATAAAAATGGGCTAATGACAAGCGATTACAAAACAGTCGTAACCAGAGCGTCCGAAATAAAAGATGATCGGTGCAACGGGTACTCTACTAATCATTTGGCTGGCAGTAGCTAATGGGGTGTTGCCGACCCACGATGTCCTTTTAAAGGAGGCCGAGATCTCCTCCATTGCGGACTACGAACGGCTCATGGAGGTGCGTTCTTTGGGCATGGAGTTCTTTCGCCAATTCCGGAATACTTCGGCATCGGAGTTGCATCTCCTCGATGAGCGGTTGAACGAACAGGATCTGGTGTGCCTGGCAGACATGGCCCAGTTTATGAGTGGCCTTACTTCTGCCAAAAAGTGGGCCATAAAAAGTGAGTGGAACCTCTGCCCCTTGATTAAGCCCTGATCCTACAAATCCAGTTTTTGGAACACAGTGATCGATTCGTGGGGCACAATTCCCGCTGGCCTCATGTTGGGCAACCGCTTCGACTTGGGCAACTACGAGGAGTGCCTCCGGTTGGACGGGACCATCACTGAGTCGCATCACATCCGTGGGAAGTACTGCTTAATGGAGCTGCCCATCGCCAAGTGGTTTGGCTACAATTCAGAGCTCCTAGAACTGGCCAACCTAAATATCGCCGTTTGCTTTCCCTCCTCCTGTTCGGCCAAGAACATGGAGACCTTCCTAAAGCAGATGCTACAGAGGCTCCTCGGAGTTACCAGTCCCACCAATTTGTTTTCCATTAACGAGGAGAAATGCAAAACCAACGAGAGTAAGCCCCTAGACGGCCTCACCATATTCACCATGTGAGTAGTGTTACCTGATGATTCACCCCATCCTTACTCTAATCTCCTTCAGCGTTCTACTATCCGCGTTTGGTGCCACGGTTATACTCTGCACCCTATACGACTACTTCTTGTGTCCGCAGCAGGGTGAGTCACCAAGGGAAGGGTGCTTGAAAGTAGAGGCAACTGAATCTTGCTTCTTGTAGATAAGCTTCCAGGGCTCGTCAAGGCTTTCTCAGCCCGAGCCACCTCCCGATCCCTGTTCACCGTTGTCGATGTCAAGGCCAATCCGAATGCCATCCACTGCCTCAATGGCATGCGATGCCTGTCCCTGGTCTGGGTGATCCTGGGCCATGAGTACACCCTCAACCTTAAGATGGCGAGCATTAACCAGTCGGATAACATAAGGTGGATGTCGCAACCCTTCACCAGCTTCATATTCTACGCTCCTTTCGCGGTGGACTCGTTCTTCTTCATCAGTGGCCTGCTATTAGTTGCGATTGGTCTGCGGGCTTTGGATAAGTGAGCTTGGAGCACGTCATCCTCAAGAGTTTGACTAAAAATTTATGTTATCTACTTGCCAGAACCAAGGGAAAGTTGAACGTACCGCTCATGTATCTGCACCGGTATCTGCGCCTAACTCCCATCGTGGTCGTTGCGATCTTGGTGTACACAAAGATGCTACCCCTCCTGGCAGAAGGTCCCATATCCGAATTCTCGAACTTCTTCGACTACTCCGTATGCGCCAACACCTGGTACTTAACCCTGCTCTACGTCCAGAACTATGCCACCGACGACAGGGTGAGTTGAACGCCCACATCTTACTAGTTGTGACAGAAAAGAAAGACTTTTGTCAAAATCTAAACCCATTTTGATCTATGCTTACGTTATTATTATATGGTTTTCTATTAGAGGTTTCTCAAAGCAAAGAAATAGCTTGGGATAGACTGGGACTTATACTCCATAATTATTTTTCTGCCCATCGAAAGTTTTTAGTTAACCACAAGAGATATTAGCTTAGTGGATTGTCTTAAGGTAGTTTGCCTTTGATAACCGGGTACCATTCGGTTCAAAGTTCTTGTAAATAAATAAATTGTGGATTTCAGTGTCTGCCGCATACCTGGTATCTGGCGGTGGATATGCAGCTGTACATCCTGTCTCCTATCCTGCTGATCGTCCTCTACAAGTGGGGCAAGAAGGCAGCCGCCGGCATTCTGCTGGTGATGTTGCTACTTTCCGCTTGCCTGTTTGCCACCATAATGACAAACGACTACGGGATTCTGGCCAAGTAAGATGGCCACAGTGAATTGGTCACACCTTCCCCGCTAATCCTATATTCCCCACAGAAATGGAGGACAGATGCCAGAGGTTCAGAGGAAGATCTACTTTGCCACACATACTCACGCCGCGCCCTGGTTGATCGGCACCCTCTTCGGATACGTGATGCACCTCATCCGCGGCAAGCAGCTCCGGTTGAACTGGATCGCAGTCTGGACGGGATGGCTGCTCTGCCTGGCCATGCTCTTCACATCGATCTTCGCCATGTATCCGTATGCCAAGCTGCTGGGTCCATCGCCAACGATTCTGGAGGGAGCCCTCTTCTACACACTGACCCGCATTGGATGGCCCTTGGCCCTCTGCTGGGTGGTCTTCGCCTGCGTGCAAGGATACGGAGGACTGGCCAACGGCCTCCTGTCCTCGCCCCTGTGGCAGCCCCTGGCGAAGCTCTCCTACTCCGCGTACATCTGGCACATCTTCGTCATGGAGGTGAACCACAGACGCGTTCGGACGAACTCGTACTTCTCAGACTATGATGCGGTAAGTGTGAAGTCAACGCAAAACTCGGAGGGGAGGCATTGACCTGCACATTTCCCTTTTCCCAGTTGCTCAACTTCTGGTCCTGCTTTGGCTTCACCATCTTGATGTCCTATGTGCTGTACGTTATTATTGAGGCGCCCCTGGAAGGGCTGGAGAAGATCATGTTTCCCAGGCGAGGCAACTCCCCAGCACCGTCGGCTGGTAGGGATCAGGCAAAACCAGAGTTCCAAGCTGAAATTGATGTCCGGCACAAGGACGAATCCGAGATGGAGTGTGACGCTCCAAGCCCCGACTTCGATCAGGAATGTGCCGCCAAGAAGTCGGTGGTTGACCTAGATTCCTAACCTTAGGCTTATCAGTTCCTATTAGGTCTTAATAAAATAAAGCCACTAAATATCAAGACTTTCCATGAGTACATAAATCCTTGAGTTTTTACAGTCGTCCAATCAGTTCGATTTGTATTTTAACGACTCATTACACTTATCGCCACAAAGTACAGGCTTCAGTGATTTAATATGAGTCATAGACTCTTCCACTTAAAACTTAAAAGCGTCGCCTTCTTTTTGGCGACATAGAGCAAAACTTTCAACCAAGCGGGAGGAAATAAGTAACAATTAAACCACAAGCTTTTAGAGGTATTCCAATTCGAAATCGGATTTCTGTGAGAAAAGTAATGGCCTCAAAAGTGCCGGTTGTAGGTAACTTTTCGGCTACAAATTTATGAAAAATCGACCAACCAAAATAAAAGCACAGATTTTTAGACAATTAAACCACAACAAAATAACGTTTAAAAAATTCGTGTTTTTGAAAAACTTCCAGTCCTGATTTTTCGCCTAAAAAGATCTGTATTTTGGCCATAACAATGAAAATGAAAGTTTTGATGTTATTATGAAAATTTTAATTGATATGTATTTGTTTCGTCAATACCTATCGATTGGCCTAATAAAAGTTTGCCACGCCCACTCGAACGCCCAAAAACCCATTAAACGCTTAAGCCTGGCTAGCGCCTACATTTCCGCCTTTCATGGCCCGTGGTACCCATGTCTTGGGGTAGATGGCGCAATACAATAGGAACAGCTGGCCAAGGTGCTTAACAGAGTCAACGTTAATTCTCGATAAGGATTTCTATTAAAGGAAATTGCGATGGTTTTCATTTGTCAATACCGAACTATATTTTGTATAGTTCTTGGGATATAGTTCGGTATACATACAAGAAAGCATATTTATATTAAGTTGTTTAGCTGAGTAACGGGTATCTAATAGTCGAGGCACTCGACTATAGCGTTCTCTCTTGTTTTATTTTTGAGGGCTTCATATACCCAAGCTATGAGGAAAAACACATAGAACAATGCCTAAATTTCGCCCAATAAAATGTATCCCCCGCCCTTGATAATAAAACAATTTTTTGCAATTTTGATAAATAACTTTTTATTTAATAATAACATAATTTACATAACATAATTTACAGGGCGAAGATGTGCTCCAGTTCCGCATCGCTCAGTTGGTCGAAGATGCCTCCCTGGCTTCCGATTCCGATTCCGGCACTACTGGAACTCTGGGTCGATGGTTGCGAGCCTACGGGCGGCAGATAGCCTGTATAGAAATAAAACCGGAAAACAACTTATTATAATTATAATTAGTAATATTACAGTTCCTTAAAGTTAAAATTAAATTTCCATTCATTGGAAGACATTAGAAGATTAATTAGTGTTTTTTACAAAAAAATAGTCTTAAAGGAAAAAAGAACCACTGAGAATTTTATAACTTATAGAATTTTTTAAAAGTCAAGAGATTAGAAAAAATGTCCATTTAATTTTACAATATTTTATTTTTTAAATTACAATATTTATTAAATATGTCTTATGTAAATGAAAACAATTTTTATACGATAATTTAAGTGTACATGTTTGTTTGTAAATGACGTTGAACACGTATAAATAAAGCTTTTGGTAATGCATTGTATGCCTTTCTTAAGAAGGATAAACAATTTAATTGACTAGCCGTCTTTAATAGTACTTTTATACTATCGAATTTATCGAACAAAGAATTTATTCATTTGGATATATACATATGAGGCCGTAAAGAAGCGGATCTGATATATGAATCTTGAAGATCTTTTTCTTTGCAAACGTGATCACTATATAATTGGCACTAACCTTCGGCGGGCGAACTTCCATAGGGTTTGAGCAGGGTAACCGAAGGACGATTGGGTGACCCTGGCGCGGATGCGTCGGGTGATTGGTAGTAAACCGGCTACCAGGGCTGCTGCGGAGACTGGGGGGACTCGGGGGATCTGCGGCGAGGCTAACCCCGATCCCGATTCCGGCTGCACGGGCGAGAATCCCGGTAGTGGTACAATTCCGCCGGGGAACTGCGACTCCGGTTGCCCGAAACTGAGTGGCTGCTGGGGCAGCGGTGGTTGGGGGCAGCCGGGAAAAACTGACTGGGATTGGCCGGGCACAGACTTTTCTGTAAGCCCATTTTTCGAAAATTTGGAAAGGAACACTATAAGCTTGACAAAATATCTTTAAAAAAAAAAAAAAAAGTGAAAACAAAGTTTTTAATCATTTATCATTTTGAGGTATGCCACATTGAAATCGGATGTCTGTACGAAATGTTATGAGCTTGGAAGTCCAGTTTTTTGGCACTTTTCTGTTAACCCATTTTTTGAAAATTTGGAAATGACGAAATTTCGACCCAAAAAAAAAAAATAAAGTGAAAACGCAGTTTTTTAGAGTATTAAACCGCAATCATTTTGAAGTATGCCACATTGAAATCCGATGTCTGTACGAAATGTTATGAACTCAGAAGTGCAGGTTTTTTGGCACTTTTCTGCTAACCCATTTTTCGAAAATTTGGAAAGGGGTAACACTATAAAAATGACGAAATTCCGACCCAAAAAAAAAAAAAATAAAGTGAAAACGCAGTTTTTTAGAGTATTAAACCACAATCATTTTGAGCTATGACACTTTGAAATCGGATGTCTGTACGAAATGTTATGAACTCAGAAGTGCAGGTTTTTTGGCACTTTTCTGCTAACCCATTTTTCGAAAATTTGGAAAGGGGTAACACTATAAAAATGACGAAATTCCGACGCAAAAAAAAAAAATAAAGTAAAAACGCAGTTTTTTAGAGTATTAAACCACAATCATTTTGAGGTATGCCACATATAAATCCGATGTCTGTACGAAATGTTATGAGCTTAGAAGGGCAGTTTTTTGACACTTTTTTGCAAGTCCATTTTTCGAAAATTTGGAAAGGGGTAACACTATAAAAATGACGAAATTCCGACCCAAAAAAAAAAAAATAAAGTGAAAACGCAGTTTTTTAGAGTATTAAACCACAATCATTTTGAGCTATGACACTTTGAAATCGGATGTCTGTACGAAATGTTATGAACTCAGAAGTGCAGGTTTTTTGGCACTTTTCTGCTAACCCATTTTTCGAAAATTTGGAAAGGGGTAACACTATAAAAATGACGAAATTCCGACCCAAAAAAAAAATAATAAAGTGAAAACGCAGTTTTTTAGAGTATTAAACCGCAATCATTTTGAAGTATGCCACATATAAATCCGATGTCTGTACGAAATGTTATGAGCTTAGAAGGGCAGTTTTTTGACACTTTTTTGCAAGTCCATTTTTCGAAAATTTGGAAAGGGGTAACACTATAAAAACGACGAAATTCCGACCCAAAAAAAAAAATAAAGTGAAAACGCAGTTTTTTAGAGTATTAAACCACAATCATTTTGAAGTATGCCACATTGAAATCCGATGTCTGTACGAAATGTTATGAACTCAGAAGTGCAGGTTTTTTGGCACTTTTCTGCTAACCCATTTTTCGAAAATTTGGAAAGGGGTAACACTATAAAAATGACGAAATTCCGACCCAAAAAAAAAAAAATAAAGTGAAAACGCAGTTTTTTAGAGTATTAAACCACAATCATTTTGAGCTATGACACTTTGAAATCGGATGTCTGTACGAAATGTTATGAACTCAGAAGTGCAGGTTTTTTGGCACTTTTCTGCTAACCCATTTTTCGAAAATTTGGAAAGGGGTAACACTATAAAAATGACGAAATTCCGACGCAAAAAAAAAAATAAAGTAAAAACGCAGTTTTTTAGAGTATTAAACCACAATCATTTTGAAGTATGCCACATTGAAATCCGATGTCTGTACGAAATGTTATGAGCTTAGAAGTCCAGTTTTTTGGCACTTTTCTGCTAACCCATTTTTCGAAAATTTGGAAAGGGGCAACACTATAAAAATGACGAAATTCCGACCCAAAAAAAAAATAATAAAGTGAAAACGAAGTTTTTTAGAGTATTAAACCGCAATCATTTTGAAGTATGCCACACATAAATCCGATGTCTGTACGAAATGTTATGAGCTTAGAAGGGCAGTTTTTTGACACTTTTTTGCAAGTCCATTTTTCGAAAATTTGGAAAGGGGTAACACTATAAAAATGACGAAATTCCGACCCAAAAAAAAAAATAAAGTGAAAACGCAGTTTTTTAGAGTATTAAACCACAATCATTTTGAAGTATGCCACATTGAAATCCGATGTCTGTACGAAATGTTATGAACTCAGAAGTGCAGGTTTTTTGGCACTTTTCTGCTAACCCATTTTTCGAAAATTTGGAAAGGGGTAACACTATAAAAATGACGAAATTCCGACCAAAAAAAAAAAAATAAAGTGAAAACGCAGTTTTTAGAGTATTAAACCACAATCATTTTGAGCTATGACACTTTGAAATCGGATGTCTGTACGAAATGTTATGAACTCAGAAGTGCAGGTTTTTTGGCACTTTTCTGCTAACCCATTTTTCGAAAATTTGGAAAGGGGTAACACTATAAAAATGACGAAATTCCGACGCAAAAAAAAAAAATAAAGTAAAAACGCAGTTTTTTAGAGTATTAAACCACAATCATTTTGAGGTATGCCACATATAAATCCGATGTCTGTACGAAATGTTATGAGCTTAGAAGGGCAGTTTTTTGACACTTTTTTGCAAGTCCATTTTTCGAAAATTTGGAAAGGGGTAACACTATAAAAATGACGAAATTCCGACCAAAAAAAAAAATAAAGTGAAAACGCAGTTTTTTAGAGTATTAAACCACAATCATTTTGAAGTATGCCACATTGAAATCCGATGTCTGTACGAAATGTTATGAACTCAGAAGTGCAGGTTTTTTGGCACTTTTCTGCTAACCCATTTTTCGAAAATTTGGAAAGGGGTAACACTATAAAAATGACGAAATTCCGACGCAAAAAAAAAAAAATAAAGTAAAAACGCAGTTTTTTAGAGTATTAAACCACAATCATTTTGAGGTATGCCACATTGAAATGTCTGTACGAAATGTTATGAGCTTAGAAGGGCAGTTTTTTGACACTTTTTTGCAAGTCCATTTTTCGCCCAATTGACGAACAATTGAACAAAAATTAAAAACCAAGTTTTAAACGCAGATTTTTAGGGAATTAAGAAAAGCATTAACAGATAAAACAATTCGAAATCTGATTTCTGTGAGAAAATGAATGGCCTTAAAAATGGTTTACTTTATAGGGTTAACAATCATTTTTTAAATACAAGTTCTATGGCTACGAAAAAAGTAATTTGATATGAAAAATCCTAAAGACTTATTTTTAAACTGAATTATTTTCGGGGCCAGTCCCAGCCACCCTTTCCGATGTGTCGGATTTCACTTCCGCAGGCTTCTGAACTGGAGATTCGTCGGGTGTGGTTTCCACCTCAGCAATCTTGGCCTCAATGACCGCCGCTGGAGGAGGATTAGGCCTCTTAGTTGGCAACAGAAGGCTCTGCAGGCTGGCAAATGGCGCTTCGATCAGGATGTGCATGAGGTATGAGAACAGCATCGTAAAGCCAAAGTCTGACCAGAACCGAAGCATCACTTGGTAGTCACTGAAGTAGGTGTTGGTGCGCGTTATTCCGCCGTTGAGAGCCTCGATGAACATGTGGAATATGTAGGCGGAGTAGGAGAGCTTGGACAGGGGCTGCCACAGCGGGGAGGAGAGGAAGCCGGTGGCCAGTCCTCCGTAGCCGTGCATGCAGGCAAACACCACCCAGCAGAGGCCCAGGGGCCAGGCGATCCGGGATAGGGTCACATAGGAGGCCTCCTCCACAATGGGCAGCGAGCTCTGGCCATAGACAGCAAACAAGCAGGTGAAGATCAGGGCCAAGCCAACCAGCCAGCCCACGAGGACTGTGAGACGGTTCAGCTTGAAGTCCTTGCCCCGGTTGGTGTGCAGGAAGTACCCAAACAAGATGCCAATGAGATAGGGCGAGGCCCTAGTGTTCGTTGCGTAGTAGAGTCTCTTCATGGCTCCATTACCTTGGCCACCCCTGAAAAAGACGAGGAATTTAGCCACGATCTATCGACCGATATTCCCCGCAACCACTTACAGGGATAGATTGTTGATGACCATTATGCTGAAGAGACAGCAGGCCAGGAGCAACATAAGGATAACGATTCCGGCAGCCGCCTTCTTGCCCCATTTGTACAGGGCGATTAGAAGGAAGGGTGCGAATATATACAGCTGCATGTCGACGGCCAAATACCACGAATGGCTGATACACTGCAAGAACGATTTCATTAGTATCATTGGTCCCAGAGATCGTGGTTCAAGGACCCTACCAGATCATTAGTGGCATAGTTTTGCACATATAGAAGCGTCCAGTACCAGGTGTCCTCGCACGATGAGTAATCGTCGAAGTTCACTGATCCATGCAGCGGACCATTTCCCATGAGTGGCAGAATCTTCATGTAGATGAGAATGGCAAAGGCCAGAAGAGGGGTGAGGCGGAGATAACGATGCAAATACATCATTGGAATGTTCAGCTGTCCCTTGGTTCTGAACAAAAAGTCCCAAAAAAGTCCAGTTACAATTAAGACGAATAAGTATGAACTTAACTTACTTGTCCATCGATCTCAGGGCAATCACAACGAGCAATAGACCGCTTAAGAAGAAAAACGTGTCCACAGCATAGATAGCATGTAAAACAAACATACTGAAGAAGGAGTTCATCCACTAAAGGATAGTAATATGTGATTTAAATTTTCGTCCGCAAGTCGGTTTAGCTTACCTTCAAAGCGTCGGCCATGTTTATATTGGGTGACATGGCAAACACGAGGTAGTCATGACCGAAGACCACCCAGATAAACGAAAGACAACGGATTCCATTAAGACAGTCAATGACATTGGGGTTCGACTTGGTGTCCACAATTTTTAATAGAGCCCGCGAATTGGAACGCGCGGAGAAAGCTTTGACTACTGGATTAATGGTTTCTACCAATGAAATTGGTGCATTAGCATTGGTAGTTTTAACTAAGTACTCCGAAAAATACTCACTCTCGTCCTGGCAAAGGAAGTAATCATAAATCGTGGAGAGTCCTACTAGAGCACCCAGTACCGACAGAGCGACTCTACAAGTATATGAATAATACAAAAACTGGCAAATCTTTCACATCAACTGTACTTACATGGTAAAAATCGTGAGGCCATCGTAGGACTTTGTCTCCGAGGTCTGACACGTAGCCTCGTCCACTATCTGCACCTCTGTGTCGATCTCCACGTTGAGGAGCTTTTGGAAGAGTCTTTTCAGCATCGTGTCCATGTTGGCGACGGAACAGGAGGCGGGAAAACAGACGGCCGTCTTTATGGCCAGATTCAACGACACGCTCGGAGCCAACTTGGCCAGGCAATACTTGCCCTTGACAGTGTGTCTGGTGGTCACAGCGTGGTTTATACCAATGCACTCATCAAAGTGGCCCAAGTCCCAAAAGTTACCCACCAGCACTCCCGCAGGCAGCAGGCCCCACGACTCGATCACTGCAAAAGGATCGCAAGGAATTGCTTTAAGATTTTCTTGAGAACCCCAGCAGAGCACTTACTCTTCACCGCCCAGACTTTAAAAGACGCTAGGTCACTGGTTACGACCGCCAAGTCTGCTAGGCATTCCATGTCCTGCACTGAAGGCAGCCTCGAGTGCTGATCCCCAACATTCAGATCCGCCAGCGTTACATTGGAATAGTAGTCGAAGAACTCCACTGCCAAGCGCCTTAGTTTGGAAATGGCCAAGTAACGATCCACATCCACGGCCAAGTCTTCGCTGAGGAGTTGCTTATTGGCCAGAGCAAATATGTTCTCAATTTCGGCATTAACGGTGGCCAAGGCCAAGACGCTCAGCCACAGGGTTATTGCCAGCCTAACCATGTTGCTCGGACTAGTGGGCAAGTGTTATTGATTGGCTGGCCACCACTACTGAGGTGTTTATATTTCAGAGGGATCCCGCCCCCCCATTGCGATAATGAAAAGCCGATGCTATCTTTACAAAACCTTAGATTCTGTCATGTCAAAACGCAAACATCGCCACATTTTACTGCTTATCTCTCCCCATTTGCTCCAATCGCAAAAGCTTACAAATTTTGAACATGACAGGTACTAGAGGTAACGCCCACACACGGTCAAAACTACTGATAGGGCTATACTCCTTATGTTATTCCTGTTCCATGGAATGCTAAGAATAGTCTATCTGGCTTACTTATCTCCTCATTTCTTCGCTTTCGGGGTCCAATTCGGTCAAGCCTCTTGAAATCCATAGGATTTTTCACACTAGTATTGGTTCTTAACATTATGAGCATTTATCAAATATTTGAATTAGTTCTTTGCATGATGAGAACTTATAAGCATTTATCATATCTTAATATTGAAATAGCTTTGTCTTAATTTTTAATTAAATTAGGATCTCGGCTTATTTTTTTTATTATGAGTAACTTAATAATCATTACTGTTAGCTCTCAAAAACTCATAATTATTTGATTTCTTTTATTAGCTAGGCATAGAGAAAGTGTATTTTTTACTACAGCAAAATAAAATTTGATATTTAACGGAACTTATACAATTTTTTTTTTAATTCTTAAAATAAGATAAAGTAAAAAATTCAAATCCTTCGTTCCATATTGTAATTTTAAACATGTGTGAAAAATGTAATAATAATCATATCATAACTTTTTATGTTAGAGGGTCCAAAGCCTATCAATCAACCCTTTTTAGTTGGGTCTAGAGAAATTTGTACTTGTGGTACTTCTGTCAGCAATGTAAAAACTCGTTGTTCACCTAACAACACCGGGGGTAAATGGGTTTTGAATAAGACTATCGAGACACTTAGTGATAATGGGGAAACTTGAAGTCTGCAGCTGCTTTCTGAGTAATACAGCTGTCACCCCAAAGAATCTTTAAATTATCGCGGTATTAGGCGATTCGAAAAGTACTTGAAGATTACTTGGGGGAACTGTCTGCTACTATTCAATGACTAATTTCGAGGAAGGCCGCTTAACTTGATTGGCATCGCTTCAATAAAATCGAATTAGCCTGTAAATACTCTTAAGCATTATTGCTGCGCCCTCTTATCATTGGCAAAACAATTCCGGTTAATCAATTCAGGTTTATTATTCGGGAAAGTGATTTGCTTTGCACGGTCATTTTGATAGGTAGGCAAGCCATAATTAAAACGAAGCAAGCGCTCTGTAATCGTCAGATAATCAAAATTCCAGCTTAACTGCTGTACGCATTCTGTTTATTTAGAATAATTTGAGATTAAAAGAAACTGTTAAGCTCTTAAATTAATCCGAAAAATGATAGCAAAGCCTCTTGAAAGCCAATTGACACTACGGCATTTGGCAAAACTTTTAATAAAATAGTTTAAAAATACTATCAGCAAAACTGTATCAAATAAATATGCTACGATTTCGTGTATATGTACTTCCTTAAATTGGATATATTTACTCAAAGTTTACGTAATGTTTTTCTCTAATGAAGTGCACTTCTTCACCTTCGACTACTTACTTTCATTATGCCGAAATTTGGTTAAAGCTACTACCATAATAGTTGGCACGTTACCAAGATCCCAAAAAAGTCACCCATTCGGTGCACATTAAAAATGGTGAAAGAAAAATATAACAAGAAAGGAAGCAAACTTCGGCAAACCGAAGTTTATATACCCTTGCAGTTATTACAAATCGACTTCATTTCGATTTCTATGCCCATATTACTAAAAACAATGAAGCTGTGTCGACTTTGCGCTGCATTTTGTCGTCGTTTCTATAGCAGCTATATTATATTGTTGTCCGATTTTAATTTAATTTAAACCGTAATTTCATAATGTTTAAATATTAACAAATCCCAAAGAACACAAAAAAACAAGATTAAAATTTGTTGAATTTTTTTTCCTATTGTTCCTATGGGAGCTATATGATATAGTCGCCCGATCTGGCTCGTTCCGACTTATATACTACCTGCAACAGAAAGACAACTTTTGGGAAAGTTTCAAGCAGATAGCTTTACAACTTAGGGACTAGTTTGCATAGAAACGGACAGACGGACGGACAGACGGACATGACTAGATCGACTCTCCGGGTGATGCTGATCAAGAATATATATACTTTATAGGGCCGGAAATGTCTCCTTCACTGCGTTGCGAACTTTTGACTGAAACTATAATACCATCAGCAAGGGTATAAGAAGTAATATTATTCAGATAGTTTATTTCAAAATTAATTGATAGCACAAAGGAAAATGATATTTTATTTCATTACAATAAATTAATTAAAATAGTGCTTATATCAGCGAAAATATACCTCTGATCGACTTGAAATTTTCGGAGTACGTATAAATGCAAAATAAAACTATGTTTTTTGCGAAGCCCATGGTACTCTTTTGGGAGTTCACAGAAACCGTCGATGTTATAGCTCCTAAGGACTTTTGTATTTATTACCATTTCTATTCCAAAATAATAAGTATAGTAACAAATTCAAAGCCGCAGAACTAAGTGAACAATATAGTGCACAATCACTATGAGAAATGGTTGTATTTTATGTATTTTAATCATCGCATCTGTCAGAATGATTGTTTATAATCCAAAAAATCCGAATCTTATTCGAAAAAATACCAGGTAATAGTCTACATGACCTTTTAAAAACTTTCTTAGTTCCACAAACACACCACTTGAAAACATTTCTGTTAAAAATATTTCCACAAAAGCGTGTCTAGACCACATTTATGGTGCTATCGGTATTATCGCCGGCTAAGTCTGATCCAGTAATACGATTTAAGGGTAATTTGGGGCAGACTTTGACTGTAGTAGAGACTATCCCAGTACACAATTGACCGTGACATTGATTTTAGCAGTTGAGCAAAGACCGATTCGGTCCTGAATGATTATCAATCGATAACTAAGATTCCTAGGTTTTTATTGGCTGGGTTCACCTACTGCACTGTGATAACACTAGCAAAGGCAAACCTTTACTTATCGAAGTTTTAGCCTTCGATATATAAGCTGGGCCGAACAGCTACCCCAACCAATCACTTGCATACCGCAGACCAATCGACATGGTCAACATTAGTTTAACTACTCCGCTCCTGCTGATGTCCTTGGCATTAGTTGGCGCCAGTATCGGTCTGGATTCCCCGAAGGACGGTTCATTGGAGCTCGTTAACCCACCCACCTACCACACCATTTCCGGACTCAGACGACTGGCGGTGGAGTTCTTCGACCACTACCAGAACATTACCATTTCGGATCTGGCACAGGATATATTTCGGGATCAGCACACTCCACTTCGACTTCCTTCCACGGATGATCTGCAATGCCTGGCAGATCTACAAATGCTTGCAAAAGATGTGTCGACTGCAAAGATCTGGGCTCTAAGAAGTAAGTGTTCATTTATCCCAGGAACCCTAGTCTTTGGGTGGTTTTCCCATAAAAAAGAAGAGCAGAATTCGTGTCCTTTTTTTATGCTTTTAAACCTATTATCCTTTATGGTACTTTGTATATTGTCTCAGTCATAAAGAAAATGGAAATTCATGCAATATTATTTAAAATATCTTATCATCTAATCAACTTATTATCAATTTAAGTGATCGACTCGTGGGGCACACTGCCTTCGGGTATCCTCTACGGCAATCTGATTGATCTGGGCAACTTTGACGAGTGCCTCGGCATAGAGCACCATGTGACCCCCAGTCAGAGTGTCCAGGGCAAGTACTGCCTCACCAGGATAGCAATCGCGCCGAGCATCTCAGAATATTTGTCACTTAAGACAGCGGTCTGTTTTCCCGCCTCCTGTTCCGCCGCCCACATGGACACGATGCTACGGAAGTTATTGCAGAATGTCCTCAACCTGGAGCTCAGTCCGGATGTTCCTCTGGTGTGGGAGGATACATGCAAGACAGCCGATCGAGAACCTTACGATGGCCTCACCATATTCACCATGTACGTACACTTAAGCGAGTTCAAGGAAAGCTCCTAATGCAGATATTTGCAGAGTCGTGCTGTCGATATTAGCCACACTGATGGCCCTGGCCACCTTATATGACTGCCTATTGTGCCGGGATGAAAGTAAGTATTGCGAGGATGAAAATCAATTTGAATGCATTGCATAATGTGAAAATCCTCCTCACAGAAAGCCTTAATGTGTGGATCAAGGCGTTCTCGGCACGGGCCAACTGCAGAGTTCTCTTCCGTCTGGTGGACACCAGGAGCAACCCCAATGTCATTGACTGCCTCCATGGGATTCGGTGCCTTTCGTTCATCTGGGTGGTATATGGACACGTGTATCTCGTATTCCTCTTCGGTCCCAATATGAACAATGTCAACCTACACACGGTAAGCACACCCAAAGACTAAGAATTATGATGTTCATTTTTAATTCTATATATTTTCTCTTGACAGTGGCGCAAATCGGCGTATAGCATGCTATTACAGCATGCAGCTTATTCGGTGGACACCTTCTTTTTCCTGAGTGGCCTCTTGCTGGTGGTGATTGCCCTGCGAGCAATGGAGAGGTATGTTTGGCACTGGAGGTTAGTTATGCCGGAACTACTGATCTTAATGGGCTTCATTTGCAGGACCAAGGGACAGCTGAATGTGCCCCTGATGTATCTGCATCGCTATCTGCGTCTCACTCCGGTCCTGGCCTTGTCCATCATCGTGTACATGAAGATCCTGCCCCTGATGGGTGACGGCCCACTGTACGGAAAGGTTAACTTCGACGATTACTCAATTTGCGAACGGACTTGGTTCTGGACGCTCCTCTATGTGCAGAACTATGCCACCAACGAAATTGTAGGTTCCTCTATTTGGTATTAGCTCGGATTCACCCGCTCAAATCCCTCCTCATTTTTGTCCAGTGCTTAGGCCATTCCTGGTACCTGGCCGTCGACATGCAGCTCTACATCATTGCGCCCCTTCTCCTCATCGCCCTCTTTAAATGGAAAACGAAGGCTGCCGCGGCGATATTTGTCATCATGCTACTCCTGGCAGCCTGTCTTTTTAGTATAATGGTCGTCGAGAACGTTTCTTTGTAAGTATCGTAGCCTTTACTGTGTCATTTCAGGATTATTCATCGAACTCTATTTGAGTTTAAGCGCATTAAAGTCAGGGCTAAAGAAATTGTAGCTTACTATGCCTTTCGGCTAACTAAGTTGCTGATTATAGGGTTTTATTTTCATTATATTCCATAATCATAACTTTATTAAAAAATTCCTGAAAAGTCTTTATTTAATAGCCAGGGAGCCAATCTTTGCTTTCTATTTGTAAATAACAACATCAATTTGTGGTTATGAAGTTATGAATCTATAGTGCAAGCAAACTTAAGCTTAAATGAAATTCTGTTTGAGATCAAAAACCGAAACATACCTTATAACTTTGACCATCTCTTCAGAATTTCGCAGAGCAATGATGCAATGAAGAAAATCTATTTCTCCACACACACTCGGACGTCGCCGTATCTCATTGGGGTCCTGTTCGGATACTTCCTGCACACGAACCGGGGAAAGTCCTTCAAGCTGAACCGCCTCACTGTCCTTGTGGGCTGGCTAGTTAGCTTGACCCTGCTCCTGACCTGCTTGTTTTCGGTTTTCGGGTATGCGAAGGCCTTGGAGACACCACCAATTTTGGAGGAGGCGTTCTACCTGACCTTCACAAGGATTGCCTGGCCCCTGGGCCTCTGCTGGGTGGTGTTCGCCTGCATGCAAGGATACGGGGGACTGGCCAACAGCTTCCTATCCTTCCCGCTGTGGCAGCCCCTGTCCAAGCTCTCCTACTCCGCCTACATATTCCACATGTTCATCGAGGGTCTCAACGGCGGGATAACGCGCACCAACACCTACTTCAGTGACTACCAAGTGGTAAGTTTTGAACCCAATGACGATGACTCCAATGACTAACCAATGGGGAACCATTACAGATGCTTCGTTTCTGGGGTGACTTTGGCTTCACTATGCTCCTCGCCTTTGCCGCGTACATCCTGATTGAGGCGCCCTTCGGAAGTTTGGAAAGCCTCTGGCTGCCCGCCAAGAAACCCAATCTCCCTGCTGCCGAACAGTCCAAGACGAAACCAGTGGGATGTATTCAGCACGCCCCACAGCTCGAAAATAAACTGCCCCTTTCCCACAATTAAATACATATGCACATTGAGATATTAGTCTAAGATATTTATAATAGGTTAAGGATTTTTTTTCAAATAAAATTAAATGTAATATAGATAGATGTCGATTTTACTTTTAAATTTTTTCTAGTTGTTTTGTGAAAAATCCTGAAAAAATCAGCTCGATTCTTAAGTTTTTTAATCAAAACTCCTGGAATCACTACTTCCAAATGTTGGAATATCATACCTCGTTGAATTCGTTATAGAATTTGCAATCAAGTGGCATTCACAGAAAAATAATTTTATTTTAGATCAATTAAAAAAAAAAAATCATCAACCTACCCCTTATCAAAATCGTGAAAAATCATCTAGATTTTTTAGTTTTTTAATCAAAACTCCTGGAATCACTACTTTCAAATGTTGGAATGTCATACCTCGTTGAATTCGTTATAGAATTTGCAATCAAGTGGCATTCACAGAAAAATAATTTTATTTTAGATCAATTTTTGAAAAAAAAATCATAAAGCTACCCCTTATCAAAATCCTGAAAAAATCAGCTCGATTTTTAAGTTTTTTAAGCAAAACTCTGGCAAATAGTGGTTGAATGTTGGAATGTCATATCTTGTTGAATTCGTTATAAAATGTCCAATCAAGTGGCATTCACAGAAAGAAATTTAATATCAAAAACTTTTCGCAAAAAAAATCATGAAAAATAATTTAGCCAAAATCCATAAAAAAAACAAGTCAGATTTTTCAGTTTTTAATCGAAACCCTAGCTGTAAAAAATCAAAATTGGCAGCACTGCTGGTGACGCTCTCTCGTTTTTTGGAAGGCAGAATGTCAGCACACATGCAAACTTCGCATCCGGCAGAATGCAAATGGAACGCTCGTGCTCAAAGAGAGAGAAAAGAGAGAGGGAAAGGTAACACATGATAAAAATACCTTTTTTCCGGGTGTTTTATTTGTGTTTTGCAACGGTAATCATCGGTCGTGCGAGTTCAGGTCGGATCTCGGTTCGATAGAAAGCGTATTGTTTATTGTGTTTTATGCATATACTCACTCTTAAGTCTTAAATGGTGTACTATGTTTACAAGAACGGAGTCCAAAAAAAACAACTATACATTTTATGTATTAAATGTAATAAAAATTAACTTAATTTAATTTACTGTGTTAATTATTAATTATTATTATTGTTATTAATTTGTATGTGGATGACCAGCGACGAAAACATTAGGGTGGACCTAAGTACATATGACGCAGAGATTTGGGGTTCCGTTAATACAGAATAATCACGAACCTAATATATCATAATGAATGTTATGTCCAGATCCAGCCTTTGGCGATTGGCTAAGGAAGAGAAGGAGAAGGCGAATAAGTCACTAGCTTCGGATGATATAGAACATGAGTCTAGTTTTACAAATGAATCAAATAGTTCTGCTCAAGAATCAAGAGGTGAATCTCAGAATCAGCCCAAAAAATCGATCAGTTCGAACAAAAATAAAATTCTGACTCAGAATCAATTCGATCAAATCGTTCAAACTCTCAGCTCTGAAAATAAAAATGTTTCTCGACTAGAGCGGAGAATTGAAAAAATTGAATCCCAGCTTTCGACGATGGTGGAGCAAAATAGCAAAATACTGACGACAATTAAAAAAATTGCGGAAAAATTTCAAACCTCGCTGCCAAAGCCTGAGTTTCCTATAAAAACCATTGAAGAACTTGATGAAATAGAAGCAAAAGTAGCGGCAAACCCGGAAAAATATGTGAGTATACAAATTTAAAACTTAAAAGTCTTTCTTTAAATATGAACATATATATTTCTGTTAGGTTGAACTGTTCCGGACCATCCTTTCCCCCGAGGGCGTGAAAAAGCACTTGAATAGAATATTAGCAACATCGATTCTCATGAATATGAATTATTCAGGAACGTGTTCCAAAACGGGACTGAATTCCTACGTGAGCTTAAACATGTCTTTATATGGTACGTTTAAAATACAAAAACTTTGATGGTTTTTAATTTTTATTTTGTACTTTTTATACCACAGAGTCACAAAAAAGGGATGGGTATACATTCGGTGACTACGGAAAGGAGGTTCGGACGGCCTTCGCGAAATTGAAAAATAGAGTATACAAAGCCACAACGTTATCCAAAAAAATGCATAAAGCGACTGATAACTGAGCCATTGATGTCGACTCCAACTGCAAAATAGATTTCTCACCTGATCTAATTCAGTTCTTTTTTCTCTAAGCTTTTTATATGTATTTGTTTAAGTCAATTCAAATGTTAACTTTCCAAACATATTAAAATAACGTGTTACTCCTTAATTAACCCGAATGCCTTAGTTGCTTTTCTATGACCGAACAATGGTTACATAATAAATTATACAATGAAAAAACATAAACAAGAAGTACATAAAACCAAAAGTCAAGAAGAATGTTTTCTAAAATAAAAACAAAGTCTATTTGCATAAATTAACCGGTATATAATATTTCAAAATAATATCGTATATAAAATAAGGGCGGACTTGATCAAGATATATAAATACCAAGTGGTGGTAAAAAAGTTGTGTTTAATTTTTGTTTAACATTTTTGATTATTTGTCTTATATTTCATAACTAAATTAAAACTATAATTAAATCCAAAATTCAGCCTTATGTTGATGTAAGCCCTGATTTTGCGTTATTGGGATTATTTCGGTACTGGAACCAAAAGTAGTTTAGTGTGCTTGCACTAGTAACAATTTGCTTGTTTGCTTGCAAAAATTGGGTGTGTGCATAAATAAGTATCTATCGATACGCGGCAGTCTTGCAACACTGTCGCTGTGGAAAATACTCCAGAAATGGTTTTCACGTACTTCAAAAATTGGATAACACTATTTTAAGAAATTTTAAGCCCGAGTAAGTTTTAGAAAGCAAGTTGCAAACGCTTCTTTTTGTTCTTACCGTTATTCTCAACCATGGATTGTGTCCAGAAAAATATCGATGCATCGATGGCGGAATCGATTGTTCGCATATTCTTGATTAGGCCGGTCACACTGCCCTCCGTCTTCTTCTTGTCATCCCTTCCGTTTCCCTTTCTTTTCGTCTTCACGTTTCCGGTGAGTGCGTGTGCTCCGCGATTTGTTTTACTGAAATTCACATTTTAAAACCCCCAAATCTCTTTTATTTGCAGCGGGAGTATTACGATACGTTCGCGTTCGTGTAACTTTGTGTTTGCCAATCAATCCAGGTAATGGCCGCTGACTAAACTGATATAAAATGGACGCACCGGGAAAAAATATGTGCCCAATGTTGTTCCCGAACATGCATATGTATACTTTTTTTTTTGCTGTGCCGAGTTTAAGTTGCCAATTTGGCAGTAAACCCGATAAACAATATGTGAAATGAAATGGATACTGTCTGTATACAAGAACAAGAACCTCCCCGAAAAATGCGATGCTAATTCGATACTTTGTTTCCCTTTTTTTTGTCTGTGCAGAATGTTTATGCCAAAGGCTCATCGTGTCGCGATCTACGAGTACCTCTTCAAGGAGGGCGTGATCGTGGCCAAGAAGGATTTCCATGCCCAGAAGCACCCGGAGCTGGAGTCGATCCCCAACCTGCACGTGATCAAGGCCCTGCAGTCGCTGCACTCGCGCGGATTGGTCAAGGAGCAGTTCGCCTGGCGCCACTACTACTGGTACCTCACCAACGAGGGCATCGAGGAGCTGCGCAGCTACCTGCACCTGCCGCCCGAGATCGTCCCCTCGACCCTGAAGCGTCCCGCCCGCTCGGAGACCGTCCGTCCGCGCCCAGCCGCTGGCGGTCCACGCGGACCCGGAGACGCCTCCAAGACCGGTGAGGACCGCTCCGCCTACCGACGTGCTCCCGGAGGCAGTGGAGTCGACAAGAAGGCCGATGTCGGACCTGGCGCTGGCGAGGTCGAGTTCCGCGGCGGATTCGGACGCGGATCGCGCAACTAAACCCATGCGCTTCAGTTTTTTTTTTATGTATAAATCAAACTCAGTAAAATGTTGAACTGAAGATCCCCTCAACAAAACATCAGAAAAATGTGTGTGTGTTTTATATGACGAGCAATTATAAAACAAACGCAAGTGAAACCCGTACTGTTTTTTTTTTGTGTTTGGTCCAGTGATTTTGGTGTGCATATGCAGGATTCCAATGCCAACAGTGTGTTGATTCGTATGTCTATGAATGGTATTCTAAAACCGAAAATGTATGGAAACCTATGCCAAAACTACAGGCTTATATCTTTTTGCAAATGAGAAAGGGTTCATAATTTCCGACCTTATAAATAATATAAGTACTTGATAAGCACATTGCAAGTCTTTATCAACATGTGCCATTTACTCTGTGCGATTGATTGCTAGCCCGTTTGAGAGGGTTTAAAAATTAAAATCGGGTGACTATGGCTTTCAGAACTAGTTGCTTTTAAAGATTCCTCCATACAAATAGCAACAAATCTTATTACAAGTTTTAATTCAACCATTTTGACAGTACTACATACATTGGGTTACCAAAACATGGACTTTGGCTCGCCAAATTTAAGTTTCTTTTGCTTTTGTTGAACGAAGTAGTGAAGATTTTTGACTGAAATCCTTTTTCAGTAATTGTAACATGGAGACATTTTAGCATGCATCAGATTTGTACATGTAGAATTGGATATTTTATGATGTTTATGTAGTTCACAAGGGAGGCTTTTGTAATTTATTTGGAACCAAGTGAAAATCATAAATATGCTTAATTAAACCTGAAATATTTTAGGTTATCATTGGCTGCGGTCAGTGATTTCTTAATGCACCAAAATAATATTATTTTTCGAGTTATTCTACAAAAAAACAAAATCGAATTCAATATTCTTATTTGTGTTTAATTTGACACGCTTCTTTTTCAAAAAAATCAATAGTAAAAATCTTACAATACTATAATTTCCCAAAATTAGTTTCTTGCTTTATCTGTTTATAATAATTATTAAGGTACACACTCATTAACGACTTAAGCTACATGATCGCTAAAACACCGCAGGACTAAAGAATTAAAAGTTATTGCAAATTCTATTAATTTCAAAAATCCATTAACAAAATATTTCTTCCTTCTAAGATATTGTTTTTCAGACTTGTCGAGTCCGATATTCCAAAAGTCCTTAATTTTTTACTTAGTTTTTCGTCACAGAAAGGTGAAACATACATTTTTGGGTGGAATGCGTGTTTTTCTCTCGTTAAATACCCTGTCGAGATGGGTTTAATTTGTTTTTGAATATTCTTACTTGGTATAAATAAATTAAGTAGTGAAGTAAACCTATATTTTTTTATTTAAAAACTATTTAGTTTTATTTTAAAATATTTAGTCGCCTAATTAAATATATTATTTAAGGTAAGGTTTACATCTTTATACTTTATCTGCAATGCGTGTAAAGTCTCATCAAACGATCATTGCTCCCGATTTTATTACGCCTTTTTCTTATGATTTTACTGATAAACTTGAGGACATACGAGTATCAACGAATTAAAAATCCCTCATTAGGGTTTAACAATAATATTGTTTGCTTAACTTTCTAAGCAAGCGTAAAGATATAACTTTTAATATCGAAACTGGGCTTAAAACTATAATTTTCTGGCTGATTCGATAATTTAGCGACTTAATGCATATTAAAAGCGATAAACTTATTTATTTTAGTAGGTTAAGAAAAGTAAGTATGTAACGAGGAACGCTTTCAAGTTCAATAACTTTTGAATTTGTTAAGCTTTTTACCTATGCAGGTATATTCTTTAGCAGAGATCAATTTTTATGACGAAAAGAATTACATCGATAACCGGACTTCCATATTCTGCTGGGTTTTGCATGAAAATGGTATTGGTTAAGTTCTACCCGAAGAAACCGAAATATATATATGCAGTAATTTAATAGTAATCCAGATTGAATCTGGGTCTTATTACCATTCAGATTTTTTGTACAGAGCAGATAAAGTCACTGTCGCAGATTGGATGCGGATAAGTTATGTTAATGTGGCATATAATTTGCCAAAGGAGCTACTGCTGCAATACTCGAAACATGTTCGTGGGATTCAATAAAAATCGTTTTGTATACAAAATAAGTGTTGTTTCATTATTTACAGTTTGTAGTATTCGTTAAGTAAAATGTACACCTAATCTAGGGCTGCGTTCGTACCAATATGTTTATGAAAATATGTCTCTTGACCGAGGTAGCGGGACAGACGTGATGCGGAAGCGCCCGGCCCGACGGCGAAGCTATCGCCGCTTAATCGAGATCTTCCCCTTGGCCAAATGCGACATGTTGATCTTGACCTTGGTCTCGTTCGTGCGCTTCACCCAGACCTAAAAGAGCGAATCTTGATTAGAAACAAGGCAATCGAAAGAAAAGAGGTAGGGAGTACGAACCACTTCGTTGCCAATGGCGGTGATGGTGGCCGCAAACTTGCTCATCTCTTTGCCCTCCACATAGATCTGCTGGCCGCGGCAGAACCAGCGTCGCTCGTACAGCAGCTTGTTGTCCTCGATGCGGGTCTCCACGTAGCCGCTATTGGCGGGCGGCTCGGCCAGCAGACCGTGCATAGGCTGCTGCTGCTGGGCGCCACCGTAGGAGCCAATACCGTTCTGCTGCAGGACATTTGGCGCCAGCGGCTTGCCACGCTGGATGATCTTGAGGTCCGACTCGATCTCTTTGTCGTCCAGCTGGTAGACGAGGAGCTGGCCGGTGGCCGGTTTGCGGCGCTTCTCGATCACCGGCAACGGCTCGTTTGGACGGCGGCGCAGCTTGCGCGTGACCGTCGTCTTGATCTCCATGGAATCGTTGGTCAGCTCAAGGCTATAGCGCTCGTTCTCGATCTGGCGCTTGCGGTCCTCAAAGTCCGAGATCAGGTTGTCCTTGAGGTCCATCATTTTCTCGTCGTACTCCTTCTGGGCGGCCTTCTTCTCCAGCACGTAGTCCCGCTCGACGCACTCGCGCATGTACTCCTTGTAGATGTCGTTCAGGCGACGTCGCTCTTTCAGCTGGTTGTCCAGCTTCTTTACGCGCTTTATGTACTCTGGGTGCACCAGTTGGCCCAGTTCCTCCATTTGCTTCTGCAGATTAAGCAGCTTGTGTTGGTACATCCTGGGGGTCGGGAAGGGGAGGGATGGGTTAAAGAGATGAAAGAGTAAGGATGCGGATCCCGATGCGACTACTCACTGCTCCTTCAGTTCACTGTTGGTTCCCAGGCTGTTGCTGTTGCTGTTGGAGGTGCCATTGGTGCCACCATAGCGGCTGGGGCTGCGGAACTCGGTCTCGCTGGCGTCGTCCGTGTCTGCAAGGGATTGGGAGCGCGCAGGATACGGGCCGTAAGTGAAGCCAGCGGCAGGACAGCCGGGTACAGCGTACTCACCTTCCTCGCTGCGCTCGTCGCCGATCGACTCGTCGTCGTAGTTATCGCCCGTGTACAGGCTGTAGTAGGCGGACATGGTCTTGGTCTGGTCTCGGGATCGGATCAATTGGACTCCCAGTTATTCGTTGGCAATTGTTTATTTTCTTCGCTCCGATGCCAAATGAATACACACGCACACAACTTGCTAGTTTTAGTGTGACCGTTTTGGTCGTATGACAGGGTTGTCAGAGTACCCAAACTATCGATTAATATCTTCTGCCTGAACTTATATCGATATATGTATATATAAACAGAGAAAGATGACAATAGTAGCTGTCAATTGAAACGCTTTTTTAAACGAGTAAACACTAATGCAAACAAAAATAAATAAATATCAGAATTCCATCCAGTTTTTTAATCAAAACCCTGAAAATAGTGGTAAAATGTTGGAATGCCATACATCGTTAAATTCGTTATAAAATGTCGAATTATTTACATCTAATATTTTTAATTTTAGAATTTTTGAAAAAAAAAAATCAAAAATCAAACCCTTATGAATTATATTAGGTCAAAATCCGGAAAAAATCATCTTGATTTTTCGTTTTTTTGTTATATGTTGGAATGTTATACCTTGTTAAATTCGTTATAAAATATCATTTAATTTTTTTGAATTTTTTTTCCGATTGTTCCTATAGGAGCAATATGATATAGTCGCCCGATCTGGCTCGTTCCGACTTATATACTGCAATAGAAAGACAACTTTTGGGAAAGTTTCAAGCAGATAGCTTTAAAACTGAGGGACTAGTTTGCGTAGAAACGGACGGACGGACAGACGGACGGACAGACGGTCGGACAGACGGACTCTCCTGGTGATGCTGATCAAGAATATATATATACTTTATAGGGTCGGAAATGTCTCCTTCACCGCGTTGCAAACTTTTGACTGAAATTATAATACCCTGTGCAAGGGTATACAAATATTTTAAGTCAAAGTCCACATCATACCTTATTTCAATGCATTTTAAATAGATCATTTCGACCTTGCACACATTTTACTATACCATGTTTTATAAAGTGGTTTCTTCACTAAGTTAGTTTTCTACAAAAGAAAAAGAAGGTGCTTTTCCATAAATAAATAAATTTTCACCGCCAACAAAAAATCAAAGTCAAAGTCAATTGTCTATATAAGGTTTATCTTTAATCTTTAAGCGAGATTTTTTGCTGCTAATCATTCATTTATTAAAAGAAAATTGAATTAGTATGAAATCTTTCTTATTGAGATGTAAGGCCGAGATAAGATTTGCTTATATTGAAAACAAATCTTAATGACTCATTTTTTGAAAATCATATGATGCCCTATGATATCATCGGATATATTTCATTATCCATAAATGCCAAAAATATGCCGCAATGCAAAAATGGAAATGAATTACAGCTAAGTGGGAGTAGTCACGGCTCCCTGAAAGTACATAAATGTGTGTATTTCCGACAACTTGCATATTTTGTTTGTTGGTCGACTTCTACCGGCCCAAGTGCTAAACAAATGATTTAAGCTGCAGTAGATCTGAAATTCCAAATCAATTAACGTTAAACAATAAATTTCAGACTGTCGCGTTTGCCCAACAATTTACAGCGAGCATTCGAAAGTTTAATTTGTGTATCTCTCCGCCTATAATTAAATATGTACCCGCACACTGCACTCGCAAACCTATACCATGTATAAGTGTTCTCATGTACATCGCACATATGTGATGGCTTGCTTTTGTTTGAATATTAACAGCACTTGCTTTTCTAGCTGACACATATTTAAATGCTGTCGTCAAGCAGCAGCCAATGCCAATGGATGCCGCCCACGCAGGACAAGATCGAGATCGCTATTTGCCCGAGCTGAAAAATTAGTGAACTCTCATCATCAGCCAAAAATTCCATGCTAAATCATCGCGAGTAAATTTTGATTGATTTCTGACTGGGTGGGGAGTGGAGGGGGTTTTGTTTTTGGTTTTGGATGGACGGACTACGAGCTGAAGTGGGATGACATACCGGCAAATGACTAGAGCACTCATACATATTCTCGTGTTCTGGGTTCTGTTTCGTTTCAAATATTCTGGTGACGTGGGGAAAATTTGTTTTCCCAATATCTCGCTGATCCCCAAGAGGTAAATTCTTGAACAGAACAATACAACGTCTGACTCTTTTTCTAGATGCTTCTTGTTTATTATCTTAGTTATCTTTTATGTATTTTACTTAAATTCAATCTTTATTAAACCTTTTTATGTGTTTTAAATTTTATTAATTCCAAGACTTCCAAGAATTTAATGAAGATCAAAAATAAGAAATGAGTTTCACATCGTTAAACTAACTAACAGAACGGATCTTTTATATTACCAAGGAATTGAAAAATATATGTCAAACTGTCGCGATAAAAAGGTAAAATGAAACAATGCAGATAATTTTTTGAATTAAAGCAATGTCGTTGGCAACTAATAAGTGGTATATAATTACATTTACGTTTTATGTAAAGAGTGTGGATGCAAATAAGTAGATCTATTTGCTTTGTCTTTCGATTATTTTTGCGGATTGCCGACTTGCGGCTTAGTCGGGCTTCTGTGGCCTTCAAGATTGAAATTTTTGATGAAAATGAGTTTATTGTTTGGACAGGGGGCATTAGCAGCCATAGCCGTGTCGCGTCCATGTGGGCGCCATGAAAAATAAAAACGAAAACACCTCAGCCGCAGCGGCAGCGTTGATCACCGATGATTGTCATTTTATTTTCGTAATTCATGATTAAATCTAGAATTATTTGAATGGCTCTACTGCCGTTGCCCCGATGGAATTTGCAACGAAAACGGGCCCAATTTTGATATACAGTTCAGGCTCCCTCGGCGGAAACTCGGGTAATTTGCAAATGTTATGCATTTACTGACCAAAACCACATTTTTTTATTATGTAGTGGTGGATGCACGCAGAAACAATTTATCACAGAAAATATATGTTTTGGCACAAGCGAATGAAATGTTTCACTAAAAAACAAACGCAATATAAATGGACCTCCACAATCCCTTACACATTAAATGTTTAGTGTTTAAATTTTTAAAAATTACCTATATCATATCTTACGGTGTACTCTGTACTGGCAGTAATAATGCTCGATTAATTGCCACAGCGGTCATTGTAACCTGGTTTCATTAATTTGCATTCCCGTGCCGACGCTCCGTAAAAGGACATCTTTACGCTCGGCTCCATCCGACTCGACTCGATTCGATTCCCGATTCAGATTCCGGTTCAGAATCTCGTCTCTGAACACCAATGTCAGGCGCCTGAGTCATTTAGTTTTGCATTTGTTTACAAACAAACCGATGTGGAGTGGGTAGTTCGTGGATGTCCATGTACACTCAGAAAAATATTTCTTTAAAATACAGACAGTTTTCAGAATTTACAAAGGTTGATTTGATGTGAGTCGAAAATATTTATAAAACATATTGCAATTTAATATGATATATGTATTATTATTTTTGTATATTACTGTGATGATTTGAATTCTCAGTTGACTCTAAATATTAAAACCACAGTAAGATATAATTGATTAAAATATTTGGTTTCTCTGTGTGTATTTCTACGCCAACGTAACCGCCCACTCCGGCTAATATTTTGACCCATCGAATATGCACATTGGTCGGAATGCAATATCGATAAAAAAAATAGGTTGTTTCAAAAATGATCTCTCAAAAATTGGAGATAGGGGTTAGCTAAATTTATATTTTTATAAAAAGTTATTATCTTTAAGAGAACTTCAGTAGTATAATGTGAATAAGCATGAAAGCCGAATAAAATTGCAACTCCGTCCAATGTGCACCTCTCTCTTTCGGGGTCCGTTTCCTTAAACGGTAGGAAGCGTTGATCTCAAACCGGTTAACATGCCTGCTTACACTGCCATTTCCACACCTACTTCCCCAGCCACTTTTGCCTCCACCCACCATTCCCATTCCCACCACGACAGATAACTGTTTGCTCCCAGTTAGCCAAATAGTCTGGGAATATGTAGTTTGCACTTGGATCGTGGATGCAAGCCGCAGTTCACTCACTTTCAAGTCATGACTGAGCTTCTCCCACGCAAGATACATACATATACATATGCGAAGTTTTAATTACCAGCCTTCCCTTGAAACATGAAATGTTCTTCAATTAATTAATACACAAAAATTGAAGTGGCTTAAAATTGTTTAATTTAGTCATTTAACTCCAGTGAATCTAACGCCTTTCAGGTATGCAACCTTTTCTTTGGTTTTTTTTAGTTACTATACTCGTTCTAAGGTAAATGTATAGTATCCGTGGAAAAGTATTTAACGGGAAAAAGGACATTTGTTCCGAAAATATAAAATATAATATCTCTGATTTTAGAGCTTATTTTATTCCGAGTGTAGGACAAATGGTTTGGAAGGAAGGAGGAGATACACTTTACGAAATTGGAGGACTAGTATTGGGATTGGTCTTTCCTGTTCGGTCGGTATGTCCGTGTCTTAACGTACTTTGGGATGGGTAGGGTATCCGGCAGAGCGCCTCTCCCACTAACAACCACATCCATATTGGCCTTTCAGACCTTTGGGCCACTGCCATTGTTGTTGCGCGAGAGAGTGTTTGTGCCCGCTTACTCTCATGCGCTCTCTTCGTCGCTCTTTGGCGCTCTTTGGCTGTGGTTGCGGTGTATAAAAGCGATGACTCCCGGAGAATGCAAAACAGTCGGGAAATTGAAACGCGGCTATCTGTGCGACACGTCCAATTCCAATCCAACCCACACACTCGCAACAACACACCACACCACAAACGTCTCGAGGTCTAAATACATATAGAAACACATCGTATTCCCCTTTTTTTTTGGTTGCTCCGTCGATTAGCAAGTGAACAAGCTCGAAAGCGCGTTGAGCAGAACAGAACAGAAACAGAACCGAACAGTATACGTCAACAGCTGTATAAGGCAGCTAGAGACAAGGCAAAAGAAGAGATTAGAGACTCCACCTAGCGAAGTAACCACCAAGTAACCACCAACCAACCGCACAAAAAATGGCCGAGGCTAACAAGAGGAACATCCCCATCAAGCTGGGCGACTTCAGCGTCATCGACACGGAGTTCAGCAACATCCGCGAGCGTTTCGACTCCGAGATGCGCAAGATGGAGGAGGAGATGGCTAAGTTCCGCCACGAGCTGATGAACCGCGAGGCCAACTTCTTCGAGTCCACCAGGTGAGGATTAGTGCTGCGGCTACTTTACAATTACCGGCTAACTAAGGGATAAGGACAAGTGTTTGGTTATTGGAACCAATAGCAGTACCCATTCATTCTGAGGGATAGTGTGAAGAATCGTTTCCCTCGGTGGGTCTGATTCTATTGATTCTTGGCTCTAAATATAGAGGCGCACATCTTGCCACATCGCCTTCTGGTCTGGAGCACTTACTCACAGATACAACATACACACAAAAAAGAAAACAGTGGGCTAAGGCAGCGGCCCGATTTGCGCCTCAGATATATATTTCTTTGGCCGTCGCTCTGGGGGAGGATGAGTCACAAGTTCTAAATTCTCCGACGCGCCGCTGTCTCCGGCCAAAAAACACATGTATCCGCCCGCCACCCGCAAGTAATCCCCCCGATTCCGATTTGGCTGTGTTTTTTTTTTGTTTCCTTTCCGTCCGATCTCGAAGTCCCACTCGTTTATGCAACCGTTATGTGGGGCATAACGGAATATTTCAAATTTTGAGAATCACCTGTGCCAAGACATTTGGCTGTGTGTGTGTGTGCGCCTACATGAGCAGAGAAAACTTAATAATGTTGATAATAAGATAAGATATTAAAATCTGGTCTTTCTGAGCGGTATTTAATGGCAGGTATATTTGGAAAGGAAAGTATACAATCGGTCCCTAACATATGAAGCGTGTTTTTGATACACATGTTTTTTTCAAATTCCGAATTATTTTTAAACTAAAGCCTCTTCACCTGGCGAAACATGGCAGACCTTCTGTGCAAAATAAATCGCTTTAATGCTGTCTAATTTTTGACGTAAATGTAATAACCTCTTTAGTTTAAAGTTAGTAAGTCACCAAAGCTATTAATGACTAAACTCATTTGCAAAGCTAATTGTAGACGATGTTTGCTTTGGAATTTCAAAAAAATCAAAGAAGGCTCCACTAAAATGTTATGATTGTCGCTTTTCTCTGTGTAGGTTTATTGTCCAAATTAGTGATTAATAAACAAACAATGCTTGAGGCATTTGTATGGCAAATATTACGTCGCCTCTGACACCGTCGCGGTTGCGCGCCTCGTTGGCCTCTCAATCAAGTAGCGTTGCGTGGGCTCCAGTTTTGGTTTTGGTTGCTATTGGAACGACCTCGTCCTATGACGTAATCAAACCGATGGATTCGTAGTTGTTTTTGCCATGGTCGCCACTGCATTTGCATGGCCACAACAGAAGGTTTTCGCCCCATTCCGGGCTACGCAACTTCAACCTACTGAGGCTCCACCAAAGTTAAACCTCCACCCTGCACCCCATTTCAACTTTGGCCATTCAAAGCAAAAGTTGGCAATATAAGGAAATTAACCCAAATTGGTTCCCCAACCAGCCACACCTGTGTGTGCTGCAGGTGCTTTCCTGGCTACACAATGCCAAAGTTTGCTTACATGTCTTCGCTGGGAGGTTAAAGGTACGATGAGAAAAAACACCAACGATTAATAAATGTTCGCTTTCGGTAACAACTGGAGCGATCTTCTAAAACCATAGTTAGTATGGATCACATTGATTTGGTAGTGAGTTCATTCTATATTCACCAGATAACTCCCGCTTTGAGCCAAATATTGATAAGTGGGGGTGGTGTCCACGCTTATTCACCAATAGCTGCCCACACTGACCACCTCACAATTTCCCGACCTCTGACATCTACGGCTATGGCGTGTCAACGATTAATGCGCTGCGTGATATCTGAATGACTCAGCGCAAAATAAACGCACACCCAGGCCTAGGGTCGTAAATATATATAGGTAGGTTCCCCCTTACAGGAGTAAGGAGTTTACGTGTAACTCTTCAAATCAATCTAATCCCAATAACGACTGATTTTTGTCTTTATAAGACTAGCAAACAAGGCAACAATTGATTTACGATTTTTAACGGTGGAAATAATCATTTCAAAAATAATTGGGTCAAAAACAATAGTTCTTTTTGCACTGCAAATCACAAAACTATGTGGCACACACTTTAAAATGGTAAAGGAGAATGTTTCTTAATACTAATGAGTCGCTTTCGTCCGAGCAATCCTTATCTTCTTACATAAAGCTTATTTTTGGCGGACAACCGGTCGGCTTTACCCTATCCTTCTCAATGTAAATATGTTTATAAATTTAAGGTATTCCATAACTTCTACCTTTGTACTATTTCAACAAAAGTAAGCACCGACTTTTTAAAAACCCAATATTTTAAAAGCAGAATAATCTTTTGAATAAGATTGCACCAAATGGGTCTTATAAATAACAATAAAAGATGTTCGGGCAATTTGTTTATCTAAAATTAAATTGGCATGTATCTAAATGCCTTTGTGGACGGGTCGGTGGAAAAGCTTTCATTGAGACTTGGCCAACTGCGCTGATTCTGTGGCTATAAACCGCACTTTAATGGTGGCGCCTACTCATTGTTGCTAACGATTCGGTTCCAATTGAAAATAAAATGATACGATTATCTCGATCGCAAAATATACATACATACATAGGTAAATATGCATGTACACATACACGTGGAAATTATATTAGCCATGTGAGAGCACAGTATTAGCTACCAAACAAAGGCAATACCATCGATCAGCTAAATTTATAGACCCATTAATCGGCCTTGCGCTTTTGTGTATGTGCGCATAGTTTAAACAAATAAGTACGCTAGATCATACAATTTATATTTATCATGCGAATAGCGTTGTGCGAAAAGCTTTCACACACGGTCAGATGAGCACATTGCGGCGATTTATTTGCCAATATTGGTTGCTGGATGCTGATAATTTAAATGAGCAACGGACGATGATATCATGTCAGTTTTTAGCTATTGCGCTTCGTCTCGATTCCCAGCGCAATCGGACCTCGGTTCGATGACAAATCTGCGATCGCCACAGGTAATCGATATTTTAATTCGACAAACACATACTTGCTGGCAAACAAAAAAAGAGAACCATTTTGTTTGCGCTCGTTCTCGTTTCTTTTCTGTTTCTTGTATCTGTGTTTATTTTTATTTCTTCTTTAGTTTCCCGTTTCGTTTGGCTTTTCAATAACGAAAAAATATGCATGACATCATTGTCATCAGATGCCAGAGAGATATAGTCGCACACTCATGCACGGACATGCATACACATGTACATTCGTGTGCTGGCAAAAAGAGAGACACTATATTCAAGAGTGGGCGAGTGGAGGTGGGAGAGCTGGTGCCTCGACCAACGAAACTTTGCCCAGGCTAACGGTTATTGGTGTTTATCATTACCGTGCTATTGATTTCTCTACTGCGGGCGATCAACGCCCCGCACCTCAAATGCCGCTCCGCAAGGTCGCCAAATGGCCCATGCATGCTCACGTTTTGGCATCGATTGATAAGCTCCCCTATTTTCACGCTGTGGCTTTCGATCGCCTCTTATCATAGACTCGCGCACACACACACACACGTTTGCTTGACGCTCACGGGTTTAACGGTCAATCAAATCGCTTCAGTTCCGAAACACTTACTTAAATAGATATGTACATACAAATAACTTTGTATGATAGAACACTATTAAGTAAAAAAAAAGTAACCTACTCAAATTATAGGTATTTTAGATTGTGGATTTTACTCGAAAGTCTACAAATGTTGCTCTGGGGAATTCAAGTTTCATCTAAGATTACCCAAGCGACAGATAAGCCAGAAAGCATTGTGATTTAAAAAATCGTTTTCTACTCATGGAAATAAAATAAAATCTTGTTGAAATTCTCAATCCAGAATGTTTTAACGGTACTAAAAACGTCTTGCTTTTAACTGCAAGGGTATTAAGGGAAACCCTGATAAAATGAGCAAATCAAATTTTCAAATTACATATACATATAAATATATATTTATTAATGAAAGTGACAATAAAGTGCAAATAAAAAATTACAATGAAATCTAAAACAACGTCACAACCAAAATGAGAATTTGGCCAACCCAAACAATTGAGGTGTTTTATTTATATAACGCTGTAAGACATTGTATTGCAATACAAAGACATCGACATAAAATATTAAATACAAGAAAAAGAAAACAAACTTGTTTTAAATATTTTGTTTGAAGATTAATTAATTGATTCGATTTTGAATATTTTAAAACATTGTTGTTATATTCCATAAGATTTAAAGGGAATGCTATTGAGGGTTGTATGATTATGTATTTTTACCTTTTACCTAACTAAATATATATATCTTTCTCCTCTATTTTTCTCTTCTCTTTCTTGCCGCTTGGAAAACATTAAACAACCGCAATAATTTCCATATTATAATAATATCCTCTCCTATCTTAAAACAAAAAGCTCTACTAAAAAAACAACAACTACCAGGTACAAAATATGTAGAAAGTATACCAACTAAAATTTTATTTTCTGTTTATAATGTCACCTTGACTGAACCTTTATTTTTGGTAACATACTTATTTTATTATCAATTTTATTTGTTTAGTTTAATTGCAATCCCTGCACATATTCACTAACTAATTACTAAAACGCTACTCGGTAAATTCATCAGCATTGCATGTTTAGCTGTCTCAATAAATAAGAAAGGCAAAACAAAATGTTTAAATTGGAATTAAACTCCATATCTTCGAGTAACAGCTGGGCCAAGACAAGAAAGTGTCATTTTAAGGAGGGCTTATTGATATTTTTAGACTGCCTGACTGACTGTGTCTTGACCCACGGTCCCAAAACTATACATATTTACTCAAAGCAGTTGTCAGAAAAGATAGTTCCCTTGTGTATAGCGCAATCTTCAAAATAGGAAATGTAACATACATACATATGTACATACTGCATATGAGTTTATTTGTGCTGCATGCAGACACAAATGTACATATGTACTCACGTAGTTCGAGAGCTCCAGCTGCTCCCTTTAGATCCGTACATAGCGCTTCAAGCGGAAGTGAGATCTATTATTAGTTGTGCCTCGATCATCAAGGCTTCATTCTAGTTCGTTTCACCAGCGGGATCAGTTACATCCTAGATCAGCATCAGAATGGAGGCTTTCACTCGCACTCTACATAAAACCTTTCGTAGCACTAGAACCACGACTACTACCACTACCACCAAATCCTCCACCAGGTTCCTCCACGAATCCCTAACACTTTTGATTTCTTTTTAATTTGACCATTTTTCAGTTTTAATATTTTTCATAATTATTTTATTGCAGCTCAACGACGAACTCGGCTCTGCCATCCCGAATCCCAAAGCAACAGAACTACGTCTCCGACATTAGCTCACCCTTGATTCAGGTATGCAGTGCGAATTATACTATATAAAACTAAGCATATTTAACTGATGGAATTATCCTTATAATTGCAGGATGAGGGCGACAACAAAGTGCTAAAGCTGCGCTTCGATGTCAGCCAGTATGCCCCCGAGGAAATTGTGGTGAAAACCGTCGACCAGAAGCTATTGGTAAGTCTCCTATCCGATGATCCTATACAGAGTTGCGTTAACAGAGATTTTTCCCATGGATTTAGGTGCACGCCAAGCACGAGGAGAAGTCGGACACAAAGAGCGTCTACAGGGAGTACAACCGGGAGTTCCTGCTGCCCAAGGGCGTCAATCCCGAGTCCATCCGCTCGTCCCTCAGCAAGGACGGAGTCCTGACCGTGGACGCCCCCCTGCCAGCACTCACCGCCGGCGAGACACTGATTCCCATTGCGCATAAGTGAAGGCCCCAATCCCGATCCTGAATCAATCACCATTGCCGCTTTGCGGAGGAGGAGGAGGCTACCGCAATCAGATTAAATCATACACACATTGAGTTTAATCCAATCCTATCTAAATGATTAATTTTTTTTGGTTCTGACTTAAAGCTAAACTATGTTACTGACTTACTACTCATTAACTTAAATATAATTCAAATTATTATTAAATTTGATTAATTTAATTCATATTTATAATTTTCGCATTAAACGTAATCAATTTTGTCGTAGTTGTCCCCGCATTGGTTTTCCTTTCATCCCATCAAAAATAAATCAATATTTATCCAACTGAGTGGATTTTGATCAGTTAAGTGGGCACCAGTTGACTGTTACCCGATTAAAGATGGATTTTAAGCTGTGGTTTATACTTGACTTTATTAAATCTTTGTCCTGGAATAAATGTTCAGAAATGTTTCTGACATGATAAAGTAAGTATGTTCTTTCTTGCAATGGGAGCTTGCCTGCATATCCCGATCAAAAAGACTTTGGAATGCGAAGTCGAAAAGTTAGTACAATTATTTATTTGCAAATAGAATTAGTTCATGGCGTTTTGAAAACTGTACATTCAGAATCTGTAGTCTTTTGAATATGTTTCACAGTAAATTTTCATAGATATTTGGATCACCTTTTTCATAGAATGTTCAAAACTAAAGCGGTTTCAATGACACCGAGGTTTAATTTTAAATTGAAATGTAGTTGAAAGAGATTTCTGTGACACTCCTGATTATTACGTTTTTTGGGTGTTTAAGATTATAAACATAGAATTGGGTCCGCCCCACTGAACATGTCAACTGGGTTTGACCTTTCAATTCAAATACTTTTCTCAGCTTAATGTTCGTTCCGAAAAAAACTTCGGTTCAGAGATATTGTGTGCAACACGAACTTACCAAATTATTGGCGCCGCCCGGGGATGTCTTCCCCAAAGACCGGAGGTCCTGTCTTTCTGCAATCAACCCACTTGTGAGCCGACATAGTGGCTGACATCCCGCCAGGAATTGGCAAACCCAAAACTTAATCACACAAACAAATTATTTAGCAAAGCGAATACAATATAATAAAGATGCCGCCGCAGCTGGAGTCCCAGGATGGAAATGGTGACGAGGAGGAGAAAGGTCGATTGGAGTACACAGAGGTGGATCCGCTGCGGCTGACAACACTGATCCTGAATGCGGATCCGCGGTACCGCATCAAGCCAATGCAGCAGGTGGTGTCCGCACTTATTGGTGGCCTCATCACGACGTTTGTGGGTGAGTAGACAGATGGTCGGATGATCGACCCAGACCGGAGCTCCGAGGTCTAATCCCTGTCCTTTGACCCCTCCTCCCAGTGACACCCTTGGAGGTGGTGAAAACGCGGGTACAGACCCAGCACGCGGTCCGCCAGCGACCGACTGTCTCCAAGCTCTGCTACGTCTTTCACAACGGCCTGATGACCCACGTGTGCCGCTCCAGCGACATTTGCATCCCGAAGCCTGGTCGGGACCCCCGCGACCTTCGACCCCTGCGCGGCGCCATGGTGAGTCAACATGTTAAATAGCACAACTCAAGGATTGAATCCGAAATGACAAAAACCATTATATGTATGCCAAAAAGCAATGAGATATACGCATAATTCTTCGAAAACAACTAAATTTACATAGCTTATTTTACCCGATCGTTCCTGTGGCAGCTATAAAATGTTTAAACTGATCATGTGTAGAAGAACAAACATTGCGGAAGTTTAAATCTCGACTCTATATAAGGGTATAAACATTTTTCTCTTGGCTAAAAATGTAAGATTCAGCATCAGTTTTGAAAGTAATGGTCGAATGTTGAAATTCGTTTTAAAATATTCAATCAATTGGCATTCACACCAAAAAGTTTCATTTTAGATCAATTCTCGAAAAAATCATAAAAAATTGTTTGGTCAAAATTCGGAAAAAATAGGTTTTTTGATCAAAACCCTGGGAAATAAGTCCAATACTGGAATATAATAACTCTTTATATCTATTTATATCTCTTTTTTTCGGGCGCAGGACGCGTTTGTCAAGATCGTCTGCAGCAGCGGTCTGAGCGGCCTGTGGGCGGGGCTCAGTCCCACGCTAGTTTCGGCGCTGCCCTCCACGATCATCTACTTTGTGACGTACGAGTACCTCAAGAATTCCCTGTCCCACATGTACATGGTTTCGAGCAAGCTCAAAGAATCCGACGCGGAGGACCAAGTGCCCGGGGCCGATGGCGGGGATCCCCTTGACCTGGCCACCAGGAGCCAAAATGTGAGCGCCGCTGCTCCAGCTCCGACCGCCGCACCGCTACCGTACTACGTGCCCATGGCCTCGGGCATCTGCTCGCGCACCATCGTGGTCACAGCCATCACGCCCATCGAAATGGTGCGCATCAAGATGCAGTCGGAGTACATGACCTACTCGGAGCTGTGGCGCGTGCTGCGCTCGCTGATCCGCCAGCACGGGGTGCTGGGTCTGTGGCGGGGCTGGCCGCCAACCGTGATGCGGGACGCCCCCTTCTCCGGCACCTACTGGGCTGCCTACGAGGCGATGAAGCGGGCCTTCGGCGTCTCGGAACCCACCTTCCTCTTTAGCTTCCTCACGGGCGCCGTTTCCGGAGCGGTGGGTGAGCAGTGCCCTGCCGCACACAGAAAAAGTTACAAATAGCATTTTAATTTTGTCATCCCAATTTCGACATATGCAGAAGTTTGTGGGGGAGTCATTTTCTAACCATTTTGTGGTAGATCTATACCGATCTTTTGCTATTATCATATATGTATGTATACCATATAAGTATGTTAAGCGGCCAATTTATTTAATTATTTTTTTGAAATAATAATTTTATTCATATATAAAGAATATTTCACAGTTTTTTCTAAATTCTCAAATTTAAAATAAGATTTTCAACTAAATTCATATTCCTCGACACCGAAAGATTCAGATTATTTTGACAGATTCTTCTTAATATATGTATGTATTTCTCCCACACTCTTGACTAAAATTATAGTACCCTTGTCTAGTAATTTACTATCCACGCTGCGATCTGGCGAGAGTAACCAAGTCTTGTATCCGTATCCTTAAAGGTGGCCACGTTTGTGACAATGCCTTTTGACCTGATCACCACCCACACGCAAATGGAACTTGGTCAGGATGTGCTCTACGAGGAGGTGGGAGCGGTTTCAGGAGCACCAGCAGAAACAGGTGGAGCTTCAAAATCGGGGTTCGGCAAGGAAAGGCAACGGACGCCGCCGAGTGCGTTGTCCAGGCCCTCGATGTTTTCCCGACTGAGCCATATCTACCGGCAACAGGGATTGCGGGGCCTCTACGTCGGCGTTGTGCCGCGCATGCTCCGTGTGGTTCCCGCCTGTGCCATCATGATCTCCACCTTTGAGTACAGCAAGGCTTTCTTCTTTCACTACAACCTGAATCTCCAGGAAGCGGGTAGGTATAACGGGAAGGGGGCGAAGGCGGATGCATTCAATTGGCTTGGGCACTTTTAACTAAACCAGTCCCCGGGATGCCCTAAGTATTTGAACTACTTTAAAATTAAATATATGTACGTGTGTATGTACAGATTTGGTCTAGCTTGTAGATGTTAAAACCGTTTGATTTGTAACATTTGCAACTGATAATTTTAAGAGTTGTCCCTGCTTTTAATTTATCTAAGACTGTGTTTCTCAACGATTCCATTTAGAATCAACATTTTCAAATTATTGAAATCTAAAGTAGCCATTTTTTTCCGCAACACGCAAAGCTCAATATAACGATTAAAAATCAAACAGTGCGGGGAACTCCCCCAATATGCCTGCTTTTCGATAACACCGCGATAGCATTTCCGTTCCGATTACACCATCGATAGGTGCATGCGGCAACAGCTGATCGGCTGGCCAGGAATTGGACAAAATCGAGCACGGTGTTTTATTTTGGACCTGGAGACTATTTCACAATGATCGGGGGGGTTGCCTAATAGCCAAGATCGCATTCAACAACAATCCAACAGATATTAGCACGCGATTCACCTTCTCATCCTATCGTCACTTCTCCGTTGATTCCCCGCCAGCTTACCGGGGCTCCCAGTGAGGCCACAAGAAGAGGAACTTCATCTGCAATGGCCAAGAGGGAATGGGAATCATTCGCCCACTTGGCGGCTGCCTGCGCCGCAGTGGCGGCCACTCCCAGCCAAAGCCAGACGAAGGCCACGATGACGGACCCCCGGTTCCGGATCCGGCCCCTCCAGCAAGTGGCATCCGCCTGCACCGGCGCCATGGTGACCGCCTGCTTCAGTAAGTGGCCCAAAATCCATCGAGATCCATGTGGTATTAAAGGCGATTCATTTCTCCCGCAGTGACCCCACTGGATGTGATCAAGACCCGGCTGCAGGCCCAGCACCAGGCGCTGCTTTCGAAAAAGTGCTTCCTCTACTGCAACGGCCTCATGGACCACATCTGCCCCTGCGGCCCGGACACGCCCAACCCAGCAGTCGCCAAGCCGGCTCCCCGCTTTTCTGGCACCATTGTAAGTAGTTGTAGAAGCAGGGGATCTAGCACCGGTACCTAAGCCTAATCGAGACTTTCTCCAGGACGCATTCATCAAGATCAGCCGCACCGAGGGCATCGGCTCCCTGTGGTCGGGGCTCAGCCCAACGCTAATCTCGGCCCTGCCCTCGACTATCATTTACTTTGTGGCCTACGAGCAGTTCAAGGCCCGCTTCACCGACATCCATTACAAGTACATGCAACGCACGGACGCCAGCGGCCGTGACATTCCACTCCCGATTCCTATTTTGGTGCCCCTGCTGGCTGGCGTTTCGGCCCGCATCCTGGCCGTCACCTGTGTGAGTCCCGTCGAGCTGATCCGCACAAAGATGCAGTCGCAGCGCATGACGCACGCCGAGATGTTCGGCACCATTCGCCAGGTGATGCAGTCGCAAGGCGTCCTGGGTCTGTGGCGTGGTCTGCCGCCCACTATCCTGCGCGATGTCCCCTTCTCTGGCATCTATTGGACCTGCTACGAGTACCTAAAGAGCTCCTTCGGCGTCGTGGAGCCAACGTTTAGCTTCAGCTTTGCAGCGGGAGCGATATCCGGATCGGTGAGTTGAAGTCAACTCAAAATTGTTACCCCGCTGATTTTGTGATCGTTTCCAGGTGGCCGCCACGATCACCACGCCCTTCGATGTGGTGAAAACGCACGAGCAGATCGAGTTCGGCGAGAAGTTCATATTCTCAGGTAGGCCCAATGAGGTTCAGCTTGCTGCAACCAGATCCCGCACCAGCATTGACAATGGTTCGGTTTGCATTACGGCAGATAATCCCCCCAAGCAAGTGGCCACCAAGTCAGTGGCGGTGCGCCTGGCCAGCATTTACCGCCTGGGCGGAGTGGCCGCCATTTTCTCTGGACTGGGTCCGCGACTCTTCAAGGTGGCGCCCGCGTGTGCGATCATGATTTCGTCCTTTGAGTACGGCAAGTCCTTCTTCTACCACTACAACATTGACCAGCACAATCGCAGCATCCAGGCGTCCGGATCGTGAGATCACTCCAAGTTCGACTACAGTGAATCTATGTAAATATGTACATCAACGCCAAAGTTGCCAGGAAATCGGTGGGCAGGCATCGTCTGCTGGGTTTGGCGAGCCCCATCGAACTTGTTAAATTGTAGTGAAATAAAATTCTTGTTTTTTCTGGTTTACAAACAACAAAAAGCTGGCCATCCCACCCGAAATTCCCCCGCGTTTCTAACTAGTCCTTATGTTTAAATTAAAAAGCCTTTATTTCAAAATTCTGGGGCAATGACCTATTGGCTATGTACATGTAAAGAAATGACAGCGCACATAATGAAAATTATTTGTTAAAAAATATGGGTTGCCGTTGTCCATGCTAAACAAAACCTATAATTACCTTTCGAAAATACAAAAATGCATTACTCATTATAACTGAATTTTAATTTTAAAATAAAATGTGGGAGCTGTTTATAAATAAAATGGTTTGTACCCTGCAACTGGTCTATAGTTGTAATTGCTGCAGAACATCTTCAAATCCATGTACAATATCTATCTATCTACGCAAGCAACTTATAAGCTTTTAGGTCAGAAAGAATGATAAGATAAGATGTATTTCATATATATACAAAACTTATAGTCGGTCAATACCGTAGGAAACTTATATTAAAATTAATTTTCACTTGATACTATTTTAAATAGGCGCCCAATGCGCCTGTGATCGAAGGCAACCCGTCGATTTCCGATCACTTCCCTGAACATATGTTGGGTGTTATCGATAGGTGGCCAGCCAACACGTGCATTTTTTGTTTTGTATTTGTGTTTGGATTTTATTTGACCTGACCAGCAGCTTTATCCTACGAAATGAGCGAAGCCGCAATTGAAACGCCCAAAACGCCGGCAAAGGCCAAGAAAGCGGCGAAGCCCGAGGCCAGCATTCCACGTGGTCAACCGAAGTCCAACCGGCCGTGGAAGACGCCCAAACAGAAGTGAGTGTTCCCCGTCCACTTGCCACCTTGTCATCCATCTAACGATCACCTCTATTCCTCTAAAGATTCAGCAAGATCAAGAAGACCGTAAACAAGCTGACTTTCGAGAAGAAGGAGGCCCTGCGCGGCGAGCTGCGCTACATCAAGGAGCGGTCCAAGGAGATCAAGGACAAGCGCAAGGAGGACGCCGTCCAGAAGCACCAACGCCGCGTGGAGAACGCCGAGAGGCGTCTGGCAAACGAGCGCCGCTCGGAGGTCGTCCAGGTCATCAAGAATCCCGCCAAGCTGAAGAGGATGAAGAAGAAGCAGATGCGCATGATCCAGAAGCGGGACACCAGCCAGGTGAAGGTGGTCTGAGGTGGTTCCCTAAGTTAACTTGTATTTTTGCTTAATAAATCTAGTTTTAATGCCAAGGAAACGTTCATTAACAAACATATATGAATGTATTTAGGTCGCTATGCAAAAGTGTGGCATACAAACGAATTTAGCTTATCTTAGCCTAGTTTAACAAATTTACATAGTAATCCAAGGCCTTGCCGCCGCCCTCCTTCCGAAATTGTGTCAATATCTCCTTCCGCTTGTTGTTCAGCGTTCTGCCCGCTAAACACTTATCCTCCTCCTGCGTCAGACCTTGTAGCAGCGCTCCGATGCGCGTCCGCAGCAACAAATCCAGGCTGTGAGCCAGGGACTGATCTTGCGGTTGTCTTTTTGGCGGCGACAACGCCTTCTTCGTGGGCATGTCGAGAAGGGAACTAATAAAAGCAAGTAGCGCAGGTCCTGCTGCATCCAGATCAGGCAGTGTGATGCTATTGCTCTCCCAGGCTTCTGAGCCAGGGGGCTCTAGCCGCTCGTTCATCTGCCGCACCACGGACTCCGGCACGCGGCTCGAATGGCTCCTTGTTGAGTTTGCTCGCAGGCAGGATTCCAGCGAGCTGGCGATGTGTATCTGCCCAAAGACGCAGCCAGCATTGCGGCACAGCTGGTGCAGCTTGTTGCGCATGCTGCGATAGTAGAAGTTATCGTCGCACAGGATAAGGTGGCCCCTGCTGCTGCTGTCGCCGCTGGAGGTGGAACGTCGGACTTGCGGCGGCCAATCATTGTCTTCTTGAATGGCGGTAATTAGTTGTTCTATAACCTTAAAGATGAGCTCACGCTGCTCCTTGTAGGGCAGCTGCGCTGAGGGCCGGACGTCGAGGAAGTCGTCGTAGCACAGGTGAACGATGTGGCAGACGCGGAGGGCAGCCTGCTGGCCAAGCAGCCAGGTGCACAGCGAGGATTTGCCCGCTCCCGGAAGGCCGACCAGCGCAACAAGGCAAATGCACCGCATTATGTGAGGTTGGTTGATTAGTTGGTGATGGGAAGGTGTTTCTTGTGGTGTGGAGACGACTGCTGACTGTGTGGGGGCGGGGTGGATTCCGCGATTAGCTATCTAGGATCGAAAACAGCAGTTGCGGTGTGGCATACCACCCCGTAGTCTGCTGCTACATCGACAGGTTGCCGGTGACGCCCGGCTGGACTGGAGTAAGTACCGTCGTGGCGGCCGCTTCCTTCAGTCGCTCCTTCTCCTGTTCCTTCTGCTGCTGCTCGGCCTTGCGGGCGTTCTCCTCCACCTCCTCCATGCGCTTGGCGTTAATCGTGGTCTGCACATCCACGTAGACCTTCATCATATTCTGATTGAAGCGGGCGAACTTGGTGACACACCTGTCCACGCAGATGTCCTGTAGGGTGCGGGGATAAGTGATAAGTTCAGGATGTGTACTAGGACCCGACGCCAATACTCACCTCCTGGCCGCCCAAGTCGCGCTGGCTGAGATTATCCACGCATCGGCTGAAACATAGTTCCGTCACTTTGTTGTATAATGTGAGAAAGTCCTTGAGCTGGAAGACATGGAGAGTAAGTACGGACCTGCGAGGCGTCGGCGAACGTTTTTGCTTACATTACGCAAGTTGGAATCCATCGGTGTACCAGGACTTGCGCCTAGATTGTGTTTTAATACAGCAATTATACAATTTAATTTTATAAACCGTCACGTTCGTGACAAAAAGAACAGCTGATTTCCCTTTATTTGGAAAATCGATAGCAATGTGTATCGGTAGTAAGGTGACCTACGCCTGGAATCGAATTCAAAATATAAATAATTGCGAGGGGAGATTTCTTTATCACTTACTTTTGCTTAAGGGGTTATCCGGGTCTTGACACTTCAAAAAATTCATTTTTTTCAAACTTTTTTATATAATAGTACAAAGTGTCAGGAATGTTATCCGAAAATTTCAAGTCGATTGAAGCAAAACTGTAGGAATGGGAGAAATTTAAAGCCCAGCGTACGAATGAGTCACAACAGGCAGTTCGGGCTCTGGCGTCGAGCAGATGCGGCACTTTAAATGCGTTTTTCTCAAAACCACTTTTTTGAAGTCGGTAGTCACGATTTCTCAAAAACTATTGCACCGATCAACTTCTGCTTTTGCACACTTCTTTTAGACATAATTCTCTTGTCCTTAACGGAGGGATTTTTTAAATTTTTAATTACAACTCATTTTATAAGCCAAAATATGGCAAAAAATTTACGTACAAAATTGAACTTTTTATGAAAAGAGCAATAAAAAATTCAATTTTTAATTTAAAAAAAAAATGGCCCGTAGAGGACAAGCGATACTCATACACTATCAGAATAATTTTGGTTTTTTAATTTCAGATAAAAATTGACGGAGATTTTCTGCCTACCGCACCTTTTTTTAAGAGGTCAAGTTCAACCCTGCCTCAACAGCTCAATTTTAAAAATTGTTGGTTAAAATTTTTACACAATGTTGTTCAAGCCATAAACATTAATGAACAATAAACGAAATTTGTAAAATTGTCGTAAGATCTTTTAAAAAAATTCACGAAAATAGGCTTTTTTTCGTGCTCCAAGACCCGGATAACCCCTTGACTTTGGAACAGAAAGCTCTGTTTTATAATTTAAAGTTCACTACTAAGTGTCGTATCCTTATAAAAATATTATAAAATCCATAGTCTACTATTTCCTATAATGCAGGTACATCCACTACATGATCGGTTCTCGTAAGTTCACTTTTTTCACCATTTAATGATACATTTCAGTAACAATCTCTAAGAAATTTGAATTGTTTGATTTGTGGACATAAAACTCTTAATATCAGAAATAAGTATTACAAATATAGTAAAAATATAGGGATTATACGTATATTTCTGCTTGCGAATATATAGATACTGATTAACAACATTTTAAGACCTATGTGGCCTGCGGACCATCGGGATTGGTGCCATCGGCCGTTGCAGGACGACTCTCGCAGCTGTCCTCGCCGCTGCTCGTCGTGGAGGCGCCTTCCTCCGGCGAGGTCTTCACTGCCTCATCCGCCTCCTGTTGCGCATCCGCCAATCCGGCGTCCACCTTGCCGCTCTCCTCGGGGTCGCCTCCCTTCTTGTTCTGAATTAGAAAGAGAATTATTTATAGATGTTTAGTATTGTAAAAATAAATTGTATCAATTACAAATCAGTGGGATTATAATCAATTTGGAAATTAACAAATTCAAAATGTATTTCAACTTAATATTATTAACCAGAGGGAAAGGCATATTACAAATAGAAAATATTTATATTTAGCTTTACTCCAAAAATTTTAAATATCTTAGTAGATATTTTCAATACAGCCCAGTACATTTTTCTAAGACATTTAAAATGTTGTTTTATTTTGGAAATTGGGCAGAACGAATTCAGCTGCTTACCTTCTTGCGCTTCTTCGGCTTCTCGGCCTTGACGGCGTGCAACTCCTCCTCCTCCTGCAATGCGGACTTGTAGTTGGCGGGAAAGAACTGGGTGGCCTCCTTGTGACCGACCACCGAGTTGGTGCTGACGTAGCTGGGACTGTAGGCCATCAGGGTGGGGATGGTCGGACTACTGACCTTGTTCACCTTCAGCACGATCTTGTCGGTGCTGTATGATTCAAATGGATTTGTCAGTGTGCCCGGGGACCTGGCCAATGGATCGTTCACTATACTCACGGCACATAGGGCTTGGCATTGTACTTCTCCACCGAGTTGGCAATGAACACCGCCGTCTGTGGATTCTCGGCGGTGAAGAAGCCGTACAGCGGAATGTCCTCGCGACAGGTCTCCAGAAGGATGGCCAGGTCCTTCTTCTTGTAGGCGTCGAAGATCATCACGATATGCGGCGGCTCCGGAACGGGATCCGGCGGAAGAAAGGTCGACGTCTGGGTCCGAAAGTAAGTGTAGATGAGAGCGGCATGGGTGCGCTGGTCAGTGGGCACCCATATCGGGGGTATTCGGATGGTCTTGGTCTTTTTAAGATCGGGCTTTGGAACTGGAACTAGAGCAGGAGATGCCTCCGCCTCCGCCTCCGTATCAGCTTCCTCGCCTTCCCCCGCATCGCCAAGCTGGTCAGCGCGCTGATCGTCCTGCTCCTCCTTCGTTGGCTCTAAGCAAAGATTAGGACCCACCAATAAGGACTCGTTACCGCGGGATGAGCCACACTCACCTGTCTCGGGAACATCCACGGTCACCTCCAGCGGCACAATTATGGGTGGCACAGTGATCTCCTCCTCGTTGAACTCGTCCGGGGGCTTGATGGTCTCCTTGGTCAGCTCGTGGGCGTACTGCCGGAGCACGGAGGGCGGACTGCCCAGCACCTCCTCCACCTTCCAGAAGCACATGAGCAGCTCCTTGTCGTAGAGCAGCTCGATGACCTCCGGGGCCAGCGGATTCTCGGCCGCAAAGTTGACCGTGGCGAAGTCGCACGGCGTAATGGGGAAGACCTTGCGGTCCTTACACTGGATCTTGAGCGGATCGGCTGGCTCCGAGAGCTTCTTGAACATGTCGCGGTTCACCTGCGGCCCGAACACTGTGATCCCGATGTCGGGCAGGTTGGCCATGATGCAATCGGTGACGCTGTGCAGGTACTCCAGCCTCTTCCGCCGGCTCTCCGCCAGCTCGATCTCTTCGGCCAGGCGCAGCGCCTTGTTGCGCACCTCCTGCTGCTCCAGTTCGATCGGTTGCAGCTCAGTGATCTCGTAGCTCACGTGCGACTCCTTGGCCATCGTTGACTGCAGCATCCGTGTGATCATGACCACCAGTTTGGGCACGTCCGTGCCGAACATGATGTTGATGGCCTTGCCATTCTGAAACATTTCCACATCAAACTTAAGAGCTGGACCCATCGCCTGATCCTACTCCTGGCTGGGTTTTTAGCATTTCACAAATTTGGTGTAGACTTATCCCCGTTTAGCGGGAGATATGTAGGCTTATACCCATAAAACTATCAATCAGGGTGTGCATAAAAATAATTATAATTCCATGCAGTTTTCAACGAAAATTTACGAAAATTTGATTAAAAAACCGAAAAACCGGATTTTGGCAAAAATATTTTTCATGATATTTTTCGAAAATTAATCTAAAATGGAATTTTCTCTGTGAAACCACTTGGAAATTTAATAACGAATTCAACGAAGTGTGACATTCCAACATACAACCATTATTTTCCAGGGATTTGATTAAAAAACCGAAAAGGCGAGCTGATTTTTTCGGATGTTGGCCAGAATATTTGTCATGATTTTTATTCGAAAATTGATCTAAAATGAAATTTTTATCTGTAAATGCCACTTGATTGCAAATTTTCTAACGAATTCAACGAGGTATAAAATTCCAATATTTATCCATTACTTCCCAGAGTTTAGATAAAAACAAACCGATTAAATTTCTTTGGGTTTTGTGCCATAAAAACATTTTCTATGATTTTTTAGTTCTTTGCGACTGTTGTGCAGGACCCAAAACTATTGTTTTTTTATAAATGTTTGTATTTATTTTTTAATATAATGTTTTATCCCTTTTTCCTAATGCCGTACTGGCTATATGGTTCTATGCAGTTTATTCGCACAAAATAAAACAATCTCATATAACTTTCCAAAGTTTAAAACAAAAATTAAATTAAAATATTTAATGTATTTATATGATTGATCTACGGTTATAAACCATATATAACATTTTATTCTAATTTGAATAAAAGCATACCTTGAGTTATAAAACATTAATATTCAAAAACAACGAAAATTTGAATTTGTCTACATTTTTTTTGGATATAGTTGCCCGATTTTAATAAGCTAATACAACAATTTTTCAAATATTAGTATATACTGAAAAGATTGCATAACTTAATATTTTTTAACTTAAACTTAAACTTAGGTTCATGGCATTGTCTTTCGAGTTAATACACTCACTGTAACAAACATCCAGGTGGGCTCGCTCTTCCTGTTGAACCGCTTCAAATAGGAGATGGAACCGGCCTTGCACTGATGATTCGGAAAATAGGTACAAATGTATGCAAGGGATTTTCTTGGGTCTCCCAGTATCGAGTCTTACGATGGCCAGCTGCAGGTTATCCCCTCCAAGTTCGAGCTTGATCTTCCGCAGGCTGCCCACCATGCCCAGGCACGAGCCACACCATTCCGAGTATATGTCGAGCACTGCGTCGGTACAATTTGGCATGGGTTAGTGTTTATTCTAGCCCAGCCATCGGTATTCTCCATTCCTCTTTCCCATTAAGGACGTACCCAGCAATCCGGGTCGCTGCAGGAACTTCTCGAACTCCTCGTCGGTGCTGAGGTCCGCCTGGAGCTGCTGGACTCCTCCCTTCTTCGCCATTTTTCGATCACTGAGTCACCCATTAAGCAGTTTCCGATGGGGACCAGCCCCTCCAATGCAGCTAAAATAATGGAACACAATGTATTGATTAAACGCTGGTTGTCAAGAGAGCAAAGTCACGCAGGATTCGCTAAAACATTTTACTATATATTTATGTATACACCCATCATGTCTGTTTTATGAACAAGCGTTTTCTTAAACTCCAACGAAAAGTTCAATCCAGCTAAATCTCCCCATACAACAAAGGGTATATTGCATTAGTAAACCAGATTCGGATCTCATAAAGTAAAGGATGGTAAAGTAATATTATATTATTATTATTATTGTATTGTTAATACTACTGAATTATATCGTTGTTTTATTAACGGAAAACCGGAATAATCTTTAACAACATTTATAACTTAAATTCCTTTTAAGGGAATTCAGTATCGTATTCCATTTTATCGAAATCGGTCGACTTTATCTGTTTGTCTGTTCTTGAAATAATTTTAAACATTACCTATTCGGCCCATTAGAAAGGATACTTGCTAGGCTACATAGACTGCCGAGATTTTAAATCAAACACAACAAATCTGCATATGCACATTGATTTAATTAAAATATTTTGATAAAAGGGGTGTCTACAAAATATAAATCAATAGTAATTGGAAATCGGCAGGCCGATAAAGTACTTCGAAGGTTGGTATGCAAATATGTCTGCCGTGGAGAATCCCATTCAGTGGTCGTGTCGCATTTGTCTGCGCAGCTCTCGCATAGTAATCTGCAAAAAACATTCGGCATCGTTAGAGAATCGTGCATGAGTTAATTAGAAGGATATCGATGGCGTTAGATACTTGTTGTCATTTACATTGATGAAGTAAACAAATTGCTTACGTTATTTACCTTCAGAACTGTGGAACAATCTTTGAATTACGGTTATTTACGCATCGGCTTAAGAAATCTTTAAATAATTTCAAAGTCAATAGAATTTTAGAAAATTCGAGCTCAAATTTGTAACGAGGGCAGACATACTATTACAGGTTTACTTTTCAGTGGGATATGCATGTAAATGTTGTCGGCATGGGGGTTCTATTCGCAAGCAGAATACTGGTTAGAATAGAATGGCATGTTATTACCGGGAAGATTGCGGGATTGCGGGACTGCGGATTATTTACATATCTAATTTAACTAGAAATCAATGGGCGGCGAAGTGATGCGCTCGCGCCCGTTAAATTGGTGGATTGGGATCAGTTAGACATAAATGCGATGGCGGGCGCTACTGGGTTTGATATCGTATCAATTCATATCTATATCTTCCAGTCGTACAGGCTGCGTGTACGGTATGACCGACTTCTTGTTCACGTCCCTGGACAAGGCCTTTCTCATGTCTGCAAAGTGGGGAAGGGTTAAGGGTCAGCAAGGGCTCCAAAGTAATGGCGTATTTATTGCGGCCCTACCGTACGCATCCTCGTCCTGGTCGCCGGAATAGTACTCGAGTATGGTGCGGTAGATAATGTAGCCGAGGTTCGTGTACATGTTTATCGCCACCTGGTTGCTCTTTCGCACGAACAGATCAACAAAGTATGCCCGCTTCCTGGATGAATGGGAAGAAAAATATGTTTGTGAATGGCGGCAGGGTCTTGGATTCTTCCTAGTCCTCACTTTTCCGAAATGTCCTCCAGGAAGCTCATGAGGAGCGCGGCCAGGCCGAGTCGCCGATAGTCGGGCGAAACTGTCAACGCCGTAACGTGTCCGTGCCAGTTGTCCAGGTGACCCTCTACCTTGCCCATGACTGCAAGAGAATAATGTACACATAATCATTGTGGAGTAAAGGGATAAGTGGATAATGGATGCGGAACTCACTGTAGCCCATTATCTGACCGCTAGGGGACTCCGCCAGCTGGAAGTACTCCGGCCACTTGGCCAAGTACTGCGTGTAGAAGGACAGCCCATAAGTCTCCGTAAGTGGGTCAAAGTTTCTGGTGGAACACACGGTATTAGTTTTACTGGATGATAGAAGCGTATTATCGCAGGATACTCACACATTGTTGAATTTGAAGAGGTCGTCGCAGGTGAAGGGTCGCAGCGTGGTCATCTTTCGGCTAGTTTTTATAGTTATATTTATCCAATCCAATTTGGTCACCGGCAATGTCTGCAATAGAGATGCGCCACAGCCGATAGCAGGCAAACTATCGATACTTTTGTGTCGGGTACACACGATTTTGCCGCGAAAAGAGCTTTCCGTACAGAAAAAAACTCTTCAACATTTCCAAATAGATGGAACTAAAATATAAAGTCGCATGCGACAAAGTAAAATAGCAAAGACGAACTGGAAAGGACCAAAGTGTGACCCTGACTGCATTGGAATCGGAGCTTTCTTGCCACTACGGTCACACTAGTACGCCCACGTTGGGTCCTTCCCGCTGGTATCTGTTGCCTGGTCATGGAGCAGTCTCAGCCGCAGGCGAGGCCGTCCTCCTCCTCGGGGAGCGGGAAGCCCCAGGACTCTGGCATCTTGACGCGCGAGGACTTCGACGGTGGACCCGTGAGCATTGACGAAGTGGACACGGGACTGTTTTTGGGTAAGACCTTGGAATGCTCCTCCCCATGTATTTTTCACCCTCGTCCTGCTTTCGCCCAGGCAACCTGACGGCGGCCACGCACATGGAGACGCTGCGCTCCTTCAAGATCACCCACATCCTTACGCTGGACTCAGTGCCCCTGCCACAGCACATCCTGGAGGCCAGCTTCCTCACCACCAAGTACATCCAGAGTGAGCAGCTTTGGAATGGCTGCCGCTGGTGTGTTCATCCAATGAATCCCTCGTTTCAGTTGCCGATATGCCACGAGAGGACATCCTGCAGCATCTGGAGGGCTGTGTGGACTTCATCAGCGCCGCCCTGGCCCAGCAGGGCAATGTCCTGGTGCACTGGTAAGTATAAGGCCGCGGTCAGCCACTAACTCATCAACTTCCCATCTCCCTCGCTGCATCACCAGCTACTTCGGCGTGAGTCGCAGCTCCTCCACGGTGATCGCCTACATGATGAAGCGCCACAACCTGGACTTCCTGCCCGCCTACGAGCTGGTCAAGGCCAAACGCCGATTCGTCCAGCCCAACGCCGGCTTCGTCAGCCAACTTAAGCTCTTCCGCCGCATGGGCTGCAAGATCGACCCCAGCTGTCAGCGCTACAAGATCCACAGGCTGCGCTTGGCCGGCGAGCAGATGCGCAAGGCCAAGATCCTGCCTCAGAGCTTCCACAATGTGGTCCGCCCGGATCCGGATATTACACGCGAGAACCCGGAGCCAATAGTGTTCCGCTGTCGTCGTTGTCGCCGCGTCCTGGCCTCCAAGTCGCACGTGCTGGAGCACAAACCGCGCGACAGGCCACCGCAAGAGGTGGTGGTGCCCAAGGAGGAAGCCAGTGGCCAGGGTCAGGTGCAAGGCCAGTCGCAGGATCAGGCTGAGAACCCGAATGGACCTCGCATGCTAGACCAGTTGGCCGAGCGCATCCGGCAGTCATCACTTGGTTCGCCCAGTCATGATGGCTCGCCAAACTATTGCCGGAGCATACTGTTTGTGGAACCCATTGCCTGGATGCACCGCATCATGCTGAACACCCAGGGCCGCCTGTACTGTCCTAAGTGCGAGCAGAAGCTGGGAAATTTCAGCTGGATCAATGGTTGGATTTGCCGGAACACAAACTAGTCCCTTTTTACTAATAATGTTTCTTTTTCCTGCAGCCTGCAAGTGTCCTTGCGGGGAGACGATGACGCCAGCATTTTACCTGATACCTTCCAAGGTGGAGCTGTCCAAGGCCGTGCAAAACGTGCAGACAACAGTTTAGGTGCAACATGCGCGAAATAGAACGAGATGGCATCAGAGTTCTAGGACAGAAGCGGGGTGGCTGGACGCCCTTGCCAGCACACACCGATCGGCAATCGCAGACCTAGACGAATGTCAATGGTCACTGTCAACAGGACGCACTGATCAGAGTTTTTGTTTATAGTCCCTGCTATGGCCATCAAGTTATGGTTAAAAAAGATATTTCTAAAAAAAAAAAGGTGTGATATTTGCGATATTCCGCGTTAAAGAAATAACAGTATTTAAGCGTTTAATTTGAAATATATTCTTAAGAATTCCATTCGATTGACATGCATTACTTTAGATACCATTCATTAGTATTGATTTGTTATTTTACTTCATATTTTAATTTAAAGGTTAAGAATTTCTTAGTATGAAATGTTATTCGTTTTCAAGTATTCGTATTCGCAGGCTTTAATAACACATACAATAACTTTAACTTATGCATTTAACATTGAAATTTATGGAATTTATTTTGTGATTTGTGATTTGATCCACAATTAAGTTAAGTATGTGAAAGATGGTTACTAAAATAAGCAAAACTCTTTTTCTCAAAATACTAAAAAAGTGAAGGCAATCTTTTATGCATATCAATCAAATGAAATGGCCTCTTTAGAAGATATTTTAACTTTAGCGCTTCAAAGCTGTTAGTTTCTTCAAATCGTTATATCTCAAATATTACATGCTGAAACGAACATACGGATGCAGTTATGCGTATAAACCTGCATCTTTTACAAAGGCTTATTTTGTTGTCCTGTGTAATTAGCCAGGTGCATATTGTAGCCCTGCTTACACAGCCGCTTCGGCGTATCTAAGATCTTAATAATTAATAATATACTCTTGGGATTCATTTTGAATCGGTTATAAAAGCTGTTTTCATGTCACTGTATCAAAACGTCAACGCATATAACGCGATTGATATCTTAAAAAAAAATGAAAACTAACATATCTCAGAAAATAGCTTCGGATTCAATTTAGTCAACTAAACTGCACTTTTCGTAAGAGAAAGAAATAATCAAAGAGTATTTGTTTATTTCCAAATGGCAAAAAAACGTTGACAAATCGAGTTAAGAGAAATTTTGTGAAACTAAAACTGTTGCATAACTTACATTATGGTTACGGTTTGGGCTCGAATATTGTTTCATTTTATATAGTTAGCCAAACAATTTGCCGATATAATTAATTATACACGTACATCAATTTGTTGGAAACCATGATAAAATATCAATTTTTGCTGTTCCATATGCATTTGCATAGCTTTTTGCATGTTACCAACACACTAACTATAAATGTATTTTAGATATTTTAACCTTTTTGGAAAGAATTTTACGCAAAACGAAACAAAATTTTCAATGACAATATCTAAATTTACGCGATAAATGTTATAGTCAAGGGCTTGTCAGCCAAAGAGTCATGTCTGGGAACGTCTTTGAAAGTTAGGACTTTGAACCGAAGGTGTTAGTTTCGGACCGACACGCTGTAGGTATCCTCAGACATTGGCATCACCTTATCGATATTGATGTGCTTTGTTGACCTAAATGTGTTGTATGTAAATGAGTGTATTGATATTAAAATCAAAATTGTTTGTTTTCCATACCAAAATGTTTGCAATTTCGAGGAGCCTTCGGATGAGCCGCTGCCTTTCGGGTTTCCGACGCGGTCTCAGCCTAAGCTGCCAGTCCGGCCCTCGCATCCTGGCCGCCATCGACTTCGACAGGACCATCGTGGAGGAGGACTCGTACTTGGCAGTCAGCCGGCTGTTGCCCACCCGGCAACGCCAGGAGCTGCAGGAGCAGATCCGCAAGTGTGGCTGGCTGGCCTTCATAGCCCGTGTGCTGCAGCTGCTGCACGGCGAGCACAAGGTGAACTCCGCATCGGTGGGAATGCTTGTGCGCCGTTTGCCGGCGGTCCCAGGTATGCTACGCGTGGTGCGGCGTCTGGCCAGGAATCCGAAGGTCGATCTGTGCATCGTCAGCGACGCCAACTCATTCTTCATCGGCGAGTGGCTGCAAGAATACGCCATTGAGTGCCTCTTCACCGGCGTGTTCACCAATCCGGCATGCGTGCAGTCGAGCGGCGAGGTCCTGGTGCTGCCCTACGAGGAGCAGGGCCACTGCGAGCTCTGCCCCTCCAATTTCTGCAAGGGGGCCGTGCTGGACGAGCTCATCTGCAGCGGTAAATACGAGCGAGTGATCTACGTGGGCGACAGCTGCAACGACCTGTGCGCCATGAAACGGCTGCGGAAAAGGGACGTAGCCTGCATCCGGCGCGGATTCGAGCTGTTCGGAAAGTTGGCCGCCCACGGACGTGACCTCAACTGCCACGTGCTGACCTGGCGAGATGGCCACGAACTGGAGGAGCTCCTGATGCCCAAAATCGTGGCGTAGAGTTTGTGGTAAGGCCAGGTTATTAATGCTGCTGTTTTATTCGACTTAAAAATAAATCTTTTAGTATGTATACATAAGAATAATTTCACTTAATAAGGACTTAAGCATTAAATTCCATGGAAAAGTAGATTAACGAGGTCTCTTCAGCGTCTGCAGCTGGGCCCGTGAATATCCACTTTGTGTTAAGTAGACCGAAGACTTATAGCTACCTATTCATTTATCGTTCGCTATTGCTGCTGCGGCGGTATCAGAACTGTTTTCCTAATATTATTTCACACACGGTTTTTCATCAATCTTTGCCTTCTCCTCATTCTTTTTCGCCAAAATTGTATATGTTCTTGTGCTTTTATCTTATAGTTACAGGTAATATATATAATTTGTTTGCGTGTGGGTGTGTGGGTTCGTTTGTTGGGTATGTGTTAGCATAAATTACATTTATAATACATTCTTAGCCGTACAATTACAGAGTAGAACTTCGCTCCCTACGATTCTTTATCAAACGAAGATATAATTATCCTCTTACGAGTCTAGCAAAACTAAACAAAAAAAACAAGCAGCTACCGCACACGAAGACACTACTTAGGTTGTGCTTAACTACTTAAATGGACTACGGGCCGTAGTTCTTATAAATACAGACATATACATGTTCAAAAATTCGGCGCATAAGACATTTAAAATAAAAAGGGGCTCATTTTGCGTGTATATATAAATATAGTATATAGATACAGTGGTTAAGACTTAGAGGCTGAGAAATAGACACTATTTCGATTCAAAAGTGAACAGTAATACCAAACGTTAGGCCTACAGATGTGGACAACGACAAGTACGTGGACCAGGATTAGTACACGGTCACAAAAGTACAAACAAAGCTGTCGTTAAAACTGAAATCTGTTTGCATAGGCGCGCAATTGAACTAAAATGCGTCAAATGAATTCTCTAGAAACAAAATGAAACTGACTTAGTGCTAGGTTTTTAAACTTTAAACGTAAAAGAAGACTTAAGCATAACATGGTCTACTCGGTGATTTGGGTGCTTGTCATGTGTGTGTATGTGTGTTGTGTTTATGTGGTTGGGTTGTTAACATTAGCAAAGTTAAGTAACATAACTATAATAGGAATATTCGTATATATATATGTAGATATATATATAAACAAACATGTGTATACATATATATATTTACATATATATATATATATATATAACAATCGCAATGCGATGTACTGACAATAAAAAATAATAGTAAAAAAAAATTCTTAAATAGTTTTTTCTCCAATCCGGTTCCTCTTTTTGTCGCATTAATTAATACTATGCATCTGCGTATTTTTGGGATGGCGGCAGCGGGGTCACGACCACGCTGGGGGCTTGAGAATGAGTGGCGCGTCCGGCGCTAACTATAAGTCCGTTAGAGTGCGCTTGGCACAATAACGTATGACCCCCACTCAGGCAACAACCGGCGGCGGAGCTATGCCAATGGGAGTGGCAGCCGGTGCTCCTGATGCCGCTGTGGCCGTTGTTGTGACAGTCGCCGTGTCCTCGGAAACCCCGTTCCCACTGAAGCTGCTACTGCACTGCATCGTGGTGATATTGACAGCATTTCCCTGCTGCCGCCTACCCATCGTGCCCGCAATGGTTGTGGTCGCCACCGTCGCCTCCAGAACAGGTGGCAGAGATGCCACGGGCATAGCTGCCTTTGGACTCAGTGCCGCCGCCGGCGAGAGAGCGTGGCCTCCGTTAGTCGCCAGGCTGGGACTCGGTATTGAACTGACTTCCGTGCTCGTGGACATGGTCTCCGAAACGGAAGGGACAGTCGCAGCCACGACCGTCGCCGGCTGCCGCTTGGCGGGCTTGGTCCGCGCACAGGGTACGCAAAACATGGCGGCGTGCTCGCGCAGCTTCGTCAAGTGGTCGAGGCGGTACTCGTGCACCCATTTCAGACGTTTGCTGCGCGGCAACGCCTTTGAACGCTCACCGTGGGGCGAAGGACCTCCCGATGCCTGAGTTAGGGCGGCCACCTGGGGTAGTCCCTCCGGCCGGGTGGCTCCGCATCGCATGCACACACAGCAGCGTTCACAGCTCCAGCGTCCTGCAATTTTTGAAAGAGTGTCTTCGTTAGCTAAAAAGTATCACATTGTTCTCTCATGTTGAATCATATGCATTAATATTTGCAATCCAAACAGATAAAATCTATAGTTTGGCAATCAAGAGAAGAAGAGTATCGTTAGATATCTTAAAAGCATTCCACCATGTAATAGAATGTTAACTACGTAGACAAATCTTTAAATTACAAATGTATGCTTTTATCTTGAACTACTGCCTCTTTTCTTTGAATCTACCTCGTAGATTCCATTTTACAATTGGGCTTTTGGCCATACACTACTTACCATCTGGCACCGATCTCAGGCCTAGGCAGTAAATGTGGTAGCCTCGGTCGCATTGCTCGCAATAGAGCATCTTTCCTGGCCGCTGACTACTCCGGCACTTGATGCAGCACTTGCACCCGGCGCACTGCCAGTTATAGTTTTGCACGCGACCCACCATTCGCTGGGGCATCTCAATGCAACTAGGATGGACTGCAAAACGAACAGATAGTAGAACGGAGGGGGAGTGACGGATGGCGGAAAACTTACCTCGCCTCCGGCAGCTGTAGCAGCGGATAAAGGCCTCCGGCATGTCCCTAGCATTGCGGTGCTGGCTGCGCAGACAGACACCACAGTTAGACAACCTGGTCGATGGCACGGACTCGTTCCCATCCTCGTCCTCACTGGCAGCTCCACTCGAGGCACCCGTAGAACTGCAGCAGCTCGAACTGCTACTAAAGTCGCTTTCATCGCCGCTGTCCTGAAATTTCAAAAGTTCAGATGCGATTATATTTATTGACTATCATATATATCTTACAGAGGCATAGCCTTCAGGATAAATGACTATATTCTATAGGCACGATCGTAAGACTATTATTTTACAAAACATGTTTCTTAATCTCGCTTGATCCAATAGTCATATTTATGGTATCGTTAATTTTAAGATAATTAAGTATTTCTTACAATTTGTGTTCTAATATGATCCAGTTCTACGATTTTTGAAACGATATTCCTATATACGGTTATTGAACTACACATTTTTCTCAAATCTCCAGTGGTATAAAATCTTATTTTTCCACTATTAATTGAAATGTTTACAAAGCTATCTTGATTTTATCAGAAAAGGCTTTTTAAAAATTAGATTGATATTCCTTAGAATTTTGGTACTTCCGCTCGACTTACCGTATCACTGCTGCTACCGTTGCCGCTGGACGCGGATGAGAGCGACAGGGCGGAGGAAACGCTAGAGTTGCTTGCCGTGCGCACCTTGTCCGTCTGCTGGCGTGTCGATCTTCTGCTGCGTCGAATAGGCGCCGCCACCGTTTGGCTTTGGTTCGCAGGCTGTTCTTGTTCCAGATCCACGATGACGGAGGCGGAAATTTCGTTCTCTTCCCCGCCAGTAACTTCGTTCCTACGCTGAAGTAACTGGGATTCCAGCTCGGTTGGCGGCTTGTCCAGCGCTGTGTCCAATGGATAGGCTCTGCAGAAAAATATGCATTTTTGAGGGGTGTGCAAATGAGAATCCTATGAGAGAGACTTACCGAAGCTCGGCGGGCTCAAAGTGGCGATAGGCCAAGGAGAACTGGTCTGGCACCACCGTGAGTGGAAAGGCGTAGTCTGAGTGCCGGAAGGCCTCATCGTAGACACGGGGCGGCAAAAGAGTGGGTGGAGCCGGCATGTTCTCCGCCTCTGCCGCTGCCCGCACCAGATTTGTAATGGTGCGCTGTAGGAGGGTAAAGGTGGGCGCCGTCTTTTGCAGCGGCTGATTCATAGTAAACGTCTGCAAATCCAAGCAAGCCAGACGCTCGTCCTTACGGCTGCATGAAAAGCAATGAAAAGATAAAGCCGTTAGAAAGTCATGCCTTTATTAAAGAACTGCTAGATTCCAACTCACGTCTTGTTGAAATAAACGTTCCACTTGCTGGCCGATAGCATGGCACGGTCACGCGCTTGCAGACCTCGTCCGGCACCGACTGTGAGTCCCAGCGCCTTCTGCTTCGCCTCGATTTCGCGCAAGTGCTTTTGACGAATGTACTCCTTGTATTCTTCGTACTTATCGTAGAAGTCCGCGTACATGATGTCCAAGATGTCGGAGGCCCACACAGCGGTTATGCCCAGGTCGCACATCCTCTCGCTGACCAGCCCCTTCTCCTGCAACCAATTGCGCTCCTCCATGTCGACGGCACGCCTTGGCAGATCCGGGTACTTGCGCTTAAAGCTGGTGATGCCCAGGTAAAGGGCCACCTGCTCTTGGATCATAAAGGTGTCCCGGTTCTTTGAGGGACAGCAGCCTTTGGGGGGCGGCCAGTCGTACTCTGCGATGCTGGAGGCGCTGTAGTCCGTGCTGCAATTCAGTCTAGAGTAAGTTAATGGATTCGGTTAAGTGGGATGCACTTACTCTTCGGCCACGCAAATTTCCATCTTCTTTTTCTTTGGACGTTTTAACGCAGAACCCAGAATAGCGTCGACGGACTGACCCTGATTCGAGTCGAGCATGCTAACATTGCTTACCATGGACGACTGCGACTCCTCGTTGTTAAGGAAGTCTGGTTGCCTGAGTAGGAGAGAGGAACTTCTTAATTCTGATGCTGTTTAAATTTGCGGAAGGAGAACTTACTTCTGTGGAGTTAGCGGGGGTTCCATTAGGCTGGCCATCGACTGACTACTGTTGCTTAGATCTGCGCTCATACGCGTGTCCTCTTCGAACACTTGCGGCGACTAAAACATGTACAAGATAATACAAAATAAGATACTGAAATTCCATTGTCGATTCATTACGCTAGGGTAGGTAGCCCATAAAATATAGCGCTAGGGACATAGATAAAGAAAAAACTTGGCATGATCTTGTAAAGCCACAGAGCAACATCGTAAACAATCCTTATAAGGATACCCCCCTTCTTTATGTTCTAAAGAGTTTTCAAAGCCGAAACGCATATGCACATGTGTATTATGTTTGTCCTGGTCATGTCTCAGTAAATGATGACCTACAAGCTTCCCTCTATATACAAATATTTTAAGCTCTAGGTATTGAAAAGTTATGTCCTTACACATAATTAATTATCTACCATACATAAGCAAGGACCTTTTGCACATGTTTAGACGTGCATCAAGAAAACCACCGAGCGGAGTTGCCAGCTCCCAACGAAATGCATATAAAAAGCTTCGCTGAGAGAGCGAGAGGAAGAGAGCCAATAGAGAGCGACTGCACCAGCAGCAGCAGGTGTGGTGAAGGTGGACTACCGCCAGCGAACACGCACACTTATACACATGTGCGTTCGTGTGCGATTGGCGAGAGCCAAACAAAAACTTCAGCTGATTAAAATCGCAGGTGAAGCCAACAACAATCACAGCGACTGCGCTGCTGAGTTCGCAGCTGCTTCTTTTTCTGCTCCCCCTTTTCCCTGCCCTGACCCATCCGGTAATGCAGCAGCGGCTCGCCTCGTTGTTGCTTTTGCACTTACACTATGCTGTTGGCAATGAATTCACGAGATGGCGCGCGCCTTTGTTTTTAATTACGACACGTTAGCCCTCGGTGTGTGTATGGGTATGTGGGCAAATTTACGTAACAAAACATAAACAAGAATGCAATGTAAACGTTAATAAAAGCCCCAACTGTACTGGCCATCTTCAACAAGATGCCCCACATTTGTGACATCGAGAGGAACTGGTGACTATCTCGTCTCATCCCACTGCCTCTCGTTCCCTTTACTCGCCACCTGCCAACAACGGGTTATCATGAATTGTGGTTATAGGACTCGTCATTTAGGGTTTACAAAACTACCCTTGTTCAAATCCTTCGAACATAACTTTTTTAATGCACGGATCAGCAAGGATCTTTTTGATCTTTTTGACCTTAGCTGAAAGCTGATATATAAAAGGCGAAAACTCGCCGGTCTTTTTAATAGTCTCGCTAGCGTTCGGCGGTTCGCTTTTAATCTAATTTATGTCGATCACCATATTCCGGAACAGGTCGTACCAGTCAATTCGGGTCAGAATGACCTCCCAAGTATTTGACCTTTTCGAGCGATCTAACCTACATTTCATAAAACATATTTTTGAAGAATGACGAAAAGCCTTAAGAAAAATATATGTCGTTATTAAATTAAAGTTTAAAGTATTTGGGTATATATAAAACCCAAATTAGGATATAAATCAATTTTAGTAAACATAACACAATAAATGAAATTTGAACTATCCATGTGCACACCTTTTTTTTTTTGATAAGTGCGTTCGTACGTCTATTAAATTTAATCTCTCCTCAACTTAAAAAGGTTCTTTGAAATATAAGTTCAAATAAAATTACAATAAAGCATTTTAACAGGCTTTAGATAAATTTGTTGATTGTGATTAATTAAAATAAAAACTTTGTAATCCCCAGTATGCCTTCAATACAGCGATCCGTAAAATGAAAGCCTTACTTACCGGACTGAACAAGCCTTTAAGTCTCTCGGGATCGGGCGTGTGCTTCAGGCCGCCCACGCAGCGCGGTCGACTCATGGCGATGGCCTTTGCCACGGCGCTAGCACCACGGCTCATTCGTGGCGCCCGAGGCTGCGTGGTCGGTGTCGTGGAGGCGATGCCTCCGCTGGCACCTCGATCTGCAGAAGAAGAGCCTCTGTTGCTGTTGCGTCCAGCGCCACCTCTGGATCCCCGGCCACGCCCTCGTCCCCGCGTCGGAGTCGCCATCGAAAGGATCGGCAACGTCGTGACGGATTCGTCTGGAAGCAGTTTTTCGTGTTTATTTAAATTAATAAGGATTCTAACAATCTGTAATTACCTCCGGAGTTGTCCAGCGCGCTATTATAGTTATCCTCATCGAGCGAATCTGGTTGGCTGCCACCGGCACTGCCACCGCTGATGCTGGAGGGGCGCGGTGAACGGAGCTGTTGGGTGGCCATGATCGAGGAGAAATCATTCGGCTGAAAGATGACATCGGGCAGCGGGTCGGACGAAGACAGGATCGTCGTGGGCGGTAGCATCGAGCTGCTGCCACTACCACTGATCACCTGCTGGTTGGCGGCAGCGCCGGAAGAGGTCGACGAGCTGGACGAGCACATGGTTAGGTCGATCTGCGCGGACAGGGCGAAGGTCATGCTGCTGCTACTGTTATTGTTATTGGACTCGGTCTCATGGCTTCCGAACTGAGCCATTGTTGGCGGCGGCAGCTGGCTATGGTGAGCACTGGCCTTGCTCTGGCGCTTCCGTGTGGACTTGGGAGTGGGCTGCAGGTTGGGATTGTGGGTCGTGGTACGCCGCGTAGCCCGTAGCTGGCGGTGTTCACGACTCTTGGGCGTTTCCAGTGTGCCTGCTAGCTCGTCGTCTACCCTTGCATTTTGCTCGCCCACGGAAGGGCCTTTTGGCGTCATGTCCGCCTGCTCCTGGCTAACCATGTCGATAGCCAGTCGCTTGCGTAGCAGTTGTACGCGTCGCGATTTGACAGCGCTATTGGTCTCCTCCTGTGGAGTACCGGGCTTGGGGGTAACGGCGGCCAAGGCCCCGGATAAGGTGGACTCGCTTGTGCTCTGGTTCTGGATCCGTTTGGGCCGCCCCCGTTTCTTGCCCGTGCCCGCCGGCGTGGCTACAGGCGGGGGTTGAGAGGGCGGCTGTTCCAGCGGATCCTGAGCCTTTGGATCCTCCACCTCGGCGCCAGAAGACAAGGCCCCATTTTGATCCGGCGTGGAAATTGCCTGCTGCTGTTGTGTGGGTGGAAACAAAGCATCTTCCAGATCCGTATTGAGGATTCGCTCGTGTTTCTGCTTGCGCGAGCGATGCGACGGCGGCAGCGCCTGCACCGATTCACCGGGACTGGCGTTGCACTTTCTGGCTGGATCATGGCAATTCTGCGTCTGCTGGTCATTCTCGTCGTTATCCAGACGCCTTTGTTTATTGGGAGGGATCTGTGAGCGGCAAAGCAATACAAAGTTAAATTTAAATTACGAAAAATTCAAGCTACAACACTTACGCCACTATTGGGAGATTCGTTGACCTCGCTATTAGTGCGCTTCAAGTGGTTCTCGTTGTTGTTGTCCAATTCCTGAAGCTGCTGGTCCTCTTTATGCTGCTCCTCTCCACGAGCCACAGTATGCTTGTGGTTGGTTTGGTGATGGTTGTTGAGCAACGGGGGCTGGTCGTCGTCCATGTAGTCGGCTCTTGGGCTGCCATCAGGCGTGTCTAAAATCTCGATGGACTCGATGATAGGCTGGGCGGAGTTCGCGGAGACCAGCTGGCCAACGGTAGGTTCGATCTCTGGCGCAACAACAGATCCGCCACCGCTACCGCCACCATTGGCCATCAGACGCTCCGTTAGTTGCGGATACTTGCTAGACTTGCTCTTGGGCGTGGCAGTAGAGAAGCTCTTGGCCGGCGCCGTCAGCTGGCTAAGCAAGATATTCGAATTGGGCGAGGATGGAGCGCCAACGCCACCTTCACCCGTTCCAGTCGTGAAACCCGATGCAGCTTGCACCCGCAGGCACCCAAAAAGCATGTTGCTCGGTGAAATCCTCATGCCCACATGGGCAGGCGAAGACCCAGGTGACGGGGACGAGGTCAGGTCCACCATGTCCACCACGTTGTGCTGCGGTTGGGCAGGCTTACCGGCCTTGCTAGCACCGCTGGTAATGCCGTTGCTGGCGGCCAAGGGCGGAAGGTTGTGAAACATCTTGGGGTCATGCTCCTTGGACAGCGAATCGTCGATTACCATGTCGTCCGAGTTGCGGCGACCCTCGTCAGACGCTGCAACAGCTGGATCTGCGTCCGGGTCGGAGAAGCCGCAGAACTCCTGGCTGCTGCTGTTTGACTCGCCACCATTCGTCATCGGAGCGGGCGTAGGATTGGGCGCTGGTTTTGGGGCTGCCAACTTAGAGGCCGCCGATGGCACCTTCTCCTCGAGCACCGCACGTACCTTGTGTTTGGGCGAGCATAAGTTCTTGATGGTCAGCTTGGGCAGAGGCTGCAGCTGTTCCAGCTTCGACGCCGGATCGTCTTCGAGCAACTCAATGGACTTGGTCTTGATCGTGAGCTTGGGGATGCTCTGGGCGTTGTTCAAGTCGTGCGTCATGATGACTGTGTGTAATTGTTCCTGACCTCCACCGCCCGTCTTGATGGTTAACTTTGGTATCTGCTGCTGCTGCTGGTGCGGATGCTCCTCGCTGCTGCTGATGCAGCTGCTTCCGGCCAGCGTTGTCTTTATCATCAGCTTGGGCACCGTCTGCATCTCCGCCAGAGAGCTCGACGATGACGATGAGGAGGAGGACGAGGCAGACGAGGACGAAGCGGAGGCGGGCGAGAGGCTGGACAGGTGGGCGTCGTTCTTGGCGGGCATCGCTGACTGGGCGCCACTCACTGCCGACGAGCACGATCCGGAGTTTGAGCTGGAGCCGGAGGCAGCTGGGTTCTCGGGCAACTTAATGGTCAGCTTGGGCACTACGCTGCCCACGCGCCTCTCATTGGCGGCGCGGATGGTCAGCTTTGGCACTATGTGCGGGGTGTTCCGTAGGTGTTGGCCGAGTGTGCTTACCACCTCGTCCTCTGCACACGACGAGGAGCATGAGGAGGCGTCCGCGTCGAAGGCGTCCTGCGGCTTGGCCAAGGCTCCTTCCCCACCTCCACCGCAAGGCAGCTGGATGCGCAAGGGCTCCACCCGCCTCTCGTCGCCTCCCGACTGAGATTCATTTGGGTTTGAGTTCGGGTTGGCGTGCTTGGAGAGCTTCAGGATGATCTTGTGTCCTTCCCGCTCCTCGCCCTCTACCTCGAGCGGCGTGGCAGCCATTGCTCCACCTGCTGTTCCTGCTGCTGCTTCTCCGGATGCTGCGCTGACCGATGCAGATGCTCCAGTTGTGCTTGGGGCATCGTCGCACGGCGTCGGCGGTGGTTGCGTCGGCGGAGGCGACGCTGTGGTGCTGGTTATATGGCCAGGCTGGTTGTGCTGGTGCTGCAGTGCCTCCTCGCGCTGCTGCTGTGGCTCCTGCTCTTGCTCCCGCTCCCGATCCGCATTCAGCTGTTGATCCCGCTGGGCTGGCGACGACGTGGAGCTAACCCGCTGCTCCTCCTCGCTCGTGCTGCTCGCTGCCACTGGCTTTGGGTTGGAATTGGGCTGGAGGCGACCTGCTGCTCCGGCTGATCCTGCTGTAGACGTGGCGGCTGCTGATTCTACCGATGTTCCCGATTCCGATCCTGATGACGATGTCGCTGCTACCATCTGCTGCTGACGTAAATCATTCATTTCTAAATTCGATTGTCCAGTGGCCGGCAGCCTGCAAGGATAAGCAGAGGTTCTTATTAGGCGGTGTGTAATGAAAATTGTATAGTAGAGGTGTTCCGACAATTGATTATTTCGATGATTAAGCTTTAAGTTCTGACCTTAGATCTTTAACGGAAGCTTAAAAGATAGATTGAATTAAAATGTAATCCTTTACATTTGATTTATATGTTGATTTATAGTATATTTTATATTTTGTATTATATAGGACAGGTACGTGGTACTCTTATTACTTGAGGTTTTATGATTTTTTTTCTGAGAATTTTACACAAAACTTTTTTTGACACCAGAACTTTTACTTCTAAGAAAAATACAATTGTGATCATAATGATCATAATTTGACGGAACACCTCTAGTATTATAAAGACTATATTATATGGCGTGATTCCCAGAAAAGGTGCGAGTTTCAATTGTCTGGGGAGGGCGAAATTGGAACATTAGTTCCAATTGCATATATATTTGTATGTTTGTTTGTTTATAGGGCAGTATAATCCTAGCGAAATTTATCTATGTCTACACATGTTTTTGTGTATAATTTCCGCCCCAAGGGACGGATTTTGTTTAGATTGAGAAGAGACAAAATAAAAGGGGAACGACCTACACACACACTTGCACACTCACACGCAAACACACGCTTTGGAGCCCGATGAAAGAAAATTAAATGAAAGCCGGACAAAGTTAGAGATCTAATTTTAGCACATGTCCAAATTATTACTCCGCAATTGCATCCAAGGGAAGCGCAGATTAAGGCACTCACCCAGATTCCGGAGGAGAATCTCTTCGCCCCGAGAAAAACTATCACTTGAAATTGCCGCGAAAACTCCGAGCGGAATAACAACAACACTTAATAAATAATAAGCGCTGCAAACATGCGCACACAGCTGTCGATTGGGGAGAAAGATGAGGACGAAGCGGAATGGCGAAGAGCGCAAAAGAGAGCGAACCAGCGGAATAGGTAAATGCTGAGAAAGCCGCGCCGCCACGAATTATGGCCTGGTTTCTGGTGTGTGTTGGCAACACTGCCGCGGACGGGCCGAAATCCACCACACTGGCTTGCGAACCCACCACAGCAGTCGCCGCTGCATGGAGAAAATACACACACACACACAAGTGCAGGGGCTATGTATGTATGTATTTAACTGTCCAAATGCAAGCGCATCTGCAGTATTATTATATTCACACGATTTCGGGGCTCCCAAAAGCTCCAAGCGCAACATGAACATCAACAACGACGGCGACGCCGAAACCCTGACCCAACCACCAACAGTAACAACAACAATAACGGGATAAGAAGCAGCGGCAAGCAAACGACAAACTCACCATGCGGCAAAGTCGTCGCTCAGAGTCAGACAAAAGAAGATGGAGTAGAAGAGCGCCTGCCTTTGGTTTGCGTGCACAATTCGCGATTCGAGCTCATATTTCTAATTTCTCTGCTTTGGCTGCGACTGCAACTGCACTTTGACTGCTGTGTCTTTAGGCGTTCTGTGGCGTTGGTCGAGGAATAAAACACATTTTTCGAATCGAAGCACTGGCACGCACACTTTCGCAGCGCCACAGCACACACAAACACAACACACACACAACAGAAACGGACACAGACACAGACCGTTGTCCCACTTTCCGTGTATTGGTTTCGTTTCGTACGTTTCGTACACTTTTCCACGCACTTTTAACGATTCGGTACAGAAGAGGGACAACGCATTTAACGCTCGCAAACCTCAAAAAAATATCCTCCACTTGGGCAATGGCAACGGCAAACGCACGCACGATTCATACGCAGACTGGTTCGGCGCGCGTCGAAGTCGAACGTTCTTATGCATTCATTATTAAACGGTATGCTCTGCTTCGCCTGTCTGCTTATGTTTTTTTCTTTTCGATTCCGAGGTACGGTACTCGTCACGACGAATGAAAATCAGTGTGACCGTCGCCGGACTGCTAACTCAATCCACTGGCTCAGAGGAATCCACTAAAAAATGACGAGAGGGGCCAGAACACATTAGCGATGACACAAGCCGGGTGTGAGACCTAGATGGCAGCTACCGAAAACCATCGATAACTCAATAAACACAGTATTATTTGGTTTGAGTCGAGACTAGATTGGAGTCTATGAATTGGTTCTGTACCACTCTAACGCTAAACAATAGTCAAGCTAGCTAGCTACTGTAGTTAAATTTTAAGTTGAAATATGTTATACAAAATAATAAAACATTAATTGCATATTTTACTCTGAAAGATGGGATTGTTCTGGTGCCCCTGTCTAAAAAAAGTTTCTAGGTTTCACACTGAAATTGTGATATAAAACTTAAAGGGTTGTTTGCAAGTGTGACCAACTAGTAATAAACAGCAAGAACCGGACCCACTGAGACACTCAATTAATAATTTATTCCAAGTGATATTTTTGGTAAGCCTTTTTATTTAAAGTATAATTGCTCATAGGCTTAATGTAGTCAACGCCACGCAGGGCATTAATCTTTGTCACGACTGAGGCGTAACTAAAGCTTTTCAGCAGCAATGCGGTATTTTTTGAAGACATTTGAAATGGGTTTTTAGCTCTGGCCACACTGTTTGACACACAACATTGGCATCTTAAAAAGTTATTTTTCCCACTTGTTTTTCTATTTATACTGAACAAACTCAAATTGGGGTCGACAAAAACCATAATCACAGCTAATTTTCAAGCTGTAACTTCTGCAGGCCTTGGTTGCGTGCGCAGGCTAACCGCCTGAAATACCGAAACAACGAAGGTCGAAAAGTCCGGCGAAAGTTAAGAACCACATCTTTGCAAGCCTCCAGAAGTCGAAGCCTCGCGATGAGTGCGCAGCCGAGTCCGCTGATGAATCCCCAGCAGCAGCAGCAGCAGAGCGAGCAGGAGAAGGTAACCCAGACCAGATCCGGTATTTATTAGCCATTGCTAATTGCTGCTTTTCCCACATCTACGCCAGGTGTACCAGTGGATCAACGAGCTGGCCCATCCGGACACGAGGGAGACCGCCCTGCTGGAGCTGAGCAAGAAACGGGAGACCGACCTGGCCCCAATGCTGTGGAACAGCTTCGGGACCGCCTGCGCCCTGCTGCAGGAGATAGTCAACATATATCCCTCGATTACTCCGCCCACCCTGACAGCACACCAGTCGAACCGCGTCTGCAACGCCCTGGCCCTGCTGCAGTGCGTCGCCTCGCACCCGGAGACGCGCACGGCCTTCCTGCAGGCGCAGATACCACTGTACTTGTACCCCTTCCTGTCGACCACGTCCAAGACCAGGCCATTCGAGTATCTGCGGCTGACCAGTCTCGGCGTCATTGGAGCGTTGGTCAAGGTGGGTGTTCCCCAATAGACTGCGCGGAATACGTGCTAATGCCATTTGTTTCCACTCCTTCCGCCAGACCGACGAACAGGAGGTGATCACCTTTCTGCTGACCACTGAGATCGTGCCCCTCTGCCTCAGCATCATGGACAGCGGCTCGGAGCTGAGCAAGACAGTGGCGACTTTCATCATCCAGAAGATACTGCTCGACGAGTCCGGCCTATCGTACATTTGCCAGACCTACGAACGCTTCTCGCACGTGGCCATCACCTTGGTACCTATCACTTTTTTGACATCCGAAAGACGTTCTAAGACTTCTCCGATTTTAGGGTAAAATGGTCATTCAGTTGTCGAAGGATCCTTGCGCCCGTCTGCTCAAGCATGTGGTGCGTTGCTATCTACGTCTCTCCGACAACACTCGGTACATATTTTGATAATCGCTTGACTTTGACTTTGAGTATACCTAACCACTTTTCTCCCAGTGCTCGCAAAGCCCTGGGCCAGTGTCTTCCCGACCAACTGCGAGACGGCACCTTCGCACTATGCCTGCAGGACGACAAGTCCACCAAGCAGTGGCTGCAGATGCTACTCAAAAACCTGGAGCTGGGGGTCACCCCGCAACAGATCGGAATGTCGCCGCTGGGTTCCTAAAAGGTCGATGCACCCCCTTCCGCGCTCTTTCAAGTATCTTAGTATCTTAGGCATCTGCGAGGCCCCGGCATACATGCGTTTCGCAAGCCCCATCGATGAGTGAGCCCCGTCTTCTAGTTAACTGCTCGACCGAATATAAATAATAAGCTTGCACGAGTTTGCCTGTGTAGCCTAAGCAGAGCTGTAATATAACTATATATACCGTAAAGTAATGTTAAAAGTAAGTTCATCACTGATAGCAAATAAAGAACCTCAAGCAGATAACGCACGTTTTCCGATTACCATGTATTTTAGGTTCCATCAAAAGTTTTCAGCGAAGGGATTGACCGACCGATTTATATATTTTTGGGCATGTTTCCAAGGCGAATCTATCCACTTTTTTTTTTTTAGTTTTTAATGGAAGGAGGTTGCATTGATGATGGACGGAATAAGCGGAATTAAATTCCCTCAAGAATTCAGATTTGTGTACATGAATATTTTTTAATATGTAAACAATATCGTTGAAAACAGAAAGCAGAGGCTGCACCTCCTTGCTCCCTCGCACATATTGCCATTGCCGTCCTTTTCTAGGCCGTGCCGAAATGCACCGTCTACACCTCACCCCACCGAAAGCCCAATAAAAAAACAACCGAGTGCAGTAACGGCAAAACACACATTCAAATGCATATAATATGGACACTCATATACAACTTGCGATAATTTCAATTACAACAAGGTACAATATACACACATGGAATAAACATTAACAGCCGCAGCCCAAAATTGACCCCTTGAACTGGTACCTTCTTCACAGGCTCTGAAATTGTACTGTTTTAGACACATGTTTTGCAGGTTAAAGTCCTGCACATAGGTCCACTTAGCATACTTAGCTTATTCGGTGCAATAAAAGAAGGGAGAGCGTTAAACAAAAAACAGACCACATGGTGGAACAATGATGATGGGATTCAAGACCTACACGAGTGGTAGTCGACATCGTAGAACCGTATATTTAAAATGATGATTTAGATTTGTTATGCGCTCTTACAAATCTTGATTTTCCAAGTTATATCCAATCGATCTTGTTATATCCTCGTGCCCTAAAGACTTCGCGTTCCTAATTCGTTTAGGAATTAAATTACGTCTTTGGGCGATTAAAACTACAAAATATATGGGCGCAGTTCACGTAGGTTCTTCTTGTTCTGAAGAATACCCGACAAATTTTTGTTGTCAAAAGTGAGAGATGAGATAATCTATGCGGTTCGTACGGTTCTACACTACCTACTCGTCTAGGCCTTAAATGCGAATACATGCCTCCTTAATTCGGAGACTTGGCCGGTCCGGCGACAGCCGAGGCCCGCCGGGCCACCTCCGGAGCCTCGTTTTTGGGGTCCGGATCCCCATCCGCATCCCGATCACTCGGGCCCTGTGGGGTCTGCAGCTGCGGGAGGGCCAGCATCTGGTCCATCAGGTCGAAGCCGCTCTTCCAGATCAGCAGCTGGGCGCGCAGCTTCAACTTGCTGCGGTTGCGCAGCAGGTGCTTTTCCATTGCGAATCCCTTGCGGGCGCAGGCAAAGTCGCAGGCCCGTTGGCGGAGCACTGGGCAGATGTCGTTGTTGCCGTCGCCCACGTAGAAGACGTGGTCGTAGCGGATGCTGCGCCGCAGGTCCTGCTCGATGACGAAGTGCTCGAGGACGCGGCCCTTGCACAGATTGCTGGCGCTCAGCTTGCAGTCCGACTGCTGGTGATGGGCGCGGACGAGCAGCCGTCCGGAGGCGTCAAACTCCGCCGGATTGGTGAAAACGGCCACGAAGCAATCGGCCAGGCTGTGCGCCCGCAGCCACTCCTCAATAAAGACGCTGTTTGAGTCGCTGATGATGATCAGGTCGTAGTGCAGTCGCTTGGCCAGGTGCTTGATGAGCCGCACGAACCCTGGCACCTCGGGGATGCCGCGAATGGTGTCTCGGATGCGCGCCTCCGGCACCTGTTGCTCGTGCAGCAGGCGAAACACCTCGGCCATGTACTCCGTCCAGCAGTCGTTCTCCACGAGCTCGTTGGCACGGGCGCTGGTCACCTCGGACGGCAGAAGGTCGCGCACCACGGTGTCCGTGTTCTGGGAAACGATCGTGTGGTCGAAGTCGAAGGCCGCCAGGCGACGGCGCTGCTGCTTCTTCAGTTTGCAGCTGGCCACGGCCTCGGCCACCGCGGCGGAGGACTGCTTCGAGGACATTGGTGTGGGCGGAGCTCCGAGTTCAGTTCCAGTTCGAGGACATCGCGATGCTCCGGGCCTGCGTGTGACCGCAGCTCGCCCGTTCAGGTATGCCGGAATGGAACAGCGAAATAATACCAAAATAAACCATTTGACATTCCAAAAATACCGTTACATACTAAAACGGGGAAAGAAGGCATTCAAAGCCGAAGCGGGCAAACAACTTGCACCATGACTTTCAATTAGAGAGCTCGAAAATCGAATAGATAAATTATCAGTATTCGGTGATTTTTCGCAGCTTTCTGAATAAGAAAACAATAGAAATGTATAAATGTGCAAATTGTAAAATAGCTTATATTTTGAGAACATTTGCAATACAATAACAATCATTGAATTTTGACCGATTTTTATTAATCTGAGGAACCACAAAAAGCTAAATAATCTCCGGAATGTATCCAAACCGTTATATATTGCCAAAATGGAATCCTTGCCCTCTCCACACCAAGCTCTAAAAAAGTACATTTCTGGCTTCAAAATAGCTAAGTTGGCAGCCCTGCTGTTGACAGCTCGGGTGCAATGCAACTCTGGATTTTGACACTTTGACGTGGACACGAACAACAACGAATAGCAGGGTCGACGCGGCAGCAAACGATACTAGCTCATTTAAGTAGAAATTTTCGATTAAAGCAGAGGTGCGTGTGCTTCTCTTTTAGCTCTAACTGCTCCAGTGCAATTTTTCAATTAAAATATCAAGTGAATAAACAAAGGCCTTAATTCCGAACACCAGCACTGGTTTTCCCTGTGCTATTTGCGGTTTTTCGGCTTGGCACTTTTTTTATTTACATAGTTTTTCACATAATATAATTTGGGGATGTTCAAGACTTTAGTTTAGTTAGCATTCTTATATTTATATACGTATGCTAGACAGACGAAGTGAAAACAGTGTCGAGTAACCAGCATTTTGGTGAAAGGCGCCACCGGATTTCACCTGTGACGGCGCCGACCGTTTGCCACGTCACAGCTGACGTGCTGCGAAAGTGCCCGATTACCGATCACTAATCACTGATCACCACTTTCCCCTTTCCCGTTGCAGAACCCACCACACTTCACAAGACATGGACAAGGTTGTTAAATTCGCCGAGCCTGGACGCGCCTTCGCCAAGGACTCGATCCGTTTGGTCAAGCGATGCACCAAGCCCGACCGCAAGGAGTTCCAGAAGATCGCAATCGCCACCGCTATTGGTTTCTGCATCATGGGCTTCATTGGCTTCTTTGTCAAGCTGATACACATCCCCATCAACAACATCATCGTGGGCTCCTAATTGCGGTCGAGATTACAAATTCAAATCATCCATTCTAGCATATGTCAGATAAATTTTTTTTCGTTTAGTTAACATGCATTATATAGGTAGAGAAAAACTATGTGCATTCAGCGAATGTCTTTCTTACAGAATTTTCATACATGTGAAAACGTATTGTAAATTTTCAAAATTCCATTCATAACTCTATGTTGAGGTGCATGAACAAGTTAGTTAATAAGAACCAGTTGTAAAAACATTCATCCCATTTGTTGGTGGGCTTGTGAACCCGTTAATAAATGTTAAATCGATTTTCCAAGTAAAAATCTCATTCTTTTAACTGGGTCTGGCTATGGAGTGTGTAATGTATCTTAAAATTGTTAGTGGCATTTAAGAGGGGTGTTGACAATAAAAACTTAAAATTTAAAGGTCTCGGAATGCTGTAAGACATTGGCCATTGTCCCATTATCATTAAACATTTTTTTTTTTGGATTTTACAAATGAGCGTCAGAAGTTAGTTAATACCTGTGTTTTATTGGATTCATTTTTTTAGTTGGATTAATATTTTGTAAAATGTGTAAGTCCTTATTTAAAACAGGCTTAAGTTTGCTATAACGTGTATTTATTTTTAATATACATTTGCATGCAATCAAATAGATTCAATGGCATTTAGAATCCAGGCTCGCAAGTAGGACACACTCACGTAGACTGTAGAATCAGTGCAAAATTTGTTTCCTCTTGAGACGACACCCACAAGTGTTCGGTTAACAACCAATGGCCCGCCAGAGTCACCCCTACACGCCGTTTGTTCAAAAGTTCCTGCGCAAATATTATTCTCTGTCATAGGATGAGACTGAGCACAAGTACTCCAACTTTGTACATAGTTGTAAACGCCTTGAAGATTTTTAGGATTCAAAATCTTCAAAGTGTTATCATTATTAAGAGATACTGATGTTGATCCCCAACCGGAAGCCATTGCAATTGTTCTAGGAGCAGGATTCTTCTTAGCCAAAGGGATACTCTGAACTTTGTTGGTGAACTTAAGTGGCTCACTTAATCGCATAACGGCAATGTCGTTTTTAAAAAAACTATAATCCTCGTGGGATCTTATAGCGGCCACTTTGACAAGAGTTCCTTCTGAGTCTTTCAATGACGATCCCACACGAATTAAAAAGTCTTCTGCCTCAAATCGCCATCCATTTTCTGCAAAACGGCAGTGGGCTGCAGTGATGATAATATCCTTGCTGTAAATGGAGCCACCACAACAATGATGCCCATTAAGTTGCAAGGACACCTGCCAAGGAGCCTGTTCGATTGCAATCGCGTTTCCGCCTATAATCCGCTCTTCGGGTCGAGGAACTCTTCCTGCTGACAGGAAACTGAATGCCAATAGCAGCAGAAAACACTTGATGAATGTAAACATCTCGACTAGCTTGGACAGGAATAAGAATCACAATGTCTTTACTACCGACGGATAAAGTATTTTATAGTCCAAGACCTGTAACGTTCTTTTTAAGAATTTCTAAATTTAGCAATGTTTTTTATAAGTTTTTAAGTGGGGAATTCCAATCATTTTTTTCATTTTCTGTAAGTTTGCTAACTGCCTTTAAAGATAAGAAACTAATTAAAACTTAATATAGAATAGGAATAATTGTTATGTTAGGCTATATTTGGCTACAGAAGTGAAAATATTAAAAGTTCTAGCTTTTTGACTGATACCATGATTTCAACTTTGTGTAATGCTTTTTTTAGGAAAGCAATTTAATTTAGTTGTATTAATAGAAGTTCGGTAAATAATGTATTGGAAAAATGTAACCAAAAACTCTTCATACTACATTTAAACAAAAAACTCTGGAATATCTAAGCACTTCATAAAAATTTGTTTCTGTATATATTTTCTATACTTTATACTTGCAGTTAACTTTAAGCCTATATAATACAATATAATCAAGATTAAATTAGTATGCGTTAGTGGTGAAGTGCATGCTTCATCTCGCCCCTTTTAGGGTCCTCTCCCAATCTATGATCCTGTCGGCCGATTGTCGCACAGGTTGCTCCAGTCGGGGACGTGCTCGCTCTTCAGATACGTCTCCTTAACCAGCGATCGTGTCTGGATGAGATCCGTCGCCCCGCACAAGGCGCCACCCAGCCATGCGGTGAAGTTCTGCTTGCCGATGGCATTGAAGAACTTGAACTGCAACTCGCCGTGGAACCGCTCGGCGTAGAACGGATCCTCCGCGAGCAGATGGTGCAGTTCCTGACGAAGTCGGGCTAGCAGGCCCTGAACCATGGAGCCGCCGCCCACCAGAAATACACTCTCGACCAGGGCACGCCTCACGTCCAGCGTGCAGTCGAGAATAGAGCGCAGGATGAGGTGCGGCAGGCTGTCCCGTTCGTTGCTTGGCTCGAACATGATCTCGTACACGGCCTCCCGCAGGCTGCCGGGCACCTGGATGACAGCATCGTTGTCGCTGACGATGTAGTCCACACCTGGAGCCGGAGTCGGCTGGTCCTCGCCACCCTTGGCTCGTGCCTGGGCCCTTTCCATAGTGGTCACGAAGCATGTTCGCACCTTGATGTCCTCTAGCACGCTCTCAGTCAGCAGGCTCTCCTTGACACCCGTCTCTACCAGTTGGCGCTTGATCTCCGCGTGGACGGCCTTGCCTCCGTAGCTCTGGTCCTTGAAGGCGCCCATTATCTGCACCCCACTGAAGACGGGCATGACGCTGGTCTCGCTGTAGCCGATGTCTATCACCAGGGCGGTGGGCACAGCTAAAGTGGAAAGCGCGATGAGGTGCACTGGCACGAACATAACGGAGGAGACGTCGAAGTGGACAAAGAGGACGCGGGCCAAGGTTTCCCTTAGCACAGTGGGCCCGAACACGTTCTCCACCAGCACGAACTTCCGCTCCTTGGGACTAACCAGCAGATGTCTGAAAGCAGACAAAGATGTAGATTTAGTCACCAACAAACTTCATTAAGGCCACCACCTACTTGAAGAAAATCGTCTGAAGGAAGTCCACCAGCTGATCGTAGAGCTCCTCCGGCGTGCCGTAGTCAAACAGACGCTTTCTGATCCCCGTCGTGGTCATCACCACCTCCGTGGGCATTATCTTCCGCGGATACGCCTCCGCTGCGAATCCCAGCCTGAAAATGGGGCAATGATGACTTCACCTTCTCTTGCGCCGCATCATTGCTTACTTTGTGTAGGCGGTGCCAATGTCCAGGACGATGGGCGGCTTCTCCTGCATCACGCTCTCGTATATGGGCATGTTGGCTATTTGCACTTCGACGGACTAGACTAGTTATTTATTTATTATTAAATTGGACCAACAAATTATTGGAGGCTAGGCCGCAGGTAAGCAACTATCGATGACGGAGCGGCAGAAAACAATCGGTTTCCGCGATTTGAGGTAACAGCCTATTTCCACTAACGCTATTGGGGTCAGTTTTCACATCTTTAATGTAAGCTTAAAGTACTTTGTAAGTACAGCTGGCTTGGGCGAAACATAAGGTAAGGATCAAATTTCCACTTTAATAACTTTAAGTTTTAAATCTGTGGGTTTGATTTTATTATGTTTGACAAGAAAGATATATTTTCAATGGCAACTACATATAAACGGATATCACAAACAGCATAAGCTTCTGAACAAGATAAAATAAAAGTATCCAAATAAAGTCGAATTATATTTGAGATCGTAATGCAGATGTGTGGGTTCGCAAGTGGACCCTACGATTTTGTTTATTTCAACAATCTTTAGGCAGTGGGAACAGAATAACGGTTTTTCTTGTGTGTTGTTTGGCACGATGGCCCCAATACTTTGTTTTTCTGTGTATTTAAAGGTGTCGGCTTTTAAACCGTTATACACAAAAACAGGTTTCTCAGATATATTCAAACTAAAAAGATTGTCCTCCCTTGAATTTTAATGAGTTGGAAAGTCCTCGGGGATCGGAAATGCCCGAGCAATCCTTCTTCTGTGTGTTGGCAATTTCATCGTTGTGAGGGCAAACCTCACCATCATTAAAATTCGATTCATAATCCTCACAAACAACTCGATGTCATGTTGAATTTGTAAATTTATTTCAAATTTATTAGCTTATTTCGATTTTGTGTTTTTGCGAATTATTCCGCTTCGATTTCATTTAGTTATAAATAGTAGTATATAATTTCAGTTTGAATATTACATACTCACGCAACTATAATTCTTAGAATCCCGATGTGTGTTTGTGGGGGGTTTTTAGGGTAATGCATATGCGATGCGGGATGTGTGTTCATATACAGATTGATGTATTATATAATAATAACTCTTTGCCTATCAACTAAGCCTAAGCGTAATTTCAGAAATGTTTCTCCAAAGGATAAATGTGTACATATATATAAATTACAGTATGCCTGCGCATAGGTAACTATACAAAACCGGGAAAAGCACAATTGATTATTAATTATTTAACTATGTATAAAAAGGGCTTCTGGCGATGCTGCGGGGCCAAGGGATTGGGGCGATTTAGGGGGAGTATTGACAATTATCGTTTCTACTTTTTTTGTGCAAACAAGTTTAACAAATTCCGAATAATAAATAACAAAGCAGTAACAAGTCGCGAGTCACCACTTTCCTGCAGAGGAAACGGTTTGGATCGAAACGAAGCGATGGCCGCGGAAGACTAATAAAAAAGTGTTACGTGCGGGTGTAAATTTAGTTTGTAAAATAAATAAATTAATAACTTTAAGATCTGATTGGAACTGGGTCGGGGTACTGGGTACTGGGTACTGGGTACTGGGTGTGGGACTGGGTCATGGGCATGGGCACGGGCGAGGTCGTGGACGTGAGATGCGGTTCCTGCTACAGCGCGGGCTCATCGTCTAAGCTAGTTTACAATTACTTTAAGTTCAGTCGTCGCTAGTTTGGCAGCTGAGGTGGCCGTGGTCTCGACGTGATCCTCCTGATCCTGGTCCTCGACCAAGACCGAGGCCTGGTCGCTGGTGGCGCCGCCTCGGCTGCGACGCCTCCTTCTGCTCCTCTGTTTCTGTGTGTGTTTCTGCTTTTGGTCCTGCTTCTGTTGCGGTCCCTGTCACTTCTCCGGTCCAAAGAGCCGGGCCAGACTGGCGTTCTGATTGCTGTCCATAATGTCGGCGGTTGTGCCCATGGCTCCCTTGGCCTTGTGCGACTGCATGGGCGGCAAGTTGGCGATCTGCACCTCATGCCGGAACAACTGGTTCACGCTACGTCCGACCAGCTGGGCGGTGAGCTTCTTAAATATGTCCTTCTTAGCGCGGTCCACCTTGTTGCCCTTGACGGGCGCCACGGCGATCTTCTCGTCGAACTTCTGGATGTCGGCCGCGTTCACGCTGGGTATGTGCTGCAGCACTTCGCTAAGGATGGGAAACTGCGGCCGCAGCAGCTCGTAGAACTGTACGCCCAGCGTTACAAGGCCAGATTGGTTCGCCTCGTGCTGACCGTGCACCTGCATGCCCTGAAGGACGGCAGTGAAGGCCGTGACGGCCTTATTCTCGTCCATTAGCTTCTCGGCGGCCAGGAAGCGCATCACGGGCGCCGCGATGTTCACTGCCTTCATGCTGCACATGCCGTCGTTCCAGGCGATGGCCTTCAGCAGGGTCATGAGCACGTAGTTGCCGATGATTCCGTTGCGCAGCAGCTTGCCGCCCAAGTCGCTGATGATGTCAGAGAGCAATGCCGACTGGCTTGCCCGCGACTGCGGCGCGCTGTCCATCGAGTGCTCCTCGTTCTCCATCGCCACCGAGTTGCTGTTGGCGTTGGCGCCAGCCGCCACATGATCGGCCCCAATCTGGCCGCCAACCAGCGCGATCTTCAGTACGTCCAGGTACTCGCGCGTCAGCGTTCGATTGAGCTGATCCTCCAAAACCTCCTGCGTGTCGTTGACCTCGCCGTTGAGCTGACCGCTTTCGTAGAGCGAGGCGATGTAATGCCAGCGGCGCGTTAGTCGTTCGCACATCAATGGCGCCAGGTGCGCGAAGAGGGGCACAAGGACGCTGTCGTAGAAGCTGGGCGGGCACGAGTAGACAAAGGGCTTGAAGAAGACGCGTATGATCGGGCGCAGTCGGTAGTCGGGCACCAAATCCATTCGGCTGAACACATTCGTCACGATGGCGTCGGACAGGCCCAGGAGTTGGTATAAGTCGCGTCCCAGCGATGGGCCTGCGGAGCCCATCAGATGGTAACAGCCCTCAGTTACCATCATCATGAAAGTCTGCATCTTCTCGAAGGCAGTCGGCTCGCTGCGGATGGTGGTGTCCAGCGGGTCGGTGGGCAGGGCGCAAATGCCCATCAGCAGCTTCTTCTCGTGCTCCAACATGCCGTGGATTCCGCGGTATCCCTCGGACAGAGCGAGTAGCGCCTCGGGGGCAAACAGCTCGTTCAGCACACGCATCAGGCTCAGCACATGCGAGAGCAGTGGCACCACGTGCTTGGTGGCCGGATTTCGACAGATGGGGTTGCCCAGCTCCGTGCAGCCGATGACAAAGCCTCCGCGCTGAGCTCGGTCCGGGTCGTCTGGCCAGGTGCACCGTTTGACCACGCCGAGCACCACATGCAGGGCGTCTAGAAGGCGCGAGCGGTTTTGGAGCGTGGGAGCTCCCTCCACGGCAAAGATGGGAGGCTTGTCCAGACCCACGAAGCTCATGAAGTCCAGCGGCGACTTGAGCGCATCCCCGAAGGCCAGCCACTCGGTCCGTTTGTCCTGCACGATGTGCTCGATGAAGAGAGTCTGGCGCTCAAAATCGCAGAAGTGGTTCGAGATGAGAATCAGGGCCTCCTGCAACGTGGTGCGCATGAGACGGCACAGCTGGTGCTGGCCAGGCTCCTTGAGCAATAGCTCCACGTGCCCGTTGATTTGCTCGAAGACGGGCAGCAGCAGCAGCGGGTATTTGTGAGCCAGCTTCACCAGCAGCGAGGCGGCGTGACGTCGAAGGTTTTTCGCCGACTTGGCCTGCACCTTTTCCAGCTCATTGGGTGGTTTCAGCACTAGCGCTCGAAAGATCTTGTCCAGCACCCGTGGCAGCAGACTGACGCCGCTCATGGCCACGCAGTTGTTGGCCGTTATTTGGCACGCGGACATGCTGAGGAAGACGAACAGCGCCGAAATGCAGGAGAGGAGGATTGAGTAGATCAGCGGGTTGATTGTCTCCAGTTTGAGGCACTCTTCCAGCAGACGCAGCCCTGCCGGCACCGAGGGACGCTCCGCAACGAGCAGGATGCGGCTTAGGACGCCATCCAATACACTCACAAGTGCATCCCATTCCAGGTATACGGGATCCAGCACGCTGCACGACACGTTGCCGCTCTTGGACTCCGCGTCCGCTTCGGCCACCGCGTTACGCAGGCGTTGCTGCAGCCACTGTTCGCAGTAGCCGTAGGTGACCAGTGGCTGCACCAGCGTGGCCAGGCGGAAGATCTCAAGGAAGTCGGTCCGGCAGCGGAAGAAGTAGAGCGCGAACTCCTCTTCGCTGTCGTACTCTAGTCGAATGTAGGCCTCCGTGGAGAGGCTGGCAGGCGAGCTAGTAGAGGCAGGATATGGCAGCTTCACGATCCTGGGCGCAATCGTGTGGATCAGCTTGGGAATGTAGTTGACCGTGGCAAAGTCCTTGGAGCAGGGCTCGTGCTTGAGCAGCAGCTGCCATATGAGCGCCGCCCCATGGGAGACGGTAAGCGATTGGTGCTGGACGAGAAGCAGGAGGCATTCGAGCAGAACTTCAAGGTGCACCGGTCGCTGCGTGGCGTCGTCCTTGCCCCAGAGCGCCACCAGCTGCTGGGCCATGCCGTTGAGCACCTGCAGCAATTTCTTGAGGAAGTTGTGGTGCTGCTCAATGGCCAGCGCGGAGCCGGAGTCGGGCGGGATCTGGCTGGCCTGGTAGATGTAGCGCAGCGGCTCCTCGTTGAAAAGCTGCAGCAGCGGCTTGCGCTCCTTGGCCTGGCCCTTGCGGTTCGTGATCTGGGCCAGGCACTCGGCCGCGTTGCACTGGAATGCTTTGTCGTTTAGCAAAATGCAGAGGAAGTGCATCAGCTTGCCGTTGCTGGACATAATGTGCTGGATGCTGACCCACTCGACGAAGCCGCTTAGCGTGAGCAGAACCATTTCGACGACCCGGCTGTGCGCGTTGGCCTTGGTAAAGTTGCACTGTCGCGTCGTTTCGCGGAATGCGGTTACGTGCTGCTCCACCAGGCGCAGGAAGAACTCGAAGATGTCGTTCATGTTGTTGTTCAGAGCCTGGTACATGTCCTTGCGCCGTTGGTTCGACTCGATTGTCTGCAGCAGCGCCACGTCCTCTACCAGACGCAGGAAGACGAGCAGCACCAGCTCCGTCTGCGCCTCGCCCTTGGTGCAGGCCTGGCTAAGCTCCGGCAGCAGGTCGGACCACTGCTGCGGCCACTCGCGCTTGATCATCTCGACGATGATGCGCGAGAGCGCGTCCTTTGTGGGCAGCAGCGAGCGGTCCTCCGCCGGGCCCACGCCCACGTTCAGCATCTTGATGGCATTGTCCTTGATGTACACCTTCTCCTCGTGCGTGATGCAGTTCCAGCGGAACTTGATTGTGTACTCGATTAGCTGCAGCCCAAAGTGTCGCACCTGCTGATTGGACTGCGGCGAGCTGGCTAGGAACAGGCCCACCTGCGCGCACAGCGGCGACTCCTCCTTGAACCGCTCGCAGGCCATGTACGCCTCCAGGCGGGCCTGTTGTTGGGTCAGCGGGTGCATGATCAGGTCGACGGCCGTGGCCAGTTCGGCGGCCAGAGCCTCGGTGCCTCCGTGCTGTGCCATCGCCATCGCTAGCTGTCCCTGCTGTCTACCTGTCTCCCTGCAAGAGGATTTTGGTGAGTTTTCTATAATGGGGTGCGGTTTAGGTTCGTTCTGGTGGCGACATGTGCTCCCGGCCCCGGCTGCCCCCCGAAAAAATGCCTTCACTACTTTCCACTTACCTCTGCTTGCCCCTGCCCGCCGATCGAAACCCGAATCTCGCCTAGCCTCTCGATCTCCTCGATCCCCTTGTGCCTTCTCTTTGGCCAATGCGCTTCGGTTGGAGCCAGCCAGACAACGTTTCCGAGATTAGAAGAGCTGCCTGTGTGCGTGTGCGGAATGGGGAATGCGTGAGTTGTGGGCTGGCTGGAGGGTTCTATTTCAGATCGCGTGGAAACTCGGATGATCGGCCTGAGTAGCGCCTATTGCCTGAAACACAGCCTCGATTTGGGTGTCTCACATCTGAATCGCATATAGATAGGATAGCCTCCTGAAACGGCTTTTCCGGCTGGGTTGTTTTAGAACAATGTGCAGCAAATCGCACGGGACAGGGTTGACAGGCGGCTCACGAAAGTTGCCAGATCGCACGGTCTTCCTGGACTTTTGACCGTTTCCGAAAAGAGTAGAGTGTCCAAATGGTGTAGCCTTCAATGTTTCGAGTTAAGATATTTTTTTGCCCCGATGCCTACCATCTCAGAGGCTACCCGACAACTTTCTTATGAAACTCGCGTTATATTTTCGCAATACAGTAACGTTGCCGGACCGCGAGAGTTGCCTAGCTAACAATGCCGGTCCAAAGTAGTAGTCCTTTTTGACTTACCCACCGCTATTAGTCACTGACAATTATCAATGTGAGATTGCAGTAAAGTCATAAAAACCGTAAAACTAGTATCACCTTGGAAAACCTTGGATTTGCGAATTTCAATTGGACGTTAATCAACACTGAACTGGCCAGCGTGCGCACCAGCAAAACGACATCAAAACAACCGTTTTTAAATGTCAAATCAAACGGCAACGCCGGTGAGCTCGCACACACACTTCTAAATAATCAGTGTGAAGCGCGTATTTATATTTTATATTTTTATAAGGATTTAATGATTTTCTAGATTTCCTGCGCCAAACCGCAGGCACTGAACAGTAGATATGGAGTGGCATGAAGTGGAACTGGACGGCAGCCGCACGGCAGCCTTTCCTGAGCGCACCGTTCCCGGATTTGGACAGACGCAGGCGGAAACCGGTAAGTATGGGCAATGCGGCGTGGGATGGTCCCTTCTTACCAAGAATATCGCCTCGGATTTGCAGACGATTACCTAGGCGGCATCATCCGCAACGGGCAGTGGGGCTGGGTGACCTGTCCGTACGCGAACGACGCCACCTTGCTGGTCTGCACCATGGCCACCGGTGAGTGCATCTCCTGGCACTGCTTCTGGAGCGAGTCCGCCGATGAGGGACAGGGACAGCGCAGCAGCATCCGTTGTGTGGAGGAGATTTTTCCTGGCCAGCCCGAGCTACCGGCTTTGCTGGCCGTCTGCCTGGAGTCGTGGGACAGCGGGGAGCGCCGGCCCGACAACTGCCCGATGACCAGCACGCAGGTGCTCATCTACTCGATCGCTTCCGGCCAAGTTCTGCGCAGCTTTGACTTGCAGGGCCTCCACTGCAGCGCGCTTACTTTTCTAGACGAAAGCATCTGCAGCGGAACGCGACTAAGGCGATTCGACGGCTGCCTGGCCGTGGCTTCCGATGAAGGCATTGTTCTTCTGGTCGATCTCAACTTCGGCAGACTGCTGGAGAAGCGTTGCCCCCGCAGTCTCGCCATTCCCAGTGTCGAGGGCGAGCCGTCCTACGGGGAGCTGTACTCCGTTCCTTGCGAGGAAGCCGGGCACCATCGGGTCGAAGCCCTGCTAAACGAATGTCGCTCCAAAGTGGCTCACTTGGCCGTGCGGGTGGATGGTGAGTGTGCGAATGCAGGTGTGCCTCCAGAGCTTGCTAATCCTTCTCCCTGACAGTGTGCCGCAACGGAATTCGAAGCCTAATGGGCATCTGCTTTGCGCCCGGCTTCGCCGCTGGAGTCGAGAATGGTCGAATCGTCATCTACGACCTGGTTCGCTTCCACGTGACCACCACACTGCATCCGCCGGAAAAGAAGGGAAGTGTTCACGGGCCCGTGGAGCGAATGTGTCTTGTCATGCCGCCGGACGACCCCAAGCCATGCTTCTACATTAGTGGATTGTACCAGAGCGCCGATCGCCTTCACATGGTGCTGCACTCAGTTAGCTACAGGCGCGTGGAACAGGAGGGCGACGGGTTCCGCTTCGAGGTGAGCCTACGCGTGGCGCCGCTGTCCAACACCGAATTATAAGTTCTTCTTCCGCAGCACTTTCATTCCAGTTCTGTGCGAAACCACCAACTCTTCGACAGAGGCATCTGCTCCGTTATAGCCTGCACCACAGCGTCTACCTTCAGCTTTGCCGGCGACAGCGGAACGCTGCTGGTCATCCTCTCTTGGTATTCGCACACAGATCGCAAAAACAAGCTCGTCCTGTTCGATATTAACCAGTGGTACAAGGACGAGATGCCCGCTTGCCTGCGGCAATACGAGATTCCCCACTACGTGGCCGGCTATATCCTCAGTGGTCTGCCCAAGGGACTGGGATTGCAGCTGCGGTCCAACTCCATTATGCACTATGTCTCGTTGCAGCGCTATGATGAGCACTTTTATCCCGATTCACTGACCTTCGGTAAGAGCTATGGGTAACTGGAGCCGAAGCCATTGGATCGCGTTTACTCACAATCTTTACTGTCTCAATGCTTTAGATTGCACGCTGCTTACCCCAACTGGCAGTCGGTACTACGCCCAGGACGGAGTGCAACATCGTTTCCTGAACGCCCTGCGCTGGGAGCGCGCAACGCTCTTCCTGCGTCCACAGGCCTACCACGAGGACATCGTCCGCCTCCGACTCCTGCCACAGTTCTGCGAGCTGAACCCCAACGCCACGTTCTCCAAGGTATGAAAGCCCATATTTGCTTGTCTCGTTTTCGCATAAAATATTCTGTGAAAAATAAAAATTTTAAAGTGGGCAAACCAAAATTGAGCATGACGAGCTAAAGTAGAATTTTCTTTAGTTTTGCATTTATGTTTGATCTAAAACGAAATTTTCTCTTATTAGTCCATTTAAAAAAAAAATCAAATCTAATTTATTGTACCAACGATATTGTCAGGCATATTAATTATTATTATTTGCAATGTTTAATTTTAAGTTTTAAGTTTTTAAATGAAAAAATGAAATGAAAATATCACAAATTTGATTCTATAGATAGTTTTGAGAAAACCTTATGTATAATCGTTAGTTGGTCGATTTTTAAAAAAATACTTATAGATCAAAATTCAAATTTCATTTATATTTTAATTTTACTTTCGGTTGTTTTGAAATCTTAAAAAAAAAACCTAGTGCCTTATAATTTAAAAAATATTTTATTTCGTCACTTACATTGAATTCTTTGTATTCCATTTTCTCCAGACTGCTATGTACGAAGTAATACTGTCGGTGGCCTTGGAGCACAAGTGCGTGGCCCTGCTGAACGACTGCGCCCGGAGCTGGCTGGACGGTAGCTTTTTGTGCAACATGCTCGATCCCACCGAGCTCTCGCTGGGCACTCTGACCAACTGGATCGTGAGGCGAGCCGGGCAGATCAAGACGCGCTGCTCAGAGCTCTGCCAGGGCATCTTCGACTACGGTGGCTACTCACTGGACGAGCGGGAGCGGCGCGAGTTCCAGGTGCTCTCCGCTCAGCTACGTGAGCTGCTGCGCCTGCAGTCCTACATCGTCGAGCTGGGCAAGCGCAGGCTGACGCCGTCGATGCTGGCCGAGTGCAAGACCAACGAGCGAGCACTGCAGACAGTGCACGAGTACCAGAGGGTGCTTTACTGGTTCATCGAGCATGGCCTCCTGCCGGAAGGCCAGCACGAGGATCATCGCGAGCACCGGGAGCAGCCGCTGGTCCGTCTGCGTCACTTCTACTCCGAGAGGCGGGCGCACCGCAAGAGCCTATATATTGACTCCCTGGTAGAGCACACCTCCCTCACGAACGCCTATCCGCCGGACTCGCTGCACGCCCTGCTGCTTGTGATGCTCGCTCCGGACACAGAGGTTGCCTGCAAGCAAGCGCTTGTCCTGTATCTGCTGATGGACCTGGACCCACGGCTGGGCAGGCGCTTCCAGACTGCTTTCCAGCTGGGCGAAGATCTGGCAAAGTCTGTGAGGTCCTTTTGGTGCTTGGACCGCGGCGACTACGAGGTGAGTCCAGCGCCTTGTCTAACTGATTTCAAAAACCAGAGCGGCGATTTATTAAATGGGATTTAAACCTCGTTTTATTTGAATACTTACAGCAATGCGTCAAGGAGCTTTACAAGGATCCCGCCCCTGCCAGCAACTACGAAAAGTGGCAGATGCGACTGCTAATCGAGACGCTGCTGGCTGGCGGCGCTGTCAAGGCGGCCATGCGCGTGGCCAGCCAACCGCCCGGACCGCTGCCTCCGTCGCTGCACATGAGCGTGCTCCTGGCCAACGAAAGCATGCCGGAGGCCTTCCAGATCGCCCGCCTCTACGACGAGGATGATGGGCAGTCCCTGCTGGAGCGCTTCTTCCGCCACTGCATCGGACGCGGCCGGTTCAAGGTGCTGGCTGAGCTCTGCTTGCGGGGGCCAGAGGAGCGGCTCTTGTACCACCTGCTGCGCCAGTGCCGCTCGCGCCAGGCGGAGTGCGTGCAGCTGATCCTGCTGCTGCAGAAGAGCAAGTTCATCGAGGCCGTTTCCTTCATGGATGACGTGGCCGCCGAGCGGGAGCGGGAGGACGAGTCTTCCAGCACCATCATCTCTGCCTACCGGTCTACAATGGCACCGGTGGCGCAGAACATTGCCGGCACCTACCTCCGCATCCGCGACACTCTGGACGGCCTGGAGGATGGTAAGAACGGCGGTCTTCTGCAGCCCTTCAGTTGCCAGCTGGTCAAGCAGAACGCCAGCGGCCAGGTGGGCGGCATTTTCCAGAGCTCCGCCGTCAGTGTCCACTGGGCAACGCACTTCGAGGCGCCTCCAGTCCTGCCACGCGTTGCAGCCCCCAACAAAATAGGCTATACCAACATTCCCTTCCTGCGGCACGCGCAATACGGGCTCTCGGAGCTTCCCCACCGGCGGCACACGGTGCGACCCGTGCCCCACCAGGTGGTGGAGAAGCGTCACCGGGAGCAGGAGGAGCTGCGGCGGGAGGAGCGGCAGCAAAGGCAGCAGCAGTTCTCGCTGCAGCCCCGCAAACGCCGTCGACTGTTGGCTGAGCAACTGGTGGATGATGTACAAGGCCATGTGAGGGCCATTCTAGACAATAAGGCGGATCAGTCGGAGATGGAGGATACCGAACGCAGTGATGCCATTGATCTGCTGCAGCCACCTACTTTCCTTCGGGCACGTCAGCCGACGACACGCCAAAGCAGCAGTTCACCCCAGGCGATTCTCACGATCCTTAAGCGACACTCGGCGCTGGAGGCGGTGGCAGGCACTTCGCCAGTGGCCACTTCCACCACGCTGGCGGAGCCCAAGAGGTTCCGCTTCATGCCGCCCATACCCCTGCGATTGGACGGATCGATGGAGGTGGACAGCGAGGAGGCGGCCGAGGAGGAGGAGGAGGAAGGAGAGGAGGAGGAGGGGACCGACGAGATCATCGTGGAGATCGAGTCAAGAAGCGAGCCGAGGAGCGTCTGCAGCATCGAGTCCGACGAGGACGAGGAGTTCCTTTCGCCGTTGCCCTCGGCCAATGTGTCGCTGATGAACCAGTTGGCAGAGCTACCACGAGAATCTTCTCGACCCGTGCTCCCACCACCTGGCCCACAGCCACGTAGCTCACTACTTTATGGAAAAACCGGATCTGGAATCGGAATCGGGGTCGGAAGTGGAAGTGGAAGTGGATTTGGGGCTGCGACTGGAAGCGAGCGCAGTAGCGGGTTCGGCAGCTTCGCTACCGTCCAACCGACGCAGACGACCTCACACTCCCAGTTCGTGCCCACCATCTGCTCCTCGAAGATGTGCGAGACGCAGTCGCAGGTTTTCTCCAGCGGCAGCTCTGTAGTGAAGATCTCCGAGCGCACCACCATCTGTGGAGAAATGGAATCAACCGATCTGGGTCCAGAGTTAACAGCCGCAGTCAGTTCTCAGTGGTCTCTGCCTGCAGCGCGTCCGGCCGTCGCGGGACTCCAGATGCTGGACACCACGCTGGGCATGTCCACCTACGACGTGCCGTCGCTTGAGCAGCAAGAAAACCAGGACGTCGACCAGGATCAAGATCAAGAGGAGGAACTGAAGCTGGTGGAGACGCAGGTAGTAGAGGAGCTCACGGAACAGCACAATCAACAGGATGAGCAGGAGCGTTCGGCGACCGGATACCAGCTGGCGTTCCTAAACACCCCGGAAGTACCTGCCCAGGAGCCGCTTTCCTCGCCCACCTACAGCCTAAGCAGCGAAGAGTCTGACATGTCCTCGGCCGCTGGGATTCAGAGACCATTGATGCCGACCCTGCAGAGCGACGACCCCATGTACTCCATTGTCGTGGAGTCGACGGGCTCCATCACCACGTCCCGATCGGTAACGCACACGCCCACCTCCTTCCTGCCCAGTGACACGAACGTCTCGCAGACCTCGAGTCCGCGGGCACCACACGGCGGTGACGGAGATGGCTCGCCGATCTCACTGTACCGCGCCAATAGCCTGGAAACGGTTGATGACCTTGACACCACGAAGGGTTCGCTGGAGGAGGAGGAGGAGTATGATGAGGATGACTGCGTCATTGCACTGGACGGCACTGAGGTGCGCGGCTACGTGGCCCGTCCCCAGCAAACGGCGGCCTGCAGCAGTGCCGAGCTGTTCGCCTTCAAGGATGACTGCCCGGAGGAGGCGGCGAGCGGCCCATGTCCATCTCTTTCGCTGGGCGCCACGGTCAACAGCGACTCAGAGGTGGCCGAGACTATTGTGCTGGATAGCGATGAGGAGACGCATAAGGCAATGGATCGTCAGCCGGAGCAGGAGAAAGCAGAAGAGTGGCCGATGGAAGAGGAGGCCGCTAGCGACGATTCTGTGGCCACAGTGGCCTTTAGCGAGCACAAGCAGCCGCTGGTCGAGAACGATGTGGAGGTAGAAGTGGTCCAGGACGTGGAACAGTTGCAGAAGCCCTTGGAGGAAATTCCTGAAGAGGATGGTGAGGAGGAGGTCGAAGAGGGGGTCGAAAAGGAGGTCGAAAAGAAGGTCGAAAAGGAGGTCGTACAGGAGGTCCAACTGGAGGTTGAACAGGAGGTTGTACAGGAGGTCGAACAGGTGGACGAACAGGAGGTCGTACAAGAGGTCGTACAGGAGGTCGTACATGAGGTCGAACATGAGGTACAACTGGAGGTCGAACAGGATGTCGAAATGGAGGTCGTACTGGAGGTCGAAGAGGAGTCCGAAGAGGAGGCCAAAGAGAATCCCGAGGCGGAAACCAAACTTGAACCAGAACTGCCATCTGTCCAGGAAGAAGATTCGAGGCTAAGTCTAACGCTAGTATTCTCCGAGGATGAGGAGCAGACGGCTCCGCAAACTACACGTTCCCTGCGACCTCGACGTTCCTCCTCGGAGCAGCGGGATAGTCCGCGTACCCTGCGCCCGCGCCGTGACTCTACGGAGCACAAGGACAGCCCTGCTCCGTTGGCTGGCCTCAGGATGCGTCTGCGTAGTAATGACGCCCTAGCCGCGTCACCCTCATCGGCCACTCCGCCCGTCTCCACGCCCAAGCGCCGCACGCTGCAGCACAAGCACGTGCTGGAGGTGATCGACGAACAGAGCTCCCTGAACGCTTCTCTGCCGCGCACCCGCTCGCGCTCGCGGCTCAGCATGGACTTGGAGACGCCCAACTCCAGACCCGCCACGCCAACGAACAAGACGCGGGGCAAGAGAGCCACCTCGCTGGCGCCCACAACGCAGAGCTCGGGTGCCCGGCGTTTGTTGCGCGGCATCAGTGAGCCGCCCGCCGCGGCCTCTTTGCCGCTCGACCGAAAACGGAGTACCGGAAGTGTGAGGTCACGCAAGTCGAGTTCGAGTGAGCCATCCCCGCCAGCTTCTTCAGCCCTGGCGGATGCTCCCGCTTTGGTTTCCGATTCAGCGGAGGCGGAACCAGAGGCGGAGGAGAAGAAGCCTCGTCTTCGACGCACCGCAAGACGACGCGTTTCAGAGCTTAGCGATCAGTCGGCAAACTCCAACTCGAGTTCCAGCACCAAAAACCGGGAGCTGCGTCCGCGCCTGCGTCGCAACCAGAAGTCGGAGGATTAGGCCACCATAGTCAAAAAGTGCATCCGTCATGGAGGGTGTGTGGGAAACATCGAGCTCAATTTATATCATTGTCTCTCTTTTCGACAATACCAAGAGCTTTTAGGCGACATAAACACCCAAATTATTTAGTTTTGTTCACGTTAACTACCAATATTAATTGGCATAAGTTCCAAATTTTAAATAAATGAAGTTAAAAAAAAACAAGAAAGAAAAGCTAACTTCGGGCGGAGCCGAAGTTGATATACCCTTGCAGAATATTCTGTAAATTATATTCTCCAAAATTATTCATATGATGCATTCTGAACACTCATAAAAAATCCCAACTTCCTAACTTAAAAAACACCAAAGTTATGGCATTTCCAATCGTTCAGTTATATGGCAGCTGTAGGATATGGTCGGCCGATCTTTATGAAATTTGGTAGGTCAGATTGATTGATCAAATATAAAACCCAACTTCCTAACTTTACAAACACCAAAGTTATGGCATTTCCGATCAATCAGTTATATGGCGGCTATAGGATATAGTCGGCCGATCCTTATGAAATTTGGTAGGTCGGATGGATTGGCCAAAAACAAAACCCATAAAAAATCTTAACTTCTTTACTTTACAAACACCAAAGTTATGGCATTTCCGATCGTTCAGTTTTATGGCAGCTATAGGATATAGTCGGCCCATCCGGCTCGTTCCGACTTATTTACTAGCTGCAATAGAAAGACAACTTTTGGGAAAGTTTCAAGCAGATAGCTTTAAAACTGAGGGACTAGCTTGCGTAGAAACGGACGGACGGACGGACAGACGGACATGGCTAAATCGACTCTCCTGGTGATGCTGATCAAGAATATATATACTTTATAGGGTCGGAGATGTCTCCTTCACTGCGTTGCACACTTTTGACCAATAAAAAAACATGTGATCCAAATATGAAACAAGAAAGGAAAGCTAACTTCGGGCGGAGCCGAAGTTGATATACCCTTGCAGAATATTCTGTAAATTATATTCTCCAAAATTATTCATATGATGCCTTCTGAACACTCATAAAAAATCCCAACTTCCTTACTTTACAAACACCAAAGTTATGGCATTTCCGATCGTTCAGTTTTATGGCAGCTATAGGATATAGTCGGCCGATCCGGCTCGTTCCGACATATATACTAGCTGCAGTAGAAAGACAACTTTTGGGAAAGTTTCAAGCAGATAGCTTTAAAACTGAGGAACTAGCTTGCGTAGAAACGGACGGACAGACGGACATGGCTAGATCGACTCTCCTGGTGATGCTGATCAAGAATATATATACTTTATAGGGTCGGAAATGTTTCCTTCACTGCGTTGCAAACTTTTGACTGAAATTATAATACCCTCTGCAAGGGTATACAAAACGAGCACGGAAACTTACTTCGGTAACCCAAAGTTTCAATATTTTTGCGAATATACCAAGAATTGCAAATATACCTTACTTTTAGAACAACAAATTGTATCACTTCACTTGATCGTTCAAATGGCAGCCATAGGATATTCATTGTTAAACGTAACCGTATGATCAGTATGGCAAATATATAAGAATAGTTATAGTTAATATCATCTATCCGATATCATCATCAGAACTGGCGATTTGTACCTAACCAAAGCTATAATACGCTCTGCAACTGTATAAAAAGTGAAATTTTCAGTAAGAAAATAGGTAACACTGCACTTCGAAAGGCAGATACTTTAATTTTAATTAAACAGTGGTTTCGGTACCAATACAAATTTGTATAACTTTTACAAATGCCATCTAATCTAATCTTTCCTAACCAAAATATTTCATGTTAATAGCTTTTAAGCTCAACAAAAATCGTATGAATTCAATTAAATTTTGCCGCCAACCAGTAGGTTTAATGGCATTGCAGTTGTATATTACTTTTACTTTCACTAATGTTATTTGCTCGATAGTTCGAATGCATATGTACAACAAAAATCGCATGAATTCAATTAAATTTTGCCGCCAACCAGTAGGTTGATGGCATTGCAGTTGTATATTACTTTTACTTACACTAATGTTATTTGCTCGATAGTTCGAATGCATATGTATGTACAACAAAAATCGTATGAATTCAATTACATTTTGCCGCCAACCAGTAGGTTGATGGCATTGCAGGTGTATATTACTCTTACTTACACTTATGTTATTTGCTCGATAGTTCGAATGCATATGTACATATGTTCAACAAAAATCGTATGAATTCAATTACATTTTGCCGCCAACCAGTAGGTTTAATGGCATTGCAGTTTTATATTACAAAAGTAATATAAAACTGCAATGCCATTAAACCTACTGGTTGGCGGCAAAATTTAATTGAATTCATACGATTTTTGTTGAACATATGTAAAAACTTACACTAATGTTATTTGCTCGATAGTTCGAATGCATATGTATGTACAACAAAAATCGTATGAATTCAATTAAATTTTGCCGCCAACCAGTAGGTTTAATGGCATTGCAGTTGTATATTACTCTTACTTACACTAATGTTATTTGCTCGATAGTTCGAATGCATATGTACATATATTTACAAAGGGCGTTCTTATAGCTAGGTTTCGGCAAGATGAGGGTGGGCGGTGGATATCGTCTATTTGTAAGTCTATGCGAGGTCTATCTCGGGGTCTAGACGAGCGTGGAGAGCTCGTGCAGCAGAACGGACATGTTGCTCATGTCTAGCGTGGGCGGGATGCCGATGCCGGGGCTGACCGATCCGCTGGCCTCGCGACCGGCTGTCAGACAGCTGCTGTTCGCCTGGTTCCTGGGCGTGGGTGTGGGGGGCGTGGCCGTGGCAGGACGTACCAGGAAGGACGAGTTGATGGCCCCTACAGCTCCACCGCAGCAGCCGGGTTGCAGGTTGCTGCTGAGCAGCGGATTGAAGCTGCCGTGCGAGTGATTGGGCGAGACCGCCGTCACGGAGGGCGGCACCAGGGTGGGCACCTGGTGGCCCTGGTAGCCGTGGAACGGCAGTGGCAAGGGCAGTGGCACGGGCAGATGCACCGGCAGTTGGGCGGCCGATATCAACGACAGGTTTTGCGCCAGTCCTTTTGGAGCACCCCTATAGCTGATGGTCTTCTCGCGCTGCCACACGAAGACGTTGTGCACCATGGCGCCGCCGCAGAAGACGATACCCACTCCGATCAGCAGACTGGTCACGATCGCCGGCGTTGAGTGGAAGTGGCTGAAGGTGTACAGGATCAGGCCGGTGAGGAAGACCGGTATGGAGATGAAAAAGGCGCTGACGGCGCAGGTGCGACTGACACTGGACTTGGCAAGGTACTGGTTATCGCGTCCCTCGAAGGACGGCTCGCGCAGCTTTGTGGCGAACAGGAACTGGATGGCGCAGACCAGCAGGCAGCACAGGTTCAGCGCCAGGGAAAGTGCGCCCAAGGCCAGGGTCACGTCGTAGACCACGATGAAGTCCTCGCCGGCACCTCGGCCCAAGGCGTCCTCGCGTCCGTTTGGCGAGATCCTCAGCAGGAAGATGAGCGAGAGCAGCGCTAGGAGCAGAGAAACTACAAGGAAGACGTTCATTAATTTCGGCTTTATAGCGGAATGTTGGGTAATAGTGATTATCCTTAAAAAACTATTGAATTTTACAAGTTTACTAGCTATTTGGATTACCAAGATAAAGTTTTAATCGGGTTTAAAGATTAATAAATCCATTTCTCTTAAACTAATGTTTTAAAAATAACAAAAAAAAATGAAATGTATGTTCTGGCTAGAGACAACACTATTTTTAAGTTGTTGTATGAATGTTTTATCCAATTGTTCCAAGAAAGGAAGCTATAATATATATTATGATTAAGCTAAAAGTCGAAAACGACGACTGTTTCTAAAAGATTTAAAGTGTTCATTTTAATTGAAATACAATATACATATATAAATAAAGCGAGCAACTAAGCTCACTTCAGCTATAAGATTTGATTTTTTGATTAATCTAAAAACGTAATGCTGATAGTGCTATTTAAAAGGTATAAACTAGGAATTAGGATGGATGTTTCCAAGACTTTTTCTGAACAAACTATTGAAATCCTCGTGAAATTAATAAAGTTTACCATACTCACTCAAACATAGCAGTCCCAGGCTGGTGAGTGCCTCGCGGGGCGAGGGTCCCGACTTGGTCAGCTTGTGGCGCACCGGATTGGCGGTCAGGTGGCTGTAATTCCTATAGTTGTGCGGCACCTGGCTGAAGCTGTGCGTCTGTGCCTGCGCAAGCTGCGTTTGCCCATGATGCTGCTGCTGCGGCTGCTGTTGCGGCTGCTGCTGCTGGTGGCCACCGCTGCTGGCCAGGATGTGCTGGTTGGTGTAGGTGTGGTGGTGCACGCTACCGTTGCCCAGAAAGTGTCCGTTGGGGGTCAGCTGGTTGAGCGGTGTGAGCGGTGTCAGCGGCTTCAGCGGCGTACTGGGCGTAGCGATATTCAGCAGCGTGGAGGAGTTGCCCACGCGACCGGCGTTATCGGTGAGCAGCGTGCTCGAAGCGGAGGCATTCAGGGCGGATATGTTTAGCGGCTGCGGCGGTCGCAGGTGGATGTTGCGCGCCGTGCTGGCCACAGCAGCTGCTGCGGGTGTCGGTGAGCCACCGTTGGTGGTGGTGTTGCCGTTGCCATTGCTGTTGCTGTTGCTGCCAGTGGTGGTGGCAGTGGCAGTGGCAGTAGTAGCAATTGGCGCTTCCGCTTCCACAACTGAGGGTGTGTTGTGGCCACTGCCACTGCTTCCAGTGTGGTTGTTGCTGCTGCTGTTGCTATTCGTGTTGCTGTTGCAGTTGCTGTTGCCATTGCAATTGATATTGCTGCTGCTGTTGGCGGCGGTGCGCAGCAGCTGGCCGCCCAGCAAAGTGTTGGCGGTCGCAGCGGCACTGCTCGTCGTCGAGGCGTGCTTCAGCATTTCCGGCGGTTTAGCTCTCACTCCGATCACATTCTAGACTGGGTGCCAAGGAATTTGCGCAAAATCAGGACTAAACGACCTACGAATTAAAAAATGTATTTTAAAAATAAATGCGAACAAGGATAATAATCACTTTTTTCTTAGCATCAATTGACAATATAATTAAAAAATGTAACTGAATGCAAAATAAAAGTATTTTAAAACCGTTCGTAAAATTATATTTGTAAGGATGAATAAATATTAAATTAAATACTAGAGTGGGATGCAATCGATCGCATTAACGATAAGGGTCTTAAGCATAAAAAAACCTTTAATTCAAAAGAATAGTTAATCAATAAAAAGATACTTATATTTTTCATATTCTAAAATGGATGTCGTAAAGGACAACGGGTTTAGCCCTAAACTAAAAGGTCAAAATCTTTTGAAAAAAATTAAACAAAAAACCAGGGTAATCGAAATTTATATAAGAACTGTTTTTCGCATCTTTAATACTGTGTATTAACTAACTGCTATCTTCAACGGTAGTTTGGTAGCTATGAAAAACCATCGCTTCTTGGGCACTTTCATTTCGCCAGTGGCCGTGCATGTGTGAAACTTTCCCATAAATTATGTGCATTGTGCATCGCATGTATTGTGCAATTAGAAAATGGCGAAGAACTTTTCACCAGCAGCACTTTGAATGCGGGAATAAAAGCAAAAGCAACTGCAGTACAAACACAAGTCCTCGACATTAAGATACCCGGTACTTCCATTCACTTCATCTAATTTGCATTTTTTTGAGCCATTTACATGCACCATTATTAAATTGCAGACATAAATGTAGACAAACCATTTTTAAAGACCCTGTTCGAACGGCAAATTCAGGAACATAAAAATATCTTTAGTTAAGATCTTAGTTAAAATAAGCTTAATCAACTTTCGGTTCATATAAAATAAAACCGTTTTTAATATGCTTATATTTATAATGGATTTTCATCCATTTCAATATATCATATGTACTTTATGAGAAATCGCTTCCTTCTACTTGTTCCATAAACTTAGGTTAATTAGTAGACCATTTAACAACGCTCGTGTCGAGCTTTAAAATTGTTACGAACCATCAATAAAATAAAAATACAATTACAATTTTAATACCTACATTTTGAAGGATAGTTTGGTTCCCATTGTACCAGGCAGATTCGACGGAAATCTAATGGTTACTTGGAAACTCTTTTTTGCTGACCCTACGGCTTTTCACAGCACAAAGAAAATACAAAGAGATGACCCAAAAATATTGACATAATATAACCTGGTTTGAATTAATAAGATATAACCGCATTTATAAATGTAAAGCCTTGAAAATAAAAAGCATTTTAATTAAATTTTACATTTTTTACATGTTTCTGAATTTTCAACCAATCTAATTAATTTGTTAACCAAAACCGTACTAGGTTGTGTCGGTTTGCGTAGGATTTGTAGAATTCTGTTCGATCTAGCCCTATAGAGTCTCTAATTTGATTACTTCAAGAGATCTTAATTTTTAAACGGACAGACTGATCAAGAATGTACTTCAAATCAAGAATATATATATAGACTGTTACACCAAAAACCACCTGCCTTTCTCGCGGTTTTGGCCAATAAGCTAAAAACGAAAGACAAATTGCAATTGGCGGGTTGTAAAACGGGTTTACCTCCGTGTTCTTTCTTTGGTACTTTAATTTCCGTTCTTGACCTGTGACCTTTACATGGCCGTCGCCGAGCGAAGAAAGCCCTGGACAATCGGTAATTGGCGGACCAACAAAAGCGCGGTCCCAAATGCCGCGGGAACTGCTTCCTCCGCCTCCTTCTGGTCCTGATCCGATCTGTCGATCTCCCAGCGGAGCAGAGAGCTGACGACAAGTGGACGACGCGGTGACCGATCGAGTGACAAAGTAAGACTAATATCATAGAGTAAGAAACTATATTACATTCTTACTCTATGCTTATATCGGATCGCATCCGATGGCGGCTCTCTAACTTCGGATACTATAACTGCGTTTCGGCTCTCTCCGCCGGCAACCATTCGCCCGACCAGTTGGCAAATGAACGGACACGGACTCTCTTTTTCCCGTTTTCCCGCTCTTCCGCTCTCACCCACTCAGGCAGACACCGCTCTCACGAACAGGTGAGCAGAGGCAGATGCAGGGGAACGAGCCAATTCCAAGCGCCGCTCGGCACTGTGGGACCCAAATGGTCGAAAGGGATCATGTTTACTAAAATATTTTACCATGTAAAAATTAAATAAATAAGGTAAAGTGTCAAAAAAGATTTAAAAAAATATATTGACCCGCCAGTATCTGCTTTACATTGAGCGGCTTTCTTACGCCCTACCTTTTTTTAAAATATTTATACAGGGAGTTTTTTCTAATTGGTATAATGATTAGATTCATTAGAGTTTTATACGGATCCGGCGGATTTCGAAACCGATTCGACGTGCATCGAAGTCAAAGGACTCGCCGTGGCAAGCAATGCGACCCACTGTGCCCCCTGCAAACCTGCTTAACTCACAAGCACACGCAACACACGCGATGCGGCTGCTCCTGCCTCACACCGCACACCACACACCGCACACCTCAACCACAGCCACACACAGGTAAAGAGTTGGTGGCAACGGCTCCAACTTGCTGGGCCGCATTCCACGAGCTCCAAACTGGAAGGTTGTTGTCGGTTGGCTATGTTTGCTGTTGCTTATTTTGCGGTTGTTTTGATTGGGGCTGCGAATTTCGACTGTCCATGCCTGCATGCAGTACCTTTGGCTGCCCTTCCCTGAGCGGATTACGGTAGCATGCCAATTTTCACGAATCGCGATTTAAAGAATTCAAACTTGTGGCGCTTGTTATATCGCAACTCGCTTCGGCTGCATTTAAAAACAAGACAGTCAATGCTGCCAGACTGCGTTGAACTGGTAGGCAGTGTTGATAAACTGCCAGCTGGGAGTACACTCCGAGCACTAGTAAAAACTTATCGAATATACAACATCTATCGATAGTTAGCGGGGACTTACTCCGCATTTAGCTGAGACTTACTACACAGTTAACGGAGACGTACTCCACAATTAGCGAGTACAGTCAGCCTTCGATTTGCTTTATGGAGGTGAACAAACATTGATGACACCCCGCCAAACATCGATATCACCGATGACTTAATCGTTATCGATGGTTTTCCGCCTCTAGTAAAGGCTTTATTTCTGCTGTCCTACGGTAACACTGGGTGACCAATTTTTTTTGCAAACCGACTGCAACAGCACCGCACTGCCAAAGAGACATGACTGATCCCAGCAAGCTTTCCGTGGCCGTGGTCTGCTCTTCAAACATGAACCGCTCGATGGAGGCGCATAACTTTCTGGCCAAGAAGGGCTTCAACGTGCGCTCCTACGGCACCGGTGAACGCGTCAAGCTGCCGGGCATCGCGTTTGACAAGCCGAATGTTTACGAGTTCGGCACCAGCTACGAGGACATCTACCGCGACCTGGAGGCGAAGGACAAGGAGTTGTGAGTGTGGCGTCCGCCAGTCCGCCAGTCCGCATTCCGTTGGCTAATCCGATCCTCGCCTCTTATTCCACGCAGCTACACACAGAACGGCCTGCTGCACATGCTGGACCGCAATCGGCGCATCAAGAAGTGCCCCGAGCGCTTCCAAGAAACCAAAGAGCAGTTCGACATCATCGTGACCGTGGAGGAGCGCGTCTACGACCTGGTGGTGCTGCACATGGAGTCCTTGACCTCTGTGGACAACCGGCCCGTGCACGTTATCAACGTGGATGTCGTGGACAACGCGGAGGACGCTCTTATGGGTGCCTTTCTCATCACGGACATGATCAACTTGGTACGATGCGCAAGCGCAGTAGTTCTGGTTCCTCAATTTCCTTAATTCCCCTATTCTTGTGCACTTTTCAGATGGCCAAGTCCATGGACCTGGACAACGACATCGACGAAATGATCCAGGAGTTTGAGGAGCGTCGCAACAGGGTAATCCTGCACTCGGTGCTCTTCTACTGACGACCGACGTTCGATAGTTCGTGTCCAGCTCCAATACCAACACCAGAATCCCGTAGACTCCCTGCGCTCCCTGCGCCGAGTGGTTCCCGTTGGCTTTTGTTCCCGAAGACCGGAATCACCGGACGCGGAGCATAGGACGTAGGGCTGCGGGTCCCGAATTGGGAGCCTAGTATCTAAGAATTTTGTACATAGAGAGGGGCCATCGCTGCAGCGAACACACACACATGCACGCATCCAAATCCACATCCGATTCAAAATCCACACTACACCTGCAAACACTGGCTCTTGAATATGAAACTAACACACATCAATAATTGGCGCCTATTACAACAGTGAGGCTCCGAAACGAAACCCTTTGAATGTAGTATATGTACGTGTCCGTATTTCTTGTTTTCCGGCCGTCGAGCGCCGGTCTTTCTGCTCGTCGTCCCCGGCTTTTATCACTGGCTTTCGTTTCCCCCAGCTGACAACAAGGGCCAAACATCTGGCTTTCCGATCTCTTTTCTCCGCGCCGATCCGATCAGTTTTATATATGTATGTATGTATGTAAACAAAACTTGCATCACACAAATCCGTGCGTGTGCGTGTGTGAATGAGCATGGAGCCAGGGGCGGATCGGGACTGGGACCGGGATTGGGCCCTTGTAGGCAGGGGCCGTAGTTAATAATCTAACATAGTTTAAGAGTTGTTCAGACAGGGCTACACGCCTGCCATTTTCATAGCCTAAATTGGTAGCTGAAGATCACTGTGCGTTTCAAACAATAGCCAAAGGCCCGAAACGGGCGCCAATACACAAAACTAAATACAGTTCCAGTTCGATACGGTGAATTAATAAACCATTCAAGGGTCTTGACTACTTAAATTGTGTTCACTGTAATGATTGGAATAAAAACGTACGCCAATTGAGGCGGCTTTCTTGTTGACGTTTGAAAAATTGTTCACCCTTACTAAATCTAACATCGAATTATTTTGCAATTTCAGAAACAGTAATTTCACAATATCATGTCATTTAGTAAAGATACTTTATCGTTCGTTTCTGAATGCTCCAATTCGTGTTGTTTCAAAAATCACAGACATTTCAAAACCGTTACCGATTCATTTTAAAATTTGCCAAAACGTTCTACACAAAAACATATCCCTACGGAAAAATGTTTAATGAAAGTGGAAGTTATTAAAATATTTCAAGCAAATGCTTGAATAAAAAAAAAGGATCGCTAAGTTAGGGGTTCGTGCTGCCGAAAGGCTTTAATTCTCAAAGAAATTTTAAGTATTAATATAAATTTTGATATTATACTCACAGTATATTATCAAATTGGTCAAATCGAATAATTTTCAAAATCATAAATAACTTCATTCAACACTTACCGCTTTTTCGTAGATCCGCCCCTGGTTGCGATCGGCAGTCGCAGTCGGTGTTACAAAGCGTCGGTTTGTGTTGTTGCAATTGGCAGTGCCGTCGCCGTTGCCGCCGCCGTCGCTTTATTTTATGCTTCAGTCAGTCAGGGAATGATCGTGCTTGGCTCTAATACTGTGCTACCGAGGGCTCCGCAACTCAACTCCGCACTCGATTACTAAATACTGTCCAAACACAGCACAACAACGTTCAACAGTGAACTCTTCGCCGTAATTACAAAGGTTGCTTAAATCCGACGACCGTCAAAACTTTGTTTTACTGGTGAAATCTCCAGGCTAAATAACAGAAAAACCATTGGGTTAATTGTCAGAAAAAGCGGCTAAAGTGTTTATTTTTGTTGTTTCTTTGTGCGGACAACTCGAGTCAAGATGGCAACGCAAAAAGAAGGTGAGTATCGTAGTGAAATTTGAAGATTTTACATTCGGCTTTCAATGGATACTTTCCGCGATCACTGTCGCGTCAGGTGGGCGATTGCGTTTGCGCCCTTCAAATGTGTTCCTTCTTCGTCTGGGGTCACCTACAAAAAACAACGGAACCTGTCTTATCACAGGCCGCTCAATCTTCCCGCTCTTCTCCTCTCTCCTGCCCTCTCCTCTCACTCGCACTCTTACTCTCACTCCCCCATTCCAATTACCAACCGATGACGTGTGACCGCTCTTGGCCACAGGCTAGCACAAACAAACAGTCGTTCTGTTTCCCAAAGCCACTGCCCGAAGATTAGAGCCCGGCAATAACCTTTCGCAGGTCGAGAGAACTCACTGTTCTCCATTCTCCAATTTCCATTCTCCATTATCTATGGCAATGACATTGGAACATGTACATACATACGTATGTTTTTATATGTATTCTACGCACATATAATTAACCCACCTGCGGAGTTTTACGAAAAGCCTTTCCAAAACAAAAACCCGCTTGGCATTATAATTCATTCAAACACATTACCTTGTTCTCTTTCGCCTTGTCTCTCTTTCTCCTCTGGTTCTCCTCCTCCGGTTCTCCTTCTCCGACCTGCGACTCTCCTTGCCCCAATGCCTTCGCTTTCGTCTGTGTCAATGTCAAATGCGATCCGGCCGAGATTACAGTAGCACTTCTCTAACGCAAACCACTGCACCGATTTAAGGAAGTTTCGGGTTTTCGAATAGATTAAAGTGTTCAAGATAGCACTCAATTGTTAATAGGCGCAAGTTTTGTCTTATAGATTTATCGAGTTCAGAAAGTTAGAGTTATAAAAGCTCTACTGTAAAGTAATGGTCTCTGAGTCATGCTCTAGGTATGCGAAGGAACCCACAGTCAGCCGATTAGGCATCCCATCTGGATTTGTTCCACAGATTTTCCAGATCTCATGCTGCCTCTTTTACAACTAAGAAGGTTCTCTTTGGAGAGGTTAAGTGTGTTTACCCTTGTCCGTATTATCACGTGACCGATCCCCATCGTCCCATACATACAAATGTCTGACTTTTAAATGACTTACGATGAAACAGAAACTAAAATTATCCGAAAACGTATGTATGTACAAAATTATATTTTACTTTGGCTATGAATTACTTCACACTTCATTAAAGTTTTAGTAGAGTCAAAGTTTTGCTAAAGTACATAAAATTATTTTTTACTCCTGTTTTGATTAGGCAAAATTATTGGTTTATGGAATTTGTATTTACCATTAAGTATTACAGAGTTTTGAAAGTTTTAAATAAACCTGCTGAGGGATATTTTAGATAAATATATTTCCAATCCTAAAATTGTACATAGTTATCCTAAACTGATTCCAAAAATTCCAAATGCGGACTCAGTTGTTTTCGTTAAATAAAAATATTAATATCTTGTAGGTTGCAAAAAGTTGTTTTATTATTCAAGTGATGGGTATGACTTGCACTAACATAAGTTATAGTCATCTGCAAATTTACAATTTCTTTGATTTTTTTTGCATTGAGCTTAAAATTTTTTGAATATATTATTTCTTTGAAAATAGATAGATTAGCCCTTGTAAAATTGGATAAGATTTTTTCACTTGCAACTTTTTTGGTCTTAGTGGAACTGAAAGTATAAACGCTGAAAGTATAAACCCTAAGGGGTGTAGATCGTCCGTTGACGTATTCTCGCCACACGATCAGCCCAGACTGCCGGGGCTTATTCCGAAGCCAAGTTTTGGATATATGTATACTCGCATATACCTGTTACATGTCATTTGCACTTTGTGCTGACGCTCGCGTCGACGTCGCTGCCTGGTGCATCGCTTACACCTCGTTAAAGTCAACCGCAGCGCAGCAGTTTATTCGGTTCGTGCAACCGCATCGAAAGATAGGCGCGCGCACCTGTCCAAGCTTCCGCACCTGATACAGTTCCGCCCTGGCACCACCTGGTCCGAGATCTGAAAGCCCACTGACACCCTCACCTTCAGCGGATTGACAATCGGGCTCGGAGGGTGACCTCTGGCAGAGCTCTCTCTAGCGGATTACTTGTATAGTCATCGGCTACCGTCGATGATTAGACAACGGATCCAGGTCTTATCGAGTACTTATCGCTCTCCCGCTCCGACAAACCCTAATAAAGTCTGCACTCGGCCGTGGACGTTCACTTTGCTTCAGGCCCTTGGTGAGTCCTCAGCTCCTCATCATCCTCAACATCCTGACCTAAAGGCAAGTGGGTGTTCACTGATCGCAGAAAATCTATAAAAGATCTATGAATATAAAACAAAGTTCATGTGCAAGGTTATTGATAATATCTAATAATAAAAAAAGTGGTTTTCCTAAACATTCGGATTTCGCATTAAAAGGATTCTTTATTCGGACAATGGGAGGCGTTTTTGACCTTATAACATACAGTCGAACTTCCATATAGCAAACAACTATTTGCCCGAAAAGATAATTCGACTTTTAAAGACTTTGCGGTATTGTAATTATTTTACCATAGGGGCTAGGAGCTAGGGGATCGGGATTAAACATCAAGACGTGTAAGTTGAATTCTTTCCAAGGGTATTTCCACCCCAGTAACCCAGTATTCATGTAGCTTTCATTTTTCCAAGCTAAATCTAACAGTTGACAGTTAAAAGTTCTAATAAGCCCCTCTTAATCCACAGATCACACCGCCCTGGATCTCATAATAAAGTCTCTCAAGTCCCCCACAATGATCTGTGAGGGCACCCACTTCGATGGCAAGATCCCGCACACGTTCGTGATCTTCGGAGCGTCGGGCGACCTAGCCAAGAAGAAGATCTACCCCACGCTTTGGTGGCTCTACCGGGATGACCTGCTGCCCAAGCCCACCAAATTCTGCGGATATGCCCGCTCCAAGCTGACGGTCTCCAGCCTCAAGACGCAGTGCCTGCCATACATGAAGGTTGGTTCCGCTCTTTGACCAATGCCTATTAGGATTAACACCCATCCGAATTCTTTCAGCTCCAGACACACGAGCAGAAGAAGTACGAGGAGTTCTGGGCCCTTAATGAGTACGTGGCCGGCAGCTACGACGGACGCACTGGATTTGAGCTGCTCAACCAGCAGCTGGAGCTGATGGAGAACAAGAACAAGGCGAACCGCATATTCTACCTGGCCCTGCCGCCCACCGTCTTCGAGGAGGTGACTGTCAACATCAAGCAGATATGCATGTCGACCTGGTGAGTAACGGATCAAAGGGAAATCGTAATAGATTACTACATGTGTTACTGTTACTACACAGCGGCTGGAACCGCGTGATCGTCGAGAAGCCCTTCGGTCGCGACGACGCCTCCTCGCAGGCGCTAAGCGACCACCTGGCCAAACTGTTCCAGGAGGATCAGCTGTACCGCATTGACCACTACCTGGGCAAGGAGATGGTCCAGAACCTGATGACCATCCGCTTCGGCAACAAGATCCTCAGCTCGACATGGAACCGCGAGAACATCGCCTCGGTGCTGATTACATTCAAAGAGCCTTTTGGCACCCAGGGACGTGGTGGCTACTTCGACGAGTTCGGGATCATCCGGGACGTCATGCAGAACCACCTGTTGCAGATCTTGTCGCTGGTGGCCATGGAAAAGCCGGTCAGCTGCCACCCGGACGACATCCGCGACGAAAAGGTCAAGGTGCTGAAGAGCATCCAGGCCCTCACACTCGACGACATGGTGCTGGGCCAATACCTGGGCGATCCGAAAGGTGCCACCGACGATGCCCGCACCGGCTACCTGGAGGACCCTACCGTTAGCAATGACTCCAATACACCCACCTACGCCCTCGGCGTGCTCAAGATCAACAACGAGCGCTGGCAGGGCGTGCCTTTCATCCTGCGATGCGGCAAGGCGCTCAACGAGCGCAAGGCAGAGGTGCGCATCCAGTACCAGGACGTGCCCGGCGACATCTTCGAGGGCAGCACGAAGCGCAACGAGCTGGTCATCCGTGTGCAGCCGGGCGAGGCGCTGTACTTCAAGATGATGACCAAGAGCCCCGGCATCACCTTCGACATTGAAGAGACGGAACTGGACCTGACCTACGAGCACCGCTACAAAGACTCCTACCTGCCGGACGCCTACGAGCGGCTCATCCTCGACGTCTTCTGCGGCTCCCAGATGCACTTCGTCCGCTCGGACGAGCTGCGCGAGGCGTGGCGCATCTTCACGCCCATCTTGCACAAGATCGAGCGCGAGCGCGTCCAGCCCATCACTTACCAGTACGGCTCCCGCGGTCCCAAGCAGGCTGACCGCAAGTGCGAGGAAAACAACTTTAAGTACTCCGGCTCCTACAAGTGGCACGGCGGCAAGCCGGCCACGTCCAATCTGTGAGCGGTCTATCGGACCGCACCGATTCGGGATGGGCTCACTTCACACAGGATACACCTCTCTGTCCTTACACATACATGTACATAACTATATGTATTCTTTGGTTATTTGTAATCTTCTTTGGTTTGTACAAGAATTTTTTTATTAAAATTATGAAATAGCGTTAGACCTGAGCTGTCCTCATTTAAACTCGCTAATATCTAGTTTATAAATTATAGTGCACTTTCCAACGATTCTCTTGTGGTTTCATATTTTTCTAGAAACAACTTATGGCGATCAAAAACCACGCTATAATCCACTACCCCAGAGATAAAGCCCTATTTTTACATTTTTTTTTTACCCAACCTTAATCTCTAGCTCAAATATTTACTCGCTATGTGATGCTGATGAGGAACATAAATATACCCTTTTCCGCGTTATGTATTTACACTCCACTGCTTTTTAATGTTGAATAAGTTATAATACCAGGATGTGATAAAAAAAAATGATTAAGACCCGCCATCAGTGGAATTTAAATGACTAATTGCGATCCGGAGCTTTGTACAGTGAACTCACACATTGATGCAAAGCGAGCAAGACTATAGCGTACTCACAATTATCATCGTGGAGGCGGTGGCTTTATATACCCATTGTACAATGTGGGATTTATTGTGTTCATCATAACGTATCCACTAGGTTGCGCCACCTGCTGCGCCACCTGCTGCGCCACCTGCTGCGCCACCTGCTCTGCCACTGCCTCCTCCTTGTGCTCTGGTTCTATCTGCTCATCGGCGTCTTTAATGGGTTCTATGTTTATAAGGTTAGAAAAAAGCGTTTTAGGATGCGGAACTCCCGCATAGGGCTGCGAGGGCTCGTCTAGCTCAGGAACAGAGGGGGTTCTAGGCAGCAGCAGTCCCGGTGGCACACTAACGTTGATTTTGGACATATCAATCAGCTTTCTGGCCCCGAGGAAGGCCGCACCGAGCACTAACAGCGCAATGATGCCTTCCACGTACCGGATATCGGTAGCGGTATCATCGCGCTCATACAACCACTTCATGCCGCCGCTCTTGTGGTCACTGTAGTTGGCCGCCACGGCCATACGGATCGCGGCCAGTCCGGTTGTGTTGTACTCCAGCTTGGTGGTATAGTTTGAGTGGCAAACTTCATCGGATGCTGTGCAAAAATAGAAAAAGTAGCCATGGAGATTTTCGTCATCCACGGGCTTTTCCCAGGTTAGCATATTGTTGACGCCAAGGGTCAAATTCTGGGCTTTTCGATTCATGGCGTCAGTCAGTTCGGGCACCTCTAGCCGGCTCCTTTCCGCCGAAAGCCCTTTTTCATTTTTGCTCCGTACAAACACCGTGTCCGGATTCTCGTAATTCCATTTCCCAAATATCGCGAAATTTTTCTTGGCGACAACTTTGCTGTTGGAAAAATGAAGAGGATTTTCCAGGAACTTGATTAATGGATACATATCAATAAAAATCAATAAAGAAAATAAAAGTTGTACGAGCTTCCAATCTTTAAAATTATGGCTGCTGCAGACCTTTTTACTATTCATACTACATTCGTGCACCTATTTGCAAAAAAGAAACAAGAGAGGGGGAAATTTGTCAACTAAGTCAGTCAACGTTTGGGTAAATAGGACCGGTTTTGGGATTTTTATAAAACAACGTATTTAATTAAAACAGTTTTAACAAATGGTATAAGATATAAAATAAACGAAGGAAGTTCAATTTGTTACTATTCCTGTTTTTATTCAGACTGGGCCGAATTGGTTCGACGCTTTGTGCTGAATTGATTGAATTGAATTTGAATTTTATATTTGTATACCCTGGCAGAGGGTTTTATAATTTCAGTCAGTTTTCAGTTTTTTGTTCTTTGGGAGTTGGTAATATTTAAATACAAGAAAGGAAAGCTAACTTCGGGCGGAGCCGAAGTTGAAATACCCTTGCAGAATATTCCGAATTATATTCTCCAAAATTATTCATATGATGCATTCTTAACACTCATAAAAAATCCCAACTTTCTAACTTTAAAAACACCAAAGTTATGGGATTTCCAATCGTTCAGTTAAGTGGCGGCTATAGGATATAGTCGGCCGATCCCTATGAAATTTAGTGGGTCAGATTGATTGGCCAAATATAAAAGCCATAGAAAATCCCAACTTCCTAACTTTACAAATCCCAAAGTTATGGCATTACCGATCAATCAGTTATATGGCAGCTATAGGATTTAGTCGGCCGATCCTTATGAAATTTGGTAGGTCGAATTGACTGGCCAAATAAAATACCCATAGGAAATCCCAACTTCCTAACTTGACAAACACTAAAGTTATGGCATTTCCGATCAATCAGTTATATGGCAGCTATAGGATATAGTTGTCCGATCCTGGCCGTTCCGACTTATATACTGCGTGCAAAGGATCGAAGGCTGTGTGCAAAGTTTCAATTCGATATCTTTAAAACTGAGAGACTAGTTCGCGTAGAAACAGACAGACGGACAGACAGACGGACAGACAGACGGACAGACGGACAGACGGACAGACGGACATGGCTATATCAACTCAGGAGGTGATCCTGATCAAGAATATATATACTTTATAGGGTCGGAGATGTCTCCTTCACTGCGTTGCACACTTTTGACCAAAATTATAATACCCTCTGCAAGGGTATAATAATGGAATTAAGGTTAAATTTAATTAAAATCGGACATCTATGTATATAGCTCCAATAGAAAAATCAAAAAAAAAAATTTTTTTGTTTTATTTTATTTTGGTGTTTTTTTCTATTTCTAACATTCCTCAATATTCCTTTGAGATTTACTAATTATTTACGATGTTAGACTTACTAGAATTATTAGTTTTGTCAAAATCGGACAACAATATCATATAGCTACCATAGAAACGATGGCAAAATGCAGCGCAAAATCGACATAGCTTCATTGTTTTTAGTAATATAGGCATAGAAATCGAAATTTGGTCGATTTATAATAACTGCAAGGGTATATAATCTTCGGCTTGCCGAAGTTTGCTTCCTTTCTTGTTATACCCTTGCAGAGGGTATTATAATTTTGGTCAAAAGTGTGCAACGCAGTGAAGGAGACATCTCCGACCCTATAAAGTATATATATTCTTGATCAGGATCACCTCCTGAGTTGATATAGCCATGTCCGTCTGTCCGTCTGTCCGTCTGTCTGTTTCTACGCAAACTAGTCTCTCAGTTTTAAAGCTATCGAATTGAAACTTTGCACACACCCTTCTTTCCTTTGCACGCAGTATATAAGTCGGAACGGCCGGGATCGGACGACTATATCCTATAGCTGCCATATAACTGATTGATCGGAAATGCCATAACTTTCGTGTTTGTAAAGTTAGGAAGTTGGGATTTTCTATGGGTTTTATATTTGGCCAATCAATTCGACCTACCAAATTTCATAAGAATCGGACGACTATATCCTATAGCCGCTATATAACTGATTAATCGGAAATGCCAAAACTTTGGTGTTTGTTAAGTTAGGAAGTTGGGATTTTCCATGGGTCTTATTTTTGGCCAATCAATCCGACCTATTAAATTTCATAAGGATCGGCCGACTATATCCTATAGCTGCCATATAACTGAACGATTGGAAATGCCATAACTTTGGTGTTTTTAAAGTTAGGAAGTTGGGATTTTTTATGAGTATTAAGAATGCATCATATGAATAATTTTGGAGAATATAATTTACAGAGTATTCTGCAAGGGTATATCAACTTCGGCTCCGCCCGAAGTTAGCTTTTCTTTCTTGTTTTAAATTGAATTTGTTTGCAAAAAATACGCGTGCACGCCCTGTAAAATCCATGCAAGTCAGTCTACTAACACAAACAATTTCACGAATACAATATATGTATTCCTAATCTCTAAGAGATCCCTCTATCCCTATATATTCGTAATGGATTTTCAATTTATGATTAATGAGATTATCAAGTTAAAATAGACGAATCTCAATCTGGAAATGTGCTGAGAAGTTTTAGGTCAAAGAGGAAAAAAAAGTTTTTCATAATCGACTTTCAATCATTGTTTCAATAGATGACTTCTCAGATGTCAGTAAAGTTTTTTCACTTCGCTTACCGTGTGGTGCTGTTGACTAAGTATTCCAGGTGCGGAGCATTCCATTCCATTTCTTTGAGCGGCTCCCAGTAAACCGTAAGCTCCCGATTGTTGTGCTTGTAATGGTAGCCCAATGGCAAAAATTTTGGGGGGCGGTCTGGTGGTTTGGATTCTGTTTGTATTGCGAACTCGTGGTACTGTTTCGACCAGGGTGCACCCGTCTCGTTGATGCGACGCTTAACCAGCACATTGAATTTCTGATTGCCTTCCAGATTTTCAAAGCAGATCGTATCCGTTGTGTCTCCCGGTTGGGGCTTTGTGAATATTGTTAAACTCCTAACCAAATTCGGATATTTAACCAACTGCAGCTGCACATCCCATTGAATGCCGGGCGAATTCCTGACCACGGTTATACTGTTCCACGACACGCAAGTATGCTTGTTATATGTATAAGTTCCATGCTCTCTTGGCCACGCCAGCTTTGTCATCTCGAACTCAGTTAGATTGAAATCCTGTGTCTGGTTGCCTAATGTGTCGAACATGGTAAGTCTGAAATTCATAATTTTGGGTTTTATGTCATTTGAGTTGAAATTCGTGGTGCAAATTATTTGTTTAGTGTTTTCTTCATTTGTTTGGCAGTCGAGTCGAGTGGATTTAAGCATTAGTTCATAACGGGTTACTCTTGTTAGGGTTTTGCCTTCCGCCCGGGTGAAATTACAAGTGATGTTAGTTTTGGTTTCGTCAAACTTTAGGTACTGGCATTCAAAATCTGTCACATTCAATAGAGCATACACTGTGAAATAATTTGCCTGTCTTAAAACACCATCAAAAAGACACTGGTAATTTCGATTCCAGGTCTGTTTAAGACCTACAAGTTTCACTTTCATAGTGGCGTTGTTGCTGTCAAACTCCGTGTTTTTCAACTGGTGGTCCTCCAATTCTATTGTCACCATATGCTCCACATCCAAATCACTTGAGGCGTTTCTACACGTGCAGAAAACTTCAACATCACCGCCCTGCCGCCACTGCGTTTGGTTGGAGTCCGAAGCGACCATGTCGCACTGTGGCTCAATCTCCGTCCGAACACTGGCCATTGTCAGGAACAGTATCGCCACCGCGAAAAGCCAGGACAACCGCGTCCCCAAGCCCATAGAGTTTGCCTTTTGCCGATTACGGGTTGCTATGTAGATCCTAATCCGGTTATCTAAACTCTGGAATTGAAAAGGGCGATGAAGCACGATCACAGGAGTTTTGAAATTTAAGTAAGCTCTAAAAACAGATGTATATCACGTACATGTGTATATGTCTTATCAGTCACATGAAAATCGTCAAACGTGGAGGCTGGGAGCTTGTCGAAACCAATCCTACCGATTGCTTTAAAGCAATTTTAGCGACTGATTTACGATCATCAGAATCTCCTGCTCCGGCTCCAGCTCTCCGGCCTAGCTTATCGCAAAACCATGCAACATATAGAATGGTCGGGCGGAGCCGAAGTTGATATAAATTTCTTCAACTTCGGCTCCGCCCGACCATTCTATATGTTGCATGGTTAGTGCGATAAGTGTGGAGCCAGAGCCGGAGATTCTGATTTTGAAGCAATCGGGAGGATTGGTTTCGACAAGCTCCCTGCCTCCACGTTTGACGAATTTCATGTGACTGATAAGACATATACACATGTACGTGATATACATCTGTTTTTCATCAACTTCGCAAAAATTGCAAAATATTCTGTAAAGCCCATACAAAATCCCAACTTCCTAACTTTAAAAACACCAAAGTTATGGCATTTCCAATCGTAGGCCGATCCTTATGAAATTTGGTAGGTCGGATTGATTGACCAAAAATAAAACCCATTTCACGAATACAATATATGTATTCCTAATCTCTAAGAGATCCCTGTATCCCTATATATTCACTTTGCTTACCGTGTGGTGCTGTTAACTAAGTATTCCAGGTGCGGAGCATTCCATTCCATTTCTTTGAGCGGCTCCCAGTAAACCGTAAGCTCCCGATTGTTGTGCTTGTAATGGTAGCCCAATGGCAAAAATTTTGGGGGGCGGTCTGGTGGTTTGGATAGAAAATCCCAACTTCCTAACTTTACAAACACCAAAGTTATGGCATTTCCGATCAATCAGTTATATGGCAGCCATAGGATATAGTCGGCCGATCCCGGCCGTTCCGACTTATATACTGCGTACAAAGGAACGAAGGGTGTGTGCAAAGTTTCAATTCGATATCTTTAAAACTGAGAGACTAGGTCGCGTAAAAACAGACAGACGGACATGCTTATATCTACTCAGGACGCGATCCTGATCAGGAATATATATACTTTATGGGGTCGGAGATGTCTCTTCACTGCGTTGCACACTTTTGACCCCTCTGCAAGGGTATAAAAATGGACACACAAATTTCTTAGCGACGGGCAACAGGGCTCTGAGCAGCAGGCCTGAGGCCCCGGACGCTTCGAGTGCGTTCGAGTTTTTGCGCTCTCGTTTTTATTCTCATTTTGATGCTCGTATGATTAGTGGTTTTCTATAGCACTAAATGTTCACGTTTATCGATTAAACCCATTTAACCGCCGGATTTAAAAACTTATTTAAAATTATTTTTAATGTGCGTATGTATGGTTTACATAGGTTATTAATCATTAATTATTAATTATAAGCTCGATCTGCTCGACGCGCGGATAGTTAAGTTGGTGTACAGTACGAAAATATAAAAAAAATACTACATTGAATAAATACAAACGAAGAAACTGCATTCGTCCGAGGAGTCTCCACTAATTACTATAAACAGCTGCCCGACAGTGGTTCCAAGTTGCATGTTGCAGGTTCCAGGTTCTAGTTGCTAGGTTCCTTGTTCCGGGTTCCTGGTTCCGGGGTGATCCGTTGACATGGTTGATGGTTAGTGAGTTGAATGATGGATGCGAACACGAGGGATTGATATAAAATGTCACGTCGTGAGTGAGTGCACTTGCATGCAATGATGATGGGCGCTCCGACTCCTTAGAGGACGTGCCTATTGTGAGCTAGGGCGTTCAGGTCCTGGGGCGTCACGTAGCCATTGATCTGTGGCTGCTGACGAGAGTGTGGGTGTCCGCCGGCTGATGCTCCTCCGGCGACGTGCGTCGGCGATCCCACGGCGGCGGCCAACGGCGGCTTTATCAGCCCAGTGCGCTGCAGCTGCTCCATGGTGGTGTAGCCGATGTCGGCCAGTTTGGGCGTAGGTGCAGTTGGCTGCCCGGCTGCTCCGACTGGTGGCAGCTGGAACGGCGAAGGCGACGTCGAGGCTGCTGGCGAAGGTCCCGCTAGGACGGGTGCCCCGGATGGGGGCAAGGGAGCTGCAACGAGGGGCTTCAGCTTGTGCAAGTCCGAGGCCTGCACGTAGTTGTCCATGTTGAGCAGGTGTGCTGGCGGGAAGAAGGTGGACGCAGCGGCGGCAGTGGCGGCGGACGGTACAGATCCTGGCGCAATGCCTTGAACTGGAGCTGGATTGAACCGCGACTGCGGAATGGGGACCGGCACATAACCACTGAGCGGCAAGGCCATCGGAGCGGGCATCGCGGACGCAGGAACTGGCAAGGCGTGACCATTTGCCGAAGGACAGTTGTCGGCCCAGCTCTTCATCTGGGTGGGTTTGATGTAGCCATTGGTGGTGCTCCTCTGCTGTTGCTCCTGTTCCTGCTCCTGCTCCTGCTCCTGGTGCCTGTCCATGTCGCTCTCCCGCTGATTTTGCTGCTCCCGTTCTCTCGCCTGTTCGCGGTCCGTTTCCCGCTCCCCGTCATTCTGGACGAGAAGGTCGTGCCGCATGGCCAAGTAGGTGGTGGGCGGGTATCCATCGCGATCCACACTGCCGCCGGTCGAAGCTGTGCGGAGGAGTAGTTTAGAGCTTTCGCTGCCGCAGCTGCTGAAGTCGTGCGGCAGATCCTGTGGCGTGTACTGCGGCGAATCATCGACCCGGGTGCAGACGATTCCTCCGCTGACGGAGGAGTCTGGTCCGATGCCCAGGCCCAAGCCGCCCATGTCCATTGGCTTCTTCAGGGTCTCCATAATTCCCTGCGGCAGCACCAGATGGATATCGGACATCTTGCGGTACTTCTTGTACCCCAGGTAGAATATGACGCCCAGCACTAGGATCGCCACGCTCACCTCGATGGTCTGGTACATGGCCTTCACGCTGTGCGTGTCCGGCGTGCAGATGAACCCGTAGGTACCCCAGTCGGATCGGTAGAGTCGGTAGGCGCTCGTGTTGGCTGCGTAGGTCTCAAACTGCCGCCGATGCTCCTCGTCGAGGGCGTCGGTCCTTGCCTCACATCCCTGGGAACCGGCAGAAACCAGTTGCACTGCGCCGACTCCATCCGGTCCGTCAAACTGCGGATGCTGCTCCACGTTGATGGCGCGTACTGCCAGCTGGAAGGGATTGTGGCTGGTGCAGCGCGGAGTGGCCATCACGTAGGAGCGGTTGCGGCCCGGCAGGATGGTGCTCATCAGGCAGCTGGCGTTGTTGTCCCGAAGCGAGATCTCATAGAAGTCGATGCGGCCGGCCGGTGTCATGGGCGCCTGCCAGACAAGTCGTGAGCTCTGGTCCTTGTTGTTGGTCACCAGAAGCGTTGGCGGCGAGGGCACTGTGGACAAGGTAACACTTTAATTGAGGAAACATAATTTACATATATAGACTTCCCATAAAGAAGTGCAAGCAGTCCTCGATATTGTTTGTAAAATTATTATTATTATATGCTCAACACTAATTATAGCAAAACACAGGTAGTTTGATAAACTTTTATAAGTAATCTGTAATTTGTTTTTGTTGTATTTTGCTGTAATATCCAACTACCTCTTAAATCTAAAAGCTTTTAATATAAACATGGGAGACTACCTAAAAAAAATCCGTTTAAGGCATGTTGCTACTTTGTTGGGACAAAAAAAAACAAATTTGTATTGCTTTTTTGTATAGATTTTTTCATATATTCGCCCTTAAAATTTAAGTTATAATATATCATATCAATATATTAAATATCATACTTGAATGGAACTTTAAAAGCGTTTTTCTCAAAACTACGTTTTTTCAACTACCGGAAGTGTTTGAAGTCGCTATAATGAAGCAATCGTAAGAAAACTGGGCGCAAATATATGTTGGGGTTTGATAAAATTGTGAACAAAGAATTTTTAAAAATATTGAAAATTTTTTATCGAACATAACAACATCGATTTTTTTTTAAAAGCTCTTAATTTTTGTTATTTTTAAGTTTTATACCCTTGCAGGGGATATTATAATTGTAGTAAAGAACACATTTCCGACCCTATAAAGTATATATATTTTTGTTCACCATCACCAGGAGAGTCGATCTATCCATGTCCTTCTGTCCGTCCGTCCTTTGCTACGCAAACTATTCCCTCAGTTTTAAAGCTATCTGCTTGAAACTTTCCCAAAAGTTGTCCTTCTATTGCAGGTAGATTTGATAATATTTAAATACTATGGACTTTTGGTTTTAATTAAATTAAGGTCGGACATCTACATCATATAGCTCCCATCGAAAAATCGAAAAATAAAAAACTTAAGATGAAATAATTGTATTTTGCTATTTTCTGTTTGTCAAAATATTCCATTGAGATATTGTAATTATTTACCATATGAGAATTAAGCTTTTAGTTTTGTCAAAATCGGTCAACAATATCAAATAGCTGCCACAGAAATGATGGCAAAATGCAGCGCCAAATCGACATAGCTTTATTGTTTTTAGTAATATAGGCATGGAAATCGAAATGTCGTTTTGTAATAACTTTCTTGTTTATTTATAGTTGTTGTCCATTGTAACAACAATAATGTTCAGATTAAGAATATGTCTTGCTTTTGTTTTTTAGATTAGCAGAACTGACGGAATCACTTCCGGTAGCGTATTTCTCTCAAAATAAATTCTGAAACAAGAAAGGAAGCAAACTTCGGCAAGCCGAAGTTTGTATACCCCCATTTTTTAATCCCAATTAGGATTTCTATGACTATAATACCAAAAACAGTAAAGCTATGTCGATTTTGCGCTGAATTTTGCCATCGTTTCTATGGCAGCTATATGATATTGTTGTCCGATTTTGACAAAACTAAAAGCGTAATTTCGATATGGTAAATTAGTAATTACTATATCTCTACATTAATATTTTTTTTCATTTTAATTTTTTTTTTAATTATTTTGATTTTCCTATGGGAGCTATATGATATAGATGTCCGATTTTAATTTAATTAAAACCGTAATTCCATAGTAGTTAAATATTACCAAATCCGAGAGGAAAACAAAAAAAATTAAAGACAAGAAAGAAAGCAAACTTCGGCAAGCCGAATTTTATATACCCTTGCAAAATATTCTGTAAATTATATTGGTTGGCCAAACTTCCTAACTTTAAAAACACCAAAGTTATGGCATTTCAAATCGTTCAGATATATGGCAGCTGTAAGACATAGTCGGCCGATCCTTATGAAATTTGGTAGGTCGGATTGATTGCCCATAAATAAAACCCATGGAAAATCCCAACTTCCTAACTTTACAAACACCAATGTTGTGGCATTTCCGATCAATCAGTTTTATGGCGGCTATGAGATAAAGTCGGCCGATCCCTATGAAATTTGGTAGGTTGTATTGATTGGCCAAAAATAAAACCCATAGAAAATCAAGCAGATAGCTTTAAAACTGAGGGACTAGTTTGCTTAGAAACGGACAGACGGACGGACAGACGGACGTAGCTAGATCGACTCTCCTGGTGATGCTGATCAAGAATATATATACTTTATAGGGTCGGAAACGTCTCCTTCACTGCGTTGCAAACTTTTGACTGAAATTATAATACCCTCTATATATAGTCGCCCGATTCGGCTCGTTCCGACTTATTTATTGCAATAGAAGCAGATAGCTTCAAAACTGAGGGACTAGTTTGTGTAGAAACGGACGGACAGACGGACATGGCTAGATCGACTCTCCTAGTGATGCTGATCAAGAATATATATACTTTATAGGGTCGGAAATGTGTTCTTCACTGCGTTGCAAACTTTTGACTGAAATTATAATACCCTCTGCAAGGGTATAAAAAAGTACACTTTTTGGGGTCAATATAGTAGCAATCTGCCTTAATAAATCATGAGACTCATAATTAGGAATTCCCGATTTTTTGCTGAACTCATTGAATTATTTGCTTATCTGCCTTTATAAATCATATTGTGTCATAGCGAGACGCATATTTTGGGTCTTAACAAGCTCATGGAATTCCCGATTTCCGGAATACTAATGGGAAAAGCGGTACCATTTTTAAAAAGAAAAAAAAATGCTGTTATATATACATATATGTATATTGGAAACTGATTTCTCAAATTGGAATCAACTGTTTTTATAAAACTAACTATATATTTAAAATTTGGCAACAGAGTACTTAGAACAAGAAAAATCTGTGCAGACTTACCTCCGATGGCCGTGCTGAGGTAAATCACATTGCTGGGATCCGAGAGATAGAGTGTCCGTGCCCGCACACTCACCTCGTAGTGCGTGAAGGCCGTGAGATTGCCCAGCGTGAAGCTGATGGGCTTCTCCTTGTCCAGCAGCTCCTCGGTGGAGGCTCCCACCCGGAAATTCTCGGTGACATTGTCGCGGAGCGATCGGAAGGTGCCCTCGTATGCCCGCACCACGCCGTTGGCCAGCATCGGGGGCTTCCAGGCCAGCTCCACGCTGGCACTGGTCACCCGGAGCAGCTGCAGATCCCGCGGCTGACTGGGCGCCGCCTCGCCGGTGCGGTTGACCAGCTCATCACTGTACTTGCTGGCCCGCGACTCCGAGTACATAAGCATCTTGACGCTGTACTCTGTGTAGGGCACTAGGTTCTGGATGACGTGCTTGTTCGTGTAGCGGTCCACCTTAACCGTGGTGCAGTTGTCCGGACGGCCGGTCGAGCGCTGACAGTAGGTCAGATTGTAGCCGGCTAGAATCACTGCGCAGACGCGCTCCGTGCCCCAACTAACCGTCAGCGTGGTGCTGGTGGCCACGTCGATCGAGGGCTCCATCTTGGCCAGGTCGTCCTTCTTGTCGCTGCTGCAGATCAGCCAGCGGAGACCCGTGTTGTGCGAGCGATAGTTGGCGGACACTGCCATGTGCAGTGAGGGCTGGTCCCGTGCCGTGGTGAACAGCTGCTGCCCGCTGGACACCTCCGCGAAGCGGATGGACCCCTCGCACTCCGACAACAGGCCCGGCTTAGGAATGCACCAAAATACGGTGTAGTTCTTCAGCTCCACCTGGTCCTCCGGCGGCTCCCAGCTGAGCGTGTAGCTCTTGTTGGTCGGGTGGTAAACGCTGCGAATGTTCTTGGGCACCCGTTGGCGGAAGTCAAGGTTGCTAATCGGGCCAATTGACATCGGGGTGGCGTTCACGGATTGGCCCTGGCTGTTGCTGCTTCGAATGAGGAAGTGGTGGACGGCGTTCTTGTTCCAATGCTCGATCATCGCCGAGTTGGACTCCACCTTGATAAGGCTAGGATCTCTGCAGGGGAAGAGGAGAACGAAGGAAAATTTGCTTTACAAGTGGTAATATAAAAATAAGATGATTTACTAATGCAACACTCGAATATCAAGTTTGATTCAAATAAAGACACACCCCATTTTCCGTCCCGTAAATAAAAAAAATATGAAGTATGTACATAATTTGATAAACGTTTACATTATCTATTCATTTCTTTATATACTGTTAAAATGTTTGAAGTATTTCAATGACCTTTTGACTGAATGATGAACTTATGTTTCATCTGAACTTTTCTTCTTTGTTTCTTTTGAAATGCTATTTGTACAATTGTGAATCTATTCCGAGAATCCAGATTCTCGTAAAAATGTCATTAAAATAATCTTTTTAATTTTTATTAGTTTACTGACGCATATATATATATTTATTTAACACGCCACACAAATGTGGAACTTGTTTTCGTGTATTTTAAGGTGTATTCTAAAGATTAAAAAAAACTGGTAGTCGGTGCTCTATTCTTGGACAAAGCAAGAGTGGAAAAACAACGCCAAAGTCATAAAAATCGTTTAAATGGTCCATGATATATGATATTATTGACTGAACTTATCACCATCTCTAAATAATCCAAATAACAGTGGCACTGACGAATTTAATTATTGGCACAGCAAGGAGGTTAAACTTGAAGACTATTTTTCCTTACCTAATATGCTGATATTTAATTGAAACAAACAATTTGTAGATAGAATTACTATTATACTGTTTGATTTAAGTGACTTCATTAATTTATATTTTATAAATCTATCCTTATCGTCCCTTAACTCCCTAACTAATTTTAACAACCACTCCTACTACCCTACAATCTTAAGAAACCTTATTTCCTATAATTTCCCAAAAATTTAACTCATTTGGATCCCCAGTCACATCGGCATAAAAAGCAATGAGAATGCTGACAAAACAGCAAAAGAAACACAAAAATACCCGCTTATATAGACACAAAACAACAACACTAACGACATTACACATTACCTCAAAAAATACATTAAACTAAAACCTCTTCCTGGTATAACAATATCGTTAAATATACTCCTTCCAGCTTTTCGTATTCGCACACCAATCATAACAGGAAAACTCGAATAATTATAAGCCGAATTAGACTAGGACACACCTCACTTACAAACTCACACTACATGGACAGATGCCTTCCAAACACTTGCCCATATTGCAACAGCTCACATTTAAACATTGACCACATTTTAAGCTCCTGCCCTTCCCCCTCCCAACATAGAGCTACATCCATCCTTTCCGACAACCCAGCCAACATCATAGCAAACCCTTCCAACGAAAACATTACTAAAATCATTTAATTTCTTCAAAAAGCCCAACTCATTCACAAAATCTAAAATTGTTCTTATTCCTTTAAATTAAATTATTACTGTCATCCCAGACGAGCGGAAGGCCTAAGCTGCTAATGCTCTTAATATAGTTAGTTAAAGTTTTAAAACTTAAGCTAGCGTTATATAAATAAATAAATAATTTTTAAAAACAAAAATATTCACCAAATTTCCCTGCACAAAATTATTCGTACACTCGGGTTTTAATTAACTATTTTGTTAAAAATATATTTGCCTATATCATCTAAATGGTAAATGATAAATTTTAAAGCTAAAATCGTTTTAGTTTCAAACCAAAACATTGTTAATGTTATACTTGTCCGCAACTGTAAGTATATATTATACATATATGGCTTATCAAAAGTTAAAGCTAATTTGTTTACAGTTGTGTTCGCCGAAAAAGCAGTGCTTACGACCTGCACGTTTAAGATTGAAAAATACTATTACAAAAACTACTTTCATAACGAGTTTTTTCATAAAGACTTTGTGTATTTAATATAATATTTTAGAATATATAGCTAATAAGAAAAATAAAGTATATATTATGCAGTTCATTTAAATTGCAGTCAAAGCAAACAATTAAAAAAAAATTTATAATTTTAATAATAGCCTCTATTAGCTATCACAGCCTCCCTACTACGTGGCATGGAGTCCACCAAATCTTGACAAAGCTTGAGGAGAATCTGGCCCCATGCCTCCTGCACAAATTGCCAAAGCTGCGGCTTAGAAGTCGGGGACTTTTTTGATACGTAGCGCTTAATGCCCCCTCATAAGTTTTCAATGGATTTAAAACCGGGGACTGTGCTGGCCATGTCATTACATCAACTTATTCATTACTAAACCACTCCTTGGCCAACTTGCTAGTAGGATCATTTTCCTGCTAAATTGTCCAAATTAATGGCATCTCTTCATCAGCTTACGGCTGCATGACAGTTTTTAGTATTTGTACATATGCATGTTGGTCCACGATACCATCGATCATATGTATGGGACCTACACCGTTGAATGAAAAGCATGCCCGTACCATGATTTTAATGCCACCGTGCTTTACTGCCTTCAGCGTATGGTTTGGGTGGTACTCTGTATTTGGAGGTCGATGGACATTTTGTCTTGATCCTTTTTCACCAAATAAAACCAGTTTTGACTCATCTGTCCAAAGGACATTACGCCATTTGGATAGTGGCCAGTTCAAGTGGCTTTTGGAAACTTCAACCTGGTTTTTTATATGCCTTTTACCTAGAAATGACACCTTCTGTGGACTTCGCTAATTCAAATTTTTCTCAAGAAGTCGCCTTCCCCTAACAATCTCCGCTTTTATAGAGGATGCAAAAGGATAAGCTTTGCTGAAGCGTACTATGCGTTGGTCCTCTAAAATTGAAATGAAACACCTAAAAGCCACGATCAAGCATAGCGGGGGTCATGTTATGTTTTAGGCCTGTATGGCTGCTTTTAGTGGGGCAACCACGTTTTTATTAATGGGATCAAGGATGGCCAAAATGTACCTACAAATTTTAAAGAAAAACCTGCTGCCGATCGATTTCGGTATTACCAGGATAACGATCCTAAACATTCAGCGGCAATTGTGAAGACTTGGCTTGTCTGGAACTGCCCCCTGGTGAATCCACCTGCCCAGTCACCAGACCTAACGTCACTGGCCAATTTTGGATCTGGCCATCCGCAAGAGGTCAATATCTAATAAAAATTATCTTAAAAAGGCGCCTTTGGAAGAATGGGACAAGATTCCAAAGCGGACCACATAAAAGTTGGTTTCTTCGATGCAATCTCGATTGAAATATGTCATCAAACAGAAGGGAAGCCACAAAAAGTTAGTTATTTAAAAGTCAATATATTTAACATGACATAAAAAGTCAGTATTTGTTATGGAGTTAAAAAATAATGAAGTAAGTAATAATGAATAATAAAATCCTACCAAACATAACTGCATTTAAATCGTTTTCTTATTCAATATAGTTTGCCAGCTATATGAGTTTGAATTTTAAGTTTTCGTCTGCACGAAATAAGCTGTGAGCCACTGTAGTTGTTCTTCTGTCGCACTGATATTTCGGCGAACACAGCTGTATATATTTGTTGTAAAATGTTAATATTTCTCTTATTTGTTGCATACTTTTGGACGAATTTTTATATTCACAAAAAACTAAAAACGTTTTTTTTAACGTTTTTTTAAAGCTTTAGAAGAGTATTTTAAACATGGTTGCGTTTAGCCTTTTTTCTTCACAATATTTGATATCAGAACTTTCAAGTCTAGAAATTGCGATTAACACCGGTTTCTTATCGCGCCAAAAAGTGTTATTGTTTGAAATTGTCGATTCTTAAAAAAAAAACACATACATATACTATTGACTGCTTTTTAATAACGCTATTTGATTTATATTTTGTCGATTCCGATACGACTCCTCCTCTAATTGCTTTCAAGTAGCCAAATATTTTGTGGAAGGGCAGAGAGTTTCGGTCGGGTATGGGGTATGTTTTCGTGAAAATTCCCACATAAATATTATAGGTCTCCTCCACAGCGTTACCCTCTACAGAGGGGTATATTGGAAATAATAATAAATAATAAATAATTTGTTGAAACTTCAAAGAACACACACAAAAAATTAATTATAAGCTGCGCTCGTTGGGTTCTCAAATAAATAAAATGTGTAGCCAAGTATTGAGACCACAATGGTGTCACAATATGAGATACAGACACCGCAGGAAGATGAGTGCAGGGTATTGTGCTGGCGGATGGGCTTCCTCCGATTTCTCTGGAAATGCATTCGCATAAAACGCCTCCCATCTTACCACTAATGAACGTGTTTCTGCTTCTGGGCTACTGGTGTGCATGTGTACAGCGGCACTTCGGACGAATTGTTAAAAATAAACATTTTCTACGGAACCCCACAATGAAAATGTGGCTCTCGGCGTGTGTGCTTGTGCCAATACTACGCCGTATGCCTTGCGATACTGATTCGCAAGAAGTCGACATTCCGGCGAACTCTCCGCCGCAAAACATATTTATTGATAGCAGACAGGTTTGCCAATGACTAATTAGGTGCCAAAGTGCCAAGATGTCAAGATGCCCTTATCTTATGTCGCTTATTTATGTGTATGTACTCACACGACGGTCCCGTTGATGCGGTACTCGCTGATTATGTACCGAAAGTCCGGCCCGTTGAGCTCGTGCGGCTCCAGGGGCTCCCAGTAGAAGCGCATGCCCTCCTCCGAGGAGTAGACGTAGAAGCTGCCGTAGGTGACGCGCGGCGGGCGGCGTGGTCGGGCCGGGCCGGTGGCGAAGCCGTAGACCAACGGCTCGCTCCACAACGTGTTGTTCTGGTTTGCGCGCACGCGCAGCCGCAGCGTATAGTTGTAGCCGGCGAAGGGCAGTTCTGTGAGGCAGAGGGTATCCTTGATCGGCGAGCTGATGTTGCGCCAGCTGGTCCGGCTGAGGGGCTCGAAGTTGTACGGCGAGACGCGCACCTGCCAGACCAGGCCGCGATTATAGTTCGACCGCCGTGGCATCCCCCACGACAAGCAGACGGAGCTCTCCGTCCGGTTGACCAGGGTCAGGTTTTGGCCAGGCCGAGCCGGCACCAAGCGCTCAAAGTGATTTATCGTGATCGGCTGCGTCTCGTGGCCCAGGCCGTTCGCAATGAAAAGGCGGAAGTAGAAGAACTCGCTGAAGCGCTTGTAGTTGTCGTCCGTCAGATTGCAGCTTACCACCGGCGCCGCATCGAAGTTGCAGTCCAGGGAGTTGCTGTAGCGCCAGTCTTTGTTGGTGTTGTAGCTGATGTTGTACTTGGTAATGACCTTGTTGGGCGGCTGGGTGAAGTTGCACACCATGAACTGGAAGTCGTGGTCCAGGCAGTTGAAATCGCGAACTAGCAGCGGACTGGTACCCACGTATACCTTCGAGGTGTTGATCACGTAGTCGCGACACATGCACAGATACTCCTCCTCCTGCTCTGCGGCGTTATGGGCGCTAAACAGGATGGTAGTGTTGTTCAGCATTCGGATATATGTCGAATTGCGAAACTGCAGATTGCCGGTCTGAAAGTATAGCTCATCAACGGTGCAGCGCTCCGAGCCGTTGACCTCGCTGAAGTAGGCCTCGTTGAGGGTGCAGCTGATGTTGAAGTCGCCGCCGATGGCCAGCTCCACCTTGTCGGGAATCAGCCAGCCCGGCTCCACGGCGGCCTGTGCGCCACCACGGCAGCCGGCGAGCAGCATGAGGAGCAGGCCGAGCTGCACCTGCGGCGCCATGTTCCTAATCCTAATCCTTTCCAGCTTCTGCTGTTATTATGTTCCACTCTACTTTGGTGGCTCTCTCTCACACACACGCGCACACCGAACTCTATATTTCTCTCTCTCGCACACACACAAGAACACCTTGCTGGCCGTGTCAGTCTGGCTCTGTATTAGTAGGCAGTTCTCGGAACCGTTTATACGCTGCGTTCCTGGAATTTTGGCTCTAACACATCTCGCTGCCAGGTGGGGCTGCTTCTTCGGGGGTTCACTTCTTCTCTACTAAAGCACAAATGTCTATAGTTTATATCACTTTTGTTTGCTCCTTTTATATCTGTCTTGATGATGCAGAATCGAATCCTCAAAAGGCGAAGGACGGCGATCGCTCTCCTCCCTGCCCCCGTTATCGCGTTATTGTCGACGATTTTATGGCCTGCAGTGTGACCGCTTATCGAAACTTATCGCAGCTCGATACGCGATATGACAAGGGCTACCTGAGCGAACGGTCATATTGGGCGCGATAAGTGTACTTGTTTATCATTATGTATGCAATTTGAATTTCTTTGCGTAGAGTTGATGCACTTGCTTACTGGCTTCCAGGCATTACGTTTTTAAACAGTGCGCACTGTTTGAAAACCGATAAGAGCGTAATTTACAGCTCAGTCATCAATATATCGATAACTTAAGATGCGGCAGCCCTGGCGTGTGTAGCAATCAAAATCGAACAGAGCGTGAATGTGTGTGTGTGTGTGTGAGTGAGAAAGTGACGAATTACTTTTCATCAAATGGGAAATAATTTAGTTTGAAAACACGTATCTATCCAGAGCAGCTTAAAAATTTCAGTTGTGACAATATTTAGACACTACAAGCTAAATCGGCGCAGGAAAAACAACCCGAAAACACGACAACTACACCAGCGAAATGGCGGAAGGCGGCAGCAAGCGCATCAACGTGGTTGTAAAAACGCCAAAGGACAAGAAGACGGTCGAGGTTGACGAAGATTCTGGAATAAAAGATGTGAGTAACGGTGCGCGTGACCCGCTGGCGTGGTGTGTTGTCTGGCCAAGTCTGGTCTGGTCCCTTTCCCACTCCCCAATCCCGATCGATTCTTCCGCCTCCCCTGCTGCAGTTGCTCCCCGGGGCGGGCCAATTAATGCCTGTAATCGTGGTACACCGCGATTGCCTAAACCATAAAGATGGGCTAGGTACAGTGCAACTTGTCTAAGCCACACCGTATGGCGCTGGTACAGTGCACTTTGCCTTTGCAACATTATAGGGGTGGCAAAGTGCAATTGTGTGCCTGTACAGACATATATGTATTTCCATGGGGAATCAAAATGGGATAAGTAGATCTCCCAATTTCAAACCAATCATACCATCTTCGCCCCACAGTTCAAAATTCTGGTTGCACAAAAGTTCGAGGCGGAGCCCGAGCAGCTAGTGCTCATTTTTGCCGGCAAAATTATGAAGGACACGGACACGCTCAAAATGCATAACATCAAGGACAACCTCACGGTGCACCTGGTAATCAAGGCGCCCACGCGCAACAATGAGGTGCCGGCCCGCCAACCGGCGGACGTGCGACAGACGCCCTTCGGCCTGAATCAGTTCGGTGGATTGGCCGGAATGGAGGCACTGGGCGCCGGGTCGAACACCTTTATGGACCTGCAGGCGCGCATGCAGAACGAGCTGCTAAACAATGGCGACATGCTGCGCTCCCTGATGGACAACCCCCTGGTGCAGCAGATGATGAACAACCCGGACACCATGCGCCAGCTGATTACGTCGAATCCCCAGATGCAGGACCTGATGCAGCGGAACCCCGAGATCTCGCACATGCTCAACAATCCGGACCTGTTGCGCCAGACGATGGAGCTGGCCCGCAATCCCTCGATGCTGCAGGAACTGATGCGCTCGCACGACCGGGCCATGTCCAACCTGGAGTCGGTGCCGGGCGGCTACAGCGCCCTTCAACGCATCTACCGCGACATTCAGGAGCCCATGATGAACGCAGCTACCGAGTCCTTTGGCCGCAACCCCTTCGCAGGGCTGGTGGACGGAAGTGGTGGGGCCGTAATCAATCCGCAGCAGGGCACCGAGAATCGGAATCCTCTGCCGAATCCCTGGGGCGGCGGCGGGGCCAATTCGGGAACAAACGGCACAGGCGGTGGAAGCGGCACTGGGACAGGCAATCGGACAGGGGACCTGCCGCCGAACAACGTTTTGAACACGCCGGCCATGCGGAGCCTGCTTCAGCAGATGGCCGACAACCCGGCCATGATGCAGAACCTGCTGAACGCGCCGTACACGCGCTCCATGATGGAGTCCATGTCGCAGGACCCGGACATGGCCTCGCGCCTGCTCAGTAGCAGCCCGCTTCTGTCAAACAATCCCGCCCTGCAGGAGCAGGTGCGACAGATGATGCCGCAGTTCATGGCCCAGATGCAAAACCCTGAAGTGATGAGCATGCTGACCAACCCAGACGCGATGAACGCCATCCTGCAGATCCAGCAGGGCATGGAGCAGTTACGCAGCGCGGCACCAGGTCTCGTTGGCACCCTTGGCATTCCGCCGCCGCCGCCGGGCGTCAACTCTGCCACGGATCCAGCCAGTGGCGATGGGAGCGGTGGCAACAGCGGAGCCACCACCAACAACGTCTCGCCGAGCAGTGGGCTCACCGCAGGCAACCCCGCCGCCGGCGGCCCGAGTCTGGCTCCGGGCGGTGGTCCCAACGCGCAGCTCTTTAACGACTTCATGATGCGCATGCTCAACGGGATGTCAAACAACGCGGACGGCACGCAGCCACCGGAGGTGCGCTATCAGTCGCAGCTGGAGCAGCTGCAAGCGATGGGCTTCGCCAACCGGGATGCCAACTTGCAGGGTGAGATTCTTTGCTACCATTAGCCGCTCGACAATCCCGATTCTAATGCAATCTCTCGTACTCCACAGCTCTGATCGCCACCTTTGGGGACATCAATGCGGCGGTAGAGCGACTGTTGTCCCTCAACCAGTTGTCCCTGAGTTAACAACGTTAAGCCATTTCCAAACTGTACACAACCTGTCTATATATCTACGAACTACATATATATCTACCACTATAGCCCTGGAGAACGCGAATGAGAACCACAAAGAGAACACGATGAGAAAGGGGGACGGGGTCCTTCTCCTAAAAACCCCACACAAAAATTCCACGGCCAGAGCTGCTGATTGCTTATTCCCCATCAAGCCGGGAATATCTTGAATCCTTTATACACACACAACCACACACACCCCGTGACACAGATAGACAACTCCACACGAGCATAGGAGCCTAGAGAACGGAGAGATATTTAAAGATATGTCGCCGGTAAGAACGTTAGATAGAGATCGCATACCAAAGTGTCGGCACTTGTGTAGTTGATATTTTTTTTAATTGTTTACTTTTCGGGAGCTCGCGAGAGATTTGAAAGCCCTGTAAGACACCTGAGAACCCTTAAAGCGGAAATGTGTTAGTCGAATATCAATTTGAATATGCATATATCCAGCATATATCTTGCACCACACATACATTTCAACAGTAACATTTCAAGCATTTAACTTTCCTGCGAACCTTAATGTTTTTCAATAAATTTGAACAGGTTTGTGCTCTCGTTTGTCATTATTAATGAACGTACAATGTTAATGTGTGCTTGACAGAGAATCGCGGTGTAGATCCAAACGCTCGGTGCAGACATCGGAGCTTCTGGGGATAGACGTAGAATCCTGTGGTTCGGTCAGGCAGTCTGGGTCCGTTCGGGTGCTAATTTACAATGGTTAGTCAGCACCGCAGCCCTGCAGTGTGGCCTCCCCCTCTCGCAATGCGAAACTGTTCTTGAAATTACACAACTGCAAACGGGACAACCTACAGTAGATATCGCACATATGCAATGGCTGGATAAGTGATACTTGTTTAGAGGCAAAGTGTTTGCATGCAGGCATTGTGTGATATGCTTAAACAGTTGCATTCAAGCAATACAAGTAGTAAAAATGTTTATTGATTCATTAATATAAGAGTAATCTCCAAGTGTTAATTATCCTATCCGTTTAAAAGAATAAAACTGTACAAAGTTCGTTGCATATAGGCGTAATTTGCATACAAGGGATTTGCATGTTACCGATATCTACTGTAAGTTTATATGTGTGTATTTAGGGGTATATACATTTAACAAAATATTCCATGGTGTTAACAAAAGACGTAAAACTATTTGAAATTCCTTAGTAAAAGAGAGAAACCCCAAAACACAATAATTTTTAATTTACTCTAAGCATTCGTATGCGTAAAACAGACTTTTTGGGAGTTCGGACGGATCTAGTGGGGTTCCCATTCCCGATTGCATCCTTCAATCAAACACTTTCGAAACGTTTCCTTTCGTGCGCTCACTGTCTATATAAAGTATGAAATCAATGTATACCCTGTAAGTACTATTACCATATATCGCGGCTCGTCGGAGGGAAAAGTATGCAGGTGAGCAAACATCATCGGGGGATTGGGTGGGTGGGCAGGTACTGGAGCTGGACCGATTCGGAAGCGATCGGAACTACGTTTATTTGTTTAGTGAAGGACGTGAAACTAAGTAATTAAATGTAAATGATCACATGTTTTAAAACAGTAATAAAGCTACTTTGGTTTTAGATTATACGTCGTTTTTGTTTTATTCTCATCGGAGATAAGTGGGCTGAAAAGGATTGCGACCGACCAAATACCGAAAAATACATAAAGAAAATCTAATTTTTTAATTACATGTAATTCTTATCACTTCGGTGGCATCAAAATTTGTATCGGGTTGTATAAGTTAAGCTGAGAAGGGTGTTGCCGAGCGGTAGGTAATGTCCGGTAACTTATTCACAAGCAGAAAGACACCATGGTACAAAATACCTTCGGCAAGACGAAGTCTATATACCCTTGCAATTTTTAAAAAAATTATAATTTGATATAAAACGAATATATGTCGATTTTCCAAGACATTTTTCGATCTCCCCTATGACAGCTATTATTTTAAAAATATTAATAGCGTATTTCTGAAATTGTAGAAAATTACTATATCACGGAGTAAAAACCCATATGTAAGTCTGAAATCAACGAAGTTATATGTTTCATTCATTTTTTGATTGTTTCTATTGGAAATATATGATTTATTTGTCCGACCTGGTCTGTTCTTATTTATTTCCGGAAATTTGCATTCAGATAGCTTCAAAACTGAGAGACTAGTTTTCGTAGAAATGGATGCACAGACGGACATGACCAGATAACATATTCGGCTGCGATTATTAAGGCTTCTTTTACATTTCTTGTTATTTTAAAACAATTGTTAACGTAATGTAAAAATATAAGCTCAAATTGTTTTATTTTCCCAGCGATTCCTCACACAAAGCTTTTTTTCTAAACATTTCGGTGCACACGCACTGACCAAAACTCGACGTTTATACAGCCGACGAGACTATCTTATGTTATTGCGTCATTCCCGAGACGACCGATCGCTTCAAAGCGATATTTACGACTGAGCAGACTCTGTTTTTTTTTAAATATTTTTAAATTTTCGGTCTGTCCGACCCTTATTGCAAGCATTCGAACGAACTAACATAAATGACTGGATTTAAAAACTTTTTAAGTACAGTACAGTAAGATACCGTACGAAAATATAAAAAAAACAAGAAAGGAAGCAAACTTCGGCAAGCCGAATTATTACAGTTGTTACAAACGACTACATTTAGATTTGTATTCCTATATTACTAAAAACAATGCGGCTATGTCGATTTTGCGCTGCATTTTGCCATCGTTTCTATGGCAGCTATATGATATTGTTAATAATTAATTTAATTAAAACCGTAATTCCATAATATTTAGATATTACCAAATCCCAAAACAACAAAAAAATAAATTTAAAACAACAAAGTTTTAATTTTTTTGAATTTTTTTTCCGATTGGTCCTATGGGAGCCACATATATGATATAGTCGCCCGATCCAGCTCGTTCTGACTTATATACTACCTGCGAATAGAAAGACAACTTTTGATAGAGTTTCAAGCAGATAGCTTTAAAAGTGAGAGACTAGTTTGCGTAGATACGGACGGACGGACGGACATGGCTAAATCGACTCTCCTGGTGATGCTGATCAAGAATATATAAATACATATACTTTATAGGGTCGGATATGTCCCCTTCACTGCGTTGCAAACTTTTGACTGAAATTATAATACCCTCTGCAAGGGTATAAAAAAATTATAAATACAAACGAAGAAATTGGATGTTCCAGGCTCTATTTGCTAGGGATGCGAACGCGAGGGATTGATAAAATGTCACGTCGTGAGTGAGTGCACTTGCATGCAATGATGATGGGCGCTCCGACTCCTTAGAGGACGTGCCTATTGTGAGCTAGGGCGTTCAGGTCCTGGGGCGTCACGTAGCCATTGATCTGTGGCTGCTGACGAGAGTGTGGGTGTCCGCTGGCTGATGCTCCTCCGGCGACGTGCGTCGGCGATCCCACGGCGGCGGCCAACGGCGGCTTTATCAGCCCAGTGCGCTGCAGCTGCTCCATGGTGGTGTAGCCGATGTCGGCCAGTTTGGGCGTAGGTGCAGTTGGCTGCCCGGCTGCTCCGACTGGTGGCAGCTGGAACGGCGAAGGCGACGTCGAGGCTGCTGGCGAAGGTCCTGCCAGGACGGCTCCCCCGGATGGGGGCAAGGGAGCTGCAACGAGGGGCTTCAGCTTGTGCACGTCCGAGGCCTGCACGTAGTTGTCCATGTTGAGCAGGTGGGCTGGCGGGAAGAAGGTGGACGCAGCGGCGGCAGTGGCGGCGGACGGTACAGATCCTGGCGCAATGCCTTGAACTGGAGCTGGATTGAACCGCGACTGCGGAATGGGGACCGGCACATAACCACTGAGCGGCAAGGCCATCGGAGCGGGCATCGCGGACGCAGGAACTGGCAAGGCGTGACCATTTGCCGAAGGACAGTTGTCGGCCCAGCTCTTCATCTGGGTGGGTTTGATGTAGCCATTGGTGGTGCTCCTCTGCTGTTGCTCCTGTTCCTGCTCCTGCTCCTGGTGCCTGTCCATGTCGCTCTCCCGCTGATTTTGCTGTTCCCGTTCTCTCGCCTGTTCGCGGTCCGTTTCCCGCTCCCCGTCATTCTGGACGAGAAGGCCGTGCCGCATGGCCAAGTAGGTGGTGGGCGGGTATCCATCGCGATCCACACTGCCGCCGGTCGAAGCTGTGCGGAGGAGTAGTTTAGAGCTTTCGCTGCCGCAGCTGCTGAAGTCGTGCGGCAGATCCTGTGGCGTGTACTGCGGCGAATCATCGACCCGGGTGCAGACGATTCCTCCGCTGACGGAGGAGTCTGGTCCGATGCCCAGGCCCAAGCCGCCCATGTCCATTGGCTTCTTCAGGGTCTCCATAATTCCCTGCGGCAGCACCAGATGGATATCGGACATCTTGCGGTACTTCTTGTACCCCAGGTAGAATATGACGCCCAGCACCAGGATCGCCACGCTCACCTCGATGGTCTGGTACATGGCCTTCACGCTGTGCGTGTCCGGCGTGCAGATGAACCCGTAGGTACCCCAGTCGGATCGGTAGAGTCGGTAGGCGCTCGTGTTGGCTGCGTAGGTCTCAAACTGCCGCCGATGCTCCTCGTCGAGGGCGTCGGTCCTTGCCTCACATCCCTGGGAACCGGCAGAAACCAGTTGCACTGCGCCGACTCCATCCGGTCCGTCAAACTGCGGATGCTGCTCCACGTTGATGGCGCGGACTGCCAGCTGGAAGGGATTGTGGCTGGTGCAGTGCGGAGTGGCCATCACGTAGTAGCGGTTGCGGCCCGGCAGGATGGTGCTCATCAGGCAGCTGGCGTTGTTGTCCCGAAGCGAGATCTCATAGAAGTTCATTGAATCAACAATGCTGTGCAGATAAGAATATGTCTTGCTTTTGTGTGACAGATTAGCTGAACTGGCGTAATCCCTTCCGGTACACCTCTACAATGACCGGTCGCCATTGACTCCCCCTCCAGTTTGCTACTTTGTTGAACTGTGAAAATCGCAACTGTGAAAGTCGAAATGTTTAAAATAAATTTTCTAAGATTATATTTCATATGACAAAAAATATTTTAATTACTTTTCAATAAAAGGGACAACTTTTAGACAACATTTCTTCTCATAACACAAGTAAAAAACAATAGAGAACGCTATAGTCGAGTGCCTCGACTATTAGATACCCGTTACTCAGCTAAACAACTTAATATAAATATGCCTTCTTGTATGTTTTTCGCACCAACACCACGTGGAGGCCGTTGATTTGCAACGGGGTCTTTCAAACCAAAATAAAATTTGGGGATCTACGAGTCGACTTGAGTTGCCAAACTTTATTCAAGTTTGGAATCTCCATGTTCCCCAAAATTTTGTTTATCCGTAACATACGAAAGGCATACTTATGTACTTACTACTAATACTACTAATACTTATTTGGCCTTACTAATTCGTTTTTTTTTGGGGTTTTTGCGTTTTTTTTGATGGCGCTATTGTATTGCGCCATCTACCCCAAGACATTGGTACCACCGGCCATGAAAGGCGGAAATGTAGGCGCTAGCCAGGCTTAAGCGTTTAATGGATTTTTGGGCGTTAGAGTGGGCGTGTCAAACTTTTATAAGGCCAAACAAATACATATCAATTAAAATTTTCATAATAGCATCAAAACTGTGGCCACAGCTTGTGGCTTGTGAGCGTCAGAGGGGGCGTGGCACCATTTTGAAACAAACTTGCGCTGCGTAGGAACTCCTAAAATCTACATGCAAAATGCCAATCTTCTAGCTTTTATAGTTTCCGAGATCTCAGCGTTCATACGGACAGACAGACAGACGGACATGGCTAGATCGACTCGGCTAGTGATCCTGAACAAGAATATATATACTTTATAGGGTCGGAAACGCTCCTTCTACCTGTTACATACTTTTGCACGAATACAATTTACCCTTTTACTCTACGAGTAACGGGTATAAAAAATGTATAGTCCGATGGCGGTTGAAATTGGACTTGCGGTGCTTAGATTTCTGGTAACACAAATATTTCTAGTATTCAGGGTTAGAAATATTTTATGGTCTGGGTGTGATATTTTAGAAACAGTTTTCTATGTTATAGAAAATATTTTTATACTAAGACAAATATTTCCATATTTAGGAAAATATTTCCTTATTTAAGAAAATATTTCTATATTTTAGAAAACGTTTCTATTTTTTAGGGTTATATAATTTGTAGAGGTAATTTGAGAAAATTGTTCTATTTTTTAGGGTAAATTATTTTTAAGATCAAAATTCCTCATTTTAAGAAAAACAAGAAAGGAAAGCTAACTTCGGGCGGAGCCGAAGTTGATATACCCTTGCAGAATACTCTGTAAATTATATTCTCCAAAATTATTCATATGATGTATTCTTAATACTCTTAAAAAGTTCCAACTTCCTAACTTTAAAAACACCAAAATTATGACATTTCCAATCGTTCAGTTATATGGCAGCTATAGGATATAGTCGGCCGATCCTTATAAAATTTGGTAGGTCGGATTGATTGGCCAAAAATAAAACCCATAGAAAATCCCAACTTCCTAACTTTAAAAACACCAACGTTATGGCTTTTCCGATCGTTCAGTTATATGGCAGCTATATGATATAGTCGCCCGATCCGGCTCGTTCCGACTTATATACTACCTGCAATAGAAAGACAACTTTTGGGAAAGTTTTAAGCAGATAGCTTTAAAACTGAGGGACTAGTTTGCGTAGAAACGGACGGACGGACAGACGGACGGACAGACGGACATGGCTAGATCGACTCTCCTGGTGATGCTGATCAGGAATATATATACTTTATAGGGTCGGAAATGTCTCCTTCACTGCGTTGCAAACTTTTGACTGAAATTATAATACCCTCTGCAAGGGTATAAAAATATCTAAAACAATAACCATTTTTACTAAAATATAAAAGTTTTTCTTGGATTTAGGGCGATTTAAGTTTATGGCGACAATTTCTACATTTAAGAAACACTTTCTTGAGTAAAGAAAAGTGTTCTTGTTTTCAGAAAAAAAATTCCTTGAAAATATACATAAATCTTTTCTTGGATTTAGAAAAATTAAAGTTTTATGGCGAATTTCTAAGATTTAGGGTTAATTTTGCTATGAGGGCCGGAGCAATATAGAACACTATAGTTTCTAAAAGAGCTGAGCGTTATAAATATTGGAAACTGCCTTGAACTTGACTACATCTCTCAAAGCTACTTCTCCAGCTATGCTACAAATAGTAGCTTATAGCTCCATAGATGTTTTTTTTTTAGCATTCTACTTGATAAGATTACGTATTACGAATTTAAAGACTTTTTGATTCATATATAAATTATATAATATTTTTTTTTCCTTTTTTAACTAAAACAAGAAAGGAAAGCTAACTTCGGGCGGAGCCTAATATCAACTTAGGCTCCGCCCGAAGTTAGCTTTCCTTTCTTGTTCCCTTGCAGAATATTCTGTAAATTATATTCTCCAAAATTATTCATATAATGCATTCTTAACACTCATAAAAAATCCCAACTTCCTAACTTTAAAACAAGAGAGAACGCTATAGTCGGGTGCCCCGACTATCAGATACCCGTTACTCAGGTAAAGGGAGTGCGAGGGAGATGGAAACTTTGATCACGCATAACTTTTTAACGAATGGTCCGATTTGGAAAATTTCTTCTACATTTCGATAGGTATTGATAAACACAATAAAACTGCATTTTTACTTTTCCGAAATATTTAAATTTTTAAAATCGTATTTAAGCGATTGTGGGCGTTAAAGGGGGCGTGGCACCCTTTTGAAATAAACTTGCGCTGCGTAGGAACTCCTAGAATCTACATGCAAAATGCCAATCTTCTAGCTTTTATAGTTTCCGAGATCTCAGCGTTCATACGGACGGACAGACAGACGGACAGACAGACGGACAGACGGACATGGCTAGATCGACTCGGCTAGTGATCCTGAACAAGAATATATATACTTTATAGGTTCGGAAACGCTTCCTTCTACCTGTTACATACTTTTGCACGAATACAATATACCCTTTTACTCTACGAGTAACGGGTATAAAAACCAAAGTTATGGCATTTTCAATCGTTCAGTTATATGGCAGCTATAGGATATAGTAGGCCGATCCTTATGAAAGTTTCAATTCGATAGCTTTAAAACTGAGAGACTAGTTCGCGTAGAAACAGACAGACGGACAGACAGACGGACAGACGGACATGGCTATATCAACTCAGGAGGTGATCCTGATCAAGAATATATATACTTTATAGGGTCGGAGATGTCTCCTTCACTGCGTTGCACACTTTTGACCAAAATTATAATACCCTCTGCAAGGGTATAATGAAGACAGATTTCTCAAATTGGAATCAACTGGTGCTGTAAAACCAATAATTTTGCGATTAAAATATTTAAGTCGCTTTGTTGTAATTTGAAAAATATATAATATATACATACATACATGTGTATGTACATATATGGAATTCGCTAACAGATTACTTAAAACAAGAAAAATCTGTGAAGACGTACCTCCGATGGCCGTGCTGAGCTAAATCACATTGCTGGGATCCGAGAGATAGAGTGTCCGTGCCCGCATACTCACCTCGTAGTGCGTGAAAGCCAGTTGGCCAGCATCGGGGGCTTCCAGGCCAGCTCCACGCTGGCACTGGTCACCCGAAGCAGCTGCAGCTCCCGCGACTGATTGGCGCCGCCTCTCCGCTGCGGTTGACCAGCTCGTCGCTGTTCTTGGTGGCCCGCGTTTCCGAGTACATAAGCAACTTGACGCTGTACTCCGTGTGGGGCACCAGGCCCTGGATGACGTGCTTGTTCGTGTAGCTGGTCCCGCTGGATACCTCCGCTGAGCGGAATATGTTACAACATATTACCTTATTTTTTGAACTCAAATCTCTCATTAACCAAAAACATCCCTGCGCACAGAATCATACAGACTTATCTATCTTTGGGCCAGGCCTTGCAATTTTGGTTTATTACAGCAGCGGCTTGAGTAAACAATCGAAAAACATTTAGTATAGTATAATACACCTACGGTTAAGGCACTCACACACTCTAGCACGCGCACAGGCACACACCAAGTACAAGTATCGTACAGCTAGATGAGGGGTTAGTCATGTTACAAAGGCGGCAAGGTCGGTCAAAGCTCCTCGAAGAAGGCCACACGCGCCTTTGTGGACCCAGACTTCAGCTTTTTGAGCGTGGAGTACTTATTTTCGCCGGCCTTGATCTGCGCCTCGCTGAGGATGTCCAGGTTGCTTTGGTTCTCCTCTATCTTGTGCGGCGCGATCTCGGAGCGCAGTGTCTGCAGCTGGTTTTGCACCTGCTTCTTGGAGTTTCGCATGTACTCGAGGTGGTTGCGCTCCATCTCGTTAGTTATCTGTTCCATCTCGTTGTCGGTCAGGATGAACTCTTTGGGCTCAAAGTCGTCAGAGATGCCGCTGGAGTTGTCGCCTTGGGCCAGGTAATGGGTGGTTAGCTCGGCACCGCCGGCGATTTCCATGTCATTGGTTGAGCTACTGGTGGTCAGCGATGGCGTGCTAATGGCCGCCATGCTAGACGCCGTGTTGGCCACATGCGAGACACTGGAGGTGGTCAGCAGGCTGTCCGTCGAGGACTTGCGACCACTATTAAGGAAGTTCAGCAGCCGGGCGGTAGCTTCGCGCTCGGCCATTTTAGCGCAGATCAGCTCCTTTCGCAGCTTCTCCGTCTCGGCCTCCCGCTTGTCGTTCTCCACGGTCAGCTGGTGCACATAGAAGTCGGCGTCGCGGATCTTCTTCTCCAGGTCGTGCTTCTCCCGCTCGATCTTCATTTGCCGCTCGCGGAGTCGGTCCATTTCCGTCTTGAAATGGTTTGCCTTGCACTCGGTCAGCTGCATCTGCTCCTCGTTCACGCGGCTCTTCTCAAAGTACAGTTCCTTGGTTTCTTCAGAACGGCGCTGAAATTTAAAGGAACACACAATCGTAGGCCAAGAGTAGACTTTCAAGGGAACAGTTACTAGTGCGTCGCTGGCCATGCGCATCTCGTTTTGCAGGTGCTCCATGCTCTTTTCCAGTTCGTAGCGTTCATGCTCCGCCTTCTCTCGCAGCTTCTTCTCCCTGATGAACTTCTTTCGCTCAATTTGGCGGCGCTGCTTCTCCTCCTTGGCTTGGGCTTTCATCTGCTGGATTTCCATGGTATCTGGCTTGCGACGACGCATGTACAGATCGTGGTTGCCCTTGCACAAGTCAAGAATCTGCCGAGCAGGGACGGGACATGAAATAAATTCTAAGGCATTCAATATTGACTGCTTACCATCTTGTTGATGTGCAAGTCCTGCGAGTAAAATATGAAATTCGAAACTTTGGCGTCCACTAGACGAATGGTAAACTTTTTGTCGTCGAAGCTGACGTGCCGTATCTCGTTCCACTGGAACGTGGTCTTTGGAGTTAGCTTGTCGCGCTCATCGTAAATGTTCAGGCCCACGGAGGTGACGCCCAGCCATAATTTGGTTTTGTTCTTATTCTGGTGAGCGCACAAATTATTAGGTTCAACTGGCACATCCAAAGGCATTCTTCATTTGCTCCTTTACTCACTGTAATAGGAAAGTAGTTCACTCCGTACATGTCCAGGTCCTGTGCGATCTTCAGGTACTCCATCTCCACCTCGTCGCGCGTCATGGGCTCGTGGTCCATGTACCTGGGGGGAAACACTCTCAGTAAGTGGCTTGATTTAAGGTTCAGTGTGATGCCCACCAAGTCTTGATGCGCTCCTCCCACATCTCGGGCGTCATCTGGTACTGATCGGTCACCCCCTTGGGCAGAAGCTCGCCTCCGGCCAGCATGCCGTCCTTGTAGGTCTCGTAGTCGTACGGACCGTACTGCACGTGCACAGCGTACGAGGCCAGGAGCACGGACGCCTCCGGCCGGCAGTAGATGTCCATAGAAAGGATACTCTGCTTCACCTGCAGGAAGAACAGGTGCTGCGTGATCTCCTGGATCAGCTCCTCGCTGACGTTCTCCGGGAAGAACTTGGCGTAGAAGCTGAAGACGTACACATTGTTGCTGGCATGCAGCTCGACGCGCTGGTCTCGAACCCGCTTTTCCATCTTTAGCCAGGAGACGTTGCTGCGCGTGTCGACGTACTGCAGTCCGAAGTACCAGGACTCGCGCAGCCCGATCGTACGGCACACCAGGTCGAACAGGTCCTGCCCAGAGGCGCGCGGCTCCAGCTTAAATTCCAGTTCCGAGTCAAAGGTGCTCACACGCACCGACAGGGAGCGGTTCTTCTTGGTGCCGAAGAGGCTCATCGCGGTTATGTGATGAGTTATTTTCGATGTGATGTTGGATTCGATTTGGATGTTCTTAGTGGCGATGTATGCGCCCTGTGCTGTCTGTAATAACTTGTTGCGTGCAGGGACTTGTTGCTCCACTTGCTTCTGATAATACTGCTGCTCCTGTGCCAGCTAGTGGCCCTCTTCCTGGTTGCTGCTCCTGCGGTCCTCGCTATTCACGGACTGCCTCATTTTCCTGGCAAGTTAGTGCTCCGGGCAATGACAATTTCTGGGCTGAAGGCTGCGCGAGAGAAAGAAAGAGTAAGTCACTTCGATCATGCGGATGCGCGATTCGAGAACTGCGTGTGGGGGCGGTATGCTGCACCAACTTCCGTCTCCTTGTGGTCGAACAACTAGCCGACAGGTTGGTAAGAAGCGTTTCACATCTACCGGAGTTCGACGGAGTCCAAGTCGCTCAATTGTTTGAACTGCATCTACAATTGTTCGCAAAATTTGCGATGTGTGCGGCATGAACGTGATCAGTGTGACCAGATGTGCGGATAGGCAAGGTCCGTGTGTATGAAATGCGGAGGAATATTTATTAGGGGGATCCCTGAAGCTTTGTCTAACGTCCTATTATTTAAAACGTATTTTTATGGAGACATTTAACACCAATGTCAGGTGGAATCAGACCACAAGCTAAAATTTGACACAGTAACCAAAAGAATTTATGTCCAAAATTCAGATGAATATGAGATGAAAAAGAGACAAAATACTAGACTATGCCTGTGACGTTGCCACCTCGACCGCGAATCATTTTTTTAAATTTAATGGCTAATTACATGATTGAGCGCAAAATTCAACTCAGTTATTTTTAAAGTTGCCCATATTATAATTAATATTATATTAACCAAATTAATAATATATTCTTTTTTTAATAATTTATTTACTTTTAAATGCATTCACAAGCACGGGCCAATGTTGGAAAGCTCGAAAGTAAGCAAAATATGTTATCAGTGTATAAATAATCAACTGTCTTTAGAAAATAGCACATCGTGTTTATTTTCAGGTCGCTGTAGCTAATTTTTCCACCTCCAGCGACTCAACAAATGACTCAATCCGATCCCACACTAGCCTCCAATGAGGAATCATATTTCTACTGAAAGCAGAGCTTTTCCTTCTATTGGGTACAAAACTTAAAAAAAAAAATAATTCGGGTTGTGCTTAGAATACTAACAGTCCCGCTTAATAAATAGACGACTTAGGCTATATGTGCGTGCTTGGGGAAGTCTTGGCTCGATTTCTAGTAGTATTATTGCCGAATCCGAGGCGATGGTAATGCTCTGCAAGTAAACTATGTTTATCACACAAATGCAAGTGCTGGGGGACTCCGTCTCCAGATCCGTGGACACAATAATATGAGCGGACGCGATCTATTCTAAAATTAGGACTACAAAATGTTGGTGTCGTAGAAAACTCGGATTGGCACTTGAATGGCGAGTGCCAGGACTCCGGGATTCTGGGATTCCGGGCTACTGGGTGCTACGCTTGATCCGCTCCACGTGCAGATCGTACAGCATCTTGTTCTTCTCGTAGTAGTACGGATTCTGCTCGGCACCCAACTCCGGGTTGTACTCGTACCCGGCCGCGACTCCGGTTCCGGCTGTCTCGGGGGCACCGGCTCCTCCTGGCAGGGGCGGAATGCTGCAGCTACTGCTGCTGCTGCTGTTGCCGTCGTCGTAGTTCAGGTGCAGGTTGTTAATGCGCTTCGAGAGGGGCGTGGACTCGCAAGGCAGGTCGTCCTCCCGGCTGCGTTTCCTGTGTAGAAGTTAGAGTTCAAGGATTATATGAGGTGGAATGAATCCCTAGCCTGGCTGATCTTACTAACCGTGTCTTCAGAAATCCAGCCATTTCAGGCCAATAAGTAGCGTTGCTTGTAATTGGCTTATTCGGTTGTTTTGTTCTTTCTTTCCGTCCTCTTGTTTCCCTTGTTCACTTCCAGCAGTGTGACCGCGGAACCGTTTAAATTTTACTTTAAAATATGCCATCTCCATTGCGAAAATATACCATTTGATTGAATCAAATATACCGTTAGTATTTTATTTTGAATTATTTTTATTATTGATAATTAAGCCTACTACTCAGATCGACGAAAACTGTTCGTCAGTCATAAGAGAGAGCGAGAGGCAAACAGCTGGCGTACACTTTTTGTCAGGCTTTTTATTCACCTCCGTACTCAGATCGACGAAAAAAATACCAGAAAATTATATCGCGTTGCCAACAAACTGAAATTAACTTTTGGTAAGCCCCAGCGAAAATAATGAAAAATGTAATCTTTTGGCGTGCGCTTTTCAGTGAACATTTTAAAAAAGGGAGGGAAAAAATAAAAAAAACGCGGAAAAGTCGATTGCAGGAGTGAACAATAACATTAATACGATCTGTTGAGTCCCGCTTAGAATTGTGGGATTTGTCAAATAAAAAACATTTTAATGCAACCATTATAAAACGAGCGTGGGAGGAAATAGCCTGGGAAATTGATAAAGATAGTAATCATAGTCATAATTGTTAGCGTGGACATATAGAATATTTATGTTTAGATAATAGTTGCAAGCTGGCGTGGAAGTCGCTGCGGGACAGCTAATAAATACCACCTGAAATGCAAGCGACCGAATAGTGGAAGTGCTGGAGGAGTCCCACTGGAGAAGCCAACGGGTCTTAATGTACAAAAAACACAATAAAAAACTTTTAAAAATCGCCTGTTAGAACTGCTTAAAATTAGCAAATAGTTATCAGTAAATTAAAAAAACAACTGTTAAATTTAAATTGTATTGTTTTTTAATTTCTTGTACAGCGGCAGACTTGTCTTGCCAAGGTAGTTGATAATATCTTTTAAAGGCTCTTTCCCGCAAATACGATTTTTGAATTTTAACTGCTTGTCAACAAACCCAGCTGATGGACAGTACGACCTCAGCACGCTTAATTCTGATGAACTCTCGAAAATGCAGTCAAACAGGAAAGATTAAAGTTTTTCCGCTAGAGAACTTGTTTTTCAATCTGAGTACTAAATCGTTTTATTAAGGTCAACTGTTTGCCAGCTGTTCCATACAAATTAAACTTTTTAGAGGAAAAAGTCAGTGACGATCGCAACTCCAACATAAAAAATTTCTTATATTTAGTTTAGTGACGAAAATTGATTAAGTTACATTTTCTCCGTTGCCAAAATCAATTAAGCTATTTGCTCGCGCAGGCATTTTTTATTGCAGAGCGGCAAATGAGAAAATTTTTTAGAGAAACACTCTCCTCTGATTCACCCTGATACTCGGATTGACGAAAAAATACCAGAAATATACATCGCGTTGGCAACCAACTGAAATAAATTCTGTAAGAACGTTCGTCAGGACCTAGTGAAAAAAATTTCCGCCAGCTGTTTGCTATCCGCTCTCTCTCATAGCAAGGATTTCGTCAATCTGAGTACTAGACTTTTGGAAAAGACCTAAGGATATAGCTTTTAAACAAAGAGATTAGTTTACGTATGCGGACGTTAGCGGACGGACTTGGTCGAAAATGTCTCCTTTACAGTCATGCTAACCTTTACAAGGCTATAAAAACCTATCTGTCCTCGACTGTTCCCTTAAGACCAATAATTAATACTTTGATTTTATTTATTAAGTTATTTGTGTAAAGTTGTGTATTTATATATTTGTCTATTGTTATCCAAAAATTTTAATGCAGTACCTTATCTTACTGAAATACATTGAATGGTTTCATTTTATGTGAGCGAAAGTCGGGCGAAGGACAAAATAATTTTTAAGTTCAAACTATAATCGTTTTGGTTTTCTTTTAAATAATATGTTTAAATATCCATTTTATTATGGGCAAAGATTCCCGTTTATTTCATTCGAAACGAAAGACGAATTTTTGGAACTCACGTTATCATATTTGAATAATCGAATTTATAAAGTAAATATTTTTTAAGTCTAATAAAATTAAATACAAAAAATTGTTTTCATAGTAGAGAAACCATTAATAACTTATTAAATTTAATTGACAACAGCATTTTTTACCGAACATAATTTAATGTATCCAGCACATTCTTAGGTAATATAAAATACTTTTCTTTTAGTTTAAACACATTTCAAATTTAAAAAAACCTTTTTAGTATAATTTCTTTTTAAATTAAAACAAAGAGCAAAAATTCGTCTTTCATTAGGGATTGAACATTCCATTTTTCCAAAGACTTTACCGTTTTTACATTTAAAATATTTTTAGTTAGTTGACGTGTGCGGATAACAACAACATGTATTATTTATTTATTTGATATACATCGTATACATGGTTTAGTTTCGTATTGTTCAAGTTAAAAATTTCGTACAGATTTAAATTTAGTAAACACTATTTTGCTGTCGTATACGTACTGTAGCCAAAAAGAACCGTCATAGTATGATTTACACATGCAATATTTGTATATACCCGCAAATATAGGTAAATGTATTAAAATATATTTATACACAGCTGCAGTCAAAGTAAAAGCACTAAAAATCATGCCTCCATTCTTTGTAAAAATATTCGTATACTATAAGTTAATTTGAGTTTCTTTGAATATGTTTTCAATGGTTAATATATATACTAATTGTGTCCTACAGAAGTCTCTGCATTGATTATAATTATTTAAAGAATTTATGTTATGACGTAACTCCAAAATGAGTTGGGCCAAAAATTATACTTGCTTAAGACAAAAGTTACGTATTTATTTATTTTACAGTTTACATGGTGCAAACATGTTCACATTTGTATCAATAATGAAAAGAAGCATATACTTAACCAAGTAGCTTAATGGTTCAACATGATATTTACGAGATAATGATATCTCGATTTGGCTATATCCTGCAAATTGTTGAATAGCTTCACGTTGAAGTCCGGAGACTTCCCATTCAGAAATCAATTCAAAATCTAGCCAACAGAATTTAATTAAAAATTATTTTTATTCTATTTACGTATGTCTATCTGAACTATATCTAAATTTACGGGAATTTTAATCTTAACTGACTGAGAAAAAAAAAGAAGCAGAATAGAACAGGTTATTAATTTCAGAATTGTTGGACTTAGCAAAAGAGCAAATATAAACTGTATTTTGTTTTAAGAGTGCATCTTACAAGCGCCCTAAGAAAACATAATTAAGAAGAAACTGCATGTTAGATTTTCAGTGCAGTTATTTTGACCGCAACTGTATGAGGGAGTCTCCGATTCGGAGTGGCTCACAGCCCTGATCCTCAGGGGCTTAGATCCTGGTGAAGATTGGGATCATATCCACCCATGCTGTTGTCGTACGGTTGCTGTTGGTCATAACCGCCCGAGCCCATTGGATAGCCCATTGAATCCTGCGGGGGAGCGGGTGACATCATGGGTGTGGTTGTCCCACTAGGAGGACCAGCCATGGAATACGGTGAAGCACCTGCAGCCTTCTTAGCCGCATACAAATTGGCCTCCTCTTGTGCCTTACCAATGTTTTTCTTATAGCGAATTCGCTTGTTGCCAAACCAATTGGATACTTGAGAGACCTAGCGCAGATGAGCGGATATTATATGATGCTGAAATAGAGTGCATTTATTTTGGAACTCACTGTTATGCCACATTTTCGTGCCAACTCTTCTTTGGCCTCTTCGGATGGATATGGGTTACTCAAGTGACTATAGAAGTACTCATTGAGAATTTCTGACGCCTGCTTACTGAAGTTCCGGCGCTTACGACGTGCGTCTAAGAAACGCGAACGAAGAATCATAACAGCCTCACAGGTCGACTGCTTTAACTGCATTTGTATGGAACTAAACTTTTTGTGTATGATCTGTACCATTCGTTCAATTTCCTTTGGTGTAATAGGTCTGAAATAATTATGCAGCACCAAAATATTTTGTTATATTTTTACTACTATGTACTTTTGCCTTATACTAACCTCGTGCGACTCTGTTCACGTAAAAGATTCATAACATGCGTTGTAAATTCGTTGCATGCCTGCTCATATTTCTCCAATTCTTGATGATATATTTGACGAATCTGCGCTAGCTTAGCACGGTAGTCGGAATGCTCTATAGCATTGTCAGCACCATCTATAGACAAGGACCCACCTTGGCTGGCTGCAGCCGCAGATGCTGCTGCCGCTCCGCCACCTCCTTTTTCAGGTCCAGCCACGCCCTCGGCAATAAGCATGTTGTCTAATCTCATGAGTTGAGGATCTGGCGGCTCCTCCTCCTGAGTATTGCGAATTGAAAGGACTATAATAATAGAAAGTAATTTTGGTTGTTGAAAAAAGAGAAAGATAGTTAGCTTCGGCAAGCCAAAGTATTTTGTTTGAATTAAAAAAGTTTGATATGTCTTAGTCTCCCGCCTTTACAAAGTCTCTTACACTTATTGATTTGCGTTATTCACATTGTACACATATTATTATTTTAAAATTGTAATTAAAAATTCGAAATTATTATTAATTAAATTAATCTGCCTTGAAAATATTTAAAAGGTTTAAAAGAGATTAACATTTTCAACATACCAGTCTTCTCCTTGATTTCGCACAGTACAGAGAAGAGTGCCGGCTTCATCCGATGACAGTTAAGCGTATGTTTTCTGGCTTGTGCTTCGTCAAGCGATTGTTCCGAAATGCTCATTATTTGTTGCAATATTTCTCCAATGTCCTTTTGCTTGCGCACCTCGTTTTCGTTACCAGTATTTTGACCATCGTCCTGGCCAGACAAACCATATCCTTGTGGCGCCATCATGCCACCGGTGTGAGCCAACATGCGATTCGGATCCTCCATGACTCACCAAATATTTTCAAAGCGATTGCTTTGTTTCTGAAATAAAGAAATCTAAAAATGTAGTAAATGTTTAGGAATGTATATTTGTTGAAGTTGTTTATATTTTTTATATTTTTTTAATACAAACAGGCATCGCATAAACACAGAATATAAGGAATATATGTATAAGTAAACATTTTGATTAAAAAAACTATAATTTAACGGGCTTAAAGCTAGGAATATTATATTATTATTCACATTTTATCGTCCTTGAAACTGGAAAATTCTATTTCAGACGAAATTTATCCTTGTCAAAAATCACAAAAAACTCAATACTGTCCTGACACCAGTACTTAACGTTCAAGTGAAATAAGAAATAAGGCACTTAACTGATGAAAAATATGTAATGTTTTAACATTGGGGAACACCTTAAGGTTTTGAGGATTCTAAGGAATGGGCACTTAAAAATTGTACACTTATGGTCAGTTTTATAAATCAATTCCAAATGGGCAATTCAAGAAAGAAATTAATCCTTAGATAATTTTACCAAAATTGGAAGAACAATTTTTTTGGCTACCCGGAAAATGAATGTTATTAAATAAAATGTTTTCCTTAATTGATATCCTTATTCTTTAAATACATATATTTTAGGCTGTGAGCCACTGAAAACTATATTATTTGATCCAAAAAGCACTAATGAACTACGTGTTTTTTTTTATCAAGAAAACATTCCAATCTCTTATCCCATAAGACATTTTGCTATCCGAATTGAAGCAGAAATATAAAGCTAAGTGTATGTACAACGCATCACGTACGTACATTTATATATACGCATGTAAGTACGTATATATGTTTCGTGGTAGCAAGACAGCAAAAAAAAAATAACCGAGCTTCAGTAAAACCTGCCTCGGTTTGTATGTATGTATGTACATACAAAATGTATACACACACGTTTTTATTAAATATATATCTTTATATTGTTTAAAAATATTTTTAAAATCTAAGATTTACATTTATTGATGTTTATTACGTCAGAAAATATTCTTAACTGTTTATAACAAGATATATGTACATATCGATATACATATTTATGTAAACATGTATGTATCATGTAAGTATTTAGAAGCGTCCATTTGAGATTTGGTACTCACGGTTTTTTGTCGTGATTGCCTTTTTATATATTTGCTGGGGGAGTCGTTTATAATTTTAGATTCACTCTTAATTAGCGACACATTTTTTGCCGATTTAAATATCCCCAAGTATATAACGAAATTATTTGTTGGAAAACAACGAAATGAAAGTACGTTCTGTATACGCAGAAAAATAAATCGATATGAAAAAATTGTGAGGAGGATGAAAATATCGATAAATATTTTCTGTGACGAATATTTTATATCCAAAATTTTCTTAGCCAAAACACAGGAAATCGATATTTTTATTTTATTTTAATAATAGTACAATCACACCTCCAAAGGTCTGCTGTCGACTTCGCAGCAGGTACGGATAGTATTTCCCAAAGATGAGACTGCGAAATTCTGAGCCCATCTTTTAAGAACAAACAACCTCTCACCGGAAATCAATATATAATCAAAAACTTTTAAAAACTTTGCAACTTTTTTGGCTGTGGCTGAACTACAAAATCTAAAATTACATAAACTTATAGAAAAGCCGCAATTTGCAAACTCCCTTTCTTCATGGAAAATATACATATGTAGCTGTTCGTTATATGGTTATAAAGCTATTAGTAATTCACATAACTGATGGCTCTCTAGAAAGATTACTATGAACGAGAGATTTATATTATCATATATTATTATTCTTAAATGATAAAACAACAAATTAATATACGATTATGAATATACAAACACAATATTTTCTACTTATATAAGGAATGGTGGGCACATTTGAGAGATGGAAACTCCGAATCCCACCTTAGCCTCATCTACAAACAAGAAGGTGACTAATTTGGTAATCTAAAATATGCCAAATAGGTATTTAAAAACTATTTGCGACTGCCTTCCCGCTCACAATTTACCAATATAAAGAAATATAAGTTTTAACATTTTTATATTGTACCGCCACTTATTGTTGTTACATTTTCATTAATTTTTCCTGTGAACGAAATCTATAAAAGATATATATTTGAGTATAAAAAATACAACATATTATTTGAATAAATAATAAATACGATATAATATTTCTGTATATGTGGCACAATAAACGCTGTTTCGCCTTATTTAAACTTTCAATGACTTAGCAATTTGTCACTGAGGGCAATGCCGTAAAATATATATATAATTTATACAATAATTGGCTCTTTCCAATTGCAGTGGAAAAAACACAGCCAGAAAGTGGTGTTAAGCTTATACAGAAATGTTAGTGTGAAGTAGCCATAGATAATTGTCAACATATTTGACCAATCGATAGACATTGGATTGCACCCCTACATAATTCATTATATTGTGCAGTGACGTAGAGTCGTATGTTCGTGAACTTTGGAGAATATATATTCCTGAATGGTTTATTAAGCAAAATTATTAATTTTCTTTGATTGTTACAAGTAACGCATTATTGTTATCTTGAAAAAAAGGTATAGAAAAATGATTGACTAAATCGAACACAACCTCAAAAGTTTTAATGGCGTGGCTTCCATCCATATGTAAATGCATACGTGCATGAAAATTTACTTTTATTGAGCAAAATTGTTTCCTATTACTTTCAATAACGTTGTGTTAAGCCTAAATCCGAAGGAAATTTAAATTCATGTACAAATACAATTAATTCACATTCAAATTTAAAAGAATATTTTAAATTTCTGCATACATATTTTATAAATTTGAATACATAAGAATATATATATATATATATGTATGTACGTACTTGAGTATTGTATTATCCTTTTTTTTTTTAACTAAGTAGTTAAGTAATGCCAGTATTAAAGTATACGGAGTGGTATACATATGATCGTTCATGCGCATTCCTAATTTTATTTTCTTTCCCTTTACAGAATAGTTGAAAACAAAATTAAATTTTCGCGATATAAGCGCCTTTAGCGTCAGTAATATTAGCACTGGATCGCTGATAAAACCTACCAATTTCCTGTGGCAGTGCGATTTGTTTGTTTTTAATTTATATATTTTTCGAGTCAATTTCCGATTGACCTAACAAAGAATACCCGAGAGTACGATATCTTTGTCTAATTTGCGAACTGGCATTGCGCACCCCAAGGAGGGGAAACAAAATCTTATATGACTTTTGAAAGATACGGTGGTAAGTAAAAAATAACCCGTGTAATCTTGCATGTCACTTGTAAGTTAGTTTATCTTAATAGTTCGGAATATTAAATTTGATAACTATTCGACCACATATTGCGATATGCATTAAAACAAGCTTGAGGGGGTGAAATATATTTTTAATTTTGGATTGCTCGCAAGGTCCTCCAATTTATGGTAAGAAAAATTAACCACATCTATTGCAGCTATTTCTTGGAAAAAAAGTGCAGTTCCGAATCAACCAAAATTTAGAAAAATTAAACATCTTTAATTTTTTTTAATCTTTTTTATGTGGATTTTTTTCTTTTTGCCGAGTGTTGTGCACCGAATTTTCCTTATCTTTAAAAATATATAAAAACTAAGTCAATTAGTAGCAACTTAAATAAGAAAGGAATAAAGTTTTGTCTATTTTCCGATACATTTTTGATCATTCATGAGGCACCTGTATGATACAGATTTTTACATAAGTTAAAAAGCCAACCAATTACAAAGATATGATAAGGTCTAAATATAAATAGTCGTTACGCTTTAGGTATTCAAAATATTAATAGAAGTATAATTATACTTTTTATCCAATAAGCTTTACTTATACCTTTTTGTTCTTTTCGTTATCACTTATAGAGAACCTACACCAAATACATTATATTTGACAAGATCACGAGTAAAATGTTTAAAAAATACAAACCACTTTACCTAAAAATGGCACAAGAACTTAAATAAGAAACGAAATCGGAATTTATTTTAAACGAAAGCTACCGAAAATTTCATTTTAATAACATCGCGTGCTTATCACTTTTCTTGCTGTACGTGTATTTTATATGCGTTTTTTTTAAGGAAATCTATACTAACATAATAATTGTTACAATCCTTATTGAAGAAGCCTGACAAAAATGACTTACAAAACTTATGGTTTATTTATGATTTATTTATGATTTCTGCGTGTTTATTTGTGTAATAAGAACTGGGAATCGAAATCTAAACTGGTACTGAAAAAGCTGTCAGTTTAAATATATCAGTATCCAAGTAGGGATATCAATAGAAACTTTTTGAAAAATATCCTCCCAAATTCTCTGTGTATTTATTTATTTTGCGGTTACTCTCGTCCCTTTTCTTACACAAGTTAATTTCTAAGAAAAAAAACATAGTCGCTAACTACCATACAGTATTCTGTAAAGTTGAACGAATAATTGGAGCTAAGTGCACCGACATTTGTTGTGATTAAGATAATCGTTTAAATTATTGCATATTAAAGGAGAACGGCTTTAGATTAAGTTGGAACTAGCCTTAACAGATCTAAAATTTTCGTAGTAGTTCGTCTTCAAGAAATTTTGTTATGTTTAAAATTAAGTACATGTATAAATGCATTGTGGGTTGAGCAAATTTAAGAACACATTATCTCTCGCGTGCTTTAAAATTCGAATGCTATATTAACTGTTAGTTATTTATTCATAAAATTTTATTTTTCAGAAACACCAGCAAAAAAAACAGCTCGTCTCATTCAACAAAAACGGAGTAAAGGGTTCGAGCTGTGCATGAATTTAAAAGGGCGAACCATAAGTCACCGGTAAGTCAACGGCATTATTTTAAACCATTTATTTATTATTTACCAATTTTGAGACGATTGTTTCTAAGAAATGTCCGTGTATTTCCTAAAGTATTGAACAGACTATAATCTAACCGATAATCTTAAATGCTGTGTCACCCTTCCGTCTGTTTAACTTGTATCCTTTAGTTTTAATAGAGAGCTCTGCTTTCGATCAAGAAGGCCTACAAATGCAGGGTACGTCGGTCGATTTTGAGCAACCTTGTGTTTTTACACTCAAAAGTTTGCAACGCAGTAAAGGTGACATTTTCGACCCTATAACGTATACATATTCTTGGTGGTCGAGCCCTGTCCGTCTGGATAAAACTTTCTCGGGTAGTATATAAGTCGCAAAGGATGGCTAAATTTTATTTTCGTTTATTCTTTATTAACATATACGGTTTTAAACAATTTCATAAACACGGTTTTAGTTTTATAAAAAATATATCGAGTAGCTGCCATTAGAGCGATGTAGTTTCGTTGTTTTTAAACATATAGGCCTCAAAATCAAAATATAGTCGTTTTATGAAATGCAAGGGTATAACTTTAAACTTAGTTATTTCATTTAATTTAAAGGGCTTTTGTATTCATAAAATGGATAGAACATTTATTTTCGTTCTAAGATTTTATAGCACAAATTACATGTAATACCCGTCGAAAATTGATTAAATATCTAATGAAAGACAACTGGCAGCAAAACTACAATTGACCAAATAATTTTAATTTTCTTCGCTGCATGCAGATTTATGAGACTTTATTTTAATAGAGAAAGGCAGAATAATTTAACGTTAGATAATAGATATGCTAACACTAGAATATTGTATCGCACTAACTAATCACAAGGCGCCGAGCTTTGCGGAACTCTTCAAATTGTTACGCCTAATATTATAATTATTGAAGGTCAGTCGACTATTTTGTTAAAATAAGAATTGTAATTATAAAGGTTAAAATTAGGATTCGACATTTCATATTCGAGTTTTGTATATTATGTGTATAGCGATTAAAAAACTCTTAAACTTTTTCCTTTACAGGACTTCGAGTAACAGACATCGGAAGTTACAGCCATTCAGGTACACATGAGCCTGTTGTTTTTGCCATTTTTTAAAGACTTAAACTGGTAAATTTACAATATAAATAAATATATATATATATATGTATAAAAATACATAAATATATATATATAGATATATATGTATATATTTAATTATTCATTAAATGACTGAAGGAATAGAATAGCTGAATATTTACCAAGGCGAAAATCAACCAAAACTTCAGAAAAATAACAACAAAATAATACCTTTGCGAAAGAATTAAAAGAATATTATTCGAAAGCAATTCTAACTGAATCTACAAACAAATTAAGTACACCGTTGTTTGAGTAAAGCACAATTTATTCGTGGTTTCGGAAAAATACCAATTTATGCTTATTCTCGGTTCATTTAATAAGTGAACAGCGGCGGCAATACTAAAAAAGCAAATTTAATGAACGGAAACGAATCTTGGAAAAATCACACACTAGCGAAAAGCCTGAAGTCAATAAATTACCTTCCACATACAACCAATAGATACCACTGGCCTCCTCAATTAGTATCATTACCCGAACTATAAGCCAAATTAGCATTATCCTTGAATCCAAAAAGCTTACAAAATGGCCACCGTAAACGTTAACCGCAGTGTGACGGACATCTTTTATCGCTATAAGATGCCACGTCTGCAGGCAAAGGTAGAAGGAAAGGGAAACGGCATCAAGACCGTTCTTGTTAACATGGCTGAAGTGGCTCGGGCCATAGGACGACCGGCTACCTATCCGACTAAATATTTTGGATGTGAGCTGGGCGCCCAGACTCTGTTTGATCATAAGGTAACTAATGATTTTCTAAGTTTATTCGACTGTAAATGTATGTGCCGTTGAAATGTGCTTATTGAAAATTTCATTTCAGAACGAGCGTTTTGTTGTGAATGGATCGCACGATGTAAACAAGCTGCAAGATTTGTTGGATGGCTTTATTCGCAAGTTCGTGTTGTGCCCTGAATGCGACAACCCGGAAACCAACCTGACTGTATCTGCCAAAAATCAGACTATTTCGCAGTCATGCAAGGCCTGTGGCTTCCATGGTCTGGTGAAGGTCAACCACAAAGTAAACACGTTCATTGTGAAAAATCCTCCATCGCTTAATCCGGCCGCCCAAGGATCGTCACTAACTGAGGGCAAACGCGCGAAGAAACAAAAGCAAAAGAACGATAACTCTGATGGCTCCATATCCAACAACTCTTTAGCCAACAACTCCGGCGGAGAATCGGACGGCGGAAATGGAGCAAACCAGGCTAGCCAAACTGAGGCGGAAATAAGCGCTGCCATTCCGGAAAAAAATATTAAAGAGGACGATGAAGGATGGAGCGTTGATGTTTCAAAGGTAAATTCTTTTAAACATTTAATCTTGCACATAAATATAACCATTTCCCCATTAGGAGGCTATACGTGCTCGTTTGCAAGATCTGACAGATGGTGCTAAGGGCATGACTATTTCCGATGACTATGATAAAACTGAAAAAGAGCGTATTGATATTTTCTATGAATTAGTGAAGGAAAAGCGGGACAATAAGCTATTGGGTGATTTGTTAATCCATAAAGAACTGTTTATCGAAGCGGAACGTTTGGATATTCTTAACAAAGCTCCACTGGTCCTCGCTGAGCTTCTTTTCACTGAAAACATCATCAAGGATGTTAATAATAACCGAAACTTGCTTCTTCGCTTCACCTTTAATAGTTCAAAAGCACAGCGATATTTAATTGGTGGAGTTGAACAAACTGTTGAGCTCCATACAAGTACCCTAATGAGCAAGGTAGCTGGAATCTTTAAAACATTATATGATTTAGACATACTCGACGAAGCTGTCATACTGGAGTGGGCTCAGAAGATCAGCAAACGACATGTCCCAAAAAAAATTGCTACTGAGATACACGAAAAAGTTATGCCGTTCGTCCTGTGGCTTAAAAATGCCGAAGAAGAATCGGAATCCTCTGACGGCGAATCTGCTGAAGAAGATAATGAAGGTGAAGATAATGAAGATAATGAAGATAATGAAGATGAAGGTTATAAATATAAAACGAGACCTAATATTGTTGAAAGTGAAGGTAATGAAGAAGCTGACATTGATATCGACGAAATCTAAAAAACAGCTACTTCCAATCAGGATTATTTTGGAATGAAAAATCAAAACAAACGCAATCTACAAATTCAAACTGAAATATAAATTAGCGAGTTAAATCAACAAATGGTTTTTTGATTTTTAGTTTCTAAGATTGCTTATCGTAAATACTATTAAGCACTACCGGGTTGCTTTATTTTGATTTATCGCTTTACTACATTCAATTGCTAGCATTACATTACCCAAGCCGCTGTAACAATAGACGATAACTGAACTTAATAACACCACACATATATTACAAAATAAAGGAAAAAATGCAAAAGCAAGAAATGCGAAAATGTATTTTTAAGCAAAAGGTTTCTTTTAATTTATCTCAGACACTTGAGATAATTCGATGTAAGCTATTTTGTTGACTTTTTAGAATAGTCTTCTATGGATCGCAGGTATGTATGTAATATACATAAGTAGAACAGAAAGCATGAATCACCCCATTTACATTTTCAAAATAATCGTGTAGCAATGCACATTATTTAATGACTGTTGTGGCCGAAATTAAATGGCAAGCGCCACATACAGTACTTAAATCCACGTCCACAATGTTAATACCTTATGTGGCACCTACCATTGACCTTTTTGTCAATAAATTAGATGCATTATACGTTGGTGATGACCGTTCCGATCCTCTCGTCTTCAACAATTAAGGATCTCAGCATCATTAGCTTTTATCCACCACAAAAGAAAAGCACAGGCAGCTTTTTTCACCTTTTGAGATGCTGACTTGGGTAAGTCTCTTGTTGGAGGAGCCCTTGACAAATCCGCAGAAATGGGACTGCAATTTCTTAGGGAAACTCCAAGTCACTGTTGGTATCCGTGGAAACGCATTGTAGATAGCCTGGATGGTTTCGCATTTCCGGTCGTACCTAAACACATTACCTATAAATTATTTTCTAATTAAGGATTAAGATAACGATTCTTACAAAACTTTTAAGCGAAATTGTAAAAACATGATAGAAATATTATTTCCGTAAGTATAGGTAGATGCTTGCGCTACTGAAGCGGGTGTTATCCTGAAATAAATTAAATTAAATTCGTAAACCGTCTGTTTTTAAAACTTTAGCTGAAGTGTTTGCTTACGTGAAAACTCAAGTTGGTATGTTTAGTAATCATTTCTAAAATATTGCTAATACATGTGTATATTTGTGTGAATTTATTTATTGTATAATTAAAAACAATAAACAATGGTGGAGCTTAAAGTATTAACTTAACATACATTCAAGTAATCACTAAAAATATGAATTATTATTAAAATTATATTTACTAAGTTATAACGGATTAGTTCAAGTTAGTACTTTTTCTACCACTCCAAATTTTGTTTTTGACTTTGGATTTACGTTAACAGCATGATTTTGTTGGAAATTACACTGGACAAAAAATTTTATATGCTAATGCGTGAAACATCAAGAGATAGGAACATCAGGATGCGCATTTGTGGGCATAGAGTATTGACTCGATCATTCGAAAAAAAAATGGAGGATGTGACTCAGTGGGAATAAAGCGTTACAAAAAAGTAGTGTACATTTTAGTATATTTTTATGGGATAGATGGTATATTCCAGCAGTCCAGCGGCGGGCATACCATACGCATCCCTTATAAATTGTGTTAAGTTGAAGTTACATAAATAGGTATTAAATGTTTTAATGCAATAGCCGACCATAACTTTATATTTGATTTTCAGGACCAATATGCTGCGTTCGGCGATCATGTCATCGACCCTGGCGAAGGGTCTTCAAAGGGCAACTCAGAACTCGAATGCACTGTCTGTTGTGCCCGCACTGAACATGGTTTTGGTACGCCAACAACAAACCCTTCCCCTCGCTGAAACGGCGCAGAATTTACCAAAGAAGGGATACTCTCCATTTGGAACCAAACAGACTTCCGTCGCCGAGTGGTCATTGGCCCGACTCGACGATCTTCTGAACTGGGGACGCAAAGGCTCAATTTGGCCCCTAACATTTGGTCTGGCTTGCTGTGCCGTCGAAATGATGCACATCGCAGCTCCTCGATACGATATGGATCGTTATGGCGTTGTTTTTCGTGCGTCCCCGCGTCAAGCCGATGTCATTATCGTGGCTGGTACTTTAACCAACAAAATGGCACCTGCATTGCGAAAGGTCTACGATCAAATGCCCGAGCCACGTTGGGTTATTTCGATGGGAAGCTGTGCCAACGGTGGTGGCTACTATCATTACTCGTATTCCGTGGTCCGTGGATGCGACCGGATAATCCCTGTCGACATATATGTACCTGGTTGCCCACCAACGGCCGAGGCATTAATGTACGGAGTCTTGCAGCTGCAGAAGAAAGTAAAACGGATGAAGACTCTCCAGATGTGGTATAGGAAATAAGGCAACGATGAGAACTTAAACTTAAAATGTGGAATATAAAACGACATACATTTTTATGAACAGAAATCATATTAAATATTGTTCTGTTAACGTTCAGTTGTTGTATATATCGTTTTTGGATCAAAAGGATATTACAAATAAATGGCTTGCGATACAAAAATCAACTTTTAAGCTATGCTTCAGAATCAACAGCAGGCTTGAATAGAAGATTGGCCTCTCAAAAAACAAACAAAAGTTTGGGTTCCCGGGTAGACATTTATTTCTTAAGAATTTATCAAAAGTAATTAATTTGAAGTAATTGTCCTTCTGTAATCCTATCTTAAGCAGGGAGTGTGATCATAATTAAAATCACATTATTATTGTTCCTTAAAAATATTATGAAAACTAAAAATTTGGAAATCAGACGAAACATATATTTACAAAAGAGGATAACCAGGGTAATTTTGTGTTCTTTTGTATGTCGATTTTGAGTGATTGATTTTTTGATTAAAAAATAATATTTGCAGTCCCTGGTGTTGGGCTAAACATTTTTTAATTAAAAAGGCTTATTGTAAAGTGGCTGGAACCGATTTTTTTTATTTTTACTCAACCTCTTCCCTCTCTTTTTTTTTGTTTGTTTCTTTCTATTTTGCGTCGATACGGGTTAGACAACTATTTGGCATGGGATGTTCAACTATAGATTAAATAAAGAAATTAAAACACACATTTGGACATTTAAATTGTTTCATATAATTTACATATGCATAATAATTGGACTACCAATTAACTAATCTAGTGAATTCTGTCCCACACTGTTGTCTTCCATTTCGGTACTGGAAATGCTTGGCGATAATGTCGTAGACCTTGAGCAAGCAATGCCATCGAGATTATAGTACTGGACTATTCGTGGTGGTGGTCGATTGGATATGACCTCAGCTATTTGATTCACAACCCATTTGGCCAGTTTGATTACAGCAATATGTGCTACAAATTGCAGTATCATTGCGCCAAATCCCTTGTACAAACCGCAAACTCCCTCTGAGACAATTGTTGTTTGATAGCAGTCGACGACTCCTTGGTAGTTTGTCAGGATTGGGACGACATCATAGCCATTGTCGAGGTTGTCGATTATAGTTCGTGTACCTTGCAGTTGCAGACGATGTAGAATTGTTTCGAACGGAAAGAAAATGGCCTCAGTGGTTAATATAGCGATAAGGTTTGCATATACTTCCGCATTTTGATGCTCTAGCGTACTATCGTGAATCTTTCCGCCTTGGTTTTCTTGAGAATGCGATATTCGCCGCCGCATAATGCGAGATGAGACGCCTCGAATTACCAAGTTAAACAGATACTTGGTTATACCGATCGAAACACTTGGCCCGATTAACGCCCAGGCAGGCAGCATCCGTCCTTTTTGCGGGGAACTCCAATAGAAGAGCCGAAGACTTCCCTCCCGGAAAACGTCAAACAGACCTGGTTTTTCGCTGGCTATATCGCTCTGCACAGTCTCAACTAGGGAAGCAGCATGAAATGGCACCACCAGACCAATGCTTATACTTTAAATGAATTAAGAATTAGGGGACATTGACAACGGGCAGTAATGGGAACAGGTATTACCATTTAAGGAGAACATGCTGTCCAAATCGCTTCAACGTAGTTCGACTGTCCACCTCCTTGGGCCAACTAGTTAATTTCGAGACGAAGTCATCTATGGCCAAGGTCATGCCCCGCACTAGGAGGCAGCTGCCCACGCCCTTCCAGAGCGTGGTTAGCCCCTGCCGTCGGTGCAGATGGACGATGCTGGGTAGAAGTGTAAATGGATGCAAGTGGTAACGCTTTGAAGCATTGTAAACTTGGCATTGCCTACGCAGTACTATAAACGGATGGCTTAATAGGTTCTCAGTGACTAGGGAAACCCACTGAACGCCAACGACCAGGTATTTCCGAACCGATGTATCTGTAAGATATTTGTATTTGGATATATAGATTGGTGAGGCCAGCAACCTGATTGCTTACCATCTTCTTGATTATCCGAATATTTGTCCAGCACTTTATGTTTCCCCAACGGTAGCGACAATGCGGCCTGCTCTGAATTAACATATTGGATTCTAGTAATGGCATCTTGGTCGGCATTGATATTGTCCACAACAGACTTCTCTCGGCGATCAATGCTAATTCAATGAAGTCATGGGAATTTATATAATTTAACGGATGGAGGCAACATTTGGGTTTTGGTTGTACCTGCTTCCCAGGTGTTTGCCAGGGCTACGGGTCGTGGGTAAATCCGTAGCCTGATTTTCCTTTTGAAGGTTTTCATCGTTCAGCTCACGCTCCGCTTGGAATCTATAAAAGGACGTTATTTATTAGAATGCTATTATTATGCACTAGGTCACATACGTACTTTAAACTAGAGTAGTTATATATTCCCGCCATAACTTAGCTCACGGCCTCTTTTGTAGTTTTGGGGAATCGATATCTATATTATTATTAAAATAATTATTTTCAAGTAGGGTTGAGAAGTGTTTTAAACATATCTAATTGTTTTAAAGTATTTGGCAATACGACAAATAATAAATCGAAATACTTCATAGAGCATTATCGATAAAAACGTATACTAAAAAGACCTTATACTATATTCTCACCTAGATGCATTTAAGAGAAAGGTTTTTGCCGTGCCAAATGTTCATATCGGCACGGCTTTATGCAAATTAACCGTGATTTCTGGACATTTACAGAAACAATTTATGCGTTCACTAAAAAAACGTATATAATAGTAATTACATGTAATAATTAAAAGATCATCTTTAAGTGGAGGATCGTATATTTCATAATTGGCAGTGGGAATCGGATCTGCATATTTTTCAAACATCCCAGAAACCCCATATTCATAATGCTAACTAAGGTAGTGAGTTAAGAGATAGTCCAGAAGGTTTTGTGATGTCAAAAAATGTCCCAGTTAGTTCACCATCTTAAGCTTAGGTTTGAAATGAAATGGTTGGGATTTTTGTAAGATGTAAAATTTCAGTTCAGTCAATAGTGGTATAAGCTGAATTTTTAAAACTGTTTTAAAATGACTAACAACTTATCCGATCTTTAAATAAATGTCTTACACGGACGCTTTTAAATAGACTATAATAAGATTAAATATATTAAGTGGAAAACCAAATTTTCTAATTCAAAATTTGTTGGATTAATTATTTTAATGTTCAAAATTGTAAACATCTTCACCCATGTATTTAAGGCATCGTAGCCAGGCGTAATCAATTATCCGATAAACGATAAGATCCAGTAAACCCAGTGAGGGCAGTAGGCTCATATGCTAAGGATAATGAAAAAATACTACTTTTTGGGTAAAACCCCAGTGCAGTGGAGTGTAAATATGTCCTTTGGAAACCGGATTTGTTTTAAAAGGGTTTTATAGATAATTATAGAATAGAACAATTGTTTTTGGTGATAGTTTTTTTCTACTTCAGCATTTATAGTATTGAGCATGAAAGTACCCTTAAATATAATAACAAATGCGAAGATTTTTAACCCCTTAGCTTCTTAAGGTGCGTAGTTTTGAAGTGAAACTATAGTAATAGTTTGTTAACAATTTTGAATTGAGTTTTTGTTCGGTTATTTTAGTGGTTGAAAGAGAACCCGTTGTCGTCAGGCTGCGCAGACATGTAAGCGCGGTGCAATATCCTGTTGCCAACCAGATAATTGGCCAGCAGCGGTACTCCTTCCGAGCATGCTCCGACATGCACACATACAGGCACACACACATGCATAACGATGACTCAGTAGGTATTTATATTTTCATTTTTAGGTCAAACTGCATCCAAATATTCTGTCGCTTACTCTGCTGTCGGCAGCATTTCCTAAGGAATAAAATGGAAAATTATGATTGTCAAATGGGAAAAATATAATAATATATGTAAATATATTGAGCGACATTTCGAATACGGATAACTTAAAAAACTACAGGCGGCATAAACTAATGGCGACGGTTAGTGAATTTAAAGGAAAGTTCCCGATAATGACAACCACCAGTACGTGCAAGAGGATTTCCTCGGAAACAGCAACAAATGAAATAATCACTGCAATCTCAACAACAAAGCCTTCAAGCCACTCATCTCAGGGAACATCCGTTATTTGCGAGGAAGTATTTGACGATGCCTGTTTTCCTTCATCAGAGGGTGAGTTTTCTTTAATAACTGCAGCCCATCCTCAGTTGTTAGTAACATGGGCACTTACAATATCGAGTTTCCTAAAATAATTATTTCATGTACATACATATGTATTTAAACGTAATTAATCAGAAGTCTCTACCGCAAAAAAGGCCATTCAATGTACATATGTATATATAAATATATACATATATGTACTTAAGTATGTACGTATGTACATGTAAAAATTCTATAATACACGGTTTTGTTAATCACCTTTTGTTTTATAAGCCCTGGTTTAACGCGAGCAAAGTACTAAAAGCACCCAATTCAATGGTACGCTGATGTGAGCTTGATCTCTAAATCTTATTTAAAGAAAACGGTCGGTGAAAAACCTTATCCCATACAGAACAAAATGTCAAGAAAATAAAAAATGGCAATATGAAAGTTATTAGACATTTATGTTATCATATAAGTTGCCAGAAATCTCTAATAATATTATAGACAACTGTGTCCTTTTTATACACTTGCAGAGGGTATTATAATTTTGGTCAAAAGTGTGCAACGCAGTGAAGGAGACATCTCCGACCCTATAAAGTATATATATTCTTGATCAGGATCGCCTCCTGAGTTGATATAGCCATGTCCGTCTGTCCGTCTGTCTGTCCGTCTGTCTTTCCGTCTGTCTGTCCGTCTGTCTGTCCGTCTGTCTGTCCGTCTGTCTGTCCGTCTGTCTGTTTCTACGCGAACTAGTCTCTCAGTTTTAAAGATATCGAATTGAAACTTTGCACACAGCCTTCGATCCTTTGCACGCAGTATATAAGTCGGAACGGCCGGGATCGGCCGACTATATCCTATAGCTGCCCTATAACTGAACGATTGGAAATGCCATAACTTTGGTGTTTTTAAAGTTAGGAAGTTGGGATTTTTTATGAGTATTAAGAATGCATCATATGAATAATTTTGGAGAATATAATTTACAGACTATTCTGCAAGGGTATATCAACTTCGGCTCCGCCCGAAGTTAGCTTTCCTTTCTTGTTTCATATTTGGATCACATGTTTTTTTATTGACCTTTTTATACCCTTGCAGAGGGTATTATAATTTTGGTCAAAAGTGTGCAACGCAGTGAAGGAGACATCTCCGACCCTATAAAGTATATATATTCTTGATCAGGATCGCCTCCTGAGTTGATATAGCCATGTCCGTCTGTCCGTCTGTCTGTTTCTACGCAAACTAGTCTCTCAGTTTTAAAGCTATCGAATTGAAACTTTGCACACACCCTTCTTTCATTTGCACGCAGTATATAAGTCGGAACGGCCGGGATCGGACGACTATATCCTATAGCTGCCATATAACTGATTGATCGGAAATGCCATAACTTTGGTGTTTGTTAAGTTAGGAAGTGGGGATTTTCGATGGGTTTTATTTTTGGCCAATCAATCCGACCTACCAAATTTCATAAGGATTGGCCGACTATCTCCTATAGCTGCCATATAACTGAACGATTGGAAATGCCATAACTTTGGTGTTTTTAAAGTTAGGAAGTTGGGATTTTTTATGAGTATTAAGAATGCCTCAAATGAATAATTTTGGAGAATATAATTTACAGAGTATTCTGCAAGGGTATATCAACTTCGGCTCCGCCCGAAGTTAGCTTTCCTTTCTTGTTTTAATTGTTATTGCGATTGTTAAAATCCAAATTATAATTTACTAACTGCGTTAAAAATCTGTTATTATACCCTTGCAGAGGGTATTATAATTTCAGTCAAAAGTTTGCAACGCAGTGAAGGAGACATTTCCGACCCTATAAAGTATATATATTCTTGATCAGCATCACCAGGAGAGTCGATCTAGCCATGTCCGTCTGTCCGTCCGTCTGTCCGTCCGTCTGTCCGTCTGTCCGTCTGTCCGTCCGTTTCTACGCAAACTAGTCCCTCAGTTTTAAAGCTATCTGCTTGAAACTTTCGCAAAACTTGTCTTTCTATTGCAGGTAGTATATAAGTCGGAACGAGCCGGATCGGGCGACTATATCATATAGCTGCCATATAACTGAACGATCGGAAAAGCCATAACTTTGGTGTTTGTAAAGTTAGGAAGTTGGGATTTTCTATGGGTTTTATTTTTGGCCAATCAATCCGACCTACCAAATTTCATAAGGATCGGCCGACTATATCCTATAGCTGCCATATAACTGAACGATCGGAAATGACATAACTTTGGTGTTTGTTAAGTTAGGATGTTGGGATTTCCTATGGGTTTTATATTTGGCCAATTAATCCGACCTACCAAATTTCATAAGGATCGGCCTACTATATCCTATAGCTGCCATATAACTGAACGATTGAAAATGCCATAACTTTGGTGTTTTTAAGGTTAGGAAGTTGGGATTTTTTATGAGTGTTAAGGAATGAATAATTTTGGAGAATATAATTTACAGAATATTCTGCAAGGGTATATCAACTTCGGCTACGCCCGAAGTTAGCTTTCCTTTCTTGTTTATACAAAAGTTTGTTAAAAAAAACTGTCACTTGTAGTACATTTTAAATAAGTTTAGGTGTCACTTGAAATTTATAATTAAATTAAAAAAATTAAAAAAATATTTCCAAAAACAAGAAACGGTGTGGAATGTAAAATTGCTTCAGTGACTTCTTCAGCAATTGTAACACTTGTTATTTCTATGTAGAACAGGTTGGGAATTACAGCCTCGCAAACTAAAAAACATTCAATTCTGTTAATAAAGGCTGGTTTTTCATTTTTTCTTGTCACGACAAACACCATTTCGGGCAATTTCTTTTACGTTAACTCAATAGGTTATTTGACTTTAAAGGCCTGCTGTTGTAAAATATTAAGTTACGTTCAATTTTTTTGTCCAGAAATTAATGAGTATGCCTCCCTGATTGGAATCGAACCCCATCGGGAACCACATTTGCTTTATCTCGCCAAGGAAGGATTGATGGCCGCGTTGCCATTGGATTGGAAAATATGGTAAACATGTTTATTGAAATAAAGATATATTAGCATAATACTATTTTTCTTTTAATTGCTTCACAGCTACTCTGAGGAAAAAAATGGTCATTACTATCACAATACTCGTACCAAAGAATCGCAGTGGGATCATCCTCTTGACGCCATATATCGCGATTTGGTAAATCAGTCGCGTCTAAAGGTATGGGATTCAGCTGCAGTCAGCGAAAATATGCAATTCGTTGACAACTCCGATGATCTATCGCAGTTGGATTCTGGTATACGTAGTATGCAGGGCCTCGATGAAATTCCCTCGCCCGGCCCATTGCCTCTTAACACTTTAACTAGAAAATGGTCGATCGCAAACAAAACTAGCTTTTTGGGGACAAGTGTGTTAAGCGCAGGTAAAAGTCGATTTTTGGATTCTGGTTCTAAGGAGTTTGGACGCTTTTATCAGCTTGGTTGTGATGAAACCAGGACCAAGCTCCAAATCGCGAGTAAGCAACCTCAAGCCAATACACAATTGAACGGAAAAGCAGAGAACTCTGAGGAAAAAGATAAATCGCTGGCAGAGCAGCGCAAAGGAGTTGGTAAAGTGTCGAGTACTATATCAATGTTTCAGAAGGCACATCGGCAGTTAGAAGGCGATGGATATACCTCACCATCGGGTGTTAAGGGCATTCTTCGCGATTCCAGCATAACCGATATAAACCGAAGATTGGATCGTCTTGAGCCAACCTTCGAAGTCGAGGATAAAAAGAGTGTGCGTTTTAATCTTGATCAGGGAGAGATAATGAAAAAATCACCCGAGGATATCTTATCTACAAAAAAGACTCAAACTTGTAAGCATCACGAGAACTCAGAAGATGACGACGAGGATGTTCAAGTGGTAGTTGAAGACAATGTTGATGGTAAAGAAGAGGCGGTTGACCAGGTAGAAGATGATTATCTTCTTTGGAATGAGAAAGGTGGAGTATACAATTTGAATCCCTTCCTATTGGACTCAAACAAATCAATTAGTGTATCCGGCGGACAGGAGTCACCGCCAGGAGAACCAACTGATAAGACAAACGAAAGTGAAGCACCCAAACTGTTTTACGATGACACAGACTCCGATTCAAAGGGCAGTTCTGTGCGCAGCTTTATTATCAACAAGTCTGAACAGGACTCGTCACTGCTGGTAGGAAACAATGCCTTTGACCTGGACGAATTGGGTCGAAAGCACAGCTATGAGCTAGAGCAGCTACAGCTCAAATCCGCGCAGGCAGCTCCCGAAAAATCGATATCCGGTAATTCTGATAGTAAATTCAGCGAGGCCCAGCTGGAACAGGACTTTGAAGCAATAAGGCGGGATCACGAGGCGAAATTGAAGAGATTCAGACACGAATACGATCTACGTCTCACATCTCACCAGCACAAATTAGAGGAAGCATTCGAGCTCCAAATAGAAAAGTATCGTGTTCAGCTGGAGCGACAGTTACAAAACAAGCGAAGTCTCGTGGTGAGCGAACACAAGAATCGGATTGACACCCTGCAGAGCAATCATGATGAGATCCTTCGTGAGCTCGAACGAGAATTACACAACGAGGAGGAAATTATCCGGCGAGAGCAGGCAGCTCGACTTTCCCAACTCCGCGACAAGTTCGCCCGTGAGCTGGACTTGGAAAAACAGCGGTTTCGGGAGAAGGGCGAGGAAAGACTGTACGAGAAGGTACGTTGCGAGAAGCGTCTCCTCGAGGACAAGTATCGGTGCCTCAAGGAGAAGTATGTCCGACTCAAGACTGACGTTAAGCTGTCTCTGGAGCGACGCAATCGGCGACGGGAGGCGCAGCTCGTTCCCCAGCACACCCACACCAATAATAGCACCAAGTCGAACACGGAGATGGAGCGTTCCATCTACTACAAACCCCCCACTCATTCCGGTAATAGCGACAACCGCTCACTCAGCTTCTCGGACCAGGCCATCGCCGGTGAGGCGGTAGTGAAACCACCCGTTCCGCACAAGGGTCAGCTAACCAAGACGTACAACTCGTCGTGTATTAGGCAGTTGCAGCTTCAGGATGATAACACATCCATTAGTCAATCCGATACGACATTATCGAATACGTACAACAACGGTCGCTATGGAACATTTCTCAAGTCTGCCAGTGGCGCACTATCAGCGAGGAGCGACAATGGGAACTTGTCCAGGGAGCCACTGGGTGGGGCTGTGGCAGTGCAGTCCGGCAGTCTGGAGAAGAATAACAACAGTAACCAGGTCAAGGAGACAGGAACGGGAATAGGCAGGATCGTCTTCTCCCGCACCAAGTCGGCATCGACCTCGCGTCTAAATTCGGACACCGGCTACAAAGGGGAGCGACCGTGCACTCCCGTGGAGAACTTGCGTCATCAACTGCAAAAGCTGGAGGCTCTGGAGGATCAGTTTCCCGAGAACACGCTGGATGCCCCCTATCATCTGAGATACCCATTCACGGATATCTCCGTCAAACCGAATGGGGTGGGCTCGGAGCTGGAATTTTTCAAGCATCGAATCCATCTTGAGCGGGATTCAGTGCGTCGGGCCAAGGAGTCGTTGCGGACACAGCGCACCAATTTCAGGCTGAGGCAGCGGGAGATTGGCCAGCAACGCAAGACCAGCGCCCTGTCACCGCCGAAACACTCGATCGACCAGCTCATCCAGGAGGAGAAGGAACTGACCGAGATGGAGGTGAACCTGCACCGCACCCGCTCCCTGCTGGGCGAGAAGATAATACGGCTGAGGCATCTCGAACAGAGCCTGCTGCGCATCTACGAAAAGGAGAAGTCCATCCTGGACCTGGGCGCCATGGACGATGCGGCCACGCTCAGCGACCTATCCTCGCACTCCAGTTCCGGCTTCAGCAGCACCGAACTGGCCAGTGCCGCCGATTTCCACAAGAAGAAGGAGTACTATCAACAGGAGTCGAACGAGTGCATTGAGAACCTGGAAATTCTCAATGCAGAGATCCGGGAAATCCTGGATATCTTTGGCCAGAAGCAGCATGAGCAATCGGCCTCGGTCTCGGCCATCCCAATATTATCGCCACGCGATCTGGGCTGGTCGCATGTCCTCAAGCATCAGCATTCCGCTGGAGGGCAGCTCCAGACCAGCAGTTCGACACCAACGCACTTTTCCCTGGCCGATGATATTGAGGGTGTGGGTGTGGGTGTGGGTGTGGGTGTGGGTGTGGGTGTGGGTGTGGGTGTCGGTGGCAGTGGTGGTGCGGTGCACATGCCCCACTCGATACCCACTCTGGCGGACCGTTTGGAGACATATCGCCAGCTGGCCGCCGGCCGGATGCAGAGCTCCATGGGCGCGGCCATCCTAACGGCCAACACCATTGTGTCGCAGAGTCCGCGTGCCGTGAACTACACCACCTGCTTGGTGGAGCGCACCCGGGACCTGCGCAACTGGCTCCGGCAGGCGAAGAACGAGCATGACTTCCTGGTGGGCATGGGCGTCCAGCACGGGCTGTCGGGTCCAACTTCGGTGGCTGGTCTCGGCGAGGCCGGTGCTGGGTCAGTAACTGGGATTTGTGCATCCAGTGCTAGTGCATCCACTATCAACTCTACTTCTACTGCTACCGTCGGAAGTTGCGCTCGGGGCAAAAATGATATTTAAATACAGCATGGGGTAGTGCATATTTTAATTCAAAATACTCATAGTTACTATTTGTGATCTTTTGTTTGTCTGGTAAATTAATTAATTAAAAATAAGAAAATCACTTCTTGGTCTTTGTCTTTGGACTTGCTTTTTGAGCAAAAAACGGTGAGTTTTGCACATATTCTGCGATGTTTAAGAAACAGGAAAGCATTCTAATAAACATAATCATTTAATTAGGTCAGTATATACAGTATTAGCATGTAAATTGTTATTGTGATAAAAACATGAATTGGGAAATTAAATTCTTTTGGGAACGCATAGAATTTAAGCTTTGATTGAATCTTTTTGATCTACACTAGTCGGCATAATTATTTTGACGAGCGTTCTCTGAACAGATGAAAGCTCCTTTGAGTATAATTCATCAAAACATAAACTTTTTCTAAGATTACAAATGGCACAAAGGCAGAAAAGGCCGAAAAGTAAGCCATGGTGGAGGCTCTGTGATGTTCTGGGGATGTGTGACTTCGTTCCCGTCACTGGCTCGATGAACCAAGGCCAATATTTACGGGTTCTAAATGATAATGCATTTACTTCTGGAGACAGGCTTATTGGACAATCCTTCATTCTGCAACAGGGTAACGCCACATGCCACAAAGCCAAGATGATTACAACATTTCAAAGTCCAGACATAAATTTAATTGAAAACGTCTGGTCTCTGATGAAACGTAAAAGAACAGTATCGTTGAATAAAACCAGAGAGGAGACAATTTCTGAGGTCACTTCGCTTTGGGAAGAGATATCTCCAGAGATCATCCAAAATTTTATCGATTCAATACCGCGACGCCTGCAAAAAGTTATTAAAACTAAAGAATATTATTTATTTTACTAAATTATTTTTTTTCCTTAATTTTTCTAAGCTTAAACTTTCTTATTTGTATTAAAAGGTACTTGTCAAAATACTTATTCCACCACATGAAAATTACTTTAGCATATATTTTTTGAAGTTCATATGACAAAATGTTGAATTTATTATTTTTAAGTTTGTATTAGCACTAAGTAAAACAAAAAAAAAAATTCATTGAGTTATATTAAACCATTGCAAAGTTACATCTTGAACCATTTGTTTTTCGTCAAAATAATTGTGCTGACTAGTGTAGATTATTCTAGCAGGCACTTTATCTGTCCGAGAATATTTGAAAGTTAGAAACACAATAGCTCAAATTTTGATCTACATAGTATGCGTGGGGAAAGCCTTCAGATCTACTTGACATACGAGGCGAGAGGATTTCTCAGTCACAATCCGTTTTTGGAGCAGCTAACACTCGAAACAAAAATTCTACGTTTGCCTAAAACCATACAATGGAGGAAGAACAACAAATTGAAGCTCATCCTAAATCAAGTTCCAATTCGTTCCTCAACTTTTTCAACGCATACAAGGAGCAGTGCCAGGGCTTACCCCTTTCCTTTAGGGAATTGATGCGGTTTGCAAGTAGGAAATGGGCTCGGCTAACACCCAGTGAAATGGAACGTTATGCCGACGTGGTAAATATGAGACTAAACCAAAACCATAACATTTGCAGATTCTTAAAATTAAACTTGCTTACACCAAAAACAACGATAAAACCCACTTACTTAAAGTCGCTAAACCAGCTGAATTCATGAACAAAATTTTGAACGTTCATGAGGTTTTTGTAAAAAAAAATTTTTTTTGGCAGTTTATATAAATCTTGGAAACCGTTAGTCCAACAAATCTCAAATCGGTACTATCTCAAAAAGTAAAGATTTTAGCAACGGTTCCCGAGATATCCAGCATATAATATAGCTAATCTCGACGAGTCCAAATTTTTAAGCTGGTGTTTCATGCCATGCTGTTAACATATTTGTTTCTTATTAGATCGATCCTGTGTTTCCCGAAGCAAGCACTTCCCAGTCGTCTGACTACGAGCAGATTGGAGAAAATTCCCAGATGTGCATAGGTTCGCCATATTCCCGACAGAGGGAGTCTGAGAGGGCCCTATTGCGCTCCAAAAAGTCTAAGCCGAAGCCAAAAAGTCCCCTGAAGTGGAATAACGGTGACGCAAGTCATTCGGGCACTGCATGTGGCTATATACACTTTCTGCGCAAATTTCGCAGATTAAACAAACGCTTACCTTCCGAGGAACTGTTAGAAATGGCAGCTCGCAAATGGGGTGAACTGAATGAAAAACAGCGCCAACAATTTGAGAGGCCACTTTTGTAAGATCCTCAATATATATATGAATATTTGTACTCTTAGTGACTTGCTTCATTTCAGTATTATAAAGACAGCATAAGAAAATATTTCACCGCCCAGTTTAGAAAAGGTTAAATTCTCTATAATTATATGAATTATATTATAAATAATAATGCGTTTCTTTATTTCAGGATTGCTAAGACAAGATCAGAAGCATCTTTCTTTATACCAAAAAATTATCGAATGTAAAGCAAATTAAATGTAAATTTGAATTAACATGTTTTTTGGACGAAATATTTCACTAAGGAGTTATTGTACGCAAAGCAAATTTGAATAAAAATTACTAAATTCGTAACTTACAACAATCCAATCTTCTTTAATTAATGTTAAATAGTATTGGTAGGAACAGCAATTGGGATTAATATATGTGTCTCGTGTTATTTGTAAAAGTCCCATTTCATTCAGCAGTATTGACAAACGGTATTTGCTGACATATATTTATTTATTATTGATCGACTGTTTAAAAAAAAATTATTTGTGGTAAGGTTTGACTAGTTGCTTATACTCTTTTTACAAAACATTTATCCGTGTTTATTTTCGTCATCGATGTAAACTGACCGCAATAATGTAAAATAGCTCATTGATGTACTTAATATCTGGAAAAGAAATGATTCACTGTATATATATACATATATATATATATTAGACGATACTTACCGCCGTAAAACTTTGTAAGGACAAGGTTGAGAACTTAAACGCCGTTATCCTTACGGGTTGTTGGCTGCAGAGTATCATGAACCATAGATGATTTCGGATATCCCTGCCTGTCGATTTACGCGAGTGGGGCTGGATTCGAGCAGGGACTTCCCATTGGCAACTATATAGAATTTGCGCTGTCAAAGTGGACTATGTATTGCAGATATATTTAAGCCATGCGTTAAAAACAATTCAATTACTGGTTTTACCTGCTTTATCAATGCGTCTCCATTCTCGCAGAGTACGTACAATTGGGAAATGGCCGAGGATATATAAATTAAGAACTTTACATAATCCCCAATAAACATATTTTTACCCTGATAAAAGAAATTCAATAGGGTGAAACTTAATTATGAACTTTATTTAGTCCCCTATGAACACACTCTTTTTTCTGACTCAGAATTTTTATATTTTAAAATTTATTACGTGTACTTACAGTTATTATTTGAAAGCCAACCATGCAAATAAGAACTGATGAAATCAGAAGATTGACCAATAGAATTGGATTGAAAAAGTCCTCCAAGCGATTTGCGAATCTAATAAGAAAATCAAATGGGTTATTTTTCAAAATGTTTTATGTATATTCTTGATCCGCATCATCCGATATCGTTTGCGACCGAAGTGGTTTTTTGATTTTTTTTTCTATAAAACTAGCTGTGAATGCCACTTGATTGAAAATCTTATAACGAATTCAACGATGTATAACATTTCAGCATTCGACCACTATTCTCCAGGGGTTTGACTAAAAAACCGAAAGATCTAGCTTATTTTTTTAGGATACAATTTTTTTTCTGTGAATGCCACTTGATTGGAAATTTTTTAACAATCCAACATTCCTACACTATTTCCGAAGGTTTTGATTAAAAAACTACAAAATCGAGCTGATTTTTCCGTTGTTTTTGCAGAAATATTTTTTTTTCGAAAAATTTGTTATCTGTGAATGCCTTGATTTGAATGTTTGTAACGAATTTGAGATATTCCACCATTCGGCTATTATTTGGCATATATTGTATTTTAACAATTTTCCCTTTAGGGTTCTTTTACACGAACTGAAGTTATAATACCCACAAAGATACAGCTGTTCCGATTTCAAGATGCTAGAGAAAGGTAAAATAATTTGATCTTTCCGCAGTTTAATAGCGAAACCACATTAAGTATTATAGAAGGGAAACGTTTTTAAAGCTGATAATTTTTATTTTTGGCCGTGTGTATATTGGCAAATACCAACCTGATAATATTGTTCTGTTTTTGTACAATTCCTTTGAGGCTTTCTAGTTGCATTTGTTCGGCGCTTTCGTGGTGTTCCGTAAATAACTTGTCGATTCGTTCGTGAAGCAACTGAAATTGGCCACAAGTGTAGGTTATGAAGAACCCGAAAAGGGAATCTTCTGCGAACAAGGTGGTCACCACACAAATGCCTGCATACGATGTAAATATGTAGGTGAGCACATAGCTGATCCAGCTTTTGTTGGCATTGTATGGAAACACCATTTTGTAGGGGAATGGCCTGTCCTGTGGGTCCAGTTCAGGGCCAAAGACTATTTCAACCAATGGCAGGACGCAGTACATGATAATAAGGCACGATAGCAAAGCAGTCATGATGCTAAATGTGATCATCCGCTTACGACACTCAGCAGCAACATTGTCCTTCGAACTCCTGTTGGAGATAAAAGACGTATAGAGAAACGTGGTAAGTCAAGTTCATCCCATAACAAATCTACTAATCTATATACATATGTAGAGCGGTCAAAGAAAAATCGTTTTAAAATAAAAAAAAAAATTACGCATACGATACGTTGCCAGTTAGCTTTTTACAGTGAAATATTTATCTTATTTTAAACCTTATTGATCTTATTCAAATAATAGCCAAAAGTAGAGAAACAGAAAAAATGGTAGAAATTAAACCAAACTGAAAACAAAATATTTATTTAGAGACAACGGTACGTATGAGTGATGCACTTTAGCACCAATGGACAGGATATAGTCATCTGATCATCTGTCAACCTATTGATCTTATTCAAATAATAGCCAAAATATAAACAAAAGAAAAAATGGTAGAAAGTAAGCCAAGCTGAAAATAAAATATTTATTTAGAGACAATAGTACGTATGAGTGATGCACTTTAGCACCAATGGAAAGACCCTAAAACGTTTTTGTCCAGCATATAGTCATCTGATTTGGATCAAGCTCTAGAAAGTATATAACAAGGTCAAGTTCATCCCATACCAAATTCACTAATCTACATATATACATATGTAGAGCGGTCAAGGAAAAATCGTTAAAAAAAAAAAAAAAATTACGCATACGATACGTTGCCAGTTAGCTTTTTACATTGAAATATTTATCTTATTTCTAACCCTGTCAACTTATTGATCTTATTCAAATAATAGCCAAAATATAGAGATAAAGAAAAAATGGTAAAAAATTAAGACCAAATGAAAATAAAATATTTATTTAGAGACAACAGTACGTATGAGTGTTGCACTTTAGCACCAATGGACAGACCCTAAAACGTTTTTGTCCAGGATATAGTCATCTGATTTGGATCAAGCTCTGGAAAGTATATAACAAAAGATCATTTCCTATAGAATATAGATCAAACAAATAATGGTCTATCATGTTTAGAAGTCTATTTTGAAAAGAAAGTATTAAGTAATTTTTAATATCCAGTAGCTTGCTAGTTAAATGTTATATGATTATTAATTCCTTTTCGCAAAATTGCACAATTATTTCGATGTTATTTTAACACTTACTCTGGTATCCAGACTTCGTAGTAAAAATGTTTTATCAGTTCTCTAAACTTCTGTTGATTGAGGCGTAAATGAAGAAGTCTGACAAAGTTCAGAACTCCCATGAAGGTGGTACAGCAGTTTTCCGTGGTAATTATAATATCCGATAGGTTTTTAATCAAAAAAGCGGTTTGATAACTGATTGTTATGCCAACGGAAGCTATAACGTACCACGCCCATATTGTATAAGCAGTGGCAAAAAATGATTTGCCAAAAAAAGGTTCGCTCCTCTTTTCTGTTGACGTTGGCGATAAAGGCCACGAGCCATTCAGTTTGAGCCAAACACACTGAATGGGAAATCGAAGTGATTTGTATTGATGAGAGTAAAACATGTCCTTCTGACCATCGAGTAACTGGTTTTGCCCGGCCTTGCAACACTTTTATAGTTGGTCAAAGGGCAAATGATATCGAACTTTAAAAGAGAATTTGTTGTGAGCCAAAATTACCCCTTTCAATAATTTCCATTAATTACACAGTAAATATTTTAGAATGGGTTCACATACCGGACCAGCACTCACCACCCAAACCGCCAGCACCACATTATTAAACGTTTAATATACAATTTTGATCAAACGCATTTTCCAACAAAGAGTTTGATTAGCTCAAGGTCCTTTTTGGTTGTATCTTAAGGGTTTTTTATTGGCTTTGGTTTTATTCTAATAAATGTCTTTTTCATTTTCATTATCTAAAATATATATCTTATTTATTTAAGATGATGTATAAAAAGTTTCCTGGGTTGCAAGGATTCTTTTAGTAAAGTACGCGGGCCAGGACGTTTAGGAAGGAATTTTTTAATATAAAATATATTTTTGTAAAAAAATTGGCAATAATTAAAAATTTCCCAAAAACAAAATTTTGTTTTAACTTGCCTCCAAAGATTGGTATCCAACAAACCGAACCAATTTGTGAAAACGTTAATAAATCCATTTGTCTACATTTACAAAGAAAGTACAAAAATTGAAATCGACCACAAAGTATTTGGGAAAGTTATAGCCAAATAAATAGGATTTTCAATTAAAACATTCTATAAATGTCTGCTCTTATACATTTTTCTTTAATTTTACATTCTTCTTCTACAATACAAAAAGCTGAATTTTTTTTTAAAATTTCAAAATGTTGTAAGCTTTTAAGTTATTTTAAATATTTAACTGTTCAGCTGCATTGACCCAGTTACTCTTTGTTTACTGCAATCAAATTGTCGAATTCTCCAAAGTGTGTATTTGAGTGTAACATCTGGCAAACAGCTGATATATCAGGAAAGGGAATACCTCGATAGATATATTTTTGGAAACTCATATTTCTAATGATTAAGCAGGAGAAGAGTGATTTAGCTTTCAAAAGTCACAATGGTGTTTGTGAATATTTTAGGTTCGATACAAGCAATCAAAATAAAAAACAGAATTCTGTAGGTGGGTGATCCGACTTTTAGATACCCGCTACTCTTAGAACCACCATACGATGCTTAAGTTTCTGTACATTAGAGGTTGCATTGATTTTTTCGGTAATAAGACCTTTAAGCGTTAGCTTTAAACAACAAAAACCTTTTTGTGTTTAAACAAAATAGTTTATCATCAATCTTTATTGTTTTCTGCATCGAAATCAGCATGTTTCTCGAATTTGCAGATATTTTCAATGCAAACTTATTCGGTTAAAACTTAGAAACAAACTTGCGCTGCGTGTCTAGTCCAATTCTGTTCTGGACAGACAGCCATGAGTGATGCTGAGTATACACATGTGTATATACTTTATAGGGTCAGTTGGCTGGTCGCCTACTTCGGCACGAATGCGAAATACCCTCTTGGCCCACGAGCAGCGGACATAAACAGACGTACCCGGAGTGTAGTTCTGGTCGGGGCCTCCTTCGCGAGAGCCAGCAATCCAATCGGAATCGCATTCGGATTCGGATTCGGATTTCGCAATCGTATGGGAAAGGACACTGTATGCTACGTCGGAATCTGAGCACCCGAGAGAGAGAGTGAGAGAGAGAGAGAGCAGCGCCGAGATGCTGCGATGACAGGGCCGAGATGACGATGACGATGACGAGAACGAGAACGAGAATGAGAACGAGAATGAGAACGAGAACGAGAACGATGACGAGGACGAATACGAGGATGACCGGGATTGGGATTCCCAGTTCTCCGGTTGTGCGGCTGCGTCGAGCTCTGGCAATCGTTTTTCGCCTGGCCTGCCCAAATCCTGCAGACGTGTTCGAGAGCTTTAGAACGTTGTTTGCAATAGCGGAAAGCGGTAGCGAGGCAGAGACACGGTGATAGTTTAACAGAAAAGAGTGCAAGATGCAAGAATAGCCGTTCGAGTTCGAGTCAGTGGAGCAATAATTAATAGAGGAAATTATCGAAATAACTCCGGAGAGTCGGCGCCCCAAAAGATCCATCGCCATTTTTGAGAAATAAGGCACAATTATTGGCTGGGCAGCAGTAAAACCTCGTTTTCGAACATCATCATCAAATTTACCTAGCACACACCGTGAACATTTAATGAGAAAACGCCGAACGGGTTGGCCAAAATGTGAAAATCCAAATCCAACAAAACAAATTGCTCAGAATCAAATGATTGATATATGTAGCAGCGCAACCTAACGCTAAATCGTCTACAAAACCAGATCATTTTAATCAAATATGGGAAAAATAAATATAGAATAAATATATACATATATATATAAATATATATATATATGCTGAAAGCGAAAGCGGAAGGAGATAAGATCATAAAATACATATTTTCTGAAATTTTTTTGCATATTTTTTTTACTGTTTGGCCAAAAAAATAAACTGAGTGTGTTCATAAAGCAGTACAATGTAAAATTAAACGGAAATTAATACGCAAGGATAACAAATAAATAACTAGTTAAACGACTGTTTCAATGGATTCGAGTGAATTTTCTGAAATTCCGTAGGTAAGTCGAGCCCAGATAAGGCATAATGATTTTTGTGCAATTACGTACATGTGTACTACTATACTTGTATGTACAAATATTCATACATATAGACGCGTATACACGAGAAAATAGTGGAAAGGCCAAAATGCTCCCAAAAATGCTGAGGTGCTAACAGGGCAGATGGACATGGATAGTTAGTTTATGGCGAGTGTGTGGAAAATGTATACTTCTGTGAGGACATACCACATGCCCAGCATACTATTATTGCGAATATATAGTGTCCCAGCTCGACTCTTGAACGGAAATGAGGCGCGGCTGACTGCGCATGACCAATGAATAATAGCGATACAGAAATGCTGTTATGCTATCCCACACTTTGTATTCCCAATGCATATTCAGCATTCCTCTCTCACTATCTCCATCTCCCTCGCTCTCTCAATCTCCCTCCCTATCTCTCTCACTGTATCCATCCCTGTCTAGTGCATTGGCACGCAGAGAAAGGAGTTCCAAAAACGATTTTTGGGATTACAATTTACTAATTCTCGGTGGAAGTTAAGTGTGTCACGCTTTCTTAAAGAACGTGTTTTTTTTTGTGTCCCGGTAGAGCACATTTGTCCACAATTACTCTGGATATCTGGGTCCTGGGCATGCGTTGCCATTGACCCACCTACCATCTACCCCAAGCTCCTCTGCACAGTGAAAAATATCAACAATTTCCAGCCATCAGAGACTTGCTCAAAAAAATGCCGCCCCCAAATCCCCTTTGTAACAATTTGTTGCTTTTACATAAAACTCGTGTGGAAATGAAATCAGATAAAACAATCACATAGCTTCTCAAGATTTAAGTGTTTGAAGTGATAGTAAAACGGAAAAAAATGAATCTTTATATTCAAGACTAAAGTGTTTTAACGGATGGTTAAACGAAAGAAAAGAAATAATTCGTATGGTCCAAAACAGATGTGTGCAGATAAAAAGGAACACAAAGGAAAACCCAATTTTTTTATTTAATTTGTCTTCAAATCCAAGGAGACTCAGCTTTAAGTGGCAACGCCCTATTACTCGGCGATCTGGAACAGCTGACAGTTCCTGCTGTCAGATCGTGCTCTCTGTCACTCTTTCTTAGAAGTGGGCCAGATATACGGCACACACACCATCCCCCCCCCCCACACTTCGTTGAAAAAGTATATAAAATTATGTTTAAACGATAAGAATAGCTAACTTCGGTAAGCCTAAGTCATTATACACTTTTACAGACCCGCTGTCGATAACATTAGCCGCTGTTTTTTTCCCTATGGCCATAAACAAATAAAATCGTACCTTTAAAACGGTAAATATAACGGTATAACTATATCATGGAGAAACAGTCAGACAGATTTTGACTCTTCTGGTAATGCTGCTCCAGATTATATTAACTTTATAAGCTCGGAAATGTCTTCTTCTTGGCGTTACAAAACACTTGACCAAATATATAATAAAAATGGTAAAAAAAATAATAATATAAAAAATTATGTTTTTTTAGTCTTTTTGTACATTTTAGTTGTTTGTTACATTAAATGTAGTGCCAGTCTTTATCAGACAGAAAACTTAGGCCATTTTGTACAGGTCAAAGGATGTATATTTAGACTGTTATGAAGTTTAATAGACCCAATAGATTATTCAACATAGTCTATAATAGTCGCCTGTCTTGTATCCACCCCACAATCAACACAAAATTGTAAATATATAGCTTGCAATTATACTACAAGAAAAAGTATTTAAAATTTAAGATAACATAAAAATCAAATGCCAAAACCAAAATGCCATAAAACAATCACTAAGCTTGTATCGGTAAAAAAAAATATCTACTTTATAGATACGTATACTTTATATTTTTTCTAAAATAAAATTCGTTACCAGAAGCCACGTTTTTATTAAAAATCTTTTTCTTATTTCTTGTCCTAATATGAAAATAGTTATTTGTGTTTAAATTTTCCGTTGAGTTTGCAAAAGGAGTTCGAAAGTGATTCAGCTGCATCAGTAGTGTCACACATTCTTGCCTTTCAGCCTCATAGACTGAAAAGCCACATCATTTACAACCAGCTCTTATTAAGAAATTTTGAACTATGACTTGATTAAAACAAGACGGGGTTCACTTGTTGCCGAACTTAATTAAAGGACTAAAATTTTTGTTGTTTCTACAATAAATATTGCATTACGCAATTTCAGTTTTAATTTTGAAAATGAGAACTAAGAAATCAAAAATATTGATAAAAGAACATTGAAAGTCTTAAAGCAAACATTTTGTTCTTGATTTTTTTTCTGTGTACGTTTACGTTTTTCAACTTTTGCTAAAGTTGTCGAACTTAATTAAAGGATTAACATTTTTTTTGTTTCTACAATAAATATTACATAACGAATTTTCGGTTTTAATTTTGAAAATGAGAACTAAGAAATCAGAAATATCGATTAAAGAACGTTGAAAGTCTTAAAACAAACATTTTGTTCTGGATTTTTTTCTGTGTACGTTTACGTTTTTCAACTTTTGCTAAAGTTGTCGAACTTAATTAAAGGATTAACATTTTTGTTGTTTCTACATTAAATATTACATAACGAATTTTCGGTTTTAATTTTGAAAATGAGAACTAAGAAATCAGAAATATCGATTAAAGAACGTTGAAAGTCTTAAAGCAAACATTTTGTTCTGGATTTTTTTCTGTGTACGTTTACGTTTTTTGGTACCTCCCCATTAAACATTAACAAAAGTATTCGTAAAACTTTACCAAATCATCAGGTTTAACATTAAAAACGTTTTAGCAATAATAATGAGGTTGAAAATTGAATAACGGTTACTTGCTTAAATGAGATATACAGTTATTGATACTCAAATGCGTTTGAAACAGTTTGACTACATGTGCATATGTGACTTTGCGTCACTGGACAAACGTGCCTATTTTCCATGGCATTGTGAAGACATTGGTAATTTTATTGGCTAATAGATTTATACACATGTGCATTTTTCCATCTTTGACGACTTGTCTAGTCGGAGGCTGCGCAGTCACGAGAGAGCTGCTCTCGCGTTCTTAATTTTCATCCCTTTATTTATTTATTTTCCCGACAGCCGTCGCTGTCTGGTGTCTGCCCAAGGTTTGTGCCGTGGACGCCCTCAACACCTAGAAAAATATCTGCGAGTAGCACTAGCTGGCCTATTATCTGATTTCTTGTATCCCATCGCTTGGTATCTTTAATTTAAAGGCTGCCACACATATGTCATTCCGGCAAAACGTCAACCAAATCAAAGGAATTGAAATTAACTCAAACAGACTTGTATGGAAATAAAGTCATGGACACTGAACTTATCCTTGCGATTGACACACAATTTGATTAGTTTTTGTGACTGTTAAACTGATATTCCAAGAATAGTTCTAAAGTGTAATGTATGTTGTATTGCACATCCAACCACAAAACTAAAAACAAAATAACTATCAATCACAGCAAAAGTTTTAGAGCTTATTTATTGTGTTATTATTTGTTAGAAAGCTACATTATTTCTCATTCAATAATATTTGATTGCTTTATTATGTTTTCTAAGTATCACTCTACTTTTGAGTTCGAAAATGGAAACGATCTTTTGCTAATTGGGTTTTTTTATTCCGAACCTATATCTGAGATGTCAGCTTCACACCCTTGACCAGTTCTTAAACCATTCACGCAGAAATTTAGTTGGAAGGGATTACCGAGATACCCCAGAAATTAAAAAACTCTCTTAACTTAAGACTTATTAATAGGGAAACCTGTTGATTAGCCCTTTTTAAAAAATAATTATCAATTGTTTAAATAAGACTGATTGAGAATGTATACTTTACGCTTTTTGAACTCTGCTTATAAGAAGTATACAAATGTTGGTTTTTATTTGTACAACTGAGTTTTTTGTAAAAGACCAAAAAATACGCATTGTTTAAGTATAAAACCGAGTTCAAAAATTAGCATATTAATTTTATTTTTATTTTTATAAAAAATATTGTATTCGTGCAAAAGTATGTAACAGGTAGAAGGAAGCGTTTCCGACCCTATAAAGTATATATATTCTTGTTCAGGATCACTAGCCGAGTCGATCTAGCCATGTCCGTCTGTCCGTCTGTCTGTCTGTCCGTATGAACGCTGAGATCTCGGAAACTATAAAAGCTAGAAGATTGGCATTTTGCATGCAGATTCTAGGAGTTCCTACGCAGCGCAAGTTTGTTTCAAAAAGGTGCCACGCCCCCTTTAACGCCCACAATCGCTCATATACGATTTTAAAAATTTAAATATTTCGGAAAAGTACAAATGCAGTTTTATTGCATAGGTTTATCAATACCTATCGAAATGTAGAAGAAATTTTTCAAATCGGACCATTCGTTAAAAAGTTATGCGTGATCAAAGTTTCTATCTCCATCTCCCTCGCACTCCCTTTACCTGAGTAACGGGTATCTGATAGTCGGGGCACCCGACTATAGCGTTCTCTCTTGTTTGTTATATAATTTATTGTTTTGGATTTTGGATCTTATTAGGTAAACATATGCCAATTTTCAGGCTGGCACTGTAAGTTATCATACGAATGAAATCATTGTAATTGCGCATGTTGAGGCAAACATGAGAATTCTGTGAAAGTAAACAAACATTCGGTCCCTTCGACTGTTTAAAGTGGGTTCTGTTCAGCGCATTAGTCTCTGCCAATCCATCCGCGCTAAATTATTATTATTACTATTTTTACTAACCGTTTGAATAAGCAGTAATTCGGTTTCAGTTCAACGCGGCCGGTATAAATGAACATTGAAAAGTGGTTGAAGACAATTCAACTTTGTTAAGATCAAACGATTGGACCGACTCAAAAGAGGTTAAATTGAAGAAAACAAAAAACAACAATCGGTTCATATTGATTGAGTTTTGATGCAAGCTTGCAAATTTATTATTGAAATTAAACCACGCGATTTGGTGATGCATTCGCGCATTCTTCCTTCTTTCCGCCTAATGAATATTAATTATTTAATAGGATTTTTCTGCTAATTGAATCTTCTTCTGCAATTTCTCTGTCACCGCTAAATGTCTGTCCTTGCCTAATTAGCGCAAATTAAAATTGTCGGCTCTGGCCTCGGTGGTGCTCTTCACTGTCCGGTCCCCAACATTCACATTCACATTCAGATTTAGATTCACATTCAGATTCACATTCACATTCACATTCACATTCACATTCACATTCACCTTAGTGCCCAAGTGGCTTTCCATTAGTTTCGGTTGAGCAATTCGCTAATGCACAGCTCTAAACAGATTTAACGCTAGCTTTATGCAAATACTTCGAGAATCTCGCTTAAAATCGTCTAAACTTCATATGTACTCTACTTCAAAACAAGCATTAAAAGACGAAAGATTTTCCACACTGTGAAAAACCCGGAATTCAGATTGAAAAAATGCTTCCGACCAGCCTTGGCACATTTAAAATCTTCCTGGTAATGCAATAATATTAGTACGATCCACACCCCCGATATGGAAATTAGAAAATGCAAGTTGTAAGCTCTGTTTGAAACAACATTTTTCCATTATAACTTACACAATTATGATAACAGTGTAAGGTGAAAATGTCCCAGAAATGTGCAAAAAACAGTGGTTTCCCATTTTGTATTTTTTTGTTGTTTTTTTTTACATTTAAGCTTCGATTGGATTAAAAAACGTCCCAGGAGATAACAAAGTCCTTGCTGATTTTAATTGCTAAAAAAGGATTCCGTGAGTGAAATACGTGCTCTTAAATATCCAAAGCAATTTTCTAAAAATCCGTCAACAAATTTAAGTAAAAAAAATTTAAAAAAATGACTAAATTTAATCAGTCTTATTATCATATTGTGTACTGAAACTTTTTTAATTTTTTAAGCTCAAGTTGATTTATCTACGAATTGCGGAATCTATTTGCTATAAACACCTTTGTTGGAAATACGTTATAGAATAATACAAAAAACGCAATAATTTGTATTTGGAAATAGAAATGGAAGTGAAACTGTGATCAAAATAAAATTACTTACCGTTTGATTAAACTTTTCTTAATAAGCGAACAATACTGAAAGAACAGAAGATCATTAACTTATTTTTTTTTGCATCTAGTCTACAAATGAACTCAAAAAAAATTCTGAAAACGATCTGTTTTCTAATTCAGCTAAATTAAGTCTCCTTAAGCAAAAAAAAATCTTAAATTTGTCTAATAAAGATAAAACTGAACTCAGACTTAAGTTCAAATCGAGCTAACATTTTAAGGTGATAATCATTTTGAATCACACCTTTTTTGCGTGATTTAAGGTTAAAATTTATTAAAATATTTTTAATACAGTTTGATTGGTTACTATTTTGGGAATCTGTTTCGTGGTACAGTTACTGTGATTTCTAGCAAATTTGGTATATCTCACGAACTGTTCCTTAAAAACATAACCCTTTGATAGTTTGTGAACAAAAACCTAAAAACCAACTTGAAAGAAAGCCTGTTCAATGTTTGGCGGACCCCATAGAGATCCTGATTTTTCCTTGTAAACTATCTTCTAATGTCATGACATCTTTTATTTGCAGCACCAAAGGACATCGCATGCTCAGAACTTACAGCGGATTTTGATGCATTTTTATCCTGCTGCGGCTGTTTTAAGAAGCCGTTGTGGCACACGTTCCAAAGTGTGAATATTAGATTCGAATTTAATATAACTATCCTGTTACCTTGCTGCTTTTCCGAGCTTCCTTGAGTCGGGTCGAGTGGAGACGAGTGGAGACGAGTCAAGTGAGTTCGTGTGATGAATGCATTACAATCCCAGCTGAGTCTGAAAGCCATTAATAACCTAGCCTCAGGCGCACTGTAGCCAACCCAATCGGTTATATCGCCAGTCGGTCAACAAGGCCAAACCACTGCCACTGACAACAACAACAACACAGCAGAGTTGCAACATTGCAACATAGCAACAGAGAAACAGAGAAACAGAGAAACAGATAAACAGAGAAACTCAGCGAACCCAAGGAAACATGTTTGGTTGATGCAATGGTTTAGCAAGAGGATTACTGCAAATCAATTCAAGGCCTGCGGCTGCCACAGATAAACACTACAGGAGGGAAGTTAACTAACAACTAACGACTAACAAAAGGGATATTTTTAAGTACCATATGAAGGCAGTTTTCTATAAATTATTACTGGAAGGACGTAGGAGAGAAAACTAAGACTTAGAAGTGGGGCTGGATTCGACAACTTCACTTTTAATCACAACATTGCAGCCGCCGTCATGTGGATACAAATCGCCTATTCAATCCTCATCATTGCTCAGCTGTGCACCTTCGTCACATCTGCAGGTGGTGAGTAGACTAATTCGTAGACTATTACATCATATTTATTGTATATAGTATATATAATGTTTGCCATCATTACTGACTTTCTTTCATTTTCCCCCCGTCCCCACCTATTTTTCGTAGCTTAACTTTGTTTAATTACCATCGATTGAATCTAAGAGTCGGCTTGCATTGCAACATATTTGCATTTACAGTTACCTAGGTCGTCTTTCTGAACACCAAAAGGTGGATCAAGTTGTATGCCAGGCTTGTTTCAACTTGGTCGAGTGAGGAAGCTTTAGAAAGGGTATCAAATTGATCACTAACAAATGTTACAAATGCGGCTTGCACCTTGGATATTGTAGGGTTTTAGAATTCCTACGCTTTACCGTAGCATACGAAATTCGGCAAAGCGTTTGGATTCTGAAACCCTACTAATCCATTATCTTTTATTATTAAAAATAAAACAAGCAAGAACGCATCAATCAGTTAAAGCACTTATGCCATAAATTATGGAGTTTTGAGTGTTTCACTGAAGTAAAAGTTGAAAAGTTAAGAGGTTTTCTGTGTAAATACATGGGCGGGTTAATAAGTCCGTGGCCAATAAGCTGGCATTTTCCTTCCTGTACTTGTATGGCTAGGAATATTTAAGTCTAGGATATGCAAAATTAAAACCATTACAAAAACATTACCTTAGGTGAGCCACAATATGTTTTTCAATTGTTTATCCAAAAGCACCATCAAAGTAGTAGACAAAATAATCGTTTCCTACCTCGTTCTTTATTTATTGTATTTGTATAATAGCAAATTTAACAAGTGGACTAACCTCTAAGAATAAATTGCAATAACATTATCTTCTTGCAGAAGCAGATTACACACTAGATGATTCATTTTGGAATGAAGAAAGTCCTGTCGGTGAGTATTCACATATAAACACCTTATTGTTCGGCTCATTAACATATGTGGTAGTGGCCCATCCCTCTCACATACAAGTCCCATTGTTTGGGATACTAAATTTTGAATTTTCAAGTTTAATCCTTAAAGCTAAGACCCCTGAGTAGGCCACTTCTGAGAACAATCAAATAACAATTACAAACACTAATGGAAGGCAAGGAGAACATAATGGGCGAATTAGATTTCGGTTATATGATTTGCTTGAATAATGGGCTTCAAACAATTCCTTTCAGGATAATTACGAGATTAATTCAAATTTCTATAAAATACATTGTATACAAATCAATTTAATGACCCTTGAACGATTACAAGAGATCCCAGGAAACCGCAAGTTGCAATTAAGTTTTCGAGTACACTTAACCCTGTTCGAACTAAGTTCCTCTTTCAGTTTAACAAGACTTAACACTTAACAAATTTATGTTCGGTTTTAGGCGAGGTGGAACGTTTACTTAAGGAATACAGGCAAAATCAAGAGCTTGTCCGTCGAATTGGTGGCCATTATTACCAAATTATATATCCAGTACAGCTGCGCCATCACGAGAAGATGGGCATATCCACGCGAGAAGTCAGTCTCCCGAAGGTAAGATATGTGCTAAAATATCAAAGATATGGTTGAGTTTTGAATAAAAACTAAAAGCTAGCAATGCAGGCGTTTAAATATTCATAATATTTACATTATTTAAATGGTTCTCATTTCACATTTTATATTTTGCAGCCGGGACAAAGACCACGACCTCACGACGACAGTGGATTTAACAGAGGAAGAACAAAGGTATGTCTAGCGATTGCTAGATTGCTTTTTTTTTTTTTTTTTTTTTTTTTAACATATTTTATTTTTACGTTAATCAGCCAATTAAATGGCTATAAAACGTAGGGACTGGAAAGATTACTTTAAATATTATTTCTAAATGGTTAGATGGGCTTTATTTCAATGCCTTGAGATTTTTTGAGGCTCAGTCCCAGACTATATACTATCTATCTAAGACTATCTAATAGAATTAATGGGGAGAAGTTCTTTGCAACCAAGTTGCTTTATAATTATTGCTCAAAAATCTTTTTTTTTTTTCCATCGAGCATAGGCCAAAGAAAGAGAATGCAATGTAATATTAATAGTTGTAAATTGCTGTGCCTACTTTCAGAAACACTTTCATCGTACATCGCTGCTAATTAAAGCATTTAATCACAAATTTCGTTTGGACTTGGAGCTCAATTCGTAAGTTATTATTATTAATTTAGGTAATTGCTGAAACGATGCAGTGATATTTGTTTATTTGTATTTTTCAGGCAACTTCTTTCTCCAAACATACAACAGAAACACTACCACGTGGGCGGATATCTTGTGGACGGAAACCGACATGTGAGTTAAGGTTTCAACATTTCTAGAGCGTTACTAAGTAAACATGTTTCTCTAGAGAACATTATATTATACCTTTTATTATTATACATTTTAAGTACGTTCTTAAATAAATATTCTAACGTTATGTTAGTCTGTCGATTTCAAAAGTTCCTAATTTCTTAAAGAGAAGTGAAAAGCAATTTTAATTTTATTTTAAGCTGTTTGTATTTCATAATGTGATTGTGTGAAAATAGTCAAAAATCTGCATATAGAAGTCATTTTAAATTTTATTTATTTAGTTTTTCAAAAAAGCTAAGCTTTGTTTTTGTTTCCTCGAAAATAATAAATATTAATAGTTTCAAAAAGGAATCATTATTATGTGATTTAAAATGGAAAACCTATTATAATTCCTGTTCCTAATCTAAGCCGTTTGGTTCCTCATTTTGACAGGATATCGAACACTGCTACTACCATGGGACTGTGAAGGATTATCCCGGAGCCAGTGCAGCCTTCCACACCTGCAACGGAGTGAGTGGCGTCATCCACATTGGGAACGAGACCTTTGTCATTCACCCCTTCTACGGCGGTGATCTCTCGGTAAGTCCACTTTATTACAGGCTAAGGGTTAAGGGTCAAGGGTTACGGGGTTACCCAAGGGGATTAACCATCATCGGTTCCTCCATTAACAGAAACACCCGCACGTGATCTTCGAGGCGCGGACCAAGGCCAACAAGGGATGCGCCAACTCGGGCAACCTGGACTCGTGGCGCCTCTCCCGGCGCACCAAGCACCTGTCCGCCGGTGTGGCCGGCGTCGTCGAGGAGATCCTGCAGGCGGGGGTGGGCCGGAACAAGCGGGACGTCCGGGAGGCCACCAAGTACATTGAGACGGCCATCATTGTGGACAAGGCCATGTTCGACAAGCGGAATGGCAGCACACGGGCGGAGGTCATCCACGATGCCATACAGGTGGCCAACATAGCCGATCTGGTTGGTATTCACACTATAGTCCATCATCGCTCGCCTTTGTGGGTACATATGATATGTTCTGTGCTCCATTTCAGTATTTTCGCACCCTCAACACCCGTGTGTCGGTTGTGTACATCGAGACCTGGGGAAAAAACCAGGCGGTTATCGATGGCAGCAAGGATATTAGCAAGGCGATATCCAGCTTCAACGACTACACCTCGAGGAATCTGTTCCAAATTGAGCGAGACACCACGCAATTGCTCACGTAAGACATCTCGTTTTACGTAATTATACTACACAGAAAATATTTTAGTTGGTTTTTCAGTTAGTTTACTGTGAGATAATGGTAGCCTGAATTTTGCTGTTACATTTTGTACCGTGTTTGGTTCTTATTTTGCTTACTGTAACTATCTGTTGTATAGTTACTCTATGAAAATCGATACCTTTTATAATTCCCAACTAGTTCCTGCGCGTCTGTCACGACCCACAAGCCAGACACTGAAATGTTAAGACTTCACAAAATCATTTATGTAGTCAATTTTACTGCAATAGCACTCATTTTACCGTTATTGTAGTACCAATGTTTGCTTACTATAATAATTGGTAGAAAGTTGGTATTTTTAATTACTTTCTGTCGGTTGGAACATGTTAGCTGTAAAATCTAAAATGATAATCATTACGTAGTTTAACATTTTCTGTTTTTTGCAGTTACTTTTTCGTAAACTGAGTGACCAAAACATGTTTTTTCCATTTAAGTAGCAATATAAATAATAACTGGCAATTACTAAAAAGAACAGAGAACGGTCCAGCAGTTCTCAACTGATGAATTTCTTCATATTTTTTCCACCGCTTTGATACACAGTACATATTGATTATCTCATCTTTCAGTGGGGAGACATTTGCTGGGGGCGAGGCCGGCATGGCCGTGCCCGAAACTGTTTGCACGCCCCGTGCTGTGGGCATCAGCGTGGACGTGAACGTGTACGAGCCACACCTCCTGGCGGGCACAATGGCCCACATGATTGGCCATAACATCGGCATGGGACACGACGACGGACGTAAGAATTATCATTATCCATTTAAATAGAACCATTGTCCAGCAGGGCATTCATCTCGCATCTCGCATTCTGTATTCTGTATTCCGCCGTAGGCGAGGAGTGCTTCTGCCGCGACTGGCACGGCTGCATCATGGCCCAGTCGATTGTGGGCCAGGAGAATGTCCAGCCCTACAAGTTCTCGGAGTGCAGTAAAAAGGATTACATTGACGCATTGCGGACTGGCCACGGGCTGTGTCTGCTCAACAAACCGAACGAGGTGAGGGTTAAATAGGCACCCATATCAGAGTCATATCAGCTGGTTGAGCTGCTTGTAGACGATGAAGCAGTATTCTGCTTGCCTTCTGGTTTTTAAATTACCATGTGGCTTAAATTACCATATCTTAAATAGATCGAGTTGCGCCGAAACTGCGGAAATAAGGTGGTTGAGGAGGATGAGGAGTGCGACTGCGGCACCTTCGAGGAGTGTTCCCTGGATCCCTGCTGCGATGGCATCACCTGCAAATTAAAATCGGAGGCACAATGTGCCAGTGGGGCATGCTGTGACCAATGCCGCGTAAGTTCCTCAGTTGGTTCACCCACAATTTCATTTTGTAATCGCATTGTACTGCCCATTTCCAGCTGCGCCCAAAGGACACAATTTGTCGCGACTCCAATAATGAGTGCGATCTTCCTGAATACTGCGATGGCGAAATTGGCCAATGTCCTTCTGATATATATAAGAAAAACGGATCCCCATGCGGACACACCAAGACTGGCGTTTCAGGTGAGTAAATTATCTAACTACTTGGGAAAAGTTTCTCATATCTGGTTGTCTTTTAGGTTACTGTTTTCAAGGATATTGTCCCACGCTGAGTTTGCAGTGTGAGGCAATTTGGGGTTACGGCGGATCCGCTGCGGATCGTCAGTGCTACGAGCAGTTCAATTCCAAAGGCTCAATCAACGGACATTGTGGACGGGATGCCAATGAGCATTACATTAAGTGCGAGCCCGAGTAAGTACATCTATAAAAGAAGTCAAACAAATAAATGGTTTTTCTTTCTTCTTTAATATTATTTTTTTTTTTTTTTATTGAATCATCCTATATAAAATCCTCACTTTCCCCACAGGAACGTCCAATGCGGTACCCTGCAGTGCAAAGATGGCGAACGACAGCCGGTCAACGATGGCATCGACCAGCTCTACTCTCGAACCATCATCTCGATCAAGGGACAGGAATTCGAATGCAAGTGCGTAGCAAAACACCAAGAGGCGATGCCGAAGGAGTTAAGGTGATGTCCGGATCAAAATAGTTTCACAATCATTTGAGTATTCACAGGGCGACCAGCGGGCAGGTGGGTTCCAACAGCTACCCAGAGCACGGCCTGGTCAAGGATGGGACTCCGTGCGGCGATAGTCTGATTTGCCTGAACCAGACGTGTGTCAGTCTCTTTCCCCACGTGGATCAGACCAAGTGCCCGGCGAATTCGCAGGGTCAAGAGTGCTCAGAACATGGTGTAAGTTCACAAATTGTGCCATCATTCTACCGTGTAAACATGTAGAACTCTTGGGCATGCACATCCATACATCCGTATAACCGTATATCCGTATATCCGTATATCCGTATATCCGTATAACCGTATAATCGTACACATAAACCGATCCGAACCAAACCCATTACCATGCCCACACTCTGCATATTGCTATTCCAGGTCTGCACCAACTCAAACCGCTGTTTCTGCGATATGGGATGGGGCGGCAACGACTGCAGTGCCGTGGTACTGCTCACCACGGCAGTGCCCACCGAAGCAGTGCCCACTTCGGAGAACACCATCAAGATGGAAAAGAAAGAAACCCCATATGGTAAGAAATAGTGTCTATGGCGTCGAGTTCCACGATGCTCGTATCTTACCTTGCGCCAGCTGGAAGAGACTTGTGAGCGAATGAGCTAAGCTGAATGAATTGAATGAAATCCATATGGCACTGAACTGGTCTGATAAATTCAATGATATTATATGTTAAGATTTTTACGTAAATACTAGAGCTCTGCTTGAATCGACGGTTCCATCTCACAGCAGTTAAGTCATTTTGTCATTTACAAAATAGAAAACATACTGTGTTGGCATTAATTCAAGCAGGGCTGTATTCAATACCAAATAAGTGTTTTTGAACGAGGTCAACATGGCCTGGTTTAATGACTTCGGCAACTCACAATTGAATAATTGGGTGCAATCTTATACAATTCGTTTTTGTTACTTGTATGACAATGGTAGTCAGGTCGGCAAATTGTTGTTTGGACAGTATACGCAATTGTATTCGAATCTAGAAATCAGTCTCCCCAATTCAATTTTATACTTAATTCCAACTTGTGAATTGATAATTAACTTATAACTTATTTTACTTTACTAATCAAGCATTATACGAAAAGCGTTTTACCGATTCTATTACTAAAGCAGAGAGTTTGGTTTCCTTAAGGGATTACTCTTTTTAATTCTCACAATGGAGCTTATTGCCCTACATAAATTCAAAACAAGGCCATTTTTAAATACAATTAAAATCAATATTTGCCCAACTCTTTGTTTAAATATTCATTGTTTCGCAATTAACGGGTACATCTTTCTGTACAAATCAAATAGTTCCTGAAATGGTAAATTTCTAAGCACGATTTGTAAAAAAAACCTTAGAAAAAAGGTCCATCAAAAAATAATAAATTGCTTTGGACCCCTTAAAAACACATTTGCGACTCGCCATTACAGCAACCCGAATTTTGGGAATTCATATGTATGTTTTTGTTACTTTATTCACATTTATGTTAGTTCTCATTCATTTTGTTTCTGAGTATTATATATAGTGTTCAGAACGAAGGGTCCCAACCCAAAACATATTTAGTTCCGACTCCAACGGGAGCTAACATGAAAAAACTTAGTTTTTGTACCCTCGCAGCAAAAAGAAAAATAAGTTACCCAATATACTTATTTAGACCGTTCCTCAGTTATCTATTCGGTAAACATAAATATGTATCTGAGATATAGAACTTAAATGATCTTTCTAGAATCGTACAAACAAACCGGGTAAGGGAAATACTACCTTATATAGTCGTCTGACCTGATTTCCGTACACATTTAAAAAGAAAGAATCCCCGAATTTGATATGCCTGCTAACTCACTGCTATGTAACAAAAAGTGTTGCCAAGTGTAGAAAATATCATTTCAAACTATAAAGTAGCGAGTGAGTAGCAGGTATCTCAAATAAATCCTATGACTCTTAGCATTGCACACAAATAAAATACTTCCGGTGCGGATATCAGCGGGTAACTTTCAAATGTTGTGTGCGAACAGAAAAATCATATGTTTTTTGGTTTATTTATTTTTGGAGCATGTTATAATGTAAATAAAAGCCGCAATACGAAAAATGGCGCATATATATTTATATACTTTGATTAAAATAAAACGCAACCACCATTTGCAGGCACCTCTGACCAAAATAGGATCAGCACATTAACCATGGTCATCATTTTAACAGTTATCGTCAAATGTGTCTTCATTAGTTTTGCAACACTGGCCGTTTGCTACAGGTAGAGTACCAAGCAAGTCAAGCTCCTCCTCTTACGAATTTAGCAACACTACCATCACTACACTTAAGTATACAAGTACATTTTTTTTACGGTCAATATGTTTATATGTTTTTTTTTTCTGAAGCGTACTCTCGGAGTTACTTGAAAATCTCTGCAACTGAAAGTGATAGCTTTAAGAAATACATTTTCCAGAATAGAGAATTAGTTTCAATCAAATCAAAGTTAACTTAAATTATTTATTTTCATCAATTTTATTTACTAGGCAATAATAAGACGTTTAAGTTTCCTCCATGTTTTTATTGGTTATTGAAGAAGATCTATAGGTTGAGAAGGTTAGAAATGGGAGAATGGTTTTAAAGCATACGCGTCGTATAAGTAATTTGTGTGAACTTAACATTATCACTCATACGTACTGTTGCCTCTAAAGAAATTATTTATTTTCATGAGTTTTATTTACTAAGCCATAATAAGCCATTTAAGTGTTCTACATATTTTAATTGGTTATTGAAAAGTTGAGAAGGTTAGAAATGGACGAATGGTTTTTAAGCATCGACGTGTATGCGTAATTTTTGTGGACTTAAAATTATCGCTCATACGTACTGTTGCCTCTAAAGACATAATTAATTTTCATGAATTTTATTTACTTTTTATTTTATTTGAATTGCTTATTGAAGAAGATCTATAGAAGTTGAGAAGGTTAAAAATGGGAGAATGGTTTTTAAGCCTACACGTCGTATGAGTAATTTGTATTGACTTAAAACACTAAATCTACAACACTAAACGGAATGAGTAGGGTTTTTAGTGGACAAGCTATGTTTTATAGTGGTATATATAAAGTTTTGTGCTTATAATATTATATAACATAGCAAATTTTATTTAGAATAGAATGATTTCAAGTTGTATCAACAAGAACTAAATAGATGTCCTTGGAACAGCTTAACAAAGGTTAATTTTGTTCCATTGGCTTATTCAGGAAAATATACTTTTTAAAGCTGATATTTTTATTTGAAGAGATCTCGTTACTTTTGCAAAGTTTTAGAAGTCACGCTTAATTATATAGGCCTGTTCCCCTTCGTTTAAGCTAAAGTAAATTTTCCTCAACTGTTCTAATACTTACTTTCTACTAAATCTTCAATAAGGTGGCCATTTATTGCTTCGATTTTATGCATATCATATGTTCATTGCAAGGACGCATAGATGAAAAGGGATAATTCTGAGATGTGTGTTTTTCTTAAATGAAATAAAAGGCGGAACAGGCCTGATATATAGTTTCAATTAGGATACTCCCTGTTTACAGAATCAACCGAATCGATTCGTTTTCAATCTATATACTTGTATATATATCTTTGCCACATTCTATCTTACTTTCCAATATGATGTGCATACACATATATTTAAGATAATTTATGTGTGTGCACCTCATATCTACATTAACATACTCGCATTAAGCATTTTCTTTTTTGACTGCTCTATGGACTTTATCGCTGTGTGTAAAAATATTCGTAGTGCTTTTATAAGTTTCAAAATTGTAATTGTGCTTGTAATCTGTCGTCGTAATCCACAAAATATTAAATATCGATTTATTTTGTGTTTAATTTGGGTTTTTATTAGAATTCTACTATCATTTTCCTTATTATTTATGACAATATGCATATAAAAAAAACATATCCAGAAACATGAAAAGAAAACACAGCAAAATATTCGAATTAAATTGAGAATACAAATTATTATTTATGAGTTTACGTGAAAATGTTATCGATAATTAAACAAAATACTTTGATAGGCCATATTTTTAAGTTTGATACACACCTCCTGTGGGCACATTCATCAGAACACATTAAACAGCCCTCATTTGTCGACTTACTAACAGGATTCGCCGTCGTTATTTTTTTTTTGTCAGTATGAGACTCAAAAATAACTCAAATTATTGTGCACCAAAAAACATTTTGGAAAACAACATTTCCTGGACTGTTGCTGCTTTCGGAATGAATGTTTGGCTTTGGAAATTTCCTGAGTGTGTGAGTCTATCTTTTCGATGGGGTAAAATCCCACAAATATTCAAAATCATCATGAGTGTAACCTTTTTTATGGGCTAAAATCTTACAAATATTCAAAATCATCGCCAAAACGCGCCGGATGCTTGAATGATCAATGTTATAATGTGGTCAAGAGTGTATAAAAAAGAACATAAGGATTGAAAAAGCTTTAAAAAATATTTTAAATATTTTTAATTTCCGTTCTATTTATTCAATCATTATTTTAACAACTGAATAACAGCGCATTTTTGAATGTAGTCCAATATATAATATATAAAGTTTTGGATTATCTTCTGCTGAAAAATTCGAGCGTAAGCATAAATCTATAAAAACCTACCAAAAAATTGGAAATATTTAGTTCATAAATATTTAAATATTTAATATTTAAATAATTATAATATTTAAGGTCTTCCTAGAAGCTTCGAGGGTATAAAAACTATGGCTTTTTGAAGTTAGCTTAGCATCAATATATATATTTTTTTTTAAGTTTTCTCATAATGTGGTAGTCCTGGAATTATGAGCTTTCTAATAAAGTAATCAATTGACTTTATTTAGATATTTATATCAGAAATGAACAGGTAGCTTAAAGGTTTTACAAATTGTTGTATTAGAAAGAACGTGTTTGTCTTTAGCTTTGGGATATTGTACATCATTTTTTATATAAACAATTCTCTCCAATTATTTTATCTCCATGCCGGTAAATATATTAACTAACAAAGAAACAAAGTGCAATTAATAAAAACGATTTAAATGTTAAAATCACAAATAAAAAGATTAAATAAAGTTTAAAGTTTTGAGCTCTTTCTTCTATGAAGATCAATTTAAGATCTTAAAGCCAACACTCGGTTTTGGCTATTATAATTGGTAATTAAGCCTTAATGTGCACAAACAAGATTACCATTGTCATAGAAAAGCAAACAAAAAGAACAACTTAAAAGTAACATTTAAGCAATTGTGGGAATCATTTATCCGTTTTTGGCCATTTCGAAAGGCTTGGCATTCCGAAAGAATTTCTCAATGAGAACACATACTACAACGTATGCATGTTATCGTTGTTATAAATTTATGTTTTATGTATTCATATTAATTAAGAGAAAATAATTTAAAAAATATATATCAGCTCAAATGAAAAAGATCCCTAAAAGGAATGTGTGAGATGCCTATTATAATCATATTTCCCCCAATGCAACAAAACTTTGTATTTCCTTGTTTTTTCGGCTGACTCACAACCCAACTGCAATAATGAAATGAATAACTGCGAAATATCGTCCTCGAACAAATTCGTAAACCACCTGGCGTATCGCAACGTAATCCAAACAAAAAACTATCATGCAATATAATGAAATAAAACAACCTGAATGTATTACTCCACCATACTGCCTATACTACCCATACCAAACTAAACACCCATACCGAACGAACGCCACACAAATGAAATACGATGGGCACAAAATGAAAAACTTGGCTAAAAATGTCTCGTATAGAGAACTACCACGGCTCAAATACAGTGTTCCTAGTCGGTGTTCTAATGTCAGTTGTAGGGTTCGTTTTTATAACATTCACCTTGATGGCATTGTGCTACAGGTCAGTTGTAGTACATAGAAACTTCTCCCTGTGTCTAAGGTTAGTTGAAAAGAAGTAATGAAAAAGCCAGCTTTAAATACAAATACAAATTACAACCACAAAAAGAACAAGCAAAAAGTAACATAAAAGTATTTTTAAAACTTAAAAAACACTTGCAAATGCAAATATGAAAAAAACTTTAGTAAATTTGTTTGTTTTGTTTCGCATTTTGATAAATTTGTCTGTGTCGTTGCATTAAAACCATTGTCATTGTTCATTTTTGTTAAGCTTCATATCAAAAAAAAAAAAAAAAAAAAAAAAACACTCAAAACGTACTTACTTCTACAATGTAATAATTCAAATTTATAAGCGGTAGCGTACGCAGGATTACGTAAATTAATTTATTGATAATATTTTAATGAATTGGCGGTTTTTTTTTGTTTTATGCTACAATTGATCTATTCTGGCCCAGTTTACTATTAACCTGCGTACGCAATTGCTTAACTCACAATTGCACATCTGTATACATTTTTCATGTTTATAATTCGTACACTCATAAAAATATTTTTCTAAATTTTAGAAATATCGCCTTTAACTTGTGGCAGTCTTTGAATTGTTTGTAATTGAACATAGATCATATCTTTTCTTAACAGTAAATTTAACAAAAAAAAACTTTTTTAAATTCAGAAAAAACAAATTGTTCTTAGACGATTAGTAACTTTTTGAAGATTTTTAAGATCGTCACAAAAACAAAGCAATTAGTTCCTAATATTCAATAAGAAAACTTTTTATTCATTTATCAGTCATGGCGCTCTTAAGCCAAGAAAACTAGAATATTTATTATTTAAAATTAGAAAGTCGCCTTTTAAACTAGGAAATTGATTTCTGAATTCAATGGTCCCGTATGAAACAATGAAATAGTTTTTTTATTTCGATTTGTCATTTCTTTTTTAAACAATAGCCTATTAAATGACCTAAATATATTTAATTACTTGTGATACCTAAAGTAAATTCCATGGCTGTAACTATTAATCGTAATTATTGTAATGAGAAGCAAGGTTTTAGTATTGAGAAAGAAATGACTTTTCAAATAAGAAACGATTTTCTTGCATTTTACAGAAGTTACAGGTACTACAATCTTACACTTTTGGTACGCTTTTAAAAAAGTTGCATTTTCACTGATAATATATTGCAGAGGTCGACCAACGAAATCTTTTTTAAATAACCCAAATTGGGGCGTTGATTTAAAAAAAGAGCACAAAAAATATTTGTTGAAGGCGTATATATATAAATCATGTATTATCAGTGAAAAAACAAGGAAGAACGTTATAATCGAGTTCCGCGACTGGAAATGCCCGCTAGTCACTGCCCTGTTTCAAAGAGTAATATGATATAATAACTCAGGATTAGTTAGTTAGTTTTCGAAAAAAAACGAAATATTTGAAATGAACATTGAGCTGTGTATGCAGAAGATAAGATCTCGAAGTTAAAGATCGATTTATATTGGGAGGCTGCTTACCGTTGAAAGGTTAGACCTTGAATTGGGTATATGGAGCGATCTTGGATCGCGATATCGTAAGAAAGTAAATTTTAGTTATGCAAGTTCGTCTTTTGGAGACAAAGTGGTATGAAATATAGTCGCTAGACTGTCCCCCTCAGAAAGCTCTTTATATGTACATTTTGCCCTGCTCTCTCTGTCTTTCCCATTACCCGCAAATCCCTTTGTGCTACATTCACTTGATCTTCTAATTATTCAGATAACTCAGTGCTAACCTTATTCGCCTGCGATGCCCCTTATTATACTGTTAAATATCCGATATCAATATAACAAGTTGCAACATGTGGTACGTGCAAATGGAGTCGCTATATAGTTTTTTGATAAATGCCGAAGATCAACGATTGGCTACTTTGTGAATCAATTGTCCATTCGAGCCAGCAAGATACAACGAAAATGAACGGTTCAACACCTTACAATTAATTGTCTTAACAATCTAACAAAAAACATTATTTCTTGAGTTTTTTTTTGTTGGAAAAAAATAAGAAAAAAAAAGGATAATGTGAAGGAGACTATACAAAGGATTAGATACATTAACAAATTTTGGTAGTTATGATATTGGTTTCATATTTATTTGTAAACATATTTCATTACTTATATCCTTTAGTTAGTCACCGATTCTGGCCTTAAATCTTATAGTTTTTGAGTCAAAGCACACAATTTGAGAGCGGCTATACAAAGGATTGCCATTTGTGTATGTTATCGTTGTCGTCAGGACGGCGGTGATCTCGTTGACGTTTTTCATTACTACTTTTGTTCAGTTTAGTCTGTCCAGCACTATAATCTCATGCCAAACTATATCCATATATATATGTATGTATAACCAACCAACCAACCAACCAACCAGATAAATAATGCTGTACCGTTTCTACCACCACCATTATAAACATATACCCGCCGTATGCCGTATGCCGTATGAAGCACAGGGCACATTGACCTCCGACCTCCAACCTCCAACCTCCAACCTCCATACAATTCATATGCCCCAATCTGAAAACAATGTGAAAGTGTATTCGTATAGCCCATAGCCCCGCTAACTTGCAGCCCAAAGCCAAGAGTAGAAATATGCGTACATCCGACCACAGTCGGTTGATAGGGTGTACCCGATATATATACTTTTTTTGCATAAAATATATATCCAGGCCTATGTCCACAAGTCCAGGCGACGGCCTGCGATCGAGGGCGATCAGATCAATATTTTGATTTCTCTTTGCGCTTAGGGCCCAACATAGATGAAACTGACTTTGAGCTATGGTGGTGCTTTCTGCAGAGTAAGCCTGCTGCGTTCCGAAAAGCCGTCTTTATGAATGCGAATGCGAATACGAATACAATGTACACACATAAAGCATTTATGTTTTGTTTGTGTAATATGGTATGCAAATTGGGATCAATAAAACAAGCACCGATACGGAAACAGAAACAGAAACAGAGATACAGATACAGAGATACAGATACAGATACAGATACAGATACAGATACAGATACAGATACAGATACAGATACAGATACAGATACAGATACAGATACAGATACAGATACAGATACAGATACAGATACAGATACAGATACAGATACAGATACAGATACAGATACAGATACAGATACAGATACAGATACAGATACAGATACAGATACAGATACAGATACAGATACAGATACAGATACAGATACAGATACAGATACAGATACAGATACAGATACAGATACAGATACAGATACAGATACAGATACAGATACAGATACAGATACAGATACAGATACAGATACAGATACAGATACAGATACAGATACAGATACAGATACAGATACAGATACAGATACAGATACAGATACAGATACAGATACAGATACAGATACAGATACAGATACAGATACAGATACAGATACAGATACAGATACAGATACAGATACAGATACAGATACAGATACAGATACAGATACAGATACAGATACAGATACAGATACAGATACAGATACAGATACAGATACAGATACAGATACAGATACAGATACAGATACAGATACAGATACAGATACAGATACAGATACAGATACAGATACAGATACAGATACAGATACAGATACAGATACAGATACAGATACAGATACAGATACAGATACAGATACAGATACAGATACAGATACACAGATACAGATACAGATACAGATACAGATACAGATACAGATACAGATACAGATACAGATACAGATACAGATACAGATACAGATACAGATACAGATACAGATACAGATACAGATACAGATACAGATACAGATACAGATACAGATACAGATACAGATACAGATACAGATACAGATACAGATACAGATACAGATACAGATACAGATACAGATACAGATACAGATACAGATACAGATACAGATACAGATACAGATACAGATACAGATACAGATACAGATACAGATACAGATACAGATACAGATACAGATACAGATACAGATACAGATACAGATACAGATACAGATACAGATACAGATACAGATACAGATACAGATACAGATACAGATACAGATACAGATACAGATACAGATACAGATACAGATACAGATACAGATACAGATACAGATACAGATACAGATACAGATACAGATACAGATACAGATACAGATACAGATACAGATACAGATACAGATACAGATACAGATACAGATACAGATACAGATACAGATACAGATACAGATACAGATACAGATACAGATACAGATACAGATACAGATACAGATACAGATACAGATACAGATACAGATACAGATACAGATACAGATACAGATACAGATACAGATACAGATACAGATACAGATACAGATACAGATACAGATACAGATACAGATACAGATACAGATACAGATACAGATACAGATACAGATACAGATACAGATACAGATACAGATACAGATACAGATACAGATACAGATACAGATACAGATACAGATACAGATACAGATACAGATACAGATACAGATACAGATACAGATACAGATACAGATACAGATACAGATACAGATACAGATACAGATACAGATACAGATACAGATACAGATACAGATACAGATACAGATACAGATACAGATACAGATACAGATACAGATACAGATACAGATACAGATACAGATACAGATACAGATACAGATACAGATACAGATACAGATACAGATACAGATACAGATACAGATACAGATACAGATACAGATACAGATACAGATACAGATACAGATACAGATACAGATACAGATACAGATACAGATACAGATACAGATACAGATACAGATACAGATACAGATACAGATACAGATACAGATACAGATACAGATACAGATACAGATACAGATACAGATACAGATACAGATACAGATACAGATACAGATACAGATACAGATACAGATACAGATACAGATACAGATACAGATACAGATACAGATACAGATACAGATACAGATACAGATACAGATACAGATACAGATACAGATACAGATACAGATACAGATACAGATACAGATACAGATACAGATACAGATACAGATACAGATACAGATACAGATACAGATACAGATACAGATACAGATACAGATACAGATACAGATACAGATACAGATACAGATACAGATACAGATACAGATACAGATACAGATACAGATACAGATACAGATACAGATACAGATACAGATACAGATACAGATACAGATACAGATACAGATACAGATACAGATACAGATACAGATACAGATACAGATACAGATACAGATACAGATACAGATACAGATACAGATACAGATACAGATACAGATACAGATACAGATACAGATACAGATACAGATACAGATACAGATACAGATACAGATACAGATACAGATACAGATACAGATACAGATACAGATACAGATACAGATACAGATACAGATACAGATACAGATACAGATACAGATACAGATACAGATACAGATACAGATACAGATACAGATACAGATACAGATACAGATACAGATACAGATACAGATACAGATACAGATACAGATACAGATACAGATACAGATACAGATACAGATACAGATACAGATACAGATACAGATACAGATACAGATACAGATACAGATACAGATACAGATACAGATACAGATACAGATACAGATACAGATACAGATACAGATACAGATACAGATACAGATACAGATACAGATACAGATACAGATACAGATACAGATACAGATACAGATACAGATACAGATACAGATACAGATACAGATACAGATACAGATACAGATACAGATACAGATACAGATACAGATACAGATACAGATACAGATACAGATACAGATACAGATACAGATACAGATACAGATACAGATACAGATACAGATACAGATACAGATACAGATACAGATACAGATACAGATACAGATACAGATACAGATACAGATACAGATACAGATACAGATACAGATACAGATACAGATACAGATACAGATACAGATACAGATACAGATACAGTACAGATACAGATACAGATACAGATACAGATACAGATACAGATACAGATACAGATACAGATACAGATACAGATACAGATACAGATACAGATACAGATACAGATACAGATACAGATACAGATACAGATACAGATACAGATACAGATACAGATACAGATACAGATACAGATACAGATACAGATACAGATACAGATACAGATACAGATACAGATACAGATACAGATACAGATACAGATACAGATACAGATACAGATACAGATACAGATACAGATACAGATACAGATACAGATACAGATACAGATACAGATACAGATACAGATACAGATACAGATACAGATACAGATACAGATACAGATACAGATACAGATACAAATACAAATATTGAAATTGGTAACACTCAAAGTACAAAATAACGATCAAGTTAACCATGCTACGGATCATTCCCGGTTGAAAACATTTCGACATTTAAACTTTTCGTGCATGCACAAACATCCGCTGAGATTGTATGTTTTACACTTTGAAACGGAGTTTGTTAACAATCTTTTGGTGGCTTTTCAATACTTAAACAAATTTATTAAATTTCAATTTAAATTCTTTTTATTTCAAATCCAAATTTTTACCGCTTAGGGTGCAATCTCAATTTAAGAATTTGCAAAACATTCGTGGACATTATTACAAGTTTAAGACGCACTGCGCGTAGTGGCATGTTTCTTAAATTTTATTTTTCGAAAATAGTTTTTTGTCCTCACCTTGATCCGCATGTGGAGTACCAACAAAAAATGTCTTTACTTTCTTTGATATTTTCTAAAATTCTTAAGATTCGAATTCTAAACTCCTCTGACCATTATTTTCAATTGATTTGGAGCATAATTTGTTTTCTTTTTATTTCCTGTAAAAATGTGCTGATTTTTTAATACGCGTTTTTAAACAATCTTCGCCTGTTTAAGTGTTTTTTTCCTTCATTTGTACTTTTGAATGGCTTATGAAATTTTATATTTTTTAGAATATATGCCTTTGCTTTCAATACTATACTTTTTCGTCCGATTTTGCAATGTTGTTTTTTAAAACGATCTGTTTAAGCGTGCTTGGTACCAATTATTGAGCACCATAGTCTGTTTAATTTTTGAAAAGTGTTATTTTAATAATGCATTGTACAAATTTTCGTGATTGCAAGGGTATAAATACTTCGGCTTGCCGAAGCTTTCTAGCTTTTTAATCCTTTTCAATGGCTTCTAACATATGCATGAATGGGTGTACATATTTTTTGAAAGACCAGGCATTTAACTGTGTGTTCATTTTAACAAACATATATACAATTCATAACAAAAATCTTTATATTCAACCCAAAATGTTTATTCAAAATCTATGAGCATTTGATTAATTAAGACTCTCATTGCAACATTTCGTTTCCAAACAACAATCAACAACAACATCAATATAATGATCCAACAAAACAAAATCAACAAAAACCAAATTAAACCTATTCAAATCGGTATCTACTAATTAAAAACGATCCTGATAAAATCTCTGCAATCAATACATATTTCAACGGACCCTTTTATACACACGCATGCACGTGCAATATCAAATGATAAATGATGATGATAAATGATATAAAACCGGGTGCCTGCGTGTGTATGGGTGCTCGTTTCTGCCTCATACTCTTCAAATAAACCATAAACATTGTCTATTTATTTACTAACCGAACCAAACTGAACCAAACCAAACCAAAACCAAAACAAAAACCAAAACCAAAACCAAAACCAAAACCAAAAAACATATACAAACCTACGATCTACCCATCAACCACGCCTCCTGCCCCCATAATTACAAAACACTTTGACGTAAAATTGATTTTGCTGCATAATCAAATAAAATGAAAACGATAACTGACTTCATATATCTGTAAAACACGCATAACTTTACGCTTTAAATTATTACACATACTATATACATTGGAGTGTATGCAAAATCTATAATATATATAACGCATATAAATGAATAAACAACTACAACAACAATGTGGGTACCGATGGCCACGAATAGGCGCAAGACAACAACGCTAAAATACGATCCGCCCTACTCGAAGAAACCGATTGCCAAAAGTTACGGTGGAGCAGCGACGGCACCCAATCACCATTCCGTTGAAGAGGTCTCATTGGATGGATCCAGCAAGTTAGTCTATGCCAATCAGACTGGCTTCAGGTGCGTACAATCCCAACTGGAGCTGGTGTTAGACGATGCATCAGCAGTGCTTCTACCTGCCATACAGTACTGTCCCACTGTTGATACAGTACTGTCCCTCTGTTAAGACAGTACTGTCACACTGTTAATACAGTCCTGTCCCACTGTTAATACAGTCCTGTCCCACTGTTAATACAGTACTGTCCCACTGTTGATACAGTACTGTCCCACTGTTAATGCTACAGTAATCGAAATGTGTCGCATATGGAAAAACCAATTAGATCATTTTATATAGTCTCTTGCATGGCTGATTCATCGTTTACAACCAGCTCCAGCCGCCTGGTTACGATCCTCCCAATTGGCAAGTTTATGCTCCTACTTCAATATTCTCTTCCACAGGGACAAGGGAATTCATGGAAGACGCTACACGACATGTGGCGAGGACGACCAGTCACATGCAGGTTAATACAATACAACTTCTAATTTTTACAAACATGTGCTTAGACTAGATTCACAAACAAAGTGCCTGAGTGGGGTCTCGCAGAAACCTCTAAGATTGAGCTCAACATAAAAGTCCGATCTCGGTGTCACAGAAGTCTACGAATAGAGCCTTTTTATATCAGACGTTCTTTATTATATCGATTAACTATTTGAAATAATTACTAGAAAGTAATTCTAAATTAAAAACGTATTTGCAAATAGAACGTTAGATGTTCCCACCTGCAAAATTGGGCTTTTAAATCTATTCTATTTGCAAATATTCGATCTTCATTTCAATAATAGTTTGTGATCAAAGACTTTAATACTCAAAAAGCGTTTTTATAATTTATTATAAGACCGCTCAATTTAAGACTCTTTAAACTAGGATTCTGATAAAGTTTTTCATAAAGAACTTTGGATATCAATATTGAACGTTATATCTGACAAGTTTAGATCCTTTTCATATTTATATATATATAACTTCTTGAATTTGTCCAATTTATAAACACTTGTTTCATCGACTAAAAGTGTTAAAATATCTGCCAGACCGACGGAGTTTTAGGAGTTTTTCAATTTCTCTTGAGATTTCAGTGAGATCCCCGATTACGAATTTAGAGTTGAATTTATTAAGGCGGGATTCCCGTTCTTTAGCCTCAAAAATGTTTTACGAAAAGGGTATTTTTGTATATTAAGCCACTACGACTTCCATAATTCAAACCACCATCCTCCAACATGAACAATATATATTATTTTTATGCTACCAATAATTTGTTTTTGTAAGCAGATTGTCGTTTGAGCTATGCAAGTTGGACTGTACACAGATTGGAGTCATTCGAACTTTCAAAAACTCATCCTTTTTAAAATTAAAAAAAAATTGAGGACCTCGTATACCTCGAGATCCATCGAAATCCTATTTCTCCCACATATTCGCAGTACCAAAAGGATTCTAATTAGACAAGAAAATGTTTCCAATTGCGAAGAACGGGAATCTCCACTAAAGACACTTTGTAATCGCATATTAATGACAAATCGGATTGAAATAATTTGTGTTCCCATGTTCCCGCTTAACAGTTTAGATACCTTCCATGTTAACAAGCTAAATTTAAATAGAATAATAATTGATTAACGTTTACTGCTTGTAATCTTCAAAGCTTCTATTATTGCAGTTACAGTTTTACATTAATACTTTCGATAGCAATCATAAGTTTATTTTCAGCTAACATATGTTAATTATATATACGTGCACCCACCTAACAAGCTTCTTACGTCCTCTTTAAGCGACCTGAGTTTTCATATTTGCTTTTGTCGGGGCTTTTCTCAAAATAAATAATATCCTAAGAATTAGTTAACATATTAAAAACGAAACTAAATTTCAAACCCATTAGTGTAAGGTAAAAATCTTTTTTTTGTATATGTGCAATCCTTATTTGAATGGTAAAGGATGTGCAAGTATATATATTCGATCAGAATCAACAGCCAAGTCGATAATTGATAGTCAACCAGAGCGGAGGGTATTGGATATTGTATAACTAGGAAACTATAGCCTTCTTCCTTGTTTTCCCAAGAACACGATAGGGCATTAGAGAAGTATTTTGTATTGGCGTTTAAATACATAGTTATTAATATTTATGTAAATAAAGATATCATTTTGTTAACTCCGCTTAAAGGCTTCTTTTGTTTATTATCTTACCTTATGTTGTCTAGTTTAAAGGACTCCGCAAGAAATGTAGGAAAACCATCGATGGACCCCGGTTTATCAAAAGTTTAGATCGAGAAATTATTTTGTATTTGAATTAAACATTTTCCGCGAGCTTTCATTTTGGCAATTACCCAACGCAACTTCACCCATGTACATATACGCCAATAGGTACGAAATATAAAACACACTGTATTTCTGGCCAAATTTTGATACTATGTAATTGAAATCTGAAATGATTACGTAATACAATTTTTGGAAGTAACTTAATGAATACAATTTCTGGGGAACAAATGGGGATTCGATTTGTAATAGCCGTTGCTCGTACAAGGGATCGTTGAAAAGTATGTGACAGATAGAAAAAGCTTCTCCGACCCTATAAAGTATATATATTCTTGATCAGCATCAACAGCCGAGTCGATACGTCTGTCCGCATGTCCGTATGTCCTTATGTCCTTCTGTCCTTATGTCCTTATGTCCGTATGTCCGTATACGCATACATTTTATTTGTCCTTCAAACTTATCTTATATTATACAATATTTAACTCTATAACTATAACTTCAACTTTATAATCTTTTATAAGCTAACAACATTTCTGAAAATGTATTGAAAAACGTAAAACAGATTTTAAATGGTAATTTGAGCCCTGCATTAATTGTTATGTAAAGATTTGGAATTTTTATTTAATCTTAACTCGCCTGGTAATGATGATCAGAAATATGTGCACTAAAATGGGGTCGAAAAGTGCCTTAACTGGCATATAGAACATTCGAGGTAAATTAGATGACTTTTTGCAAGGGTATACAAATACACAAAAATTAATCAAATTTCAAGTCGAAGTAAGAAAATATTTATGAACGTTTCTTGTGCAATTAAGTATAAGTCCATCCACTATAATCGCTGTTTTGCAGTCTCGTGCCTTTCTCTACCAAATTTGTATATTCTTTACATGCACATTGGAACTTAATACTAACTTCAAACCTAATGCATTATTATTGGCTGCCACACAGAGAAGGGTATATTAAAGAAGCACGGCTACGGTCTGGTGCACGGTGAGCAGCTAAAAGATAAATGGGGCGATGACAATCAGTCGGACAACCTCGAGCTTATAACCCAAGACGGCACCCTGGCCTCGACGAGCGGCGGAGCAGCGGCCTCGGAGGTGGAGCGCACGCTGAAGTCCCTCAACGGCTACCACGAGGACATCCTGGAGGCCCTCCGGAACGCGGCCACCCACCGCGGCACCGGCACTGGGAACACGCCCGTCGGCAGCGGCAGCCTCAGCGAGGAGATGTTGCGCAAGACGCTGCAGGACTGCAGCAACTCCCAGCTGGGCTACTCCGCCGAGCAGTACAAGCGCAACATCGGGTCCAAGTCGAGTTCGCGGGAGAACATCTGCGACAATGCGGCCGTGCACGCGATCATCCTCGACGGCAGCGGAGCGGGACTCGGCGGCATGGGACTCGGATCGAGTGTGGGTGCCGCCGGGGGCGGATCGGCGACCATATCGGGGGGTATACCGCACGGGAGCACGCTGCTCCACCACCATCGATCGCAGCACCAGCTGCACCAGCCGTCGGCGATACCCTTGCAGCCGCAGCAGCTGGACGATGACGATGCACCATCGACGGGACCGCTGCGCATACGCAATCTGGAGGACCTCATCCGCCAGCTGGAGCACCACTCGTCGCGGCACATGAGCCCCAGCGGCTCCGAGGATATACGCATGTCGGAAACAGAAGCCGATCGCCACTATAGATTAGAAAGTTCCGCAGCTTGTAGTGAGTCATCTCAAGGGTTAGTGTTATTTCTGCTTCAGATCTTAATCACCGTAACCTTTTGAATATTGGTACTACCGAGTCAGACAGCCTTAGCCCGAAAAGCCCTTCAATTGCTTATGTGTCCAGTCCAGTCCTGTACCGACCTGTCCTGTCCTGTCCAGTCCTAACCTGTCCTAACCTGTCCAGACCTGTCCAGTCCTGTCCTGTCCTGTCCTGTCCTGTCCTGTCCTGTCCTGTCCCGTTCTGTCCTGTCCACATAAAAAATCTTTCATTTGTTTACACACCAAATCAACATAAATGACTAACTGCTGCGATTTCTTAGATGTTCTTACACCAACATATCTGTAATGCTTTGTAACATGGTATTTTAAAAGTAGGCAGTGAAATGTTGCTTCTCATTAACCGTACTCTTAATACTCAACGCGTTTTGTTTTTCCAATAGTCTAACTATGGTACCAAATCAAAATTTCCAATTTACCTAAAATACATACTATATCTAAATCGTAGAGCAAGTGATTAATTACCCAAATATATTTGATGGCTTGAGAGTATCACATTTTCATAATAACTTGCAATGACAAAAAAGCTTCATACCCATTAAAAGCATATACAAATTCATGATGTTAATTTAAACAGAAAACTGACCTACCATTTAAGGCATGAAAGCCACTGCTTGTTTGTACTGCAGTATAATAAATGTAATTCAAGCCAATGCCAATTTATATTCGCATTTCTTGCAGGCTTCAGGCTGGAATACCTTGTGTGATAAAGGTTGGTTGCCACTCTAAACTAACTAAACTTAATACCATCTCGTGGTCTTATTTCTTAAGGGTCTCTTGACTTCACATCGTTTTCCTCTTTACGTAATCACTTGCACATTTTCTCACAAGCATTATATTAACTATATATAAATGCGATGACATTGCTCTTAAGTTCCTCATGGCTATCGGTGGTCTCTGTTCTGGTCTCTCGGCTCCAGGCTCCAGGCTCCAGGCTCAACCCCAGCCTCTGACCAACACCCAACTCTCGTTTGCCTGTCGTTTCGAGCCCCAATCCACCAGATAGCCAGCCAGCCAGCCAGCCAGCCAGCCAACTAATCCAACCACCCACCCACCCATTAACTCCCATGCCACTAAATAATTTGATTATTTGCTTGCCTTCTTATCCGTATCGCCTATAGCTCCAATCAGCAAATACCACAATCTCAGAAAACCGCTACAATTCATGCGTCTTACAGCAGAAGCTGTCGTCCCCGTTCCGATGAGGAGTCTCGGTTCACGTTCGCCGGACGCTACCGCCAGCCGGCATCTTCAGGACGACACGCGCCGCACCAGTCCCACTCACCGCACGCATTCGGGCACCACACGCACCACTCCCACGCCCACGGACATGCCACGCACGGTCCGCACTCGTCGCACCACTCATCGCACACCCATTTGCAGCAGGAGGACGAGGGCATCTACGAGACCGCCGACCACCACGAACGCAACGTGGTTGACGCCCGGCTAGACTGCCACGAGACACCAGATAGCGAAAGGTAGGTCTGCGCCTCTATTTCTGTATAATCGTACCATAGCCAGGCCATTACCAGTGTCCTGTCCATGTGAGAGGCTGGTTGTGTAGACGATGAAGCAGCCGCACTTACAGCATCCGAGCCTGTGAGAACCTGCTGTTATGCCATCTTCCGATGCCGAGCATATCTAGTTGGATTTGATATAGTGCTCAGCATTAAGAGGATAACTGTGAAATGGTATTCTACGGAGCACTGATTCATCGTTTATCACCAGTTTAACACAAAAAGAGCCCAGTCAACCGTTTTGTAATTCTTTCGTTTATCATTTGATTGAGTCCCTAGCCCAAAACATTTGTATACCTCCGCAAAATTATACACAAAAGGGAGCTAAGCCAAAGAAATCGAATAAAGCTTAAGCTAATTAAGGCCTTTTGAATAAGATTTGTATAAAATCGAGGTATAGTCGTTATATATAATTTGAAAAAAGCTACCAAAGCAATGCACCTGCAAGAGTATATAAAGTTTGGGTTACCGGAGCCATCTTTCTTTCGTTTTTTAATACTTATTAGATTAGATCTTTCCCAACCTGTCTACTGACCAATCCTCACCGAATTCCCAATCCAAATCCCCAATGGCCTCCTTTTGTTCTTACCATGTACCGTTGTTCCTGCTACGATTATTATTTTCTAGTGATGACTTTATTCAAGCTCAACAACAGTTAGCCCGGTGGGCGAGTGAGGATGTGGTATCCGTCGTGGTATTGGACCAGCCGCCATCCGGTACAATGTCGGATTCCCAACCATACATCGACGTCGGACCCATTTCGGGGGCTATATCGAACAGCGTACTCCACCACCAGCATCCGCATCAGCACCACGGCGATCATCAATCCTCCGCAGCGGCAGCGGCGGCGGCGGCGACGGTGGCCAGCAATTCCATAATGGCTTTGCCAGTCGTCCCAAATGGTATAAGTGTAAGTCAGAGGGACTATTATCCATCCCCACCCTCAACGGAAACGGAAAGCAGTGGAAGTGTTATCCAGCCGCCCATACGTCGCGCTTTGCAGTCGGCAGACACAGCGGCAGTAAGTCAGCAGCAGCAGCAGCTCCTCCAGCTGCCAATTTATCAGCAGCATCCGCATCAGCATCAGCATCCGCATCAGCTTCAACAGCAATCAGGCGATACCAGCAGCAGCAACAACAGTCAGTCCGAACAAGTCATCGAGAATGGCTGCTACCCGGAATATAAGCATTGATGTTGAATCAGCATCACGCATGGATCAACAATCAGCATCAGGATCAGCATCTGCACCAGGATCAGGATCAGCATCAGCATCAGCATCTGCATCAGCATCAGCATCCGCATCAGCATCTGCCACGCCCACTCACATGTGCCCGGAGCCAGCGCGCAGCTAGCTTTCTCTCTAATAATGAAATTTGTATCGACCTTTATGATTACTTTAGCATAGTTCAATACGTTGCTCGTGTATAAGCACATAAATAAATTTAAGCTAAGTAGTTAAGTAACTATATGTAAATGTGAAAAAAACTAGTTAACGTAAATGAAGCGAAGCAAAACAAAGAGGAAAACTTAACAAGCAACAAAAATGTGTATTCTTATGTGTGAGTGGTAAATACATAGCCATACTTTATTCATAGATTAAAACATAAAACAATTTATTAAGTGAGTACATCCCAATTGATATTCATAGTCGTGCATACGTATAGTGAAGATACATTAACGAAATAAAAATAAAAATTGGGAAATATTTACATATTTTTTGCATACCTCGGACCAAGCAATGCCAACGTTCGAGTAGGAAAACTTTCACAAAATAAAAACAAGCAGCTGTAAATATAAAAAATTAATATTTATGCTAGTTAGTAAATTATACGATCCTTTGCAGGACGTGTAGAGAACTTGAACATTTCGATGGTCACGGATAAGCGGCAGGAAAAATACAATTGTGCACTGGGCCCAGCCCGGGCTTTAAAAACCCCCTTATTGGGGCAATCTTACACCGACTGATAGAAAATTTTGGGCTATATTGCCAGTTCTCGTTCAATAATCTTAAAAAAAAAACAAAACGCTATATACATAATTAATTAATAATTCAAGAAAATGGAAAAAATTAAATTGGAAATATAAATATCTGTATGGTTAAAGTATGAATATGATCAACATAAAATTAAGGACAATGCTAATGTTAATTTATCGGTTTTGAAACATCAGTAATATATCGTATTGTACCGTAAATTAAGCCATTTAGAATGAAACGTACGAATTAAATTATTTTCCAGCTTTACAAGATTATTTTTGTCTTAACTGGGTCTGGCTTATGTATTTACCAGAGGATTCTATACCATAAAATAGTTCATTTCAGGTGAAAGGGAATTAGAACCTTTTTTTATTTTGTTGTGTAACGTAAGTATTCGCTAAGTATTCCACGGCAATGAGTGGATTGCCACCACCTTTTAGTTGATCTGACAATGGAATCGTCAGATTTCTTTAACGTGGCGTAATTTATTAAAAATAATTAAATCAAAAACTTGTTTAAAAGTCGATGCCTAATTAACTAATGTTAAGGTAGTGTGAAGATGCCATATGAAGAGTTAAGAAAAACTAACCAGAAATAAAATAAAAATTTGTTATCTGTGAATGCCACCGGATTTTAAATTTTATAAGGAATTCAATGGGGTATAGAATAATAATTAAAAGAATTAAATTTATAAAAGAATTAAATTTGAGTTGATTTTTTCCGAATTATGACAAAAAAAAACTTTTTTACGAGTTATACTTTGTAAGTTCGCAAAAAAACTAATAAATGCTAAAGGAATGACTGAATTTGTACAGCTAAGGACCTAAAATATCAATTTCAGGTTGAATTGAATGGTTTTTGCATGTCTCGCTGTTTTTATCCAATATAATGGTTTTATCAGACATTTTTGGGTTATAATTGGCTTTAATATCATTAAATCAAAAATCAAATAAGGAAACTCCTTTTCTGCCTCTATATGGGGAGAATATACCTCGAAAGGCGAAACATTATTACCTTGATGGTTCCACTTTTCAATTAAGAATATACATTATTTTTAATTTAATAGGATAGTAAGTGTATATTTTGAAATTTGATACTTTTATTGGCCGGTTTTTTTCAGACTTTGGTTATACTGCTTTTCGGTGACCATAACTCCGTCCATGTCGACAAATCGGGTATGGGTTCCAGCGGCAATAAATCGCTTGGCAGCCTGCATGTCCAATCTTGGAGCCGCGAGCGAAGCGTTTATTTCCTTATCGCGGGCAAGTAACTCTTTGGCGCGCCCCAAGTCGTGCAACACTCCGTGCTTAAATATGAAGAAAACAAATTAGTAATAAGCATATTTCAGACAGTTTTTAAAGTTGACATATGTACTGCATCTATCTAAAGTGTCAATGCCAAGTTATTTTTCTTACTCTTACCTTTGAGACATCGACTCCCTGTAATTTTAAGTGTATCCAAAACAATGTGCTGGTTAAATATGCCAAATAACTATCCAGTTTAATTTGCTCATTTATAGGTAAATTGCGTTCTTCTTGTAGCGCAAGTGTTTTTTTCAAGTCCGCCTCCAATACTTCAATGGCACTGTAAAAGTTTGTTAAAATTCCTTGCATATTTTTGTCATCCTGAAGCCGTTGGTCCAGGGTGAAGCCAAATGGCAAGCCTTTACAATCGTCATTGCTTCCTTGGGACATTATTTACAAATAGAAAATAATCACTTTGAACGGCGTGGTAATATTTACATTAAATGCCGAAGTGTGACCATCACATGTGCGAGAACAAATACCATATTGTTCACAAATGGTAATAAACCTAACTTCCTTTTAATGCCCCAGTTCCACTTACATAGCGTTTATCAATCGTTATCAAAATAGTCGGGAATATTAAGAATATCCGTTAATATTTTGTTATTTGTATAAATGGCAACCGCGTAAAATATAAAAATAAATTTGGATCACAATTTATATTTTAAAAAAATAATTCACATATATTCTATAAATTATACAAAATAAAATATCAATTGGTATTCCAAAAAAAATGATGTAAGGTAGCTTCGTTGGCTTAAAAAAATTAAAAAATCGACAGGCGGATAGAAACTCATCCCAGGATTTTTTTTGTTATTTTTACTTTATTAACTAATACAAATATGTTACTTCCTTTTATTTTACCTTTGTAACAAATTTAAATAACGCGACTGCCCGTGTCCAAAGATAACTCAGGAATATTTTGATGGATAAACATAATGGGATTTATTGAATAGACTTACTTATAAACTTACATCTACAGCTTATGCTAGAATACTCGTATTATATTGCTCTTAATGGCTCCGTAGCTGTACCTGGATAATGTTTATCTCTGCAGTTCCAAGCATGTGTTTATCTCCTGTTGCTGGGGCATCGCACGACTCCATGCAAAGACTCCTTAGATCCCGGAGTTAAAACTATTTTAAGTTTTGACTTTGTGATCTTAATCCTTCCGGCACATGAAATTCGATTTCTTAACTTACCTTCCCCAACTTGATCTATCACATTGGACCCCGCTTTAGGCGTGGTTACCCAAGTGAGTGGATGATTCTGTTCTGAATTTTATACTACTTTCACAACACTCATCTTTCTTATAATATACAAAAAATTATAAAACTATACCCCTGCTCAAACTTTTGAAAGAAGCTGGGTTTTAACTTAACTTATAAATACTTTCGAAAAAAAATTAAGGAAGATACGTTTGACATTGACTTTTTAACTACTCGCCGATTCATGCTCTAAACTAATATGTAAATAATGTGAACCCTCTAAAATAACTATATTTCTTCAAACAATTCGAAATCAATTAACATATAATACCACAAATAATGTTTTGTAATAACATTGTTTTGTTATAAGCATAATGATCATGTCTTTACGACATTTAATTTTTATTATGAATTGTCATCTTATATTTTCAATCACACAAAAACCTAGTTAAAGTTTCCAGGTTTGATTTTATTTAGCTTAATAACAATACAGTAATTTCTTAAAGTACTGGGCGACAAAAAACATTTTTTAAATTTTCACGCAAGTTTTAGTCAAAGTCCTTGAATATAGAATACGTCTACTGTAAATATTTTTGAAATAATTTGATGATGAATAATGGTTAAACAGTAGGTATAATGAACCAAGGATAAAACTATTGACTTCAAAAGTAATAAAAAAATGTAAGGAAAAAAGTTGTACAGTATTTCGTTGACTATGTTATGACTAAAGATCCCACACGAGCTAATGCGTATCCCCAAATTGAAAAAAAAAAAGCAGCTTCCCAAATTTTAACTGCTCGAAAGTCGCTCTCCATTAATATATATGCCTTACTAGTAAAGTATAGCTTAGCAATCTGCGTGGTTAGATCATGTGCAACTTTTGTTCGTTCAGTTTGTATTCCGCCGCATCACTATGGAGGTGAAAAGGCACGATATCCGCCGATGTGGCCATGTCAAATGGTGACATTGACGTAGCCGTAGCAGTCGCTGGACTATTGCTGCCGCTGGTATTCGTGATGCCGGCCTTTAGATGTAAGCTGTCCAAGGACATGTGATGAGACTGGGGATGAGTTACGTTCGCAGGGACGGTTGATAGTTTTCCTGAGTTTGTGATAATTATGTTTCCAGCATGGGAAGCACCACGGCCACGTTTTCGTTTCGGAAGAATTCCTTTTCGCGCCATATAGAAACGAATGGTAGAGACGGGAATATTGAACATATTGCTGACAGTTTGGAATGTCTCGCCCTTCGAAACACATTTGGCCGCTTGTGCTAGCGATGCTTCTGAACGCCGGACACGTTTGTATGAAGTATAGCCATCGATGGAATTGTGCATCAATCCAACGGAAGTGTTTGCAGATGTGTCGAGATCAGTGTCAAGGCTGACAGACAGACCGGATGCGCAGCCCACTCCTGCCGTAAAACTGCTATCATTATTTTCATCATGAGCGGCTACATAGTTGTGGTCGTCCTCAACATTTGAATCCAAATAATGCTGCTGCTGAAGTTGCAGTTGTATCCTGTAAAATATGAGCTATTAGGATACATAATGCTTTCTGAGATTTTCGTTAGAAAAGGTTAAATGTGGGTCCCATTCAAAAAAGCCTTGATCTCTTGTGGATTAAAAAAACTAATGAAGGAAGCTAACATTGGAAAGCGTTTTAATCCCCTGGCATCCTTAATTTACCACAGTAGTAAACATTGAACTCACTAAATTGAAAAATATAAATCAATAGCATATTTTTAAACTCAATCTTAGTTCATTTTTGTTTTACACAAATAATTTGAATTCTATCAAAAAAATTGTTGTTTTAACAGCATTTCAAAGTTGATGTGATAACATTATTTAAATATTGGAAAACACAATAATATAAAAATATAATTAAGATGGAGGACCCTTTGACGAAGAGTTATGGACTAATACGAACCTCGTCTGCTGAAGAGATAGTTGGGCATTCATGTTGTTGGTAACGGCTGGCGCAGACACCTTATAATCCTCGAAATGATCCCTGTAGGCATTCCAATTATTGGAGACCTCATCGGCAGAGTCATCTTCAGTTGCTGCATTTGAGTGGCTGCCTGAAACAACGGCCGAGGTCGCCTTCGATGGCTGTTGAGCATTACTACCATTTATCTGTGGTCGCTGGCGCACATCCTGGTTCTCTCGCTTCAATACTGTCGGTTGCTGCTGGTTAACAGGTAACGGTGGAGCGGAGGTGGTTATCGTTGAGGTGGTTGAGTTGGTGGCTGCGTCATCTGTCTCGGTACCATCCACTTGTTTATTGCTTCTCAGTGTTGATACCAAATCCTTGACACCTCCATCCAGACTTGCCTGATGCAGTTTCTTGTAATTTATTGTCGCCTCGGAACCGTATAGACCGCGAATCTGCAGTTGTTCGGCACAGCGAAGTAACTGACCAAGTCCGGCTTGTGTGACATTAACCTCCCCCTTGTACATGAAGTCCACGAGTGCTTGAATCTCCCATAGCTTGATCTCCCGTGGTAATATGATGACGGGGTGTTTGCACGGGTGCTCTGCCAATATCGCCTCAAAGTAGGTGGAACACGCGGCCAGCACCAAGCGATGGCAATGCAACTGGTGCCCCTCGCAGGCCAGCGTTACATCGACGAATCTCTGACCGGCTAGGAGCTGTGGAAATGCAGCTCCAATGCTGCCCAAATGGCTGTTCCAGCGCACACAAAATTCTTGGGTGACGCTGCTCATCGTACTCAAAATAGTTGCCGCTGGCTGTACACGTTTTTCACAAAATTGTATTTAAAAATACGTGCATTAAGATGGGGTCCTTGTTAAGCCTGCAAATAATTTAAAATACATTTATTAGCAAACGTATTAAAATATGTATTTTTGGATTTTAAGGAGCAATCAAAAGGGATTAATTTTCTCAGGTACCTGACATAAGCCACATAAGGACATAAGTCAGACTTTCAAACTAGACATTACAAATTCTGCAGCTTATTTAGTTTTATTATTTTAGTTTCTTGATATAAGCACGGACAAGATTATACTTTAGGACGGACTTATGAAGGATGAAGGGAGCACAGCTGATCGAAAAGCTACCGAGAAAGTACATAAGAATATTCAGTAAGGACTTCTCAGATTAGCATTAGATACAACTACAGCTGAATGATTAATAGAATTAACGTGTAAAGATTAATTATCCTGTTAAAAATAAGATATTTTTTGATATAATAAAAATAATAATACAATCTTACTTTTAAACCGGATTATAGAGTCGTTCCAAAGGCTGGACCGCCTCACTATTAGTTAAATTTATAAATTAATTAAAGTAATTAAGAAAATAATATGGTAAAATAAAACTTAAGGCAATGTACTATTGTATCTGGTTGCCTATAAAAAAAAAAACAGGAGTGTGTTCAATATATTTAAAATTTAATACTCAAACTCAATATTGAATTTAAATAGGTAGATTAAGCAGCAGATTTATTCATCAAAGCAAAATGTTGGTTGAAATAGTTGTATAGTTAGCGATTTCGAATATAAAGTACGTTATTTCAGTATTGTTAAAGTTAAAATTGTCAACATACAGTGTATTTGCCTTTTTTTCTTTTTTTCAAGCTTTTTTGTTTAAAGTTCAGTTACAGCTTCACTGTTTTATTTATGCTAAGAGTATATACCTACATACATATATACATGCATATTCGCTTATTTACATGTGAATATTAAGTTAGGAAATAATATCCTAGGCGCAGTGCTTATTTAAACCAAAAAAACATACAAATTTACACATGCAATGTTCAAGTCTACATACACACACAACCGTTTGCATAAACGCAAGCATTTGTACATACATATTCACTTATAATTTTGCACAATTTGAAATACTTTAATGGTTTCCGCTCCTTCTATATTTAGTAATAAGGATGCAGGCATTTACCTGTGTGTTATGTACACATCTTCATTAATACATACCTGTTTGCAAAGGAATTGAAACTTTTGCTGCTTTTCAGCGCTTTGAGTTACATAGATGGCGTGGAATCGACAATTTTATGTTAGGACTTGTGTCCTGTGCGCGTGAGCTATCAGCGCCCGAGACTTGTTTAAAAATACACTATTCTTGCATCGGTCACATTACAAACAAACATGTACACTGGCATTACCGAATGTTTCTATTTGCTTTTCTTCATGGTTTACTGTGCATCTCATTCAAATAGTTATTTTATTAATGTTTATTTCAACAAGCCATACTGCATGCGCGCGTTTTTAATTTTTTTTTCGATCTGCGTCTCGTTTAGTTTCACATTCTGTCAACAAATAAAAGCCAAATTTATGCGTCGGATCGGGGTTTTCATAGAACTAATAGTATTCGCCGTTTTTTAACGTTGTTTTCGATTTATTTAAACTATAAAGTTAATATTGTCTTTCGCGCTGTCAACTTCTATAGTAATCAATTGTTATTTAAACTACGCGTTAGGCAATATATCTTGGTATTTTGCGCATACTCATAATGTCGTTTTTGGGTAAATGGATCATATATACTACTTTTATACAACATCCTTATTGGTCAATTCAATTCCAATGCTTATTATTGCTGTATTGCAATCAATTTCTCTTGTTATTGTGATTTACTCTCCATATACACTAACAAAAATTGGTGCCTCGGTTCTCCCTTTTCCATTTGCAAATCAAGTATATTTTTCAATTGCTTTAATAACAATGTATTGTCATTCTGTCGAAACTAATTTTTAATTCTTTGAGTTTGATTTTTTATTGCAATTTGGTTATGTGGAAGAAATAAGTCGAATGCGGAAAAGGCTGTTGATGTTTTAAAATCGATTATTAAATTGATATATCGACTTAAGTTGAGTTAGATAGTTTTCTCATTTTTTACGATGCATTGATACATTTCTTTAAGAATCAATTTATCAAAAATATTTTTTTACATTCCAAAAAATGTTTCGTAGAGCCGGCAATAAATCTCTAGCAATGGGAATGGTTGGGATTTTATGAAACTTGTGAAACTCTGATTTCTGCTAACCACCATCCCATTCAATGAATAATACTGTGGTCCCACTGGGGAATGGTTGGGATTTTTGAAATAAGTTTTTCGGAGTGTTTAAAAATTACTTTTCCCAATTTAAAATGTTTTAATTTCATCGTTAAAAACTGATCTGAACTTTTTTAGAAGACTATATATGTGACTCCCAAAAAATTTCGAGTGCGCAAAAAAACCAAAACATCCAGATGGTGTGAAAATATTTGCCCAGGTACATGGCGAACAAAAGAAAAATTGTATCTATCCCGTTCAAAGTTCTTAATATTTTTTTAATTGTTAAAGTGTAAAATATTATTGTCTGGCACTACATATTTATTGCCATTTAATTTTCCAAGAGTGTATTTTTTTCTTTCAGTCGACTGGTCACATCGTTCAACCCAAACTGACTCGGGAATTTTAGTGTGAGTGCTTTTATTTTTATTTGAGGTCTAAAAAAAACTTATGGAAGTTTACAACTGGGCATTCACAAATGTGTGGTTATTAAATGTTCAGCAATGACATCGTAAATTGTGCAGTCATAACGCTATTTAAAAAAATAAAACATTTTGCAATTTCGGAGTTTTCTACAAGTTTAGAAGTAAACAAATGTTTATGTCTTCCAAAACTTACATATGTACATACGTACATATATAGTATCAATGTCTAATATTAAAAATATTAAAAAAAAACAGTATTACATTAAGATTTACGTGTGATCTAGACGCGATTCATTGCAGGCATGTAATTCAACCGTCATGTGTTAAGTTTGTTACGATATTTGTTAATGCTGTCGTGCTAATTTTTTTGCATTCATTTGTTTCATCTTAAAAATCAAAAAGATTATAGGTGTATTGCAGTTATACAAATGTACAACGCCTGTATATGACAATGATAGATTGGAATCATAGTATAAGTCAACTTACCTCTCGAAAATGTTTTATAAAGCATTGACGGCTACTTACACTTGTTAACAAAATCCCAAATTTCAAGCAACCCTATTAATATTTATCATGGCGAATCAAAAATTCATTCACTTTATTACTCATACATTTGTCCCTTTTTTATATTGTTAAACAAATATGCGCACGGCGGTTATCTTTTAATAACCATACAATTAAATCTCGACAAATACAAATAACAGTCTCAAACGTTTGTGCCCAGTAAATCTTAATTTATTGGCGAACGCAATTAAACTTTTGCACACAGTTGGCTTTGCTTGATTATTTAATCAATTTTCCTTAGGTATTGTATGCATTGGTCACTATGGAATTTAAGAGAAAGCAGAATTGCGATCAAAATCAAAATTAAATATTTAACTGACGAGCAGTCAGCAGACTCGTGAGACAATTATTTTTCGAGGGGCTTCAGCAAAATGGTTATTATAAAACAAAACCGCTAGGGGCATATTGGTTAAAAAAAAAGATAAGATGGACAAACAAAAATGATCCCATTTTTAATTCTTTATGATAAATATTGGCGCAGCCTATAGACGATATACCCAAAATCGTTAGATTTCATTTAAGGTCTTCTGCAATTGTACGTTTTATCGTCTATTTTTAATTCGAGCCATTCCATTCAGTATTAACATTAGACAGTTATTTGTGGTTATTCAATTTAAAAAATACTTTAAAGAACAATCTACAGGGCTCATTCAGCTCAAGTATTTTCAAGACTTAATAGAATTGGCATGAATATGAGTACGTTTTGCCTTAAAAAGCTGACAATTGTACAAAAGAAAAAAATTAACATTTCCTTTTTAAGAAAACATTTATTAGTTTTTTTTAAATAATACCTCACGACTGAATAATGGCGGCTTTGACGACGTCATCATGTCATTTACTGTGCTAAGAAGATCCCAATGTTGGAACAAACGGATAGTTCTTTTTAACTTACTTCTTTCTGTTAGATGAACTTAATGCTTACTTTATATCATTTCAGAATATCATCTGTTGAAAACTATTAATTTCACGGCTAATTGTCAAATGTGATCTGTAGTCTCATAAGAACTCGAAACGATTACTTATAATATAGAGACATATGCGATAATATATATTTTGAGGAAGTTCGCACATTTTTCACAATGCGAAAGAATACTATTTGGAATTATTCTTTCATAGTTATTTGCTGCGTGCTTAAAAGCATAAGTACGCAAGATCATGGCACACATACAGTTTCCGTCGTTTCAAATCGTTACAACGCGCAAAACCAATTCAAACAAAATCCAAATGTAGCATCACGTCACTCATCTAATGAGGCTGGCCAAAGTTTACACAATTCACCCGGAATGGCAGTCGATTCGGAACATGTGACACACATCGCTGCGTCGCACGCTGGAAGTGGTGGAGAGCATTCAACTCATCTTGAACAAAATTTGCATAGAAGTTCATATAATCTTCTAAGCGAGGCTATGTCCCAGGCTGTCAGTAATGAATTCAGTAAGTTTCCTTTGGACACAATACTTTTGTATCTTGTACGCTTTTGTAATGAGGTTATAGGTGTCCTAAAACAAGTCATTATACGCAACATACAATATTTATGCATAAACTTAAGTTTTCTATTACAACGCATTTTAGAAAGTCTCCTTTTCTGAGAAACTAATATAACAACTCATAACACTGAGCCACAAATCAAAGAACAAATCCTCACGAAAAACTTAATTCACTATATTATTTCGATTATGCTAAACTTAAGTTCCATTTCGAACTTTAGAAGTAAAGCGTAGTATTTTCAATCATGTGACCCATATAAATACAATTATTTAAGTTATTATACCCATGCAGAAGGATTATGATTTTAGTCAGAAGTTTGCAACGCAGTAGTGGAGGAGACGTTCCCGACTCTATTAAGTAAATATAAACATCTCCGTCTGACTGTCCATCTGTCTGTCTGTCTGTTCGTTTCTACGCAAACTAGTCTCTCAGTTTTGAAGCCTATCTGGATGAAACTTTAACAATAGTCTTCTTTCTATTGCAGGTAGTATATAAGTCGAAACGGCCGGGATCGGACGACTGTATCATATAGCTGCCATAGGAACGATCGGACAATTTATAGGACAATCTGGCCAAATTGGTAAAACTTCGTTGTTTTTAAATATAAATACTACTCAAAATATAGTCGTTTTATTTGGCTTTAGCAATAGGATTTTAATTTATTAAAACTTGTACTACCTAATTTACTTTCCATAGGAAAGATCCGACCGACCATAGGTTTATGGACAAATCGGCATTTGGTCGTTTTTAAATTTAAGAGTATATGCATGTAACTTGAGATCTAAACGATTTCAGTAGCAGGTTTTTAATTTAACTAAAAGCGAAAACCTATGTTTAAATACAGTTTATGTAGGAACTATCAGGTCAAATTTAAGATATGATCATTTTATACAATTTCAGTAGGACATTGAGAACCGGACGATTTTAACATATAGCTGTCAAAAAACAATCTGGACAAATGCATAGGTAAAACGACTAGAACATTTTGGCTATAACTGCAATGGTATTTAAACTTCGGCTTGCTGAAGTTATCTTTCTATTTTGCTTTATTTGCTTTATTTTCAAACGATTGACACATTTAAGAGGCTCTTTTTGGGCTTATTTAAGTTACACCATAGATTCAATTACACATTTTTTGCAATAAGTTCGAATGTTAAAACTTTTTTCGTCGTTTATGTTCGCGCTATATTGACTAATCTTTTTTTATCATCTAAAGGACCTATTTTTATAAATGTATGTATTATGTTTTTGTTCTAATAGATTTATTTTTTATTATATGTAAGTCCAATCATTTGTGTGTACATTAGTTTTACATTTTTTCAAACATGATGTTTCTAAACGATGGACTTTCAACAGGTTCGATGGGCAGCGGTTCCGCAGATGGCGCGTGTGCTGCAGATGACTTCGACTGCTACAACGTTCAGGATCGCTTTGGCATGGAGGCTATTGCCAGCTTACATCGCCAACTTGATGATGATGATAATGGAAACATCGATTTGAGCGAATCTGATGACGTATGTTACAATGCTTTTAAACCTTAATCTGCAAAGTATTTTGAAACTGATGTTCCAAAGACTAGAAGTTATAATATTATATCGTTTATCTGACACAAAACATGCCCGATACTAGTAGAAATTTCATTATTATCACATGAAAACGTTAACGGACTAGGCGCGAGTTTTAGTTAACGAAAAAACTCATGGTTTTTAAGACACATTAACTTTTTAATTTCCTGATTTAATTAGTTAATCTTTTGGCTTATTTGCTATAATATCTTTGCAGCGGATATTATAATTTTGGTCAAATATATTTTACATTTCATAATTTTACTAATTGGCTTCTTTTATTTGGCGCAGATTAAATTTAAAAATTAAATTCGTTTTTAAAATGTTTTGTAAAATACGATGGTTTTTCCGAAGTTAACATACCTTTAAAAGATTCCCACTTCCTTTCTGTACCATTTCCATCTCATTTTACCTAAAACTAAGAAACGACTGCATAAATTCGTTGTCAAACAATTGGATTGACTGGATCTTGGTTTGGGGTTTATTTCCCTTCAATTTTTTTGTTAATTTAAAACACAGCAATTCATATTATTTGAATATGGTTTTGACTTGATTGAGCAAATTCATTAAACTTTTAAGTTTTATTTAAATCGGACGACTTTAGAAATTATCTTTCTAAATATATTGCCATATTAATTGTTTTAATAACTACGAAAATGTTCAAATCTCGGCTTGCCGAACGAAGCTTCCTTTCTTGTTCAAATTTTCTATTTTAACATGGGTTCAGATTATTTTAAATCAGGCCTGGGCAAAAGGATACTTCCGCTAAGAATATCGTAACCAGTACCAATCTCCCAAAAAGGTCAGTTATCAATTCAATCAACATAGCGAGCATTCATCTCTCTTTCTTTCGCGATAAACACACCTATTTCATTTGCCCTGCCAGATCTCAGGTTTAATATAATCCGCGCCAAATAAACTGACAGCTTTTGAGGCCTTCAGTTTATAAGAAAGCTGTTTAATTCAAACCGATTCGTCCTGACCAATTCTTATTGGCTCAAAAATGTTTAATGTAAGGCACACCTTATAGTTTCCCATGCTTACTTTTAAAATCATCAAATAAACATCATTGCCTTACTTTATTTTCACTTTTTAAACTGATTTTTACAGTTTTTACGGGAAGAATTGAAGTACGACTCAGGTTATGAAAAGCGGCAGAAAGCATTTCACTTTAATGACGATATGCATATATCTGTCAAAGAGCTGTGGGAGGCTTGGCTGAGATCAGAGGTGCATAATTGGACGATTGAACAGACTACAGATTGGTTAGCACAATCTGTGCAGCTACCTCAATATGTTGATCTTTTCAAATTACATAAGGTTACCGGAGCTGCTTTGCCAAGGTACGCTATAAGTTATTAACAATTTATAATTTTGAAGTCGGTTCTCTCGTTTTGTGGTAAACTATACTTTTAAATCTTTTTTGAAGAGACTACAAGAAAATTTGTAAAATAAACGGAAATATTTCCATTTGTCATGAAAAAAAATCAAAAGTGATTGTCACATTTTTAACTAAAACGTTTATTAGATAATATTAAACCAAATACAATGTTGCAATCCAAGAAAGGAAGTGAACTTCGGCAAGTCGAAATTTATATACCCCAGCTGATTTCAAAATTATATTTTGTTTATAGACCGAACGAAAGCGTTTTTTGGGTTTCTAATTATATTCTGACTTTTAGGTTGGCTGTGAATAATCTTCAGTATGTGGGCAATGTCCTTGGAATAAAAGACCCCATTCATAAGCAAAAAATTTCATTAAAAGCAATGGACGTTGTTCTTTTTGGGCCACCGAGAGGTAAGTTTTGCAATATATAAGTCAACTATTATTATTTCAAAATTTAGTTGAAATCTTATTTAAACAATTTTTCTGGTTTTGTAGAGGGGTGTATGTTCGAAAACCTTTTCATTTTGCTATGCCACTTGGTTATAAGCTGATATCGTTTAAAAGCTTCATATTTTTCAACGAAATTGTAAAAACACATATTAAAATACATTTTTTATTTAATGGTAGAAACCGGAACCCGTTGGAAGGACTACATATTGGTTACTTTGTTGCTTAGCGCTATTATTGGTTGTTGGTATGCGTATCAGCAAAATAAAAATGCCAAACGTCATCTGCGCCGCATGGCACAAGATATGGAAGGATTGCAGAGAGCTGAGCAAAGCCTACAGGAAATGCAGAAGGTTAGTTTTTTTCAATTTTTAAGAAGCTTCTTTTTATGACATTTTTCAACATTTTAAAAAAAGGAACTAGAACGAGCCAGAATGGAACAAGAAAATGTAGCAACAGAAAAACTAGATTTGGAGCGACGTTTAAAAGAAGCCCCCACACTCAGTTCATCAAACTCAGATTTAGAAGTGCAGCAGCTCAAGAAAGAGATTGAGATGTTGCGAAATGAATTGTCGCGTGCCGAATTCGAATTGGTTGACAATTGCTGGGCACCGCCACCTCAGCTTCAATCGTGGCTGCAATATACATATGAGCTAGAAAATAAGAATCATCAGAAAAAGCGCGCATCTGCTGAGAAACAGCTTCAGTCAGCCAGAGAGGCCTGCGAAAAACTGCGCAAGAAGCGATCAAGTTTGGTGGGAGCGTTTGTTTCGACCCATGGAAAAAGTATTGATGATGTCGACCGATCAATTGTTGAGGCACGAAATTCCCTTGGGGATGTAACAAATGAGTTGCAAGAACGTCTTCATCGCTGGAAACAAATTGAGACATGTCTCGGCCTAAACATTGTGAACAACAATGGACTGCCTTATTTGGAGAATGTTCTGTATGGGCGAAATGGAGGCTTACAAAGTTCTATGGGTGGTATGAGTTCCACAAAAGGGTCTAGAAGTGCGTATATGAATTATTTTGCATTTTATATAGAGTCTGATACATATTTTTTTATCTTCCATTGGCAGCACGTATTACCAACAGCACCGAAGACCTGGATGATGAGTCTGTTCATGGTAAGCTGAATTTTGAGAACTTTTCGTTGCTTGCCACGGAATAAGGCTTGTGCGCTCGCTCGGTCTGTGAGGACAATAAAACACGGCTCTTCAGTAAAAGCATCCTACTTGACGAACTAAATAAAATTGAAAACCGCTTATTGAACCCTGAATGAAATCTGTTTTACATTAAGCTCTGTATTAATGAAGGTCATATAACATTATGTGTGTATGATATTTTAATCTTTATATTTGTAATATATCCATTTTATTTTTGATGTATACAAAATGTCATCTACTTAAATATTTGTCAAACACAACGAATACTATAAAACTAAACTGAGTTTTGTATGTGACAATGAACTTATTAAGGGTGGTTATTTTATTGGCAGATTATTTAAATAAACATACTTATGAGGAAATTAATTATCGTAATTCGGAGTCAGGCTAAAAAGCTTCGTCCAGGAAAGGTTTTCGTATACGATTGGAAGGTGAGATCGGTAAGAATTCCTCAACTGTCCTGATGACACTTAAGTAACTGAAGCTCTCGGATTTCTACAATCTAAGTTATCATCTGAGTTTTTGCTTTCTTTTGGCCAATGGTACTTTATACTTTCATCGTCAATGTCAGTAACGGTGTTCCAGTGGACGTCGCCATCAATTATAACCATACTTCATCATCACAGATCCAGTTTGATTATCATTGAGATAACAAAAGTTTATAATTGGCCTCGATTTAACGATCCAGCCTCCTGGGACTCCTGGAATTCGTCGAAAGTTAATTAGTGCAAAGTTGAAATCACAATTAAAGGCATTACCTTGGTTTACGACAATCGTTTGTTGTTCTCTACGTCGCAGGATCTAGGGGAGCTTAGCATGACCCATTTGGCACAGGTATACGGTATTTTATACTGGTCACACTGGTCCTTCACCCCGGATTTAGATCGCTCCTCCCCAAAGGTAAATGTTAAAGTAGGCAAATAAATTACATGCAAACAATAAATCAATAAAAAAAATCAATTAGTCGTCGCCCATATTTTGCTAATTTTTCAGAGTTTCTTTAAATGTCCAACAATTTGTTCACTCCATATCAAAATCAAACAAAGAACAGCTGATGCATTGCTCGAGTTGAAGGGTTTACATAACAACAATAACAGACCAGGCGACTCTGCAAATGATTATCGCGTAGTTATGGACAAGTGGTGGAACCTACAGAACCCTGCCTACACCCGACACATAATACCTTACATTTTAATTTAAATATTTGTATTAAAATTTATCAATCTAAGACGTATGATTTTTTTATTTGCAATTATGGTAAATTAAAATATTATGGAGCTTTGCTGGATAAAGTTATTTCCCAAGGCACAGACTAGGGGAATGGTTGGCAAATGCTAAAGATGTGAAACATGGCTTCTAACTAACACTGCAATTTTCCTTTATGGAATGGCTGGGATTTATTAAGGAAATGAAACACAGAGTTAACCTTGGGGAACGGTTGGAATTTTCTTAAAGATGTGAAAATCTGGTGTCAACCAGTCAAAATTTTTTTAATTATTAATATGCCAAGAAGATGGTTAAATAAATTTTAATTATTTTGGAAAATGCCCATGGATCATTTCGTTGTATAGTGATTGTGATCATGTGGGATAGAGTAAAAAAAAATATTTGTTGAGATATTTCATTCAAAAAAAAAAACGGGAATCTTGATTAACCAGCTCATTTACACTTGCCTGATTAAAAATATATAAATTACATATGAATATAATAAAATTTGGTTAAAGACAACCGACTTACAGTTTTGCAAATTGAGTTATTCCAACGAAGTACAAATTGCTTTGCTACATATAAGGAACAATTAAAAATTATTAAAAATTAAATTGTATTTTCTTCAGTTTCATAAACAAAATCGATTTTCTTATTATAATTTTGTGAGCAACAAAAATTTAACTCTCCGTTTGAAAATATTTTTTCTATTGACAAAAGCAATCTTAATTCACCGGCCCCTTTTTTATTTAAGTTGTTTGAAAATGGGACTAAAAATCGAACTCTGCCTTGTCAAAAAAATATCAGTATTCAGAAAATACAAAAATATGTCAAAAATACTTAATAAATCTAACCATTTACGAGGTACATATGTATATACATATGCTGCGTCTCTTTCTAGTTGGGAAAAGTCGCTGTTGCCGTCGCGTCGTGCCCTTAACAAATGCAGTCGCAGTTCAACAAGTGCATGAATACCTCAACTATTTTTAATTTCTTTGTTTTGGTCACACTTGTTTGTTTGAGGAACAATTTAGCGTTTTGTTTTCATTTATAAATTGACTTAAATAAGAACTATCTAAGTAGGCTAACTGTCACAAATTACTGCATGCATTTGTGTTGGTCAAACCAATTTTAAACTCAGCCGAGTTATTGATAGCGGTTAGATCTAAGATATAGTACCGGATTAAAGAGTCTTCTAGCATCGTCTTACACCGAATCCGGTGTTCATCTTAGTTGTCGTTATGGTGTGTATTTCATGCATATTGTTAATGTTAAGTGTTAGGATATACCGCATTTGTAGGACATACAACAACTGGAGGTACTCTGCAAGCAACTTTACGAGGCCACAGACATCAGCGTTCGTGCAGAGGCGGAAGAGGCCCTCGTCACATTCGTAAACAGCCCGGATGCGCTGCCAAAATGCCAATTGCTATTGGACCGGGCCGATTCCAGCTATGCCCAACTCCTGGCGGCGTCCACGCTCACAAAACTCATCCAAGGACTCAGTCTCGAGCAGCGAATCGACATCCGCAGCTACGCACTGAACTACTTGGCGACTAGGCCCAACTTGCAGCACTTCGTTGTACAGGCTCTGGTTACCCTCCTGGCCAAAATCACGAAATTCGGATGGTTCGATTCGTACAAGGGGGAAATGGTCTTTCAAAACCTATTAGAAGATGTCAAGAAATTCTTGCAGGTATTATTACTTAATTCAGCAATATCAGTGTGCAATATCAACGCTTAACTTATTTCAGGGTTCCGTCGAGCATTGCACAATTGGCGTCCAAATTCTATCACAATTGGTGTGTGAAATGAATTCCATCGTCGAGTTGGATGTGCACCTGTCCTTTTCCAAAAACCGGAAAATAGCCACTTCTTATCGGGACCAGCAGCTCTATGACACCTTTTTGTTATCCTGCTCTCTATTGATCACAGCCCGTGAAAACAGCAAAACTATTAATTTTATGGACGAATCGCAGCAAGCGTGAGTTAATTATGCTATATTTTTTGCTCGATAAGCTCATTTCTTAATGAGAAGCCATTTTTTAAAGTTATTTTTATAGTTGTCCCAGCAACAGACAGAGTATGTTTAAAAAAAAGGCATATCCGACCCTATTAAGTATATTTTGTATTTCTAATTAGTATCACCATATGATATTGACATTTCCGAGGACCAATTTACAAGCCATTAAGGCATCGCGTTACATTTATTTGTGAATGTCTACGCAAATAAAGTTAGCAAAAGAGATAGGAACGATCTCTAGATTTATAGATATACATAGTATTGGTATTATTTTGATCAAACTTGGGCAACTATATTATAGTAACGATCAGAACAATAACAAGACTGGCCGAATAGTAACTTAAAAACTTAATCTTAATCTACATATTTTGTATAATTTTGTGTTAGGTAATAAATGCAATATTTACAGTGATACGAATTAAATTATACAAATGTTTAATTCAAATACCGCCACCCTTTTATGTAAATTTGTTATAACTGCAAGGCTGTATGTTCTAACTTTGGCTTGTCGAAGTTGGCTTCACTTCTTGCTTTAAATTTATTTTCTGGAAATTAATTTAAAAACTGTTTTGTTTACCTCGCAGGTTAATATCACATGTATTGCGTCTAACGAAAAATTGTCTGAGCTTTGACTTCATTGGCAGTTCTACCGATGAATCTGCAGATGATATGAACAATGTTCAGGTATGTACACAAACGCAATTAATTTATTTGGAATTTCTATTAAATTAAACTTATACGTAGATACCCACAGCTTGGCGTCCTGCATTCTTAGATTCGAACACACTTAAACTTTTTTTTGATTTATACCAAATTTTGCCCAATGGTTTAGCTAGCTACTCCATATCCTGCCTGGTTCAAATGACATCTGTGCGTCGGTCTCTTTTTAGTAATTCTGAAAGAACGAAATTTCTGACACATTTGGTCGAAGGGGTCAGAGATATATTGACGAGTTTGCACGTGAGTACTAAGAAGAAGATGTTATTTAATATATATCGCCATCTATTATTTTCAGGGCCTGAGTGACCCAGATAACTATCACGAATTCTGCCGTTTGCTAGCTCGCCTTAAGTCCAATTATCAATTAGGTGAACTTATAGCGGTCCCATGTTATCCAGAAGCAATTGAACTTATAGCTAAGTTTACTGTGCACTCCCTGCATGTATGTACTTGAAGATTGTGAAGTGGGTAAAAAATTATTTGGGTATCAATTATTTATCTTTAGTTGTGGCTTTTTGCACCGAATAGTGTACATTATTTGCTTACACTATGGCAACGCATGGTAGCTTCTGTACCATACGTAAAATCCCCGGATCCGCACTTGCTGGGCACATATACACCGGAGGTTATCAAGGCATACATTGAGTCGCGCCTAGACGGCGTCGCCTTGATTGTCCATGACAACTTAGAGGACCCACTAGATGATCTGTGTATGGTGCAGCAGCAGCTGGAGCAATTGTCGGTAATCGAAAGATGCGAGTATAATAAGACTTGTAGTCTTCTTGTTCAGCATTTTGATCAGAAGGCCCGTATGTATGAGAATCTCTTGCAAACGCCCAACGCCAATCCTGTAGATATCACCATCCGAGAGCTGCAATTAACTTGGTTGGTGTACATAATCGGGTCGGCCATAGTGGGCCGTCTTTCCGTTACGACAAGTGACGAGCACGACACTATGGACGCCGAGCTCGTGATAAGAGTGTTGCAACTGATGAGTTTAACAGATGCTCGATTGCCTCAGGCTGGCTGCGAAAAGCTGGAGCTGGCAATACTCAGCTTTTTGGACCAGGTCCGAAAGATGCATAGTAGTGAGCAAGCTCAAAAAGCAAATGTATACAAAAGACTAAGTGAAGTGTTTGGACTGAGTGACGAACAGATGCTCTTAAGTTTTATAAATCGTAAAATGTAAGTAGCATGCTTTTTAATGAATTCGGCTTTATGGTTAAATATTACTTACATTTTCAGTATAACAAATTTAAAGTTTTGGGGACGTTCTGAACCGATCATTACCAAAACCCTGATGTTACTTTCCGATCTCTCTGTGCACTTCAACTCTGTGCGTAAACTTGCACGGCTAGAAGAAGTTCAATTTATGCTTACACATCATACAAGCGAACATTTTCCATTCCTAGGAACAAATTCTACATTGAGTGAAATGAGATGTCGCACCATGTTTTACACATCGTTGGGGCGATTGTTAATGTTTGATTTGGGCGAAGATGAGGAAAGATTCTACAATTTTTTGGAACCTTTAACAAGTCAGTTGTTTAATCTATAAATGGGCATTTTCAGGGTCAATGCTTAAATTTATTATTATAAATTATTTTAGTAATTCACTTGCTTGCTTTCTATACTAGTAAACCAACTAAGTCTCTAAGACAAACATTTTTAAATTAAAAATAAGACAAGCAATTTGTGTGTAAAATATTATGTTGACTTTATCCTAGAAATGCCTCTTTAAAAAGCTCACATACCCTGATACAAATACCTTTTATACTTAGATCAATTTGAATCCCTTGGTTCCGTGTTAATGGACTCAAATATATTTCCTAATGATGAGGCTAAAAAGGCCACTATTGGCTTGGCTCGTGACCTTCGTGGATTAGCTCTGCCGCTCAACGCTCGCATTCAATACACCATGCTCTTTGAATGGCTGTGCGTATGAATCTTGGAAATGCTTTTGTAATATAATACTAATTAGCTTATTAATTACAGATACTATGCAGACTATTTGCCCATACTATTGCGGGCAATGGAACTATGGGCTCACGATCCTGCCGTTACAACACCTGTTTTGAAATTGTTTGCTGAGCTGGTACATTGCCGCACCCAAAGGTTGGCGGGCAATGTATCGAGCCCCATGGGCATACTGCTATTCCGAGAGGCTTCAAAACTTATTTGCATATACGGCAACCGTATTCTGCATCTTGATGTTCCACGTGATCGACTCTACCCAATGAGACTTAAAGGAATTGCCATATGCTTCTTAATCCTGAAAAATTCTCTAGGTGGAAACTATGTTAATTGTGGAGTATTTAAACTGTATGGAGATAATACTTTGGATAATGTTCTAAATATTATCGCAAAGTTAATTCTTTCTATACAGCAGAGCGATTTGCTGGTGAGTAACTTCACAACCAATATTATTATTATTTTTAAAACTATTACGATTTCGTTTCAGGAATATCCAAAATTGTCCACGGCGTATTACAATTTATTAAATTGTCTTTCACAAGATCACGTTTCTTACTTGGCAGCCTTGGAACCTTCTGCATTCGTTTACATATTGAAAAGTCTTACTAAAGGACTTGCGGCGTTAGGTGTGTGCCAAGTTAAAGACAATTAAATATATACAATTTAATATAACAATGATTTGTTTTCAGACTCAGCCATTTATATTAGTTGCTGCACAATTTTGGATAGTATTGTTTCATACATCTTTAAGCAGCTACAGATGAAAGGTACAATTGAAAGAAGGTTTATCGTAGAAAGCATTTGAACTTATTCTCTTATTATATTTTAGTGTCCACATTTCCAAACAAAAAGCTTCGGAGCTTAAACCAAGAAAATGCGCAATTTTTAAAGGTATGTATATATGTAAATTCTTATCCATAAGCATGAATTTGTAATTTATAAAATTCAAAAACATGTTTTTGAACTGTTTTATTAAAAAAATGGCATCGTTAGTAATTTCATATAATATATTTCGTTGTAGGTTGTTGAAATTAACTCTGAGTTGCTACAGAGTATGATGTCCTCATTACTAAACAATGTTTTGGCTGAGGATTGTCGAAATCAGTGGTCCATGTCACGACCATTACTGGTTCTTATTTTACTTTATGAGGACTATTATCGGTAAGTCTCTTTTCTTCATTATTTCAATAAAACGAAACGTGTTTAAATTATTTTGTAATCATTAAAATCAATCAAAAATTGTTGGATAAATTGACTTTGTATAATATTTTAGACACTAATCATGTATGTTCATTTATATCAGGATTCATCCTATTCATTTAAAAAATGTTATTATTGTTATTGTATTAATATAATAGTAAATATTGTATATTATAAAAGTATATAGACAAAAGGAATCCATAAAATAACAAAATAGCTTTCAAATTATATTCTAAAGATTACAAATTATGATTACGAATCTATTTATTTATCAGCTCCCTAAAGGACAGAATTATCTGTGGGCAACCAATGGAAAAACAACAGACAATGGCTCAGTGGTTTGACGATCTAATGGTGGGAATTGAGCGAAATGTTTCCAGTAAAAACAAAGAAAAGTGAGTTTACAATATAAATGTGGGAAATTCTGTGCCATCTGCAGTCTGGCCTTTTTACTGGATGTGCTAAGAAATTGATCTTATATTGTTCTTAAGGTTTTTTGTGCCATGAACTTTAACAACAAACTTCTTATTATTTTTAGATTTACCCAAAACTTGTCAACATTTCGCCGTGATGTGGTTAGCTTACCAAAATCAACCGGAAATTTAACAGGTGTGTCCTTTACTTAGTATTGTTTGATGTGTTCCGTTTTTAAATCAGTTACTCTTATAGTTCAAGGGTATTCTAGATTCGTGCAATGTAAGTAACAGATGAAGGAAGCCTTTCCGATCATATGTAGCTTAACGCAGGCTTAACACACTTAAACCATTTTCGGTCCATTGGATCATGAGGTTTTCCCAAACCTAATTTGGCCATATTGGCTAGCAGTATGCTCCCATCGGATGTTAATACGAAGCTATAAATCCATTTGTCTGGCAGCTCTTTGATAAGCTGGGAAAGAACTTACTGCCTAAATTATTGATTCTTGCAGTTAAATATAGGCTAAATACCCTACACTTAAACCTATTAATTTAAATATTCTTAAAATTGTAAAAACGATTATAAAATATATTTTTCGTATTTTTTCGATGCATTGGCGCAGAGCTTTTACATTAACATTTACGTGGGTCATTTGCGGTTTTTTCTATGACAATGCCTTAAAGATATACCCGTTACTCATAAATTCAAATTCCTGAAACCTTTTGTAACTGAATTATTCCCGACCCTTGAAAGTACCTTTAAATATTCTTGATCAGAATTTTAAGGCATATGGTAACCACAGTTTGAGTGGTTAAGTAGGTTAGATGAGATAAGGTTTAGGCCAAGAAGGTCACTGTCCTCGTAGGTAAATCTTCGGAATTTTAATTAATATTTTTCAATATGTATAATATATTTGCAACAAATGCCTCTAGCTCGCCATTTATACGACCATTTTAGGAACACCTAATTCAGTTTTTTTCTTTTTTAGAATGTTTTTTTCTTAGGAATTGTTTGATTAAATATTATTTATAAATTAATTTTTAAGCTCTGTCACATGTGATATTTTTGCCCATCATTTTATTTAAATTAGCCTTACATTGATAGTTTGGTTATTTTCAATAAGTTTATTAAATATGTAAGGGGAACATCACTAAAATAAATCCTATTACATGTCAATGGCTTAGTTTTTGGAAGTGTTTTACAATGTTTTAAAATATGTTTAAATTTACCTAACATATATTTTTGATCATCATTACCAGGCGAGTCGTTATAAGTGTGTCCGTCAGTCTGTCCCTTTCTACGAAAACTTTTACAGTTTTAATCTTATCTTGATGAAGCTTTCAAAATTGTTTTTTTATTGCAGATGATATATAAGTCGGAACGGCCGAGATCAGACGACTATATATAGGATCGATCGGACAATGTATAGGAAAATCTGGCTGAATTAAAGCTTCCTAGTATTTCAATATAAATGAATATACGATTTCAACAAATGCTTTTTACATTTTTTCAAAACCGGACCACTATTTCGTTAATGGTGCCTTAGGATCGGTTGGGTGCATATCTCGCTCTTTTTTATATATCTCGCATGTTTTTCAAACATTTCGGAACGAAGGGGTACAAATAAAGAAGCATTCTGTTGTTTTTATAGATATTTGTGTAGATCTCGCAATTTGTGTGTTGTTTTTAAACCATGGACTTTCAAAAACATTTCCAATAGTGTTTTTTTTTCATATTTGGATCGGATTAAATTTTACAATTTTGGATTAAGGGAATAGCTAAAGTTCATTGAATTATTTATTGTTAGGAATATTAATAACATCTTTTTGCACAAATCTTTAAGTGTGTTTCGTTGACTTTACCTCACTGTACACGTTTCTTTCCCCTATTCTGCGAACTACAAATTTTGTAAGTCATGTAGGCGGTGGCGATCACATCGCGGCACACGCATCTTCAACGGCGCATCAAAGTGCAAATTCTGCGAGCCATGCACATCTGGTATGTCCGGTAGCTGCAATATAATCCCCTTTAATGTCACCAGCTTACAAGTTCGAATAAAGGAACAATTAGAGAAACGAAAATATGTTTTTCCAGTGCAGAGAATTCTTTAAAAATGACTTTGACGCATTCATTTCTTTACGTTTTTGAATTATATTTTATTATACCCGTTAATTTTCAAGTTACAAATTATAACAATAACAGGTGGAAGCGAGAATGAAGAATCAAATAAGTTTAGCACCCCTATTTTTGTATGATAAAACAAAGAAAATAGTCTTAATTGAGGAAGCACCCCGGAAAATTAAAAGTAAATGCTCATTTTTGTTAATGAAAGACGCTTTTAATGTGGTTCTGGCATACAAAACGCCTTTTTTGTTTTGGTTAGCGAATTGAGGGTTGAGTAACGGGTATATCAGGTCGAAAATATCGTTATTTCTAAATTTTTTGAAAATGGTTAACCATAACTTGAGTTAAAAAACGATATATGGGAGAAACGGAAATCTCATTCAGGGAGTCAAACTGCAATAGAAAAGCATAGTTTTGTTTCTTAAGTATTTCCTGAACTTCATTTTGTAAGCCGTTGTAATATAATAATGTGAAACTAGTGTTCCTAAAACTGATTTTCTGGACTTTTGGCCAGCGCTTTCGTGTGATCGACCAGTGTGCGGCGGTGGATTCGAACCCTGCGATTCAGAGTCCTCGCCATATTAGTACGAATGGAGAACTCGAGGAGCAATGGTGGTGTTCCGAGTGAAGCGGTGGATCGGTGGATCGGTGGATCGGTGGATCGGATCGACAATGGAAACAGAATAATATTGAATGGCTAGACGTAAGACTAGCGATAAGCAACTTAAATTAGTAAACAGTAGATACTGCAAATCTGTGTCTTCTCACTGGACTGGATTTGGGGTTCAATTTGAATTAAATTTGTGGAACAGCTTGGCAGTCGTGTGTACTTAAAAGAAAACCCAGTGGAAAGAATTGGTAAAAAACTGAATCAGGTACGCCCAAATATTATGGCGAAGTCAATCTTTATTATGGAGGTTATAAAAAGTTGTATTTGGATGTTGTGGTTCTGTTTCTAGGGGATTTAACTACTCGTTTTCGGCATATATATCATTCAAGAATATAAAACAGCCAATAGCCAAGATTGAACGCAAGGAAACTGATCGGAAATATCATGCGGGAGTATTTGTCAATAATATTGACATCCTTGATTTTCGGTATAGTGGCCTTGATGGCAGAGGCACCCCTTTTGAGTGCATGCAACATGCGTGGGCGGGCCGAGATTCCTGTGAATTGATACAAAAGGTTAACAATAAAATACACTCTTTTTGATCCCATGCTAGCTTACCCCTCGGTGCCCGACGCCTGAGCTGGCTGTGTCCGGTGCCATAGTTACGGGTTATTCGAAAACTTGGCGGAAACTTTCCCAAATTCATGGTTTCGGTGCCAATGGAATCGAGGGTGGCGTTATATGTGCCTCTTCGCAAAGATGGTATAGGACTCATGCGGACGTCCTGCAGCTCGATTATGTCCTCTGTCGTCGAACACGTTTCGGATCTTTCACTTTTTCCTGTGACAGACAGACACAGTGAACTTAACATAAGAAGATATAACTCAAACTTATTTAAATACTATTGAAAATAAGATTGGCAAGTAAACCAATTTTGATTGTTGGGATAATAGGGATAATAGTTTTTCAAACGAATGTCTGTTTCTGAATAATGGAAAAAAAGAGATTCTAACCTGCTAAACAACACAATTATTACTAATTTAAAGTAAGCAAACTTATTATTATATTCAATTGACTAAGTGATAAATGTAAGCCTACCGATCTTTCCTGGACAGCAATCCTTGACCTTCTTTATTTTCTTTTTAGCTCTTTTGCCCCAGTATGTATAGTTAACGGCGGCATATTCGAGAAGGGCTGCAAACACAAAGACGAAGCACATGACCAGATAAATGTCGATTGCCTTAACATACGATATACGAGGCAGTGAACTGCGAACACCGGTGCTAATTGTGGTCATGGTGAGGACCGTGGTGATGCCCAGAGCAACCCGGGCGCTCGTCGCCTCGTGGTTAATCCAAAACGAGACCCACGACAGCATCACGATCAGAATGCTGGGCAGGTAGGTCTGGAACACAAAGTACCCGATATTCCGCTGCAATTTGAATGACAGCGAGAGTCGCTGATAGACCCCCGTGGCCAGTCGCTCCTTGCGATCGTTGGTTTCGTACCCAATGATGGTGAACTGGGGCAGTTCCGCATCTTCCACACCACGTACCGGCGTTGGCTTCCAGTACATGACCACATCACTGACCGTATATCCATCTGCAATAATAAACGATAATAAACGAATTGAAAACCTGCTAAGACTGTGAAGTTGAGTCGAGGTGAATCGGGAGCTATATTAGAAACCAATTGGGTCGACAGAACAATTTGTGTAGAACATACTCAAAAATAACTATTCCACACATTATTTTATAGATATATTTAGTAATAATGTTTTTTTTTTTTTTTTGAAATAATATTGAAATGGTAACAAAGATAGGTGCACTGTTACTTAACTGGGCAACTTAAACAAATCAGAAATAATAAACAGAAAACTGAATTATGTCAGAAGTACATAATAAATATAAACTATAGAAAAATTATATTAATTAAGCCTAAGGATATGCGAGAAATTTAAGTATAGCATTGCTGGTAATCATTAGGTCAAGACCCGAGCCAGCAGGTCTTGAGGATGATGGAGAGTAATAATGCTACTTGATTTTTAAACAGTAATTTCCAAATTTCTACTGACTTCGTTAGAAGGTCAACAATTAAATTTATCTCGGACATCACGATCGATTGATGGATAGTTCATCATTGGGCTACTCTTGCAGGGGAGATCTAATTAATTGGTACCATTACGCAACATTAAAGGAGTTTACTTACAGCTCTCTATTTCGACAGTGCAATTCTGGGAGTCTAATGGATAGTAGTGCAAGTCCATCATACACGCGAGGGTTGTGGTGAACCGCATGCCATATGTAACAGCACCATCGCCGCCGAGACGCACCAGTTTATTTCTCTCAGTGACGTCGTGCAGAAAGCTATGCGAATATGTTGAAGATTTAGTAGAACAAAAAAGGGTTGTGTTCAATGGTACCTGTTTTTGTCATTGGCGAAAAACGTGTCTGGTACCCATATCTTTTCAGCAAAGTCTCCTGATAATGTTAGCACATCATTTATGCCATCGTCACTCTCATCGCCATCAAAATATTGTCCGAAGATATTAAATGCCAAACGCTCATCGCGCCAGTACTGATTTAAATACATTGTTATCGTGTAATCCTAATAATCAAATGGGAAAATTAATTATTTTTGTTTAGTTAGAACTCTTTTTTAAGCTCTTCTTACCATGTTAACCTCTGATATGGCGTCAAAGCTGGCTATGGTCAAATCCATGCCGACATGTAGAGGTTCTCCCCCAAAATTGGGCCTGAGACGAATGTCGTAGCCCTGAAGAATGTTTGATATTGTTTGCGTAACATTCTCCAGGCGGCCGGCAAGCACATCTTTCCGAATACATCTGAAAGTACACTCAGTTTCATAGCTATACGATATCTTTGGGTAAAAAAAAAATTGTGAAAAACTATCTGCTTTGTGGTAATACATAATTCATTGGGTAAATCTTATTGCAAATGTAATTCAACTTTTTTATGGGCCATAGTTAATGATGATTCTGCAATATTGCAATGTATTTATTTTTAGTTTTACCATTTAGGCCTAAATATACGGACAGACAGACAGACAGATATACTATTTCTTTTTATTTTATTGAAAGTTATATTATATTTACTAGTTATCTAGTTATATCTATACTGTTATGTTTCAGGTTATTTTGTTTTCTTTCATGCATTTTATAGCCATTAAGTTGGTTGATCCACGCTTAAATAAGTATTAAAAAAAAAAAAAAAAAAAAAAACTAGTTAAAAAGCTAGTTTGTGGGTTTGTTAAGGGTATTTGCGCTGCTAAGTCACCACTCACCGAATGAATTGTAGCTGGGCCCCCAGAAGGAAGAACAGCAGACTACAGGTTACTCCGACGCGCGTGAAACATGGCATATTGACAGCTCTTGCTTGTGTCGTTGTCGGGTCTCAACTTTTTGGAATCGATTGCGCTGTCATTTCCAGCTTGGCTCCTCTCATCGCGGTAGAAAAATGAAGTGCATCCGGCTTTCTTATCCTGGCATGTTTCGAGGAGCTGTGGATTTAAGATTGCAATGGGATAAAGTAATTAACTAATTAACTAAATTATTAAATTTTAACATCTTTGCATCAAAACTAAAAACAGTTTTAGTTTTATACTGTTAGGAACATCACTTTTAACACTATTATCCACCTAATGCCGCGAATTCTTCAGCCTTATTCTGAATGGCATATATTGATGGTTAAAATAACAGCGAAATAAACAGAAGATAATTAATGTAAACTACTTTAAAGCCATAAATTCAAAAGCGTAAGTGAATATGGATCCGTCATCAATTCAAAATTAATGGCGCGAGTGAAGACACCACAAACAAGTTCGAAGACAATAGCGCTAGTAGTACACATATATACAACATTTTGTCCTTTTGTCCTTAAAATCAATGTATTATGTAATGTGGCCGAAATTAGCATTGTATAGAAAATAGTTTTAAAGTTCCTTTATCATTAAATGAACTGCTCGTTTTCGAGAACAACTGAACTAGACGGCAACGCCGAAAGCAGTGTCCTTGTTATTACCATTCTATCGAGTGATTAATAAGGCCGATTTTTCTTTTTTCCTAACGCATTTTCGAGGTCTCAGTTTCCAAATTAACCTGCTCATATTGGGTCTTGATAACAAAATATAAATACTTTTAACTTGAAGGCCCAAATAAAACCTAAATGAAGACAGGTTTATAATTGGCGGAGGGGGAGGCTGACTTGAATGACAATTATGCTCGAAGCACCGATTTTTCGCTGCCCTAAAAAGATGCTTTCCATTTGAAGTAGCCGATAAGAGGATACTAACGAATCGGGCAGAAAAAAGCGCAATAAAATAAATGTTTGTTGATAAAGAAACACGTTACAATCGCGAGCAAACGACTGAAGTCGCGCACATTTGGAACATATAACTTATGTATTTACGATGGCAGCTTGGCTTGCCTTTTCGTCCATATCACCAGCACTGGCCAATAAACAGGGAATTGGCAATTGCACACATTTAGATAAATGGATTGGCAAACTCAATCACTTCTCCCGCTGGTACCTCGATTCCCGACTCTGTCAGTATTTTGGTCCACGCGTAGCCTCGAACTGCTGCGTGTGGGCACCCACAGTATCTATCTAATGAATAATTGCTTATAGAGATGCTTATGCAGGAGCTTCTCGGGTGAGTTCATTTCGCTCGACTTGACCTGCATTGCGCATCCCTATTATCCAAGTTTGTTCGTTTTGTCAAATACATACATAGGACTGTGCTTTCTAAGGATGTCCTTTTGCTTTTTCATACGGCCATGAAGCTTTCCGAGGCGCCATCCTGCGGTCGTTGCTCGAAACTTGGCTCCTTAAAGCTCTTCCTTTCTTAGCCGCTATAAATGGTACTTGAATTAAAAATAAAAATTAACTTATTCATTGAACAGCATAGATAATCAAGCAGAGCTAACACCAGAAGACAGTTATCTGAATACTAAACTAATGGCGATTTTGATAAAAATTAAAGTCCAATGCTTCTCAAACTAATGCCTAAGCATTCATTGTATCCAAATTTTAATCAACATAAAAGTCCCGATTATGCAACAAAATGAAGAAACATACAGCTGATCTTTAAATATTCATTAGAATCTGCCTAATTTTAAACCGAGCCTGAGCAATCAAAAATAATTTTAAAATTAATATGAAAACGTTCTTTAATAAATTAAAATGTGGTTTTAACCGCTGAAATACTACACGAATTAAGTTTTTTTCCAAATCACTATTTAGATTAATTTTCTTTAATAAATTCCCAATGGATTGGAATACCCAGCTGAAAACCACAAAATAAGTAGGAACGTAATATGGCCATTAAAACGATTTTAAAATGTGTATGACTTTAATATTTATTCTTATGCCTTCATGTTAGACCATGAGAACTCTTTTTTATACATTCCGTAAGTCAGCCAGTACAAAAGGTTGAGGAATGCAAAGGACATGGGAAAGGCAACTCGGGCAACACGATCTATTAAGGACACACTGTTCACATAACAGTTGGCGCCCCCTTGTTCGCTTTTTTGCGCCGCTGCGTTGCGTTCTCTTTGTTTCCGGAAAGTATTGTCGCTTTTCAGGCACATCCACATCTGGTGCAGCCGGGAAACAGCCGGAGGCTCCGTTTGGGTGGTGCTCTCCATGGTGGCTGGCAGGATATACGATGGATCCTGATCGTGAGAGAAGGGTAAGTAGTAGTATTTACGCAACTCGGACCTTACTTACATTATATGTTGGACAAAATATAGCTTCGCGCCTCAGAAAACCATCGTATTCCAGGCCCAAGGCATCGCGTTTTTTGCATACGCAGACACCATTTTTTGAGTCAATCGATTCACTAGCCCCCCCCTCGTTCTCATCATTTTCGGTGCCATCACTTGTATCCTCCTCGTCTGCAAATGGGTCAGCATCCTCGGCCGCGTGATCCGATAGCTCGTTGGCTATACAGATGTCCTCCCACTGCTCCTCCATTTGGGGACTCTCTCCGCTGCCCAGCTTGGTAAAATAGTGGACTCCTGCAAATTCCAACAGGGTGGCAATGCAATAGAGAAAGCTCATCAACAGAAACCAATCCAGGGCCGTGGCATATTTGACTTTTGGTAGGTCTGTTCGGGAGTCCAGGCTAATGGTAGATAGGGTAAGTACCGATGTCACACAAAGACTGACCCTATCACTCGTTGCCTCGCGATGTATCCAAAACGAGACCCAGGACAATACCACGATCAGTATGCAGGGCACATAGACCTAAATGGCATTATTACTAGTAATGGGCTGCAAGATAAAACACAATGTATTTCTTACTTGAATCAGGAAATATCCAGTGTGACGTTTGAGATTAAATGCCACATGTAAGACTGAAAAGTCACCTTCACGACGCACCGTTGTAAAATTGCGATGCATCATGCTGATGAGATCAAATTGATTTAAAGTCATGCCGGGAACGAAGGAGACGGCATCATCCTGATTTTTCCATTCGTAGATTAGCTGCTGGTTGATATATCCATCTAAAGTTTTCACCTTCGAGCTTAAAGATTTGATTGAAGTATAAGTTTAAAGTAAAACTTACAACTTCCAATCACAAGGGGGCATGATTGTCTGTCCATTGGGAAGTTTTGCAGCTCCATGGGACACGTAGCCTTGATTGTTAGTCTACATTAGGGTAAAATTTATTTACAAATTATACAATAAAACCCTTAACATACCGCATTGAATAAAGAATCCCTCCGTTTTGGTCAAGTCTAAGCAGTTTGTTGGGGACGGTTATCATGTGAATTTGTGAGTGCTTGCCGTTGTAGAAATAGGTGTCTGGCCGCCAAATCTTGTCAAGCATTTTAATGCTGAGGGACAGGCTCTTAATGGGCCCCTTGAAGCTTAGACGTTTGTCCCGCCAATACTGTCTGAAGTAGCAGTCCATCGAGTAGTCCATGTCCAGCTCCGAAACAGGTCCCATGCTGCGAATCAGAATGTTGGTCTGCACCACGGTCGGCACTCCTTGTCCGTGAGTGGGTAGTTGCGACTGTTCGTAGCGCTTCAGTAGGTTCTCCAAAATCATTGATATATTGCGACTGAGCATGTCGGCAGAAGCCTTTCGCGGCACTCGTCTTCGGTTTGAAACCTCAGAGAAATACCCAATAGCTTTGGGGCTTTGGCGCCTCGTTGTCGACCGAGTTGATATTTGTTTTAGCGACGGCAGTACGCGAAAAGAATTGAATATTCTAGAGCTGAACTCACTTGTTATATTTGGTATTTTCGTTAAGATTCCAGTCTGCCCTAGAGCCTTTATATAAAGTAGATCTGGCGAAGTTGGCGCTAGTGGACTATCACTTACGTGTCCCACACAAACACAGATGTTGATAAACAACCTGAGAAGTAATTAATATGCAACTCCGATTTTAGTTTAAACCAGTCAAATAGTAAGTGCTTATATGAGCCCATTGTTCTTTTCCTCTCAAATAGCTCAAATTTTAAAGTTTTTAAAATCTATTTGATAAAAAGTTAATAAAAATTCTGAAACTAGACTTTTTGTTGTAAAGTGTGCCATTTGGAAGCTATTAAAAAAGGGTTTTAAAGTGAGACATTCTTGATTTTGAATAACAACCTATAAAATAGGTACTATTTTATTTTAATTGCTAGCCTTTAAGTTAGAAGGCGAATAGTTTTAGTCTTGCAACATTAAAAAAGTACAGTGAACTTCTATATTTCCTTGAGTTAAAGCACTTTGCCCCAGAGTGTATGAATTATAAAATCAATCGACTGTTTACCCACTTTTATTGATTGTTGCCCTCACAAGCTAAGTAGGGGACAAGCATTGTAGCCTACATTTTCAAATTGAGGTGGCAAGCACATATTGCATATTTGATAACGGCTTAATTTTCATCGCTGTAAATGTATGTCATTGAGCTATATCAATTTGAGATTGAGACATCACTTAACTAAGTTATATTCTGTATAAAAACCCATTTTATCAAATATTTAATAACGGTTACCAACTCTAGACTCAGCTTATAGAATACTAGACCGTGATGAACTTACCCGCTAAAAATAAGTAGAACTGGCGTTTTTCGAAACATATTTAATATCACGGTAGGTTTACGGGTAAATATGAAAATAATTATATTCCGAGTGTAGGCGAACACCGAAATCCTGACATTCTCTTCGCTATTTGGACTATTCCGTATTAAGACTGCTGCACGTTGTGACATGCTTTATATAATGCAGCATCAATAGCCGCTGGCATAGTTTGTATTCGGCATGCGCAAAGCATGTTGCAATTAAGTCCGCCGCCTTTTATTTCATGTTCATTTGTGACAAAACCCTCTTTTTCGCATTAGAACCATGTGTGTAGTTCCTATTGCAATTATAAGACACTTTGTTTCTATTACTCGTTTTGTAGTTTATCAAAAGCTGTTTAAAGTTATGCAAGATATAAGGAAATTCAAAAACGTATTTCTTTATTTCAATACTCATTTATTTAACATTTTTTTAAAATTATGTTTTAAAAAATGAAAGATTAGTAAATTATGTTTTAAAAAATGAAATAATGTGTTTTTAAAATCTTGTCTAATTGTAAGCTACGATCAAGCCATCTCGAAAACTCCAAACTCCTAACTTTTTCGGTCACGAAAAACCATTTTTTTGGAGCGTTGACCTGGGTCCTAGATTCATGCTCTTATAGTTGGCGACGAGCTTTTGCCGGCACTTGAACTATAGGTCACCAAACCCTCGAATATCCTTTTGGACTGGGAGCTAATACTGCCGTCGTAGCATTGTGTGTATCGGAAAATAAATCTCAGTCGGAATCCCGTTCCCCTAAAAATATTTGAAATTAAACCACTTATTTACCAGGATATGATTGTGGCAAGCATCGCAGGCATAAAGGACGGAAAAAGCACAGTTGAGCTTTTGTAAAGCTCGATAAAGCTTTTCGGGAAAGTCCTTTTGTCAAATTTGTATAATTCACCAGCAAGCGAAAGCAGTGGTAAAAGCATTTAAAAATGCCTAATCTTAACCCAAATTTAAAACAATCCATTACAATCTATTATTACACAGATAGGCACAGAATTGAATCAAAGAAATGTAATTTTATAAAACAAATTAAACAAAAATTTAACAAATGCCGCCAAAGTCCTCTGATTTTAAGACAATTTAAAATGTCGACTTAAAATCTTAAAATCAACTAAATTTCGATTTGCCTGCAATTAAATTTTAAAAATCCAAGTTATTTACATTTTAGCGATTTGTTTTTAGACCTGGTTGGCATTAATTAAACGAATAAGAAAATTTGTATGTAGATAAGAAAGAAAATGGCAAAGAAAACGACGACAATAGCTTTCCAACAAAATTCTAAGACATACACAATTTTTCGATGATATACACACGTATGTTCAATTTTGAATAACAAAGAATGAACTTAAAAAGGATATTTGTACGTAGCCAATTAAAAAAAAATTAAATAAAAAAATTAAAAGTTGCTAATGATTGAACAAACTTTTTACCTTTAGCTGGACTTTACCGCGACGATCAATTATCCGTGGTAATATTTTGAGTAGTTGATTATTTTTTCACCATTAGGAAAAAATATGGCATGATGTCTATACCTGTTGTTGGTGGAAATAAAGTTAGATCTTTTTTTTTTTTGAGCCGAAGAACGAAAAAGACAGAAATTCATTTTGCCCCAAATTTGTTGAGCAAATACAAGAATGCTTCTTTGTGTATTTAATAGTTCATACATCTGCAAGCATAAAATATATTTACAAACACTGATAGAAAACATAAGTTTCCAGATATCTTGTTGAAGCCCTGAATAGAATTAAGACCGCGGTTTTCATATTGTGAAAATCATCATTATTTTGTAACTAATCCAGTTTAATAACATTTGTGTTAACCACTAAACCAACCGGTGCTTGCATCCTTGGGCTCTGAAAAAAGAAACATCGATGCCTCTTCGTTTTTAATTATGTTGTACAATTTTGCATACAGACTTAGATCAATTGTCTAGCACTTATAATATAAGAGCTAGGCCTTTTAATTTGGCTCACAGACGCACAGAAGTTTTTCGACATTTTTTGCTAGGGAAATCTCTGTTAAAAACTTCCACACCCTCTGTGTCTCGTGATTGGATTAAACAATGATTTTATCATTGGCAATCAGATAAACCAAGTTATGGACATTTTAATTTGTTATCAGCAAACAAAAAAATGCGCCCAGTAGTAGGATATTTCTTTGTTCAAAGTCGAAGCACCCGAATTACTTAATAGTTATTTACCTATTATTAAAAAATAGGAAAATAATTTAGTGATTACATAATTGAATAATATATCATATAATATAATATATTTCGTATTATCTTAAACCCCCTTTTTTTCGAGCTTTAACAGGACATGTTTTGCACTTATGAAAACCAAAAAAAAAAAAAAAAAAATGATTAATGTCGGTTGCTGGGCAAAATAAAAAACAGTTTTCTTTCCACACATTTACAATCGAAATCATCCAAACTGCATGAGTCGGTAGATCGATTGGTTGCAAGGACCTCCATTTTGATGCAGGGCCATTTGAACTATTCATATTCAATCCACCTATGTGATAGTCGAGAGCGTAGTCAGTTGGATGGTTTTCGTCGAGGGCGACGCCATTGGAGATGGTGTCGGGACAAAAAGGCTCGAGGAAGCCGTCTCCGTGGTCAGACTGCGCTCTTCGTAGACCCCGGCTCGTTCCTGCCAACAGAATATAGGGTATATGGTATAGTACTCGGAACCAGCTATAGAACTAATTCCAGATCTTACATGATTCTTGTCGTACTTGAAACGCTTCCATATATTCGTCTTTGGCTCCATTGGCGTTCCATCGACGTTGTAATTCGGATTGGAGAAGGTTAGTACAGATCTACTGGAGCCGCGAGAGTTGCGTTTGTTCTTTTTCTTGCTCGTGTTGAACGCGAGCACTGCAAAGACAAGTGGTAATCCATAGTTTCAACAGTGAACTCAGATAATAATGGTGTTACTATACCCTTGCAGAGGGTATTATAGTTTCAGTCAACAGTTTGCAACGCAGTGAAGGAGACATTTCCGACCCAATAAAGTATATATATTCTTGATCAGCATCACCAGGACAGTCGACCTAGCCATGCCCGTCTGTCCGTCCGTCCGTTCCTATGCAAACTAGTCCCTCAGTTTTAATGCTATCTGCTTGAAACTTTCCCAAAAGTTGTCTTTCTATTGCAGGTAGTATATAAGTCGAAACGAGCCGGATCGGGCGACTATATCATATAGCTCTCATAGGAACAATCAGAAAAATGAATTCAAAAAAATTATAACTTTGTTGTTTTTAATTTTTTTTTTTTGTTCTTTGGGATTTTGTAATATTTAAATATTATGGAAATACGGTTTTAATTAAATTAAAATCGGACAACCATATCATATAGCTGCCATAGAAACGATGGCCAAATGCAGCGTAAAATCGACATGGCTTCAATGGCTCTCTAATGTAGGCATATAAATCGAAATTTTGTAAAAACTGCAAGGGTATATAACCTTCGGCTTGCCGAAGTTTGCTTCCTTTCTTGTTCTCTTACTGAAAATAACGAGTATTATGATGACAACCATAACAATGACCACGCCCAGTGCGACGAGGACAAAGAACTCTCGCTCCTGATCGCTCTTTTTCGTGTGGCCATCCTCGTCCTGGCTGTTGGGATCGCCCAGCTGCTCCGTGGGTGTGGAATCATCGGTGGATTCGTCGGAGTACTCCAGCACCTGATCGCTCTCCAAGTTGGCATGCACCAGAACCTTGGGCTTGGTGGAGCATGCCGCCTCCTTGGGATCCAGTGCGTCGGGACAGGCACACACGTAGTCCACGAAGCGATAGAGGCAGAGATGGGAGCAGCCCCCATTGTCCTGGGCGCAGTGGTTCCAGCTCTTGGGCTGCCGGTGCAGCGAGACGGCCCGGATGTCCAGTGCTCCACTGAGGGCGTCCCGCACCTCGAAGGGATTTCCAAATCCGGATCGCGGCAACCGCTGGGAACGGTACACCGATTTGTTGTACCAATCGGTCCAGTAAATACTACTGTCGAACTAAACAGAGGGTCCACCATTAGTTCTCTCATGGCTCTAATTAATTAATTGATGTTATCATTATCCTACCATAGTCAGGCCAAATGGATGGGGAGCGTAGGGAACAATGGTCTGACGACGCTTTCCATTGAAGTCCACTTGCCCAATGTTGTCTTCCAAAGCGTCGGCCCAAAGTAAACGCCGATTGCTGTTTAATAAAAATAGGGTTTATCAGTCAATCTCTTAGAACTTAGTTACCATTACATTGTTACACATTCTATTTTTAAGAAGTTCCAAACAATGTAAAAACAGGATACGATTTTTTTACTTTTACTCTGAGAACACCCAAAAACAAAACACCCAAAAAGTATAAAAATGGATTACCATTTTAGGTAATTATTACAAAAGTTGACAATATTATGCATTGAACAATTTTTTGGGTAATATTTTCCTAATTTAGTGGGGCTAGTCTTATCTTTTATTTTTTATTTGGAATTTTTATATATTTTTTATTTGGAATTTTACTAAATATTTTACATGTTTGACTCTATTAAAAAAATAAGAGCAAGGAACGTTTCTTTACCCAATTGACCAACTCACCTAAAATCAATTGTGAGGCCCGTGGGAAAGCCGATGCCTGAAGTTATGAGAACGGTTCGATTTGAACCATCCAAGTAACTGCGTTCAATTTTCGCTGGAGAGCTCCAATCTGACCAAAATAAATAACTGCAGAGACACGATATTAATGAAATGCAAAAATGCAAAAATCAAAAATCCAAAAAGAAAGAAACTACAAAATGGGGAATGAATAATGTTCGTACGCTTTTTTAGGATGCACAATTAGAGACCGCGGGTCGCCCAAATTGTCCTCGACAATCCTCTTGCGAGAGCTTCCATCGATCCGAGACACTTCAATTAGCTTGCGATCGGTATCGGACCAATACAGGTTGTCCGAAATCCAGTCGACGGCTATTCCGTTGGGCGTGAGCACATCCGTGCCGACAATCACCTTGCTTTCGGTTAGGTTCAAAAGATTGACCCTCCGAATCACGTCCAGATTGACGTCGGCGAAGAAGAGCAGGTTTTTCCGGTAGTGGTAGTCGAGCACAACTGCTCCATGTACCCCATTTATGGGCAGAACGACGTCCATAAAGTCGGCAGAGTTCAAGGATATCATGCCAATTCCAGAGCGAAGGGCGATGAGAAGGAAATCCTGTAAATACAGCAAACAAACAAATGTATAACTATTTAAAAACTATAAACTATGCTTTTTAATTAAAAGAATTAATAATATTTAATATATTATTAAATATTTTACATACATTCAAAATTCATTTTATATTCAATTAAATTAAGTGAACATTTTACCCTTTGCACTATTGTTTTTGATTTTTTTTCGTTTTAATGCCCAAATCATTTAAATAGTAATTTAGTTTTTAACTTTTACATTTTTTTCTCTCACCTATAAAAAGTTAGTTTCGATTTCTCAATGTTATGTCAAGGTTCTAGTTTGTAAGTTATCAAAACCTAACATGACATTAAGAATTCGGAAGAAGTTTAAGAAGTTTAACTAATTAATTTTAAGCTCAAAATCTACTTTAACTTGAATAATAAATAACAGAAATAATGAATATTTCAAACCCTTTTGGAATAATAAATGATGGCAATAATGAATACTTAAATCGTGAAGTATTAGCCTCTTTTTTTGATCAGTGTGAGCTCACCTCTGGTAGATTTTGGCACTGCGTAGTGCTATTCTGGCGCAATCGCAGTCCAATGGGGCACTGGCACGAAAATCCAGACGGATTGCGAAGACAGAGGTGCGAGCAGCCACCGTTGTTGGGTCCACAGACATTGTCGGCCATCTGCTGATCCTGGTAGATGACCTTGATGTCCATCAGCCCATCGATGTTGGTGATTATGTCCCGCTTGGCCGTAATGTTGCGCCTTTCGGTCATGTGCAGGGCCTTCGACTTCCAGTCGGTCCAGTAGAGGCTGTCCTCGGACAGGGCCAGGGCATACGGATGATGGAGCGAGGACATGATCAGCTTGCGCTGGTTGCCCGTGTAGTCGCAGGAGTCGATGGTCTTCAGACGGGCATCGACCCAGTAGATTCGCTTGCTCTTCAAATCGAGCGACAGGCCATTCGGCCAGCCAAGATTGGCGGTCACAATCCGGGACCGCTCGTTGCCATCCAAATGGGACCGCTCGATCTTGCGATAGTGACCCCAATCGGTCCAAAACAGCAGACCAGCCTCGTAGTCGAGGGCCAAGCCGCGCGGCGACTCCAGATCCTTGTGGGCGATCACATGTCGATTGCTGCCATCCAGATTGGCCACCTCGATGGTGTGGCGTCCGGCATCCGCCCAGTAGATGGTCCTGCCCACCGAGTCGACGATCAGGCCGTCCGGATTCTCCAGACTATCACCGACCACCTTCTGCACGTGCAGGCCGTCGGGACTGGAGCTCATGATGACGTTCTCAATGGTGTCCGACCAGAAGATGTTGCCCGTCCGCCTGTCCACGTCCAAGGCCACCGCATTCGAGATGGGCGGCAGGGGCAGGACCACGTCGATGAGGTGGTCGAAGTCCAGCGATATCTGCCGGATGTCGATCCGGTGGGCGAACAGGATGTACTGGGTGGGCCCCTCGGAGCAGGTGTGCCCGTCCTCCTTCAGCTGGACGCCCACGGTGCAGGCACAGGTGTAGCTGGTCGGATTGAGCAGACACAGGTGGGAGCAGCCGCCGTTCAGCTTGTCGCAGGCGTTGAAGATGCGCCTCCGGGAGCGATGGAACACCCGGATGTCCATCAGGTCCGTACTGTTCGCAATGATCACGTTCGTCTCCTTGCCGGTCAACTTGTTGGCGCTCATCACGGACTTGGTGTCCCAATCCGTCCAGAACACACGCCCCTCGCTCACATCCAAGCCGAAAGGATGGCCAAGTCCGTCTGTTGGAAGACAGGTGGGAATTTGGTCAAATAAATGTAAAAGTTGGAAAAACTATCCAAGTCTTAATATTAACTAAGAAGAACCCTTGGAAAGGTAAGTATTGTAGTTGTAATAGGTTGATAGATTGAACATTTCTATTCTATAAATTAAATATATATCTATTTAGTCATGTTGAACTAAAACTAAACATAATTTTTAAAATCATTAAAACAAGTCAAAAATGGTGTATTAAGTACATGATTGTTATTTTATATAAAGCTGATTTCATTTAATTCCGACTGTCGATGATTCTTATTTCCTTTTGTAATCAGCACAAGAAATGTGATCTTGTGAAAGAAAATATGATTTATACAAAGGTATATTAGCTTTGAGTACAAATACATCTTGGTATAAATGTTTTGGTAAATATAATACATATATATTCTTATCGAAGATTAAGACTCGTTAAGATAAATTGGTAATATATTTCATTATTGGCCAACTTACTTATAATAACTTGACGGCCGCTGCCATCATAGTTCATGTACTCCAATGTCTTTGTGCCACCATCAACGAAGTAGAGCTTACTCTTCTCATAGTCAATGGCCAGACCATTGGGATAAATTAGTTTTTTCGATGATATAGTAACGCGGTCATGTCCATCCATGTTGGCACGTTCAATCATGGGGTCATCCCCCCAATCCGACCAAAACATAAAGCCATCTGGAAAGGGAGAAATATGGAAATAGGCATTGAAGGTATAGGAATAGTTCTTGGATTGTTGTTATATTATATGTATTATGACGTCATAAAGGCCATGGCTAAAGCGCATTCAACATACCAATGGGGTTCACAACGATATCCCGTGGCTTGTACAGCTTCTCCCAAATGAGCAAGGTGCGCATCTTTCCATTCGTGGTGGCCACTTCGATGCGGTTCGTGGACGGGTCCGTCCAATAGAGCTTGTCGGTGATCCAGTCCAGGGCCAGGCCCACGGGAGACACCAGGTTCGAGTGCACCACCCGCTGCTGGTAGCTCCCATTGAGGTGAGCCTTGTTGATGGTGCTCCGCTCCACGTCCGTCCAGTAGATGAAGTCCGTGTCGCTGCACCAATCGAGGGCCACGGCATGCTTCAGGTTGTCCAGCGGCACAATCATGTCCACCTCGTTGGGATCGGCCTGGTTGTTCTTCAAGTGCCTCAGCCGGATGTCCTTTCGCCGGGCGACCAGCACCAGCTTATCCGCCGTACTCTTGCACGTCTTCCCGTCCTCCTTCAGCGAGAGTCCGATGGGACAACCGCACCGCCGGGACGTCCTGTTGGGCAGGCACAAGTGGGAGCAGCCGCCGCGCAGACCTCGTCGATCCTTCTGGCAGCGGTCAGAGTACTCCGGCTGACGGGCCGGATGGTAGGCATGGATGTCCATGGGGAAGTGGAAGTTCTCGTGCACCGCCCGGTAATCCTTGCCGGTGATCTTGTCCGCCGCCGAGACGGTCTTGGTGTTCCAGTCCGTCCAGTACATGGTGTCCTCGAAGAGGGTCAGCGCAAATGGGTGCGGCAGGTGGTCACTGAGGATCTTGTTCCGATCAGTGCCATCCAGATTGGAGCACTCGATGGCGTGCTGCTTGGCATCCGCCCAGTAAATCTTGCTGTTGGGAAAGTCGATGGCCAGGCCGTTGGGCCAGGTGACGCCCTTTGATATGATTACCTTCCGCTGGGTGCCGTCCATGTAGGCGCGCTCTATCTTCGGATTGGGACCCCAGTCGCTCCAGAAGGCCATCGCCTCGCCGGGATGCACCACAATGGCCCGGGGCTTGTCCAGGTCGTACGAGGCGATGACCGTGCGGAGGTTGCCCTGGAAGTTGGACACCTCCACACGCCGGGTGCCGGAGTCGGTCCAGAAGAGCAGGTCGTGGATCCAGTCCACCGCTATCCCGCCCGGCGACTCCAACCCCCACTTGATGACGTCCCGCACCCGCGTCCCGTTCAGGTATACCATTTTGATGACATCGGTGGACACATCGGACCAGAACATCAGCCCCTTGCGATGGTGGAAGTCCAGGGCGATGGCGTTGTGCAGCCCCTTCACCACCGCCGTGTACCTATTGTTGCTGAGGGTCACCCGGCGGATGTCCCACCGGTTGGCCACCAGCAGGGTCATGGCCCCGCCCAGCGCCTTGCAGGAGCGCAGGTCCGGCCGCAGGATGTAGCCCGTCTCGCAGGAGCACTTGAAGGAGCCCATCGTGTTGTGGCACTTCTGCGAGCAGACCGGACTGGTCAGGTACTGGCATTCGTCGATGTCCGTGCAGCTGGTCAATGGATTTATTGATACCAAATTGGTATTTGGGCCAGTTGAGGGCAATCCAGTCTACTTACTTGACCTTGTTCTTGTCCATGACATAGCCAAGGCGGCAGGCACACTCCTCCAATCCCGCATGTGTCTCGATGCACAGCTGCTCGCACGGACTGGGCTCCAGGCACTTCCGCTCCTTGGGACAGTCCGCCTCGTCCTCGCCGGCAGGACAATTCCTGTTTCCATCGCAAATGTGCTTCTGATGGACACAAATCCTGCGAAATGTGAGTGCGTTGGCATTAGTTTACTAGTTTCTTTTAAGGAGTTGGTAGGGTTTCCCAAAAAATAAAATATATTTCCTTAAGATATATTTCAAATAGTTAAATATGGCCAGAACATAATATCAAAACTTTAAGTCGATCGGATCTTTCAATCGTTTTTATACCCGTTACTCGTAGAGTAAAAGGGTATATTGTATTCGTGCAAAAGTATGTAACAGGTAGAAGGACGCGTTTCCGACCCTATAAAGGATATATATTCTTGTTCAGGATCACTAGCCGAGTCGATCTAGTCATGTCCGTCTGTCCGTCCGTCTGTCTGTCCGTCTGTCTGTCCGTATGAACGCTGAGATCTCGGAAACTATAAAAGCTAGAAGATTGGCGTTTTGCATGTAGATTTTAGGAGTTCCTTCGCAGCGCAAGTTTGTTTCAAAATGGTGCCACGCCCCCTCTGACGCCCACAATCGCTTATATACGATTTTAAAAATTTAAATATTTCGGAAAATTAAAAATGCAGTTTTTTTGTGTTTATCAATACCTATCGAAATGTAGAAGAAATTTTTCAAATCGGACCATTCGTTAAAAAGTTATGCGTGATCAAAGTTTATATCTCCATCTCCCTCGCACTCCCTTTACCTGAGTAACGGGTATCTGATAGTCGGGGCACCCGACTATAGCGTTCTCTCTTGTTTTTTTTTCAGAACTACAATTTTGAAACCCTTCTAATAATGTAATCATACGATTTCAACTTTTGGAATAAACTTTCAAAATCACAATTGATTGATTTTGATTTTTTATCAATTTTTTTTTTTTAAATGTATATTATTTGTTTTTGTTAGTTGCTTTACCTATTGTAAGAAATGTATTGTGACTAATAATTAAATATAATTTTTAGTTTTTTAATAAATCAAAACCTTTTTCGTTGATGGTTTTGATCATTTTTGAACGAGATTTCGTTGAAATACTAAGCAAATGTGTATTTAAAATTATAAAATAATAAATTATAAAATAATAATAATTTAATTTAATATTTAATGAAAAGGTGCCTGTTTCGGCCTGCGAAACCCCTCAAAAGATTGAATGGGAACCACCCAGTACTCACTTAAGATTGGTAACGTTCAGTTTTTTCGGGCACAAGAACTGCCCCAGGTCGCATTGTAGGTGGCACTCAACCTCATCCTCTCCAGTCGTGCAGTCTGGATAGCCGTCACAAAGCCAGGTTTTCTGCGAAGGCAAATAGATATGTCAGGTAAGATGGATAGATGGATACCCCCTTGATTGTGACACATACCAGAATACAGCGTCCGTTGTTGCAGGTGAACTCGTCGGATCCGCAGGTCATCGGGTGCTCCGAGCTGAGGCCGCCGCACTCGTTCTCGTCCTCGCCCCCGTCGCAGTCCTGCTCCTTGTCGCACTTCCATCGCTTCGGGATGCAGGTCCCGTCGGCGCACTTGTACTCGTTGGAGGTGCACAGCGACGGCTTCTGTGGGCAGTTCTCCTCGTCGCTCCAGTCGCCGCAGTCGTTGTCCCCGTCGCAGCGGAACCGATTGAGGATGCACTGGCCACTGGGACCTCCGGCGCCGCCCAGTCCTCCCCGGCACTTGAACTCGCCCTCAGGACAGCTGTTGATCACCGCCGCGCACTTGAGCTCGTCGGAGTTGTCGTTGCAGTCGTGCTCCCCGTCGCACCGGAAGGCCAGCGAGATGCAGTAGCCGTCGTTGCAGGTGAAGTGCTCGTCCGTGCAGCTGGTCCGGTTGCAGTGCGACTCGTCGGAGAAGTCCTTGCAGTCGTTCTCCCCGTCGCAGAGCCACGTCCGCGGAATGCAGAACCCGTTCAGGCACTCGAACTGGTCGTCCGTGCAGTTCGTCCTCGCTCCACAGTGGGTCTCGTCCGAGTAGTCGCCGCAGTCGTCGTCGCCGTCGCAGAGCCAGTACTTGCTGATGCAGCGGTAGGTGCGTGGACACATCACATGCAGACCCGTCTTCTCGCAGTCCCGCTGCAGATTGGGCATGGCATCCTCCTCGGTGTTGCAGGCGGGATTGGGATCGCCCTCGTTGGAGTCGTGGCAATTGGCGTACGTCTCGCCCGGCTGACTGGGATCGTCCTGGACTAGCACGGCCAGGTTGACGCGGAAGGGCTTCTGCTTGGGTCCACCTATAAATCCATCCCGGCCCCGTGAACTGATGCGATCCACCTCCCGCAGGCCAGCCACTTCGGTGCGACTCTTCTGCGCACCGATGTTGCGGAACTTGGGCGTGTCATTGGAGCCAGTGCCTCCTCCTCCTCCTCCTCCTCCTCCGGGAGGCACTCGCGCCTTCGAGGGCACCGGCGACTCCATGGTGAGCACTCGGCCCTCGCCACTGTGGTGCACCTCCTGGCTGTCTTCGTTGTGGTTCTGGTAGGGCGGATAGTTGGAGACGGGGAAGAGCTTCTCCCCGAACTTGCTCAACTCCTCGGACAACTGGTCCTCCCGAGACTCGTTTCCCGTCTCTAGATGCCCGATCCTGGCATCCGAGTGCAGCTGCTTGTGCTTGTGCCAGTCCCAGCGACCCAATGCGGTTGTGGGTTGGACTCCATAGTGAGGCGCGTTACGTTTCACAGCAAGTTTTGTTAAGTCGCCGAGACCGAGACCTAACTCCAACGATACACACAGTTTATAAGGGATTCCTTTGAACTTAATCTTAAGTGTGGTTAAAGGGCACAATATATATATGTATTAAAAGACCTAACTACTCAAAGAAATTAACAAAAATATTTCGATTTGTGAGGTGCCCCATAATGTAAATGTTTCGATTGTGATTACTTTGTGCTTAAGATTTCATACTTATTGGATTACATACAAACGAGTATATACATAAATAATTTGTTGGTAGTGAATAGTGAATAGTGAATAAAAATAATACTTCAGGTAAGGACCCCGCCCCATTTGGTGATTTGTAAATAAAAATGTTAAGCTTACACAAATTCAATATAGCTAATATTCGATAAGTACGTAAATGATTAATCAGAACATAACCCATTGAACCAAAGAGCTAAGGTACTAACTTAATTATAAAAACATTGTCCCAAACAATTTTTTTCAGCATAGCCTTAAAAACATAACAAAATCTTATAACTAAATCACTTAAAGGGGAAATGTTACAAGTGGTTACATAGTGGTTATATATTTTATGGGGCTTGGTTAGTTTATTTTTTTTCTGTGTGATCTAAGGACATTGCGTGGGCGTTAACAGTGGTCCATTAGGCGAATCATTTCCAAGCGCAATACTTACAGAGCCACACAAAGCATACCAATGGCCAAAAGGGGAAGGCTGTCAAATACATTGCCAGACATGTACACGAACTCGCCCACTCATAGGCACGTAACTTTGTAGGTTGTCCCGGAATGTAGCGAGCTTTTCCGCCCCACGAGCACTGCTGCTCTGCTATCCGGATGCTGCTGTTGCTGTTGCTGTTACTGTTACTGTTGCGATTTCTGTTGCGTTTCTATTAAAAAATGTAAAAGAGAGCGATGTTTTTGGGGTAGAGCGCTTGCGTATAACTTATATATATCCAAAAGGCGGTTCAAGGGATATGTTTTTGGGGGCCAACAATTTTTGGAATTTTGGGAAAAAGTTTTTTCTTTATATATGTATATTCGAATTCAGTTAATGATTTTGTCTTTATTATTACATGTATAACGAAGATTTTTTTTTATTGTGTGGGTTGGAAGGGGGGTTGTTGTGGTACTATCCTTGAATCCCGCCCACCTGAAGCTGTTGTGTGGTTTACACTTGACACTGAACTTATTTTATGCGTGGGTGTCAACTCAGTGGGTGGATTAGTTTTCAATTTTTTATACGTACAACTTTTCTTTTGTAATTATATAACTTGTACTTTTATTCATATTGTTAATACACGCCTTCGTCTTATGTTCCTGAAAATTTGTATTGTTACATTTTCCGACTTAATATTAGGACCAAGTCCAACTCCGTTTTAGACATTAGAACAAATATAATGCGGCACTCTAAAAAAAACCTCATTTAACCATGGGTTATATATCCATTTATTTACACAACGTGGGCGGGTTCGGTCGAGTTCACATGGATTTATTTATGGACTGCGTAGTTTTGGCACAAGGTTTTGCATTTCACAAATGTGTATAAAGGTGTCAATGGAGCTCCACAAAGTCCTTTGAGTATGAATATGCGCATCGCACACGCGAACATATGCATATTAAACTGAAGATTTTGAAAACCAATTTGTACTTATGCACTTTTGCCGATTAGTGAGAGGCGGGGGCGATAAAACTAGTTTTTTGTTCAACACATTTAGGGAATTATTTTTAAGAAAATTACTTTCGTACAGCACGTCTCCTGTCGTCTTCAGCAATATAGCGAATATAAAATTTGCGGAGATTACAGCATCCCTCAGTCGGAGAACGAAGTCAGTAAACGTGAATGTTAAACTCAACTCTCGTCTCGTGTCCCATTAAACATTTCTCCGACTCATTGAGCTTTTACTCTCAGGATGCCTGCTGGGAATCGAGCTTTTGTGAATAAAAAAATTTGCCACAGCTTATCCAGGACCAGACCATACTTAACAAATAAACCTAATTAAAGGGCGCAATATTCTCAATTATGAATGAAGCGGATGTGATGAATGTGACGAATAAAGCATCAATATTTTGCTATCAATAAGTCATGAACTGTAAAATGATTTGAATCAGGACATCAATAGGTTAAATTGAAATGTAAACATTTTACAAGTCGCAAAAGCTTTATAACCTCAGTCAACATAAAAACAGTTACTCTTTTACATTCTCTTACAATACTTTTTATTAGCTTTACTTTATTCAATATTACTTATAGTTGTTTTAAGTTCTTACCATAATATTCCCCAAATATCATTTATTTCTGATGGTTAAAAAATGTATAAGTTTAAAAATGATTACTTTTTTCAGTACATTGCTTTACCTGAAAATCGTTCAATAACTCTTCTAATCGACAAATCAACAACTTAAATTAATAAATAACTAATACCATTGATTGTTTCAATGTCATTGGCTGTTAATTTAACTATTTATCACATTCTCGAAGCTAATTTTTGCTATGGTTTATTTTTAGTCGCTTAATTTCACCACAAATAAAATGGTAATTCATTTTATTGGGCATTCAATTTGACATATTGTAGGCGGTGACCTCCTGGTCCACTACATTTCCGTTAACGGAAAAATCAGCGGGGAGGCTTCTTATCAGAATCTTATCAGCTTGCACAGGGTTTGAGACTATTAGACATCTAAGATCTCCGCACTCTGCAGATTCTTCTAGCACCAAAGAAAAAACTAAAATATAGAGTATACGCACCCATTTCCAAGGTTTGAATTGCTGAATTTGTATTTCACAATGAACATGGCCCGCCAACCTTCCGAAGGCCAGCCAAAGAATCAGCAGGAATGCACTGAAAATAAACGGAATATTTTTAATTTTTAATATCAAATGATAATGGATTATATTATAGGTTTTATTTTGTATTTTTAATTAAGTATTTCTTAACCGACGGGTTGTCTTATATGTAGAATGGATGGTTAAATCTGGGGCACCCAAGAAGAATATGTATTTGTACGAATTATAAATTGCTGAAATCGGTTCATATTTATATAAAAATATCTTCCAACCAAACTTGCCTGGACTTTAATTTCTGTAACTCCCCGGATAACAAAGCTTTAAACGAAAATATATGTTGGCAGGGTCGGCTTTGCCCCATCTATGCTGTAATTTATCCAATGCTAGCTTCAAAATATACATTTTTATTTTGTTTTAATCTGTTATTATTGGTTTGATTCAAAATGTAAATTATATTTTGTTTCTGTGTCTCCAACGACGCAGTTGCTCCCGATCGCGATGCTTGATAAGCGGGAGAGCGCATCACTTACCGCTTGTTCAAGTGCGTTCATCGGCAAAATACCGGAGATAAGCTGCGACCCGGAGAGCTATAAAGTTGCCCGCAGCCCGGGTGGCGTTTCAGTCAGATCTTGGCCAGCCAGCGAGAAACACCGCCTCTTCCACATTGCATACCCACAAATTGATACCCCCCGGCTAGACGAAGTCCACCTTTTCCAGCGGATTAGACGATAAGACAATCATAAACACAGAGATCTGGTTACGTAAACAGAAAACAGAAAACGGAAAACAGAGAGCAGCAAGTCGGGGAAAATGGAAGTACCGCCACCGCTCGTCCTCAAGCGACCACTGTATGTGCCCAGTAAAACGCTGATGGGTCCGGGACCCTCGAACTGCTCCCATCGCGTCCTGGAGGCCATGAGCAACCCGGTGCTGGGCCACATGCATCCCGAGTGCCTGCAGGTGGGTACCACACAGTAACAAAAGTTTTGAGATACAATAACAATACAAGTATCCAGTTTTTCATATTTTTTTCTTTTAATATTTTTTTCCTGATTTATTGATTTCCAATAAGAACTCCCTATTTAAAATTATAAAAACTGGTATTACATTTTGTAAATATATTTTTTTTAAATTGTAATATCTGGACGTATTAAGGAGTTTGTTTCCAAATTAACACTTATTTATATTCATCAAAATGCATCTTAAGCTCAGTTCATATATAAAATGCATCTAGAAAATAGATTAAAATACCAAACAATATTTTCGAACTTCTAAACATATTCCGCACTGTACTGAGAGTGCTCTATTTGCCTTATCGGTGCAAAGTGAAACATTGAGATACAATTACTGAGATGGGTCAGAGATCTATGGACTTCCAATCGACTGAAACCACCTCATCTTTTATACTATGTAGCACTTTATTTTGTTGCATATAGATCATACAATCGGAATGATGAAGAATGGGTTGATCTCTGAGAATTCAAAAAGTAGCAACAAATTAGGTCAATAAATATATAACTTTTTTGACTGGAAAATAAAACTTAATATATATTATTATTGTTAGGGTATTATTTTCAAATTTTCAAAAAATGGATTTGCAGAAAAGTGTCTAATAACTGCTTTTTTAAGCCCATAAGTTTTCTTGCAGAAATCCGATTTCAAAGTGTCATACTTCTAAATGATTGTGGCTTAAATCTCTTAAGATCTGCATTTAAATCTTAATTTATATTTTTGGGTCGATTTTTCATCATTTTTAAAATGGCTTTGCCGAAGTATCCAAAAAGTGCACTTCTAAGCTTATAACTTTTCTTACAGACATCCGATTTCAAAGTGGCATACTACTAAATGATTGTACTTTAATTCTCTAAAAAACTGTGTTCTCACCTTGGTTTGTATTTTTGGGTCGATTTTTCATCATTTCTAAATTTTCAAAAAAAAAGCATTGCAGAAAAGTGACCACTTTTATGCCCATAACTTTTGAAACAGACATCCGATTACAAAATGGGATACTCCTAAATGAATGTACTTTAAAAAAAAATGTGTTTTCAGCTTGGTTGGTTTTTATACCCTTGCAGAGGGTATTATAATTTTGGTCAAAAGTGTGCAACGCAGTGAAGGAGACATCTCCGACCCTATAAAGTATATATATTCTTGATCAGGATCACCTCCTGAGTTGATATAGCCATGTCCGTCTGTCCGTCTGTCCGTCTGTCCGTCTGTCTGTCCGTCTGTCTGTTTCTACGCGAACTAGTCTCTCAGTTTTAAAGATATCGAATTGAAACTTTGCACACAGCTTTCGATCCTTTGCACGCAGTATATAAGTCGGAACGGCCAGGATCGGACAACTATATCCTATAGCTGCCATATAACTGATTGATCGGAAATGCCATAACTTTAGTGTTTGTTAAGTTAGGAAGTTGGGATTTTCTATGGGTATTTTATTTGGCCAGTCAATCCGACCTACCAAATTTCATAAGGATCGGCCGACTATATCCTATAGCTGCTATATAACTGATTGATCGGTAATTCCATAACTTTGGGATTTGTAAAGTTAGGAAGCTGGGATTTTCTATGGCTTTTATATTTGGCCAATCAATCTGACCTACCAAATTTCATAAGGATCGGCTAACTATATCCTATAGCTGCTATATAACTGATTGATCGGTAATGCCATAACTTTGGGATTTGTAAAGTTAGGAAGTTGGGATTTTCTATGGGTTTTATATTTGGCCAATCAATCTGACCTATCAAATTTCATAAGGATCGGCCGACTATATCCTATGGCCGCCACTTAACTGAACGATTGGAAATGCCATAACTTTGGTGTTTTTAAAGTTAGAAAGTTGAGATTTTTTATGAGTGTTAAGAATGCATCAAATGAATAATTTTGGAGAATATGATTCGGAATATTCTGCAAGGGTATTTCAACTTCGGCTCCGCCCGAAGTTAGCTTTTCTTTCTTGTTTTTGGGACGATTTGTCGTCATTTCTAAATTTCCTTTCCCAATTTCCGAAAAATGGGTTTGCAGAAAAGTGACCAAAAACCTGCACGTCTAAGCCCATAACTTTTCTTATAGACATCCGATTTTAAAGTGGCAAACTTCTAAATAATTGTGATTTAATTCTCTAAAAACCTAGTCTCAAATCTCGGTATGTATTTTTGTGTCGATTTGTTTCATTTATCATTTTTATACCATTGCAGAAGGTATTACAATTTCCGACCCTATAATGTATATATATCCTCGAGTCGATCTCGCCTCCTCTTGTCTGACAAACTTTGATGTTTTCACCTCTTGCACTCCACAGATAATGGACGAGGTGAAGGAGGGCATCAAGTACATCTTCCAGACCCTCAACGACGCCACCATGTGCATCAGTGGCGCTGGTCACTCGGGAATGGAGGCCGCTCTGTGCAACCTGATCGAGGATGGCGATGTGGTGCTCATGGGCATCACGGGTGTCTGGGGTCACCGGGCCGGGGATATGGCGCGTCGTTACGGAGCCGAAGTCCACTACGTGGAGGCGAGTTTCGGGAGAGCCCTCAGTCCCGAGGAGATCACATTCGCCTTCGAGGCCCATCGTCCCCGCGTTTTCTTCATAGCCCAGGGTGACTCCTCGACGGGCATTATCCAGCAGAACATCCGTGAGTTGGGCGAGTTGTGCCGCAAATACGATTGCTTTCTGGTGGTGGACACGGTGGCTTCTCTGGGTGGTGCCGAGTTCCTGATGGACGAGTGGAAGGTGGATGTGGCGTATACGGGCTCCCAAAAATCCCTCGGCGGTCCTGCGGGAATCACACCCATTTCGTTCAGCAAACGCGCCTTAACGCGCATCCGGAAGCGCAAGACCAAGCCAAAGGTGTACTACTTCGACATCCTGCTGATCGGCCAGTACTGGGGTTGCTATGGCACCCCAAGGATCTATCACCACACCATATCCTCCACATTGCTGTACGGATTGCGCGAGGCGCTGGCCCACTTTTGTGCCGTGGGCCTGAAGGCGGTGGTGCGGCGTCATCAGGAGTGCTCCAAGCGTCTGCAACTGGGCATCGAGGAGCTGGGCCTCGAGATGTTCGTCCAGCGGGAGGACGAGCGATTGCCCACGGTGAACACGATCAAGGTGCCCTTTGGAGTGGACTGGAAAAAGGTGGCTGAATACGCCATGCGCAAGTAAGTGCTATTTTTACCAAAAGTTTTTTTTTTGTAATTTAAAGACAGTATCGAAGTACGTTGGATACTTTTTGGAACAACCATATCAATTAAAACCTAGATTTATAAACCAAAACTTAAAGTATTAAATAAATTAAAACATACAAAATGTTCGATTAAATAAGGAAATGATAAAAATGAGAATCCATTCAATGTCGATTGCTCAAGTTTTATTTTTATTTTAAATCTCTATCTAAACTTTAATATCGAAAAAAAGAACGCAACCTTATTCTATAACTTCAAATAAACTTCAGGTACAGCGTGGAGATCAGCGGCGGATTGGGACCCACAGTGGAGCACGTTTTCCGGATCGGATTGATGGGCGAAAACGCCACCGTGGAGCGGGTGGATATGGTGCTCAGCATCCTGAACGAGGCCATCCAGAGCAGCAAGTTGGGGATCAAGACCGAACGCTCCAAAATATAATGACGTTATGTGCTTATTTTTATTGGTTTTTAAATAAATATAAAAATTGAAATTCGAATTTATCGCCGATTACCATTGATAGTGCTGAAAATTCATCGCCAACTACCGATTATAATGCCAGATCGGCGTTGCACCTGTTTTTCTATTAAATATCGATAAATGGCTTCAATTTTTTTAAATGTATGTTTAGTTTGAAATCATATTAATAATCTTGATAATCTAAAAAAATTAAATGGAGAATCAAGCACAAATCCTAAGAAATTCCGACGTGCTTTATGCAGAAAAATCTAATATTTAGTTTCCTGGAATATTAATTGTTGTTGGAGCGATAGTAATTATGTAGACAACTAGATAAACTTGTAATAAATTTGAAGCGATGCTGATGGATTAACTTTCCAGGAACCAAAACAAACTTTTAGGTCAGGAAATGGCGACAAAAATTGCCCCATCAAATAAAACTCGTGCTCATGCTATCATGTCCGAGGGAACTCCAAACCACTTCCAGAATAGATATAGCTCATCTTGAAGGCACAAATTTAGGTTCCCCAGCCAATTTGAAACCCAGTACTTGGCGGAAAACAACGCGTGACTTGGGGATACAACTTAGATTTATTGAACGCCGATGAGAAATCGGCTCGTCCAAGCACTCACAGACACTTAGATAAAAAAAACAAAAAAAAATTGTACACTTAAATGTTTATTTGTTATCAAACTCAGTGGGCGCACATTGCCCAAATCATTTCATCCATCGTGTACTTAAAACTCTTCCAAATTAGCCGCAAACATGTTTAACCCTGCTTCTGGGCCAATTCGCGGGCCTTGGCGCGCTCCAGCTTGGAGATGCGGGCCAGACTCTTGGAGCCAAGGATGCCACCGCCCCAGTGGCGACGGATCTCCTCGTGGCGCTCGTTGAAGTTGGTCTTCACGGCCTCCAGGACCTTGCCGAAGTTGGCCTTGTCGTTGTTGTCGACGCTGGTCAGGGCGATGGTGGTGCAGGTCTTGCGACGCACCAGGCGACCCAGACGAGCCTTGCCCTTCACGATGCAGTAGGGCACGCCCATCTTGCGGCAGAGGGCAGGCAGGAAGAGCACCAGCTGGAAATAAAACAAGAAGATGCGGAAAAGAGGAATTAGTTTATGTACTTAGAAACCACGTGGTCGGGGGGTCTGGGTCTCTGGTCTCATCGTGTTGCCCTTAATTCCTTGGCATCAAAACCTTAATCTCTAGTTTAGATACATTAGATTTAGATTTTCATTAGATTTTCTATGAATTCAAGCAAATTTAGCACACAAACTTGATGTAAAGTAAGTCTTAACTAAGGAAGGGTGGGTTAGAATACAAAAAATGTTTCTTGACTTCAAAACAGCTATCATATTTCCCATGTTAAAAATATTACTAACCCATAAATTAAGTGGAAAAAGCTGTTTCATTCTTGAAAGGAACTACATTTTATAGTATTTCGTTTTAAGAATACATTTACATTTTTAGTATTTGCTTTCAAGAATACAACTGCATTGATACAATAACCAAATTATAGATTAGCTCAGTAACCGACACAAAGCTTACGCTTTGATCTAATAAATTTTGTCAAGGAATTAAAAAATCAGGCGTCAATTCTCCACATGGCAGCCCCCCGCTCAAAAGAGAGCGGGATGACCTTCGGTTGAAGAAATTCAAAAGTTTACATCATGGCAACGAGACCAAACCATACAAATTTGTAGTTCCACAATCTCCAGAGATATTAAAGTAATTTTTGGGTCAATAATCGAGATTGTGGAAGTGCAAACATAAACGCATTATACTCAAAAAAAATCTCACCTCCAGAGGCTCAACATCGTGGGCAATGACCACCAGTTGGGCTTTCTTCTGCTCAATCAGCTTGGTGACCGTGTTGGTGCCGGCGGAAACGTAGCTGGGCTTCTTCTTGGGCTCCACATCCTTGCCCTTGGCCTTGGCCTCGGCGATCTTCTTCAATCGCTGCTTCTTGGCCAGAGGCGATTCGGGCCGGTACTTCTCCAGCAGCTTGAACAGCTTCACGGCGGTGGTCTTGTCCAGAGTCTGGCTGAACTGGTGGATTGGAGGGGGGACCTTCAGGCGCTTCTGGAGCACCGCCTTTTGACGCTGAACCCGGATGTATTTGGGCCAACGAACGAAACGGGACAGATCGCGCTTGGGCTGCACATTCTGGCCTGTAAAATTAGAAAATACATTAAAAACATGCTTTGTAAAAGGATTCAAAGGTAGTTTAATTGGTTGCATTAACTCTACACGGCAAAGTATTGGTATACAAAATCAGGTTTATTGTGCCGGCATATTGCTCAAATGATGTGTGTACTTCTTAAAACGTGTTCTTGTAAATGAAGGGAGTATTCGTCGCTCGTAGGAACAGAAATAATAAATTCAAGGCTCATTGTAAAAACATTATTTGTAAAATCTAAATAATAAGAATAATCTAATTGGTATTATCATTGATTCTCTGATTGCAACATGTATTCAAGAAAAAGTTATACCAAAAATTGATATTGAGCAATGCGGAAACCAAAAAATACTCTTGCAGCTTTTTAAAACTTAAAAACAATGGGAAATAAATCACTTACCGATTCCGAAGTTCTTGGGCCTCTTCTCGAACAGCTGGTTGACGACCTTCTTGACCACGGGCTTCTTAACAGCGAGAGGAGCTGGTGCCACCTTCTTGGTCACTGGCTTCTTCTTTGGCCTGGGCTGTAATTCAAACACAGTCAATATTAATTAACTGTCAACTAAACAGCTTTAGTAAGTATAACTTACCTTCTTAACAACCATTTTCAAGCAGTTTCAAAGTTTTCTTCCGAAATAAGCAGTTGCTTAATTGCTAAAAGAGAATTAATGAAACAGTTAGTTTTTGACGCACGAAAAGGCAGAAAATTATAGCAGCCAGCAAAACACGTGCAAAAACATCAAGTCACAAAGTCTTTGTGTGTGTGTGATACAAAGGGTGTAAACAACCAATTTTCTCACTAAATTTTGCTATGAAATTTATGAGTTTTATTTAATTTAAGTGAGTTAACTTCTATCTGAGCAGTCTGAAGTTCTTTAAAGTTTTAATCAACTTTTTTACACATCACACACACAACCACACATCAACATGCCGCAACGCACATTTTTTGTTCAAATCTGTTTAAATTTGTCTTATTTCACAGGAAAAAAAAGGTTTTGGGTATATTTAATACACCTTATGTATTGTTTACACCTTGTATTTTCTAGTAGCACCTTTAATTTTGGCTTTAAGGCCCACATTAAAAAAATATATAAAAAAAAATAGGGTTTTGCACACATTTTCGCTGGCCACTTAGTTTTTTACAGATTCCTTGGCTTCTTTCTATTACCTGGGATTAACACGACCACGAACGTATCGAAATACTCGCTGCAAGTAAATTAAAAAGGGATATTTTAAGTACAATTTTCAAGCGGAGCTCGCGGAGCACATGCACTCACCGGAAACGTGAAAAGAAAAAGAAGGAAACGGGCAGTTTGTAGAGGTGGTTAGAGCTGTCAAAACATCGAAGGCACTATCGATAGGACATCGATAGAGGTGATGTACAATATTTTTAAGTTAAGTATTCGATAGTATTTATTTTAAACGTTTTACCAAATAGAGCTTTAAAAAGATTTATTTAAACAGAGCCTTCATTATAAAAAATACCTGCATATTTTGACTTTTAAAATTTGTTCACTTGCCTTGAAAAAACTATCTGTCAGCTTTGCTAAACATTGATTACAAGGCAAAGATTTCATTAAATAAAAAATTATGGTATAAGTACATATTAATAAACAATATATATTTCGCATTTATATTGAGACTATATGAAGGTAATACCTACAAACGTTACTGTCGAAACTAAAACCTCGGTTATATATCTGAAACCAAAATATTTAATATGTCATTACCATAGTAAGTTGTTAACAAGCTCTAGGAGATGGTTTAACCACCATAGCGACAATATCGTTCTTTAACAAGAGAATTTCTGTGCTCAGCAGAACTTTATGATCACTGATCACTGATGGATTTTTAAACAGTAACAAGTTTGTTCTGCTGAACGCTCGTGATAGATTACGCCGTCTTGAATATAATCGGCCTGAAAATTAGTAGTAGCGCCGTAATTAAAACCAAATTGTATATCAAATAACTAATCTTTTATTTTAGATAAATATTGCCAAGTCATTCCGTGCACCACCGAAATTCCAGCATTGATCACAACATTCCTGGTATCATAAAAATTATCTGATTTTAGTGATCATGTTTTTCTGCTGAACGCGGTTATCACTAGCTATCGATGGTTTGATTTGTTCGACACTATCAGTGTGGCCCCATATTAAAATTAAATACCATAAACAGTTACCGCTACTTAGCGAAGACTTGCACCTTCCACTAATTTTTAAGGTTACAAAAATATAAAAACGAAGGAAAATACCTATTAATGGTTACTAATGTACGTGATCATATTTTCTTTTTTTATTTAATTTCACGTTTTATCATATGGAGTTTTGAGTTCTAGTTTTTTTAACATTGCTTTTTGTAGCAAATCACTTACATTTTTAAAATGTTTCAAGTTTATATATACTTATTACACCCGCTATCCGCTCTTTTTTGGATTCTTATAAATAAGCCTATCACCTTAAATCTTAATATATATTTAAGTGATGTATTGATGAAAGTTCAATTTTTAATTTTTGTTTATTATGACCTCAATTAGAAGTCTGGGGAAATCGGAAAGAAGTAAAATTAAACCGATATAATAAATGTAAATGCTAGTAATTTAGCGATCCAAAAATGTACATTATAACATTTAAATGGTGAGTATTTATTACTTTGGTTGAGCCCTTACAGCTCGAAGGTTATCCGCTGACAAATAAATTATTTCAATCTAGAACACATCCCACCTCATTTAATATTGTTTACATTATTCTGGTTAAAACTAAATTTTGAAATAGAATAAAAATGTAAAGGCTCAACCAAAGTATTAAATACAGTACATCTTTTATAAGTTGGTGATCAAAGGTACAATATGTATTAGCATGCAGAAGTGTAAAATATAATTAATTTATATATACAAAATCTAGCTAGTAAGAGGAACAACAAGATAATCAGTTTTTAAAAACTAGCTAAATCTGGATAGGAACTAGTTATGAAATCAGCCCTGGCATCGATAGACATTCAACTGGTGGCTGTTTTTGTTGCACTATTTTCTGGGCAGTATTTTTCTCTGGTCTCTTTTAGCGCTTTTCCGCTGTTGTCTATCTCTAACTCACTGCCCAAAAAAATTTCTCGCCCTGCGCTTGCGCTAATTGCTTTATAAACCAATTGCTACCGTTAAACGCGAGTGCCAAAGCCCTATCAAACTTAACCGGAGTGACTAGAAAGTGGCCTGCGAAACTGCGGAAAAATGAAAGCCGAGGAAAAACAGGGCTAACAAACGCAGGCCACCATTTTTAATTTCTTTGTTTATTTTGTGCCCATCTTCGCGAGCGACAGAGACAGAGAGTGACAAAGGGAGAGAGAGCGGGAGGAGCTGAATATCGAAATGGAAATGGAGTGAACGCAGGGAAAACGGATAAGATCCAGCGATGGCCAGCAGCGCTGGAAGTGCGGGAAGTATACCCGGATCCATCGTTTCCGGCGGAGGAGGATCCGCTGCTTCCAGTTGTGGGACCATGGCCTTGTCATCCACCGGATCCGGTGGTCCGCCTGTGAACCACGCCCACGCCGTCTGCGTCTGGGAGTTTGAGTCGCGGGGCGGCAAGTGGTTGCCATATTCGCCGGCGGTCTCGCAACATTTGGAGCGTGCCCATGCCAAGAAGCTAACACGCGTCATGCTGAGCGATGCGGATCCCAGCTTGGAGCAGTACTACGTCAATGTGCGCACCATGACCCAGGAATCTGAGGCGGAATCGGCGGGATCCGGTCTTCTCACCATCGGAGTGCGGAGGATGTTCTACGCCCCCAGCTCGCCGGCGGGCAAAGGCACCAAGTGGGAGTGGTCGGGCGGCAGTTCCGATAGCAACAACGACTGGCGGCCCTACAACATGCACGTCCAGTGCATCATCGAGGACGCCTGGGCGAGAGTAAGTGTTCGGAAGGACTTTCATCTCAACTAAAACCATCTTAAGCTCAACAGTTTTATATACATACAATTTAGGTGAAAACTTTGAAACTGTAGAAAAATAGAACATGTAAATCTAATGTGCATCTTAACAGGGTACTATTTTAATTTTGTTAAAATTTTATGCGTTATTCGTATTGTGCCTTAAACCATCTCTGCTTAAGAAAATATCCAACTGAATTGCAATCTTATAGCCTACATAGCAACCACCTTTTCTAATTGGCATTTTTAACCTCCCCCGCAGGGCGAACAAACTTTGGACTTGTGTAATACCCACATCGGCCTGCCCTACACCATCAACTTTTGCAATCTCACCCAGTTGCGCCAACCCAGTGGACCCATGCGCAGCATACGTCGAACACAACAGGCGCCGTATCCTTTGGTAAAACTCACGCCGCAGCAGGCCAACCAACTCAAGTCGAACTCCGCCAGCGGGAGCAGCCAGTACAACACTATGCCCAAGCTGGGGGACACCAAGAGTCTGCACAGAGTGCCCATGACCAGGCAGCAACATCCACTGCCCACCAGCCACCAAGTGCAGCAGCAGCAGCAGCAACAACAACATCAGCAGCAGCAGCAACATCATCTCCAGCAGCAGCAACACCAGATGCAGCATCATCAGATGCACCATCAGACGGCGCCCAGGAAACCGCCCAAGAAGCACAGCGAAATATCCACCACAAATCTCCGCCAGATACTCAACAACCTGAACATCTTTAGCAGCAGCACCAAGCACACGAACATGGCCACGGCTGCCAGTGCCAGTTCATCCTCCTCATCGGCTTCCTTGCACCACGGCAATCACCTGTCTCATGCCCATTTCTCGCATGCCAAAAACATGCTGACTGCCTCGATGAACAGTCATCATAGTCGCTGCTCGGAGGGATCCCTGCAATCGCAAAGGAGCAGTCGGATGGGTTCACATCGCTCGAGATCGAGAACGCGTGCCTCGGATACGGATACGAACAGCGTGAAATCGCACCGGAGAAGACCCAGCGTGGACACCGTGTCCACTTACCTCAGTCACGAGAGCAAGGAGAGCCTGCGCAGCAGGAATTTTGCCATTTCGGTCAACGATCTGTTGGACTGTTCGCTGGGTAGCGATGAGGTTTTTGTGCCCTCGCTGCCGCCATCGTCTCTGGGTGAAAGGGCACCGGTGCCGCCACCATTGCCGCTGCATCCGCGCCAGCAACAGCAGCAGCAACAACAGCAGCAACAGTTGCAGATGCAACAGCAGCAGCAGCAGGCGCAACAGCAACAGCAATCAATCGCTGGTTCGATTGTGGGCGTGGACCCGGCCAGCGATATGATATCGCGATTTGTCAAGGTGGTGGAGCCACCGCTGTGGCCCAATGCTCAGCCCTGTCCCATGTGCATGGAGGAGCTGGTGCACTCCGCCCAGAATCCGGCCATCTCGCTGAGTCGCTGCCAGCACCTGATGCACTTGCAGTGCCTTAACGGAATGATAATTGCCCAGCAGAATGAAATGAACAAGGTAAGAAAGAGCGGTGCTCTGAATTTCCCCAATAAGAGGGAGATAGTGTATACAAACCTTTTAATATACATCTAAACTTGTCTTATAGAACCTCTTCATCGAGTGCCCGGTATGCGGAATCGTTTACGGCGAGAAGGTGGGCAATCAGCCAATTGGCAGCATGTCCTGGAGCATTATAAGCAAAAATCTGCCAGGACACGAGGGACAGAACACCATACAGATTGTCTACGAGTGAGTGTGAATGGATTTTTAGTTTGTCCAGTCTATTATAGCCTACCATTTTTATTGAAGCATTGCGTCGGGACTGCAGACGGAGGAGCATCCGCATCCGGGCCGGGCCTTCTTCGCGGTGGGATTCCCACGGATCTGCTACTTGCCGGATTGCCCGCTGGGGCGAAAGGTGCTGCGCTTTCTCAAAATCGCTTTCGACCGACGACTACTTTTCTCCATTGGACGATCGGTGACCACCGGACGCGAGGATGTGGTGATCTGGAACAGTGTGGATCACAAGACACAGTTCAATATGTTTCCGGATCCCACCTATCTGCAGCGAACCATGCAGCAGCTGGTTCACCTGGGCGTGACGGATTAAGGATTAGGGGAAAATATATCCTTCCCAGAAAAACCAACCACCCACCCACCGAAGCCCCTGAAAAGAAAAGAAAACCCCAACCCCGATCACTCTCTTCCATTCGTTAATAAGTTACTCTCTACATAATCTCAGTGTGTGTGCAATCCTCGTTTACTATGATATATTTTTTTTATAGATATATTGTAATAGCGTTCGAGCTGCTCGAACCCTAAACAACAGCAAACCACAATTGCAATTGTAGCTTCCTTTTCGCTCTTCCAATTCGTATTTGTACGCACTTAGCCGATAAGGTTCCGTACATCATATGTATTAGCTAGTTAGTTAGTTTTAGTGATAGTTTCCAAGAGAATCTTGACCCAAGACACCTATTAGTATTAGGCATTATCCTGATTCCTGATTCGATTCAAGCCACGCCACGCCATTCCTCAAGCATTCGAGTGTAAGCTGTGCCAAAATCGTAGTGCTCCCGTTTAGGATATGTATATTGTTGATATAGATAGCATATAACCATCGCCCATCTCTCCATCTCTCTCGGTTTCGAATTTCTCTATTTTTTATCAGCTCTTTATAAGCCTTGAGGAATCCCTTTAGATCGTAGAATGCTATAGGTTTAATAATATTTAGAGAGAGGACTGGAGATGGGCAGATTCGATAGACTTGTCTCACTCGTCTTGGCCATTTAATCTCTTCCATTCAGCGAATTTGATGTGATTTTAACTTGAATTATTCATAAATAAACAGAGCCTGCTACGCATATATAGGGAGCATAGTTGTAAATCAGCCAGATATTTCATTATATATACATACAATTATCATACCGCATACCACGTAAAATAATTTTTTAATTGAATCTTTTGCACACATTTGATGAATTGTTGCTTTCATATTGATATCAGCTTTTGTCCGCGTCACCATATTTGATATGATATGATTTTACTAAGTTGTATTTAGCACTGATTAGTTTTTAGTGTTCATTGCGAATATTCCACAGCAAATTCCACACCATTAATATATGCATATTACATATACAGTACATTTATACATAGTTCAAATAAAGTAATTTTAATCATGTTCAAATGAGTTTTATGTTTTTAGTGGGCTCGTGGGTTTAAATTAAAGTAAAGATTCATTTAATTTTAGAATTAACAAGAGACAAGATCGTACAAATGTAATTTGCTTTGATTTTTGAAAACAGTTTTTTGTAAATTCGTTAATTAAACCAAAATGTCTCTGGTAAAGTTTGAGCCAAAAGGATTTTGTATTCTGCCAACTAATATTTTAAATAATGATCTATTGATACACCAGGCTTCATGGAATAAGGTTATATTCCGATTGGGTGCTCTTTTGGCGTTTTTTTATTGCATCGCCAGTTTCTCTGCAATGCAATGCAATTCAAATCAATCAGTTGACATTTTTGGGACTTCCAAGGTTCGTTTTCATTTTCGTTTGCCGTTTAGCAGTTTTCGGTTTCAGTTGCTGCCGTGAATCACTTAAAATAAATTAATAAAAGACAAAAAATCAAGAAAATCAGATGCATTTTTTGTCATTGTGCACAGTGCGTGATGTTGGCGATGTTGGTGAAGTTGCTCCGGGCCATTTAAGGCGCAGCGGCAACATGTTGCAGACGTGTGTTGTCGTTGTGTCGCCTCTTCAACTGTCTACGTGCTGACGTCAGACAGGCGCAAGGACAGTGTCCAAAAGTGGCCAATAAAACGTGGCTTAATGTGGCTTTCACTGCTCCTCCAAGGGCGGTTATCTTTCTGTAGCTGCAACATCGACAGCTGTTGCTGTTGCAAGGCGTTAGTTTGGCATTAGCCATATTTTTTTTTGGAACAACAAGTGGCAGAGTCTTGGAGAGCCCAAAAATTGTTAAACAAAACACCCTTTCCTTGGTTATAAGTTGCACATGTTGCCGGTGTTGCTACTACAGTAGAAACATTAGCAAATGTTGCTTTTGCAATGCGTTACTTTCGGTTTAGTAAAATTTTTGAAATGCGGGTTTTGGGGAACCTTAACATTACCAAATAGAAAACCCTTTTTTGGGGCTTGCTGCTGAAAATAGCACATGTTGCTGTTGCTCTTATTTGCAATGTTGCTGATGTTGCTGCTGTTTTTGCTGATGCTCCTGCTGATGCGGTAGTTTTCCTTGTGCCAGTTGCATAAGCAAATGTTTTCCTAGAATTTACAACATTTCGTGCAATTTTTATTCGATTTTATGTGAATGACGACGTTGACATTCAACACACGCACCCCAGCAGATAGAGAAAGACATATATAACATATATAAAGAGAAAGAGAGAGGTGGCAAGTGCGTGATGATGAGATCGCTAATAAGGTGGTTTTGGCCAAAAAAAAAAGCCTGCTCCACTGACCCTGTGGCATTCGCGTTTTTTTTCTGGCCTCAACCTCGTCCCGGCCATTTTTATTTTGTGATAAGCACTGGCGATAAGGCCATCCGATCTGGCCCTCTATCTACGGTCTAAATACATATTTATTAACAAGAAAACCATTTTATCTAAAGCTCTTTTGTCAGATATAATTTTATTAATTCTTACTCCCATCCAAAAAGATAGCTCAAATGTTGTTTTTTCATACTATTGTACATTCTTATATTTTTAAAACGTAAACAAGAAAGTGTTCATTATTCCACATTTATTTCTACTGAATCAAAAACAAATTGCAAGTATTTATTCTTATTCCCAAGCATAAAGAAAATGTTGACAAAAATCTGGTACTGGTTTTAATATGATTTAATTAACCACAATTATTTTGCAAGCAAATAGCTGGGCAAAACAATATTAGACCCCACTTAAATCTTAACTTCAAAGAATTTTCAAATGCCTTAAAAAAATCCAATTGGCACGCGACATTGGTATTGGATTCGCCCAGCAAAGTCTCATAAGAAAAATATGCAAAGGGTTTGGCAGGCATTGACTTTTGTTCCTGTTTATGTTCTTGGTTTATTTATCATTATTTTTTATTCTTGTCCCTGTCGTTCCACTATCCCCCTCCTACTCACACACCCAGTGGTCATTAGTCATGCAAATGAGCAGGGATTATCAAGTTCTTGTGCTCTCTTGCTCGCTCTCACTTTCCTTATCTCTCAGGATCAGCTGAGGCGTCGACTGAGAGATGCATACTCAAAAAAATATATATATTATAAATAGGACATATTTTTTTTCATGGTATTTTAAAAAGTTAAAGTTATTAATAATTACTTTAAAAAGATAATTATGTTCATCACTTTGAAAATCATTTGGTTACGATATACAGCAGTTTAGAATATTATTTTTGAAAAATAGAATAATGATTATATACTTTTTTGTTAACTAAGTAAGGGATAATGCATACTGTTATGGATTCTGATGATGCATTTTCACCTGTAATCCTTAAATTTTATATCGATCAAACAACCAGGTGTAGCCTGTTGCTTGCGCCAAAAAGCAGGCAATGATTTTTGTGATTCAATAGGGAATCTCAGTTTTGGGGTTCTTAATAGTTTTGTTTTTCTTTTTGAGAAAAAGGCATGCCTTATGTTAATTATGGTAATTCTTAACATTTTTCCGCCAGTGTAGAGAGCGTTGCAGTGGCAGTTGCGTCGACGCCGGCGTTTTGGGCGGCCGAGAGAGCCCGCGCCTAAATGCAGCAACAACAGCGGCTTGCAATCAGTCAAGAGCCTCCGCTCGTGCCAACCGCATCAGCCACGCCCCTCAGCCCTCCGCCCCTTTTCGCCGTACAAGCCCAACATCGAACTTCATCATTGTTGCATTCAAAATCAATTTTAAAGTGTATTTTTTTTTTGACAATATTGTTGCAATATTGTGTTTTGTTTTGGTAAAATAATACTTTAAAGACGTATTTTTTTTAGTCAATGTTGCATTTAAATTCGTTTTTTAAAGTGTATTTCTTTGACTGCAAAGAATAGTGTTGAACAAGTAGTGAAATACTTATTTCGGTTAAACTTAATACATAAATATATGTATGTATCTACATATTTTTTTAAACCTCTGTTATTTGTCGCGTGTGACAGCAGCTTCAGCAAATAAATAAACCGCAAATCAATCAAACAATCGCAGATTGGGAAAAAAGGCAGCGCCCGCGTTTTTAACCGCGCTCAAGTCGCTGACAACTTTTTGCCGGAGCGCCAGCCGCAATTTGATCTTTCCGTAAATTAAACTATTTACTGTTTAAATATTTGCCAAGTACACAAAAATACATACACTTGCTGCTCGCTGTCGCCTCGTCTAAAATTACAAAAGCCTCGAAGTCGACGTCCCTCTGATAATAAAAACAGAAAAGGCAGCAGCAGCACAGCAGGTGAGTGTAACTACACAGGTAGTACATAAAGATATAGTCTCAAATAATTAACTATATAGAGGGTGACAGAGCCACGAGATTGACTACAATGTTGGTGGAGGAATTCTAACAGTTTTGCGGTGATTTCTGTGGTTTTCCTGCTGCCTGGCGCCATCTATCGGCTTCTCAATAGAGTTATGAAAACATTATGGCTATATGACACTGATTGAAAGCAATTGTAGCTTTCTAAAAAATTGGTTAGAAATGAACATGTTATTTTGAAAAGATTTTCGAAAAGCTACTGCTGTTGCTGAAATTTCACTTTTTTTCTCAGTGCAAATCTGTTTAATGCAGTGTCATACCGGCATTATCATATAAGTATGCCTTGAATTTGCATCTATGCTTATTTTGTTTGCCATAAATCTTGACTGACCAAATCCGACTGATTTTCGATAATAAAACTGTTTTTAATTGTCCAACAGCAAAATATGACGGTTTCGTTCTGCCGTTTTTGTAATTTATGAATTTATACGATCGACGATCGGCGTTCTTAGGGCATTGGCCACACGCCAGCCCACGCGATTTGTATAAGGTATGACATACGGATCGTGGTATAAAGTGTATCATTTGGTCTGGCGGACATATCTTTATTGGACCACTGCTTTGATTGATGATCCATAAATGCGTTAAATGGATGTTCGTCTGACGTCCAAATGCTTTAATTTGTATTGGATTTAGATATTGTATTTAAATGGTTATGGTGGATTATGATAATAGGTTGAAATAGGCAGAAAATGCATGTAGCTGAAAATATAAATGTGAGGAACACTGGTATTGTTTTGATTTTGAGACTGAATATAAATTAAGGTAGATTTTTGTTGGGCAAGACAGTTTCAATAGGCAAAGTTTACTATTTGCTGTTGGAAAAGCTTGTATATTTGTATTATAAAATAAATAAAAACTGGCAATATGTTTAAGAAAATCGAAGAAATGTATTCGTTTTTTCTACCTACTAATCGATCAGTTGGATGTCAATTTGCCACAATTCATAAAGACATTTAAATTGACAATTTTCTTTCTACCTGACCCATCTCCCCCCCAAAAAAATCAATCGTGAGGTGCTCTCTTTGAAGCTAGCTCAGTTTTCAAGTTCAATTGCTTGATTGAATGCGGCTCTGGGGCCAACGAGTGTTTGCCCAATTGTGGTTTTGAACTTGTTTGGCTTTTGGCCGAGCATTTCCCCGGACAACCCCCCTCCTTACCTCCCCCAGCCCCGCCCCCTTTGACGTATTGTCAGTTGACCGAGCCCGTTGATGCTAACCAAAAGCGAAGCCAAAATGTTGCGGCTGTGCTAATCAAGCTAGCAACTTAAATGCACCGCGAAAAAAACAATATAAATTGCATAGAAGCATTCAAAATACCCAGTTAAAGTATTTACCAGAAATGTTGAAATAATTAAATTTTGAATATAATGTTTATTAATTTATTGTTTAAATGGCCTTATTCAATTTGTAGATATTTAAACTGCAGATCTTTAAAAAAATGTTATTCTGCAAATACCATGTAAAGCCATTCAGTTTACTTTTAAGCTAAACTACGAAAATTCTTTTAAAAAGAGGTTTTGAAGCATTTACAATCCAAACACGAATTAATAAAAAAATAAATAACCATTAATTCTTGACATATTCACAATGTTGTTTTTAGGGGAATCCCACACCGATTAACAGTTTCTCTCAGTGCAATTGCGATGCACTTGGCTGTGTCATTTTGTGCGAATGTTTTTGTATTTTATGTATATGCAGCTGCTATCCATGTTTGAAGTTAGCCATTTACGGGGGAAATGTCACAACTTGTTGGGGTGTGTGGATCGAAGCGACTCTGACCGATTCTGGGCGATTCTGTCCGATTCTGGCTTGCCTCGTTCGCAGTGCCCATAACACTGATCATGATCGATGGCAATTGATATTACTCAGTAAACTTTGCGGAGCCCCGGGCAGCGGCGACAAATTATAATCATCAAATAAATCAAGTTGAGAAATGTGCAGCGAAATAATTGCATCACCAGCCAAAACAAAGTATCTCTGACCACCCTCTATGGAATTAATCTTAAGTCCAAGCTGTACAATCTTGTGAAATATATTTGTTTGTTTTATAGCCAATCATCTTTGCCATGGAGGTGGAATGCGATTTGGGTGATATACAAAACGAGGAATTGCTGAGGAAAATGGTAAGTTTATTTATTTAAAAATTTATTTGGAGTATTTTAAAGTGTTTAAGTCTTTAAATCTTTATAGTTATTAGCCCGAAGAATGTATTATTACTTCTCAGTTGTTAGATTCTATTTTTTAAGGTACCGTGATTGTGTGGCCAACATCTGGCTGCAGTTCATTGCCTCCTTGCCGGACTTGTGTCCCCGTTCCCAGCTCATTGCCAATGGCATTGCCTTTAAAGCCCTGTTTTTCCCCCAGACGGCACTTTCGAGAACTGGCCAGAAGCGATCCAGACCATCCATGGCCAGAGATCCACTCACTCGGTTAGTCAGTCCCCGCCAGTCCAAACCCAACCCAGTTCAACCTGGCCAAATTGGGTCATTTATGGGGTTGCTCACTGTGGCTCACTGAAGCTCATTTGCCGGCGTGGGCCGCTAGTCGCTGACTTGGCTCAGACATTGGCAATAATCGTTAAAAAGTCGTTAGAAAAGTCAATGGAAAAACGATGACGATGTCGCATCGGGGACCTGTCCTAATAACTGATCTATCTATCTGCATTAGTGAAGAATAACAAAGAAGAAGATGGGCTAGTTTTAAAGCGAAGTTTAAAATACCGTAGGATTAACATGTGTTATTGTGTTATTATATTGGGGATTCATGAAAATCCACAACTAAGGTTAATTTACCAATGATTTCATATATAAAAGTGAGCAGTGTTAGATTTATTTTAGAACATCATAAATTATATAAATGATTGTCGGTAATGACAAGTAACTTTTAGCTGAAATAAACCTTTTATGATCTTTTTTTTTTGTAGGACCAATATTAATGTGTTAAAATATCCTAAGCGATTTTATTAAAAAAATCAACAATACTACTACTACTACTACAATACTTACTACTAATAAATCACAATAATCATAAATCATATAATAGGGTCCCATATTATCTGACATAAGGTTCCTAACTATAATATAATACCAATACATTTTTAGAGGGTATAAGACAAAAGCAACAACAAGCAGCAAAAAATAGCAGAAGAAAAAAAGAAGAAGCAGCAGCAGACAATCGTCAGCCCACGCAGTCGTCATCGGAGAGAGAGAGAGAGAAAGACAAATTGGGAGGCTGCGAGTGCGACTGCGCAGCAACCGCGCTGCGACTGCGACGGGTGCTGATAAAAAGCCTGTGATGATGACTCATTGGCCATGAATCAATTTCAGCTTTGGCCTCTGAGCCCGCTGACCGCTGATGGCCTCCTCCTCCTCCTCCTCCTTCCATCATTTTTCTCCTTTCTCTTTTCTCTCAGCTATATATTCTCCTTTCCTCCTTAAACAGGGATGGCTGAATAAAAACTAAATAGCTATTTTTTATTTTTTTTTTGAAATAAATATTTTTTAAAGCCATTTATAATTAGCTACCCAGTTCAGTTAGTTATTTTAATTAGTTAACACTTAGAAATTCTAACAGCTCGCCAGCATTTTCTTGCCCAATATAATCAAATTGAATGTAACTAAGTGGCCTTAGTGTAAATGAATAAATTTTAATGGTGCCTTGGAGATAACAAACTTAAGAGGTGTAAAGCGAAAGATACCATCTTAAATGTCAATAAAAATAGCAATTAATGGCACACGATAATTTGCCATAAAAAATCTTATTAAATTCCAAGCAATCTAAAAACACTTTCTAATCTTATCAACTGAAATTTATTTTAATTTAACGAGCGAAGCCAATATGCTGTGCATATATAAACTTAAAACCTTCGCCTTAAATTTAAAATTATATTATTACTTCAATTTGTATTCTTTGTGGAGAATTCAAAGAAGAATTTCAAGATCTAAATAATGCTACAGTTATTAATTATTAATTCGAAAATCTTCATGGGACAGTTTGATGGCCTAGTGAGTGGTGCAAACGGGTGCGAGTGTTTTAGTGTTTCAGATATCTTTAGTTAGGGAAAATATTTCTTGATTTCTAAATAATTTTTAAATCCTGGTTGCCAAGCTAGTGAGTGCATCCCTGGCAGACCAGATCCCGACTCAGAATACAACAGAATACAAGACCCCAGAAGCCAGCGTTGGCTGGCCATGATCTCCGTCTCTTTGGCCATGAGGCGATTCAATTCGACTTCGAGTTCGATTTCGATTCGAGTCAATTCGATTCGATTCAGGCCCGAGTCGAAAAATCGCGTGGGTCGCCAGCCGTCGACTGCTGAATAAATCAGTGAGCTGAGCCAAAGTTGAATTGGCACACACGGAGTAACGAAAACATAAAAAAAATAAATAAAACACCCGCGTATGGCAAATGGCCAAATGCAGCAAGTGGCCAATGGACAGTGGTGGACAGTGGGCCACAAAACTGGACGGCAGACAGTGGGGTAAATTAGAACGATCGTCTAGTCACGACGTCTGCGTCTGCGCAACGTCTGCGCCAACGTCGATGAGTAATTTTGGGGCCTGTTCGAAGACAAATCGTTACGATTCGTTGGAATGGTGGGCGCCAGCGGCTCGAGTGCTTTCCAAAAACGCTAGAAATAGTTTAGAGCTGGGTAAAAAAAACACACATGTTTTGGGCTTAAGGTGTTTATTAACATACTGCAACAATGACACCCACCTCTGGCCGCCGATCGAGTGATTTATTATTGCCGATCCGCACGGACACGGATTCTTTGCACAAAAAACCGAAATCGAACACGTTTCAATGCAATAGCAGCGGATGAGCAATGCACAAAAATATTGATTATGGTTTTATTAAACGGAAACAAGCCTAATTGTTGACCAATTGTGCTTTGTCAATATTAATATTTCAATTTCATTTTAATTTCAACACAATTTTATGTCAGGTACCTCCAAGTTTTCGAATGCTTGTATATTGGCTTCTTATTATACAAAACTGGCTTTCTTAATTTTTGATACATTTTTCTTAATATAAATATAAATTATCATCAACGCAAGATGTTAGTCCTCAATGTTATACATATGTATTCCACTACAGCATTTGAAATTAAACTATTTTTTACAACGTTTTGAATTGTTGAAGATAGCTTTTAAAGACCGGAAACTTCAAATTCACTTGTTTCTCTTTTTTTACATAGATATAAATAATTGTATACAAATTGTAACTTTCCTAATCTGTTTTTTGGTTTTTGTTATTGAGAAACACTTATCTTATAGTCGCCCCACTGTGCGACCGGTCGCGTCATCTTCGTATTCGTCGCTTTTTCGTATTCGGTCATATCTCGGCTCACTGCCGACGTCGCTGCCGGCGTCGCTGTCGACGTCGTCTGCCGGTGACGACAGCGTTTAAGCGGCGGCCACTTTAGGCGGCTTTGATTCTGATTGGAAACTTCAGTCTGATTTTGGTGCTCGATCGATTGCAACGTGCCGACGCTCCGTGAAAAACAACAACTACCCAAAACAACAACGCTCAACAATCACAACAACAGTCAACAACGATCGCCTATTTTTTTTTAAACACATTAATATTAATTTATCATTCGCACGAAATTAAAAAGGGAAAAAGAAAAACCCTCAGGATTAGTCACACCTCTTGCCATCAAGTGTTTTTTTAACGTGCTTTTTTGCCGGTGCAACAACAACCCAACGAAAAGAAAACTCCAATAACTACAACAGCAGCGAGAAGGAGAATTCCCAAATCAAAGAAAAAAACAAAAAAAGGAGGAATACAAATTCTCTTTTACCTGAGGTAATTTTCTGTCATTTCGACCAAAATGTGGGGAATAAAACGTAAAAGAAGCTGCGAACAGGCCGTTAAGCCATCTCTTTCACCCCCTCGAGCTCCGTCTCCTTTACTCTTCCACCGTCTTCGCATAACTTTCACACTTTCGCACAGTTTAGCTTAACCTTTCTTCCCAGCCTTTGCATAACAGTTAGTCAGTAACTGTAGCTATATCTGTACATCTGTTCAATACAGTCATCGTTGGCATTAAAGCGAACCTCCAAGAAAATTATAGCCGACTTAAAGGTAAACAAGTTGGCCCGAGACACCCCCACAATTTATTATTTAACAGGCCAATCAATAGTGGCAGTAATTACGGTGGTTAAAAAAAGTACAAAAAACATTTGCACTTTCTTGTTGCATGTGAAAATTGACAAGTGCCAACTTTGATCCCTTACAACGATATTTGTAATGCATTTTTTTTAAAAGCTTTTTTTTAGTTAGTTAAAAATTTTTGTAAAGTTGCAGTCTTACAAATGTTTACAGAAAAGGCCACTTCCAATTACGAGTCACAAATTGCTGTTATAAAAATCTATTTTCACACCGCCATAAAGTATTTAATCTTTGACTTATAAAAATTAAAATGGAAAATACAGATACTACATTGGAAATTATTATATGCCACCCAAAAAATATATTTTTAAGGATGTATAATTTAGCAATTATCGCCGATAGTTCCTAATAGATTGCCAAAATATTGGGATTTCTTAAGTAGCATCAAAGCTTACGCCTGCCAATTAGCGAGTGGTACCTGTACCTGTTTCTACACCTATTTATATATTTCTAGCTGTATCTGTATCTGTATCTGTAACTGCGCCAAGTGGCTTGTAAACAAACAAACGGATCTTATCGGGGAATTAGTGCTCAGCTTGTGGGTTTTCGTCGCCAGTTGATCGAAGATCCCAACTAGAACAGCTGACGAGGGCGGGGGCGGGGTTAAATAGAAAGAGTTATACGGAAAGAGGGGGAGAGAGATACTACATATATAGTATGCTAATCGGGAGTGAATCTAATTACTGGCGAACAAGTTTACACCGCCGTGGGCCGTCGGCCTTGGTAACCGTTCTACGCTTTTCCACTTTTCCACCTTTCCACTCACGAAACCAGATCACAGCCGAAAGGGATTTATTTTCGGGGTGCGGGGCACTGCCCGTAATTAGCCATGGTAATTGCTCCCATTGTCGGAGATAGATGTTCCGATAAATCTTAGCCGCACTCAATATGCAAAACTTTGTGGGTCCATATAGCCGTGGAAATCTCTCTAAAAGGAAGTTTGCGCTGACCGAAAACACCATCTGTTGCGAAAAATTGTATGACTATTATTAGGAGTTTAATCTAGTATACTTTCTATTGAAAAGTTTATTTATCTACAAGTTAGCTCAAAGTATTGTTCTTAGGCTCCAATGTTTTCCAAGTAAAAATCTTAACTGACTCATACATTAAAGCAAATTGTCATAAGATCTTTTATCTTAAGATTATATTCCATAAAATTACATACTCGGTTTCCGAGACTCACAACATAGAAAATGATTAATTTCTAAAAATATAAGTGTAGCAGTGTTTTCTTTAAGTGTTCAATATCTTGTAAGCAATGCCTTAAATTATAAAAAAAAAACTCTAAAACGGAAAAATAGTGATCTTCGGGCCTAAGATTGTATGCATATAAGAAAAACTATCAGGGCCCAGGTAGAATATCATTCTGGTAATCAAAACCTTGACTTGAAATTAGGCAAGCTATAATTTCAGAAAACAGTGCAAATCGTTTTCCGGCCCGCGAAACAAAAACTCCACCTGCACTAATGACTGTGGCTCCGATAATTGTGTGGAATATACAGATGTATGTACGTTATGCATAAAGATATTCACCCCCCGATTCCGTTTTCGTGTATGAGATCATTTCGGCTTTAAGATTTATACGAAACGGAGTTGTTTTTTATTTTTGCCTCACCGATATGGTGACGATTGCCGGCTATATATCACCTATGGATCCAAGCTTGCATTATAATTTCCCACACGCGTAACCATTTGACAGCTGACCATCGATCAAAAAGCCGAAAGACCCAAAAACCGAAAACTTAGTTATTTTATACGTTTTCCCATGGCACAGTGGGGACCGGCTAATGTGGGTCCAGTTTTCTGGGGTATTTTATATGCAAGCGACGGCCCACGAAAGTGCTCCACATTTAGAACTCGGTTGGGGTTTTATAGAGCCATGTTTTATTCACCTGGGGCGATGTCATACCCAAAATAAGACGCAAACAATTAACAGCGCAACCGAAAACACAAATAAGTCCACGAAAGCAAACATAAACATGTTTTGCCAGCTCTGTCGGCTTCGCTGCCTTCGTCGACTGAAAATGACACAATTCAAAAATTCTAGATTCTATATTCTAGATTCTAGATTCTGTATTCTCGATTCGCAATTGGGCGGACAGTGGCAATTAGGTCACTTTAATATGCATATGCACACAGTACAGATTGAAGGGGAATCGGAATTGAAGCTAAATTTAAATCGAAATTGCCATAAAAATACAAAACAAAATATATACAACAAGTGACGGCAATTAACGCCGGCAGCAAAGTGCAAAGCTATTTTTTCCAGCTGATTGTAGTGCTTTCACTGACAAAAAAATGTTACCTTAATGGTAAACAATCTGAATGTATGTATATACTTGTACTTAAACTTTTAAGAAATGTTACCACAAATAAGGAAAAAAACTGAAACTTTTTCTAACATGAAAATTGTGTTTATTCAAAAATCCAAGCCAATGAATATTAATTTTAAATAAATTAATGTATTTTTGCAATTTTGGAAAAGATCGCTAGATCAAAAGCAAATAACTTTTTCTGTGTGTATTAATTTTTTTTATTCGAGATTAGGGATTTATTAGAAATTGATAATTCACATCAATTTATTATATACATTTTCCAACATTGCGTATGAGTGATGCACTTTAAGCCCATTTGAAAAAAATGTCATACGAAAACATTTATTTAAAGATATTAAGATGATTTCAAGAAATCTTTTATGGAAATTGAATTCCTTTCAAATAAATATATTAGAATACTCATACAAAAATGATCTTAAAAATTATAATATTTTGCATCACAGTTTTAAGTCGAGTGACCAAGAAAATTGTGTTTTGCACGTTTTAGTCCGTACATATTTCTGTCATTATCATTGAACTTGATAAATGCATTATCTATAGGGAAATAATATTGAGTAAAATATGTACTATTTTTAAACTCTTACTTTATGCCACTATTCTTAATATTTCTTGTCTTATCTCGATTGAAGTGCAATTAAATGAGGAATCATTTAGTCATGAGCTAATCGCAGCCAAGGTTTATCAGTACAGTGAGCACTGGCTAAGTGGGAGTGCCCCAGCTGACCCCTTGACCTTCTCCTTCGCGATCTCTCTCTCTTTTTTTGATTTCCTCTCAATTAAGTTTTAATAAATTTTAATTTCAACAACAAAAAGATTTTTGGCGCAAAAAAAACAAAAGTTGGAGGTCAACATTGCTGACACGACAGCTCAGAAATGAAAAACAGAAACAGCTAAAAAGCGAAAAAACTTCAAAATAATTTATCAGCATTCGCACATCAACGAAATCTCGCACGTCACGTCATCAGACAATAAGGGAGCGAGAGGGAGGTAGAGCGAGAGAAGAAGAAAGCGAGAGGGAAGATCGGTCCATCCCATCATTAGGCCCGCAGTCGACGTCGCAGTAGCAGTAGACGTCGACGCCAACAGGTTGCCGCTGCCGACGTCGCTGCAGAGGTGCGAAATCTGCCGACGACGCTGCCTCTTCAACTGGTTATCACAGTACTTTTAGAAATTACGTCATTTGGGCAGAGACAGGCACAGAGAGTTACACTGCCAAAAATAAACAGGAGTTTGTAGATCCGTTTCGAGTTTTTACCCTTAAAAATAAAAATAAACTTAGCCAGTTGCCGAAAATAGAAATTCTGTATGTACATATACATATAAATACAAGTCCCAAGAACCTATACTTTTAAAATAGCTTTTTTAAGTTTTTAATCAGACCATAACGAAGCCACTAAATATTTTAAAAATCTTTTTAAAACTGAAAGTAACCAAAATCCAACTATATTAATGATAATTGCAGAGAATTTGTTGTGTCTAAACACACAGAGTTCCTTTTTATAAAATATTTAAATAAATTATTATAAAGGCTTATCCTTTATTTTTTCCATTTTCTGTATTGCAATTGGCTTGAAGGCTGAACTATAATAAATCTATTCTTGACAGTAAAAACATTTTGTGAGTAAAATTATTCCAAAATTGTTTTCAGTGCACAAAGAGAGGTAGAGGCTGTGGCAGCGGCGCAGGCAGAGGCGTTTTAAGACGCAGGTCTAGACTAAGACACAACCACGCGACCAGTTCTTGAAATAAAAAAAAAACAACACACTCAAGCGAACAAACAAACAAACAAAAAAGAAAAAAACAACAAAGCAAAGTTGCAATCTTTTTGCGCATACACACAGCTCACACACTTAGATGGTACTCTCTTTGATTTCGCGCATTTTGTTTTATTTTGTCAATTCGAATCCGTTGATTTGGGCGAGTGAAAGCGCTGAAAGTAATGACAGCGCCATCTGTCGTTCCGTTTTGTCAGAAAAGAAAGCACCAACTTCGCTATCAATCACCGGGGATGCCGCAAAACTGAGATTTCGCTAATAACTAGGGAAATAGCAGAAACCATAAATCTCTGGAAGTTGCAGGAAAGGTTCGGCAAACAACTAAAACCAATGGTCTCCAGCTGATCTAATTAAAACGAACTTCAAATGGCTCTTCTAAATTGACCATCTGGTCATGAGAACTTAAAAATGCCATCATTTCGAGTCTTCATTCGTGATTCTATAATAATAATCTAGTGTATCATTAAAGATAGTCTTATATTTTAAGAAGTCTAGTAAGTTAAAAATAATTTATTAAAAAAAATCTCTTTTGGGATCGCGATTTCTAAATTCAATTATTAAACTCGATAAGCTGCTGTAACTGATTTAAAACTTTCTGTTTACCCTTTTTTCAATTCATTAAAATGAAATCACATCATTGTTTGTAAAATTTAAAGTTTGAATAATCTTGAAATTATTCATAGTTTCCCATTCCTAGTTTCATTTATCATTCGATCTTAACTATTTATCTGCAAATTATTCATAATTTTATTTCCTATATACCTCCATACTACTACATAGAGTATGGAGTTCCATCTGGTTTTTAGGAAGTTGCCCATTTGTCTGTCATGTGGCCTCAGTTTGGCTAAAATTAAACAGTTAGCAAAGCTAGCCCCCCTCCCCCTCCCTTCCACCCACTCTACGTAGAGATCAAGGTGTCATTATTGTTAATACAAATGTTATTTGACATGTTTTTCCGCCAAAGCGAAACTGGTCGTTTTGAGGTGAGGTGATATCACCGCTTCAACTTCACTCAATTTGTTTGCTAACGATATTGCGATCGCTACCTCACCACCTCTCTCTTTCTCGCCCTCTATAAAGCCTGCCACCTTTCTAGATTATTGTTTAAATAAATACGATCGTTCTGCCCGGCTCTTTGTTGTGGCCAATACGATCCGCTTATCGGTCAGTCGGAATTGTTCCATGTTATATTTATAAGCTGGAAACGTCAGCCCCCGATTCCGATTCGATACCGATAAGCTGCAAGAAATGCGAGACACGGAGAATTCCACAGAAAGAGGGAGTAACTGGAGTGAATTCCTGAAAACTGAAATGGGACTAACCCCCTGTCATCAAAACTTTGTTTATATTTGGTTAACTGAGGCCAAGCAGATTACACTTTATAATGTTCCAAGCTTTATTATTATAAAATGGTATAACTTATCGCTTAGTATTATTGGAATACCATTCCCCATCAATCATTTCGTTCGCCTGAATCATTCAATTTGCTACCCTTACGCTAATCCCAGCCATTTTTGGTCATCGGTTGCTTCTGCCATTGAAATCCGAGAACTTATTGGGGGCGTCATCTTCATCATCTTTCTCGCCGGCTAGAAACCGACTCGATTCGATTTCTGTTTATAAGGCAAGTGGCTGAGTCAGGCGGACTGGCTCTGGCCAACTGCAGTTGTTGTGTTGGCTGACCGGCTAATTGTTAGTGGCCCGGGGCGCCATAAAAGGCGATCCAGCCGCTGGAAGCGACGAGCGTGGGCTACCTGCACTCCACTTGGACTCGCTCTGTACTCCACTCCACTCGCAGGCACTCAAACTTGAGCACGAGTTCACTTGGCTTAATTGGCTCAAGGACGGGCCTGTCTACAGATACACAAAAATAGATGATCTACTTTAAGAGAGAAGTATTGAGACCACGAAAAAGAGCTCTACACTGGACAACAATTATAGAAAATAGTACAATCTAAAAGATAGACTAAGTTGTAGAAAACGATAGAAAAACGAGTGTTAAAAATATTTTCCCAAAACATTTTTCTTGTCTTAAAAGTGGTTTAAATGTTATAAACAATATTATAACAAATACACGAATTATAATGAATAGCTGGGAAAAAAATCTTGGGAACAATATATATACATATATACTTGTCCAAAAAGTGGTTTATAAAAAAAATTAAATGCAAATATACCAAAGCCATTTTCTAGATAATAACCGCAACTTCCTTTCCTGACCCTTTCAGTGGCAGCAGTCCGAAGACAGCGAACGCAAGAAGCAGATCCGATCGCATCTCTATAAGCTGCGCGAGTCGCGACTTTGCAACCTCTATAGGCACGAATCGGACCCAATGTCGGAGCCCAACGGAAACGGACATGGCAACGTGAACACGCTGGCCGGATACGCAGGCAAGGATCCGTTGGCCACCAGCCACGGGGATGCCCTGCTGGACCAGAACTTCCAGAGCCTCAAGTCGAAGGAGGTCCGCGATTCGACCAGTCCCACTCATGAGCTGCGATTCCACTCGATGACGCTCAGCCAGCCCAATACAACCGGTTGGGATGTGCAGACCTCCTCGGAGGTCAGTCCCGATGGACGGGCCTATCGCACCGAAACTCTGGCCAAAACAGATGGTGAGTCCTGATCCTGAGAGGATTTCTTTTGCTTGGTGGTAGCTCCCTTTGTCTGGCTAGCACCAAAGCTGACCGAAAGAGACACTTTCTGGAAGTTCGCTGACTGACTGGATTGGATTGAATAAAATATATTCAAAATCATAAATAACGTATAGAAAAATATAAGAAATAAAAATAGTAAGCCGGAATAAATATAGTTATGACGGTATAGCATAAAACATATAGTTGATCTTTAAAGCTTTATGTCATTAATAGCTAACAGGGAATTAATGATTCTGTAGGGTTTTACAAAAACCAGAAGCCATTCCAGTCAGTCATCTGAGTTTGCTGTAAGTGTTCAACCAACCTAACCCCCCTGTCCTTTGTCGGTGAAGTTTTGTGTATAACCCAATTCTGTTTGTTCTGTATGTCCATGTCCACCACTCGACCTCCCACCCAACGACCTCCGAACACCCCGAACACAATCGCAGGCGTGGAGAAGCTCAATGGTGGTGGCCTGGCCGAGTTCAAAGGTCGCAACGAGCAGCGCTCGAGTGCCTCGCATCAGGGCGACGACAAGAACTTCGTGAAGCAGGCGTCGGATAGCTCGAAGACCCAGCTCCAAGAGACGGTGGTCTTTGGGGATGAGAACAGCGGTCGCACCGAGATGAAGATGAGCTCCACCTCCTCCTCGTCCACCTCCAAGGTGGTGTCCTCCTCGTCCACTGTGGAATACGGCGACGAGCCGCGATATCTGCTAGATAGCCAGGAGAAGAAGACACAGCAGCCGCAGCAGCAGCAGCACCACCAACATCAGCGAGAGTGGGAGCAGGAGCAGAGGCGACAGGAGCAGCGCATCCAAGAGCAAATGCAGCGACAGGAGCAACAGATTCGCCAGGAGCAATTGCAGCGCCAGGAGGAATTCCAACGGCAGGAGCAAATCCAGCGTCAGGAACAACTGCAACGCCAGGAGGAGCGATTCTCGGAGAGCCGCGAGCAGAGCAACAGCACCCGGAATGTCCAGACCCAGCAGCATTACGAGGAGAACAAGCGCTATGTGGATATGGACAAGGCCTCGCCGGAATATCAACGCCATGTGCAACACCTGATGGAGCAGCCCGGCGAGATCATCTCCAATACGGTGGAGTATCCCAAGCCGAATGTCAAGATGATCACCACCGTTAAGCGGCTGCCGGACGGCACCATTGTCAAAAACAAGCGCTACGAGACGGAGCAGCTCACTCCCAGGCAGAGCCAGAGCCCGAGCCAGACAACCCACAAGCAGACCAACAACCAGAGCCAGAATCAAACCCGTAATCAAACCCGTAATCAAACCCACAATCAGCGACGTGCACAGGATGTGCAGGACAGTCAGGTTCGCGATGTGGTGGACAATGTGGAGCAGAAGCATGTGACAGAGTCGCAGAGCTTCTCCTCGGTTAAGAAGTCCAGCCGTCGTTTCTCCACGGAAACCACCTCGGAAACCGTGGAGGAGTACGATGATCGCGGACAGCCCTTGTCCAAAGTGGTGCAGAAGGCACCGGCACCGGCACCCACGACCTTACACTCGCAGCCGCGTCAGTCGCCGACCAGTGACTTCAGCACCCACGGTTTCCCCTCGGTCCGTCCGAATAAGCCCACCCAGGAATATCCCTCGCAAAGACCAGCCGCCGCTGGTGAAGAGGTGGTGGTGGTGCGTTCGGAGAAGAGCCGCCAGGTGAAACAGCAGACCAGTTCGCAGCGCACCACCGAAACGGAGGTGGTGGGCGATGATTATAATCAGCCCCAGGGGTCGCCACAGAAGCTCAGGGAGGCGCCGTCACCTAGCTGGGAGCAGCCCAGCCCCACCAGACGTCAGCCTGTGGATGAGGATTTCAGCACCCATGGATTTCCCTCGGTGCGAACCACCACCACTCGGTCCGATCAGCCCGATGGCGAGGCCTTGCAGACTTCCAAGACGGTGAGTCGCAATCAGAGCGCCAATCGCAAGACGAACTCGGAGCGGATCATTGAGACGCAGGTGGAGCATCCACATGCCCATTCCCACACCACCCACACTACCCACACCCAATCCACTCCCAGATCTGGAAGTCCACGTCGATCTCAGCCACGTGAGGATTACGGAAACCAGGGTGTGACTTCGCCTCGTGGGCCAGCCGGAAAACCGAGTCAAACGCGTCCCAGCACAACTGGAGGTAGCAGCACCACCAAGACAACCACCACTTCGGAGCCGTTGACGCGGCGTCAGTTGCAAAAGGAGCGCGAGGTGGATGCCGCCCATCGGGCCTTTGCCGCCTCGCTGCGGAGCTGTTCGCCGGCGGACAGCACCACCTCGGTGGGATCGCACCACCAGACGCCGCGCTCGAGCGTCTCCTCGAATCGCACTTTCCGCCGGGAAATGCGTGAGGGCTCGCACGATAGCCAGGCGCCATCGGAATCGAGCAGGATTAGCTCAACCACTGTGACCAGACACACTGGTGGCCAAACCACCAGCAGCACCACCAAGACCAAGACCACCAGGCCGGTGAAGAGTCCCAGCGAGCCGAGGTCGCCCACACCGAAAGCAGGAGGAAATGTGATCACCACCACGACCACAACCACAAGCAGCACCACCAAGTCCAGTCCCAGTCCAGCACCACCTTCACCCACTTCGGCACCAGCCAGTTCCGCACCACCAGGTACGAATTAGAGAAAAAATGAAAGGTTGAAAACTTTTAATTTAAAAAAAAAGAAACCACATGACTATATGCTATATAAATATTGGAACTATGAACTATGTATATGAATGTATATCCTTCAGATAACAAGCTATCACAGTATACGTATACTACCACTAAGCCCGGCGATATATTCTCTCTGCCACCAACTACTCCTCCTACTATTAACAACGAACCAACACTAACCACCACCACCAAAACAACAACCACCACCTCCAACAACCAGAACCACCCGAAACAGTCTGCAATCGAAACCGCTACCGATACCGATTCCCAGCCGATCCGCAAGGTGAAGCTGAGCGCTAATGAGGCAATGGTGGTGGAAGAGGCACCCTGTGTGCGGCGTCAATATTACCAACTTGGAAACGAGGGGGAAAACCCCGAGACGCCCGAGAGCTCAGGGACCCCTGGTAAGGCTTGAATTCAACCACTACCCGAAAATTGCCAAAATAAATAAAAAAATCAAGAAACTCTGTACACCTAACTATCTATCTATACTTCTTTATTTTTTTGGATTTTTTGCAAATAAATATACTTGAAACTGTTTACCAAAACCGCAACTCTGAAATGTTCAATGTTCAATGTCTTGACCAAGCACCACACAAATTGAAATTGCACTGAATCACTGAAACTGGGAAGCCAATTGGGTTGCAGAGTGAATGAAAGATCTGTGGCCCTAACTCTACTACTCCAAGTCTAACAATTTTTCTCTCGAGCTTTCACTAATGGGTGTATTTGCCATCGCCTGAGACTGAGCCTGTGCCTGCCTAATCCTGTAGAAATCGCCTAACCCTTGCAGCTGAAGCTGCCAACGTAGTTGTAACTAATCCTAACATATTAACAAGGGCTTTGCCATAGTAGACACAACTTATGTACACCTTAGCACACACCGGTTGTAGAAGTAGTCGAGATCACGTAGCGCCTTGCGTCCCCCAGTCTTATGCCCTGATCCGTTGCAGCCAGCAAGAAGCCCCACCCAATGAGGAAGCCCCATGACGAACAGGAGCATCAGCCTCAGCTGAGGCGTAGCTCCAAGTCGCCTACTGTGGAACCACGCACGGTGCAGCGGGAAACGACTTTCGAGGGTCGACGCACATCCCAGCCCGAGGATCAGCTTTCGATCGATGAGCTGATTCTCATTGAACAGATGAGTGGAGCTCCGGGCCTGCCCACGATGCCTGAGAAGCCATCAGCTAGGGATCAGAGTCCGCAGAAGCCATCACCTAGGGCTCAGAGCCCTGGGAAGCCATCAACTAGGGCTCAGAGTCCCGAGAAGGGTCCTGGACTGCCACAGCCTAGGGCAACTCCTAGACAAAGTCCCGAAAAGGAGCAGCCAGCCTTCAAACAACCACGTGAGACAGCCACTTCAGGCCAGTTTGAAAAGCAATTGCCTCAGAGTCCTGGGAAGACTCCTGGATGGACTCAGCCTCAAGTGTCACCCCGTCAAAGTCCCGAAAAGCAGTTGCCCCGAGCCCAAAGTCCCGAGAAGGCTCCGGTAGTTGACCAGCCTAATGCTTTTCCGCGTGAATCTCCCCATAAACAAATACCCCGAGCCCAGACTCCCGAAAAAGCTCCTGGACTACCCCGTGTTTCACCCCGTGAAAGTCCTGAGAAGCAGTTGCCCCATGAGACTCCTACGAAATTCCGTCAAAGTCCGGAAAAGGAACTTACCAGCCAACAGAAACGAGAGGAGGAAATTTTCCGTAGTACCATTACCACTACACAAAAACGAACCACAAATAACTTAAACGAAGAATTCCTAACGAACGAACGAGATAATCAGAATCAGCCAAACTATGAAAACAGGCCGCAGGCCCCAGGTAAATTTGAACCGAACACAAAACCGCAGGAGGCTATTGAGAGCCCAGATGGTGGATTTATCTCCAAAGGAAACGAACCTGAAACCCAACCCGAAGAAAAAGAGGGACCTACTTATCGCAAGAAAGGTTTAACTCGTCGAGAGACCTTCGAGGATCGATGCCGCCAAATTTTGGGCATGGAGGAAGATGGCGATACTCAGGGAAGTTTTACTCAACGACCGGATAACAATCAGGAAAATGAGAATGTTACTCACACCACCACAGAGACCATCCAAGTAAAGATCGAAGATTGTCCCGATGATGATGACGATGATCACCCCCGCCGAGTGACTGAGACATTTGTGGTGCGTACACAGCCGAAAATAAAGGTTGAGGAGGAGCTTCTCGTGGATGTTACCGAGCCAGAGGATATGGGGATTCTAAAGACTCCCTCAAAAATGGCCCCCAGGGAAGAGGATAGTCCTAACTATCGAAACGAGCAACAAATTCCCAAAACCCCCAAGAAGGAGCAAGAGATTCCCAAGACCCCTAAGAAGGAGCAAAGTCCTTCTTATGTAAAGGACGGAGAATCCCCCAGACATCCCAAGGAGTTAGAAAATCCCAAGTATCCAAAGGAACAACAAAGTCCTAGATACCCGAAGGAGCCATCAAATGTTGGGTATCCCAAGGAGAGCCCCAGGAATCCTAAAGAGGATGCCGAAACAATTCATATTCATGAAGAGACCATTGTCATTAGCAAGCAGGGTTCGAAATCTCCCACACCTACCTGGTCTCCTTCTCCCGAACGCAGGGCTCCGAAAAACTCACATTCACCTTCTCCCTCTGCATCACCTTCAGTATCACCCTCCTTTGGGAGGAAAACTCCAACCAAAATGGAGTCAAGCTTTGTCACCGAGAAGATCATCGATTGCCAGGGAAAAACTATTGTGGAGAAAGTCAGACAGAGGTCGCGAACTCCAAGTCCCACTACACCCAAAAAGGGTACAAAGCCAGCACAAAAGCTGCCGAAAAAAGTACCCGAAACCGAATCAGAACCTGAAAAGGAATCAGAGCCGGAAACGAAGAATAAGACAACCAGTGTGACAATTACGAAAACCGAAACCGAACGTCGTAATTCGCGCACCTCCAAAACAAAACTACCACTAACGCCCAAGGAGCCACAATCTAAGCTCCCAGCGGCAAAAAGCCCTCGCAAGGATTCGCTGACGGGTCGCAAACGGGACAGTTTGGTGGAAGAGACACGAACCACTACAACAGCCACAACAACTCGGCAGGTTCGCAAGCCCAACGATACTAATGGTTCACCTTCCATCAAGGATCGTCTTCGTTCTTCGCCACGCAAGCAAAAAACATCTCCACAGCAAACCCGAACACCCACTCCGGCACAATCACGAAACCCTGAAGACGACGTCGATGGAGACTCCACTTCTCCAGATGTTAGCCCTTCGAGGGTGAGTAACGAACGTCGGCGTTCTAGCAATATTTCCGTGCACACGGAAATCATCATAGACCATACGGCTCCCAAATCCCCGAGAACAGAGAGGCGACCTCTAAATACTACTAGTAGTGCTCCCAGTCCGATAAGAAAACTTCCTGTAACGGAGCGCAAGGAATCGGCTCCCGTGCCACGAGTAACCCGACGCGATAAAACCGAGAAGGTCACGCGCTCTACCAGCGAGAATATCATTAAGATGAGCGGTACTAAGCCACATCCTGAAATGAGTAGCCTAAAGCCAGTTGGTGAAAGAACTCGGCCCAGTAAATGCTGCACCACAAAGACGATCAATCTAAGCGAGCAGCGAATCAATACAGCTACTTATGTTGAGGGTGTGATCATTGACATTCAACAGGCGAAGAGCTCGAGGGAACCATCTCCGGATAGGATTATACCCACTCCCGTGCCCGCTGAGATGGAAACGGGAAAGCCACGTTACCCAGATGTCGTTCAGGAGCCCGATGATGAGCCCCGTCGTAAGCCACAGGTTACAAATATACCAATTTTCGAGGAGGAATCTCAAACCTTTGTGGGTTGTCAGATCTCGGAATTGCGCAGCTCAAATGGGTTAGAGGTAGATATACTGGACAATCCCACAGTGGAGGCTCCTAAGAGCCTGGACTATCCTGTAAATACTCCCGATACGGACGAGAGTCTGTTGAGTGTGCACGAGAAGGTCTCCCGATTCACTCACTCCGCCGAAAAGGTAAAGCAACCACGAGCTTCTGCCCCATTTAGCAGGGAGTTCGATACGCACGCCAAGATTCCTGAAAACGATGAGTGCCTGCTAAGCATAAACCAGAAGGTAGACAAGTTCCTGCGCACTGCGGAGAACGTTATCAGGCCTTCTTCGCTCTCACCTCGACCGGAGATTGAGCGCCCCGGTCTGGAGGAAATCGATGAAGAGCTTCTTCGGGACGATTGCACCCTGAGTGTCTCCCAGAAAGTGCACAAGTTCATCGACACAGCCGAGAAGTTGGCACCTAGCATGCCACAGAAGTCACCACGCTTGGTCGCCAACATTGAGCGCCACATTTCTCGTCAGAGCGAACCAGAGCGAGAGTTGGATGAGGAATCAGAACCAGAACTGGATCGGGAGACAGATGTAGAGGATGGGAATCAAACTAGCCATCTGGAGACAGAAGAAGAGGTCAGTCAAACTGTTACCAAAAAGGAAACCATAAGTGAATTCAAGCAACAAGCAAAGGAAGGCAAGGAAACACGAAGGGAATCAAAGGAAGAGCCAGAAAGGGGACCCAAAAAAGTGCCCCAAATGAAGCTCAAGGAAGAACCCGCCAAGGTGCCTAAATATCAAGCAAAGCTAACACAAAAAGTGTCACAATGGGAGCCTAAAAAGCAACCTCAAAAAGATCCCAAGGTGCCTCGAAAAGATTCCTTATGGGATCCCAAAAAGCAGCCCCTAACTAAGATCAAAGATGAACCAGAAAAGGTGACTAAAAGGGAACCAAAGGCTCCACAAAAGGGGCCCCAAACAAAGCTCAAAGATGAACCGGTGTCGGTAACCGAAAAGGCTCATCAAAAGGAACGACCCAGGGATACATTAGAACAATCCGAAGAGGAGCCAGAATTCTCTCCCGAAGAAGAATTCGAAGATGAGCCCCTGCCAATGACCAAGACACATACCACAGCCATCGAACTAAAGCGTCAGAAAGATATCCTCAATCGGCCCTCGGTCTTTGGCCAGCGTACTTCAGAACGCAAACCTAGCACAACGCCGTCTCCAACTAAAGTGAATGGGAATCGTGGCCGACCTAGTCCTAGCACCAGTTTGATTACAGAAGAGCAAAGAACGTATAGAAATCCGGTGGTCAATGTGACTAAACCGGGCCTTAGAAAAACCACTCCATCGGCCATACCCTCTGTCCACTCGCCGCCACCTAAGACAAACAGTATTTCCAAACGAATGGAGCAAATCAGTCAGCAGTCATGGGTAGTCCAAGATGTTGATGTGGACGTTGAGGTGGTGGGACCAGCGCCACCTTCCCACATCAGCGGAAAGCCACAAGGAAAAAGCCCATCCCCAACGTCATCACGATCGCCATCACGATCTCCCTCCCGGTCGCCCAGTAGACGCACCTCCACCAATGCGAACACGACCACCACTACCACCACCACTGAGCACCGCCACCCGATCACCACCAAGTCAACCACTCCCAAACCGACTCCAACTAACCCGACCAATGACGAGCCCGAAATCACACCCATTGAATCCTTTACAGAAAAGACCATCACCACCACTTACACGACGAACACCACTGGACGAAATGCGGGCAGCCGCAGGAATGTATTTGAGGTAGCGCCAGCCCAGGAAACTCCAGTGGATTCCGAGACCACTGGACGTCGTCCCTCGTACATGGATCACACGAAGAGCTCACTGGAGCACATTAGACGCGATTCGCTGGAGATCAACAAGAGTCACTATTCCAGAAAGTCTTCCGTGGAGGATGATTCCCCGGTAGAGCCACGCAATCCCAACACATCCGTAAAGTTCGATGTGCCGAGAAAGACACCGTCGAGGGGTGGAGATGAACCAAGGAAGGGCTCACTTAAAGGAAAAGAGGAGGACTCCGATTTGGAGCTTGAGATCGAGGAGATTTTTGATCTTCAGCGACTCGAGAAACTCCTAGAAACAGTGGCAAGCTACGAAATGCGTCGCCGCATTCGCGCCCAGATGCGTCTCATTCGCAAAAATATGATTAATGCGGGTACGACAACCACCATCACCACAATTACCACCACTACAACTCCAGGAAAAAGTTCACCGCTTCCCAAGAAGCGGGAGCAGAGTCCTGTGGGCAGTCCTGAAACAAAGACCACTGGCAGTAGCCTCAAGGAAGTGCGCACCACCACGAGTCGTCGACGAGTTGAGCAGGTGGACAGCACCACCGCACCAGGAAAAACATCACCGCAGGGTAAGCCGCCAGTGAAGCCAAGGGAAAGAAGTGCGAGTCCCGCCCAGAAACGGCGCAATAGTCCACCGGGAAAGCAATCGCCCGGCGATAGGAGCACCACCACAACCACCAAGGTCACCACTAGTAGCACTACCCGCGGTGCTCCCAGTAAACCCACTCAAGGCCCCATTTGGGCAGATCGCTCCAAGGTGCTGAAAGGTCATGCGACCGTTCCGCAACAAACAAATGGAAGTACTCCACGCAAGGGATCCACTTCTAGCACCACTTCGAGCAGTGGCAAAATCACTCGTACATTGACCAGCTCCAGTACCACCACTAGCTCCAGTAGCACTACCAACTCTCGCAACAAGCAGCGCGAAGAAGACTCGATCACCTCCAGCTATGGTGTGGGACCCACGGATGAGAACGGATTACCCCTATTCGGAATTCGGGCACTCAAGAAGAAAGCGACGCCACCGGCAGAGGAGCCCTGTGAGACCAAGCAAGGTGAGTGGGGAGATAATCCTTATCAAATATGCTTTTTTTTTAACACCCATACTTTTTTCCATACCCAGAAGTCACAGGCTATGTGATCGAGGAACAGTTCTACTCGGATAACAAGTCCCCGCCTCGTCACGAGCGCAAGGAGCTGATCTACTCCAGCAATGCGGACGAGCTGACTGCAATTAAGCAGCAACTTCAGGATGAGGACGACAGCTCACCTCCGGAATTGGATGCTCGCGTGGTGCGGGAGTTTAAGAAGGTGGAGTCGCAGCAATCGCTACCGGAGGACGCCAGATATGTGCGTCGGGGTTCGGTGAAGGAGCTTAGCGAGAAATTCATCCGCAAAGAGTCCTCCTCATCCACCCATTCGACCCAATCCTCGACTGCCCAATCAATGGTGAGGCATGGGGACGAGACCGAGGACGATAGCGAGTCTAACGAAGTGTGCAGTGTGATCGAGGCACCACAGATGCGTCAGAATCAGAGCCACATCAGTAGCACCACTCGATCGAGCAATACACGATCGTTTCTTAACAGCGGTGCCGATCAGCGTCAGGTGACCAGCGTGGACGATGTCCTCGAGCGAATGCGAAATGCGGATAATGGTGAGAATTAGAGATTAGTTTTCAAAGAATTCTTACTTAAATATTCTTATTATAATCTTATTAGTGGAGGAGCCCGGAGATACTAGCGAGGATCGCGAGGCCCGTGCTCTGCTCAACAAATTCCTGGGTGCTAGTGTCATTATGCAGGGTGTGGAGAGCATGCTGCCGCCCACTGCCACGGGTCAGCGTCTAAACAGCCAAGGGGTAAGTAAAGAAAAGCACATATTTAGTTTAATTTCCACTTAGGCATCAGAAAAGCCTTTTATTTTTTTTGTTCTAACCTTTTTGGGCATTTTAAATTTTACACCCAAATATTTAAGCCATGTAAATGGCGTAATTGTATTGTTGGTACCTTGTCTTACCCATTGCCGAGAAAAATGATTTTGCAAAGTTATCTTCCATATAAGGTTTCAATGCAGAAAATGCCGTATTTTATTACAGTTTTCCCAGCACTTGTTGCACGTTTTAAGTACACTTTGTTGTTGCAAGTGCCATGCAAGCATAACCTAACCTCAATGATGCGCGCAAGCACGTGCACGTGCTCGATTAACCGTTAACTGAGCGCGTGCTCTGGCTCCCCAGTCCCCCCGCTCTCTTTACATTTGTGAGTCTGGTGTGCAACAACCGTTGCTCTCTCCCCACTTTTCACCCATCCCACTCGCACTTGTAAAACAGCCACTTTGGGGCATAGTGTGCCGTGTGCGTGATGCGATGTGCGAAGAGATGCGATAGATGCGCAATACGCTCGGCTGGTCAGAAAGCAACAAATACAGTGGGGGCAGAAAAAATAGCTCTGCAAATAAGAATTAACTTATATTTTGTATTGAAAAATCAAAATGGTGAATTTAAATATATTAAGTTACCTAAAAATAATAATATATTCCTAACCTTTAAACAAAAAAAGAAAGCCTAACCTTTTCATTATAATTTGTTCGGTTTATATTCATTTAATTTATTAATAATTAATTATAAGTGGTTTTTTTTATTTATAAACTCAAAACGGTTATCGCACAACAGTGGCTTTTTCTGGTGGGTAATATAAAAAAGTTTTTATTGAACAAAAGAAAAACATTTTAAAAAATTCGATAAAATTGTGCACGTTGTATTGTCATTATTAAATAAGCATATAAATTAGAAAATGCTGATATTTCTACCGCTGTTGTACAGCGGACATTAGCAGAGGCTGCAGCAGAAGCAGCGACGCTGGCAGAGGCAGAAGCAGCGCATCTCGGCATCGAGATCGAAATTGTCAGTAGAAACTCAGAGGCGGCATCGATCACTTCACTTGTGCGAAGAACCACGGGCAACAGAGCTAAGCAAAAATAATAATAAAAGAGTGCCAAGCGAACCACTTGTGTTAACAAATAAAATAAAAAGAAAAGATAAAGGAGTAATAATAAGCAATAGAAGCGCAAATCAAAAGACAAGTTTTGTAATTTTTTTTTACTGTGCAGTTCTGTTATTATATTATCGTTATATGGTGAACGAACGCGAGTGTCCATATTTGGTCTAACAGCAACATCCCGAGAATCACGAGCAACATCAAAACAAGAGGCAACAGAAAAGCAGAGAAAAGCGTAAGTTTCATGTCACTTGTGGGGCAAGATGTTGCAAAAGTTAGATGAGGGAGGTGAGAGGGCAAATACTTTTGTCAATTATTTTTAGTGCGCATAATTTGCTGGCAAAACGAAGCATTCCTGTCACGACACCTCAAAATGCACCTGAAAGGCGACGACACCGCCACAGCTCTGAAACATACATACATATGTATGTATATATATTTTTTGAAAGATCTATATCCACCGATACATATAGCTATTTATACATGTATATATACTTAGAAGTCTGCCGAGATACAGACACGCTCATCTCCCCTAGTTATAGAGCAAATAAATAAATAAATACATTTAAAAACAGAGCAGAGAGCAGGAGGATGCATGAATGAGAGCGTCAAACGTACGGAAAATTTCGACGAAAATAGCTCCAACGACGGGCACTATTTTTACGGACTATACGGACTATGTTGGAGCATTTTTGGGCAACACAATATGGTTGAAGGGGGAAGCGGGACGCGGGAAGCGGGGAAGGGGGGCAGCGGGCGGTGGGCATCTTGGGATGGTGCATGTGCAGCGGACTCAGGCATCTGACGTTCCCGTTTCCTCCACTTGAGTGAACCAAATACCGATTCCCACTGAAATACACGTATTCCCCACAGCCGATGCTACGAATTCTCCTAGATATATGCGATATATACACACAAGTCCGTTTGGACTAAACATCGTGGATATCGTCTCCTCTTCGAGGATGAATCGGGAATCATTCCTTTTAAAAACTATTCCCAACACCATGGTTCCAGCTGATTGGGAAGATTCCTGCGTTTGAAATGCAGATTTTTCTTGCATCTTTTTATAAAGTGCAGACGTAGGAAATGTCCTATTTTTATAGAATTATATTTAACTTCAAAGAATTTTTTGAATTGCAAATTTCAAATGTTTAGGTACCAAAATAAACATGTTGGGCGTAAAGTTTTTTTGGTTTTTAACGAAACTATATAGTAGATTTGATAGATATATTTCTGCAAGTGGAATATATTGCCGATTTAATAGGATATAATACAGATATAATAATGGTCTTAATAAAAGGTTATAAAATGAAACAAAAATTGTAAAAACCGTTATAAGACACAAACAAATTACAATCCAACTTAGCCGAAAAACATTTTGTATAAAAATACTTTATAGTTCTTGAATATTTTTGCAAGTCTCAACATATTATTATAAAGTTTGACGATTTGTCATATTTTCACCACTAAAGTTGGGCCTTCCGATATAGTGGCGTTCACTCCAGAACGTCCACTTTACAATGCAAACTCCACGGATCCCCGATTCCAACCGATCGAACTGGAACGTAGAGAAATGCCGTTTCTGTTTGCCATTTTCAGGTGTGTTGTGTTGCTGCCCCTGTACTTAGTTGAGCGTAACATGCAGAGCGGCAAATCCTCAAACGCCGCCTCTGCCTCCTGAGTCCCCCAAAGTCCCCCTTTCAGCTCGCCAACTCTGCGTTCGGTGATTAAGCATCGCCTGCTGGAGCTGCTGCAAGTGCTCAGAGTTGGGAAGCCGGTTTCCATTATGCCCGTATCACACTGAGTTGCGAAGTTCAATACAGAAAACATGAAAATATGACCATAGGAAAATATGAATTTGCAACTATGCATTGACTTATTAATACCTTCAAAATAAATATAAATATTTGAATAAATATATTCAATATCAATAAAATCACATCAATCGTTTAAATAAACCTATAATAATATAACAGCTTATTTCCATTAAAACAGCTTAGTTTAATCATTGATTAAATCAATGAATATATAAGATATGACATTTTTACACCTGTTTAATGAAACTAATAAAAACGATGAGCACCTTTGAATCATAATAGCTTGATGTTTACATAAGAGCACACAAACTAAATAATTCATTGCTGACTTGGGGAAACAGAAAATATTGTTTTAAAATCTTTGGAGGTTTTGGTAACACAGGGGATAATAACTTAAGCCCTGTCAGAAACCAAACAGCTGAAGTAGTGAAGCTAATCCAACACAAATGTCGAGTAACGATGTTTTTTTCTCGCAATAGAAATCCCCATAATATATTTATATGTATATATATTTGATGGTTCAAGATGCATGCTGCAGAATATATGTATGAGGTGTATATCCCGCATATCGTGCTTTGTCAAACAGCATTAACTGCGACTCCCATCGTTCCAATCATTTTTTGTTGGCTGCTCTTCCTGCTTTTTGCCGTTTCATAATCGCTGTGTGTGCGTGTTGGCTGTATTGCCTTTGTCTCTGCCTCGCATTTTGCATGTCAAATAATTTCTCATTTTGCGCAAGCTAAAAATACAAATAACAACACGACGGACAACAAAAGAAAAAAATCGAAAACGAAAGAAAGTCAATTTGGAAACGCAAAATGAAAATCATCATTCTTTCGCATGGAAAATCCGGTACATTTTTTCTTCGTGTATTGGTTGTGTTTTTTTTTTGTTATGGGAGGAGGTCAATATTGGTCCAATTGTTGTCAAGTACTAAAATACACTGAAAGAAAAAATTGGTTATGACAGCTAGGTTTGTATTCTAGCGAATGAAAAAGTAACCACACAATTTGAAGCTTCATAAAACTTTTATAAATATCTTTTGAATACATTTTAATCAACAATTGTTTATATCAAAAATTGTATATTGTTGCTCCTAATAATTCATAACAATTAACTATTTTTAATTACAAGCAAATTATAAATGTCTTTGTAGGTTTTATATGTTGTACATTTTTTTTAAATTTTCTTTATATTCCGTTAAAAATACGTTTTGGATATTCCCATACAAATTTCTTTTAATATATAATATATGCGAGGGTAGTAGTTTTTAAATAAGTTTTAATATTTAGGTGTCCCACTTCATGCCAGTGCCAGGGGCCTCTACAAATTGGTGACCATCAATCAGGCGGCTGTCTCTACCCCCTTCCACCATTTCACCATTATTTCGGGCAGTGTCAAAGCCGAAAAAAAGAAGTGTTGACCAGCAGCAATGGCCAACAGTCAATGGCCAAGTGCAGCAGCAAACATCGGCTAACTGGCAATGATCGCTCTGGTCAGCTGCACTCCCCATTTCCCCCGCCCACCGAATCATTTTAATTGTTTTCTTTTTGCAATTTCCATTTTGATTTCCATGCTTGGATTGCTGCCCCTCTATTTGTTACGCTTTGGCGGAATTGCGCCAAATAGTTGGCAAGCCTTTGCAGTCCCCCAAAGCAAAAATAACCAAAAAGAAACAACAAAAACAAAAGAAAATTATTAAAAATAAACCGAAAGAATAAAATTCAAATTAAACTAAGTCAAATAAGTTGAAAATTGTTGTATTTCGTGGCCCACATTTTGACAACAATAACAAAAGCTAAAAGGGGCCGGCGGGAATTGTAAAAATGTTTGGCAATTAATTTTGGTTTGATTATTGTTGTTGTTGTTTCGGTACACTTTGTTTATAAGACAACAAAAATATTATATAAAGGTTGGCCCAAAAGATCGGCGAGAGAGGGAAAGAGGGAGAGAGAGAGAGAGAGAGAGAGAGAGCAGAAAATATGAGGAACTTTTCCTGAAATATGGTCGACCCGTTCGTTGGATGTGTGTGTGTGTGTGCTTAAATAATTTATAATTAAAAATAGAAACGCGTGTTGCAAGAGGAAGAGCGGGGGCGTTTTCGAGAATGCCGAAAGTCCGTTTTTCAAAAAGAAAATTTCCCATGCCGCTGACCAAATTTGGTCAAATTGTTGTTTATATCAACTACCTTTTTATATTTGGCCAGAAGCAGAGAAAGAGAGCAAACACAGACCATTCGCTATTCGGCATTTGCGTTGTTTTTCATCTATGCTTCATCGTTAAGACTTGCAGGCCAACGCGGCGTATACTTAATTGCACTCTATATATCTATAAAGACATTTACGATACGTATGCATCAATATTTGGCATCAATTCAGAGGTCCATAAACGCTTTTAGCTGATTTATCTGATGTGCTGTCCGTCGGCACAAAGAGAAATTTTATTGTCCGATTTTTCTTTTTGGGGCAATTTAAATGAATTTTCGCCATAAATTCGCTGATAACATTTTTATTTTGATGTCGTTCAATATCAATGAACTCTTGAGGGGAACGACTAAATATATATTCCTGGAAAAAACATTTTAAATTGGTTAATTGACGGAAATCTTTGGGCTTGGAATATTAAAATTAATATGCATTCATTTTGAAGTTCAAAAATATGAATTATTAAGATTATTATACAAATTTGACAAATATAATGAACATAAATTTAACAGCGGAACTGGTTAAATAAATTATTTCTTAGCTGACAACTTTTTGCAAACAATAAAGTAAAAAAATAATGCTCGTTTCGATGCGACATTCCCCTTTGTTGATGACTTTACCTTTGGTCAACGTGCCGTATGCGCACTTTATATATTTTACTTGGCCATATTACGCATACGACAGGTATGCAACGACATTGATCAACTGCTGGCGGAAGCTAATTGGGGGTAATGCAGCAAACAAATGCATTCGAAATCACGGCTAAGGACAAATCGTACTGACAAATTGATTTTTGGTTTCTGCCTTATCACGGCCATCGATCGAACGAGTTGCCACCAAATTTTGTTGGCAACTCTTGGCAAGTGAATAATTGCGCTGGCTGGCGTGGCTTCTGTGGCCGGCGAATGTGCTCATCGTGCTTTATTTAGCCAGGCCCCAAAACAGCTGGCGTTTGTTTCTCACCCACACACAAAAATTAAATGAAATTTTCCGGTTGATAAACAAAAAAAAAAAAAGACAAAAGAATTGAACGCCTTCTGATCTCCACCAAATCTTCTGTTCTCGCTTTTAGGTAAAGACCACGCGGATAACCAACACCTACAGCAAATCCGGCAATAGCACCACCAACAAGGTCAGCACCTCCTCAGCACCAGTTACACGCACAACTTGTGACATCGAGGAGATTTGGGACGAGCAAATCCTCAAGCAATTGGTGAGTATTAACCAACGTAGATCCTAGAATCAGTCGTGCCATCAAATTCAACCCGTTCAACCAATCACCATCCATCCTCGAACGCTTGCAGCTGGAACAGGTGTCCACCTACGAGGAGCGTCGCAAGATCCGTGCACGTCTACGCGAACTTATGGCGGAACGCGAAGGTGAGTGCCCCTTTTGAAATCCATATATCCGTAATATCCCCCATCCAAACAAAGCCAGCGAATTAGCCCAACACTTCTACAGCAGCGGAGACGCCAGAGATCTCCACATGGAAACACGCAGTGATATCGAGACAAAACCGTCTCAATATTGTGTTCTGTATCTGTATCTTGTAGATAATGCGCACAGCAACTAGCTAGGCAGGAAAAGGTGAAGTCATTAGGACCAAAGTTAAAACGTTTATCCGATTTCAATCGGTTACCGTTAGTCTCCAGGTATTGCACTACCCAGCGTTTTGATGTTGGTCATGTCCATTGTTCCTTCCCAGTCGATGAACATTTATCGTTTCCTCGTCGCGCTCCACACATCGTTATCGTTATAGTGCTATCGTTACCATCGTTACTTTGTTGTACTATCTATCGTTTAATATTGTCGTCGCTCAGTGAAAGTCTCACGTCGAAGATCCACCTATAATTGGAATCGATCCATTGTACTCGAAAAACAAGTCATCGATACACGAAGTCTGTTATCGTTAATCTGTTTGATTTTAATTTGTGCTCAGATGTACGAATCCGAAGGACGGGTGATGGGAATATAGATATCTTGAGATGTCTTAAAAGCCTGTGAGGCATTAGGAGAAATAGCTGTCCGGAGTGTTCTTAATGCTTCTGCCTCGAATCTATTTTTCTTAAGTCGTTCCAGTTTTTGAGATACACCCAAATATCCAATCTCGTACACCATTAAAATATTATATTTCTGAGTTACTTGGTTGAGAATAACTTCTCACTTAAGGGATTCGATCAACTGAGCTACTGAGATCCCCACCCGAGTTTTTGTTTTGCTTCATTGCGTTCCTGTTTGCGAGTCTTAAGTCTTTCCAGCACTTTCTCTATCTCTCTATCTATCTTTCCTTTATCTCTTGACTTTCTTTGCTGCTTCGAGCAGAGCAAAAGAATTTGAAGCAGGCGCCGAAGCAGGAGAACGAAGAGGAGGAGAGCAGCGCCAGCGAGTATGAGGAGATCATCGAGGAGGTGACCGACTACAGCGACGAGGAGGAGGAAGTTCCGGCCAAGCAGGAGGATCCCAAGAAGGAGGTCACCAAAAAAGAGGTGACCAAAAAGGAGGTCACCAAAAAGGAGGACAGCAAAAAGGAGGTCACCAAACAGGAGGAGGCCAAACAGAAATCTGTTCAAAAGGTGGAAAAAAAGACGGAGTCCAAGACCACCAGCCAAGTCACCGAAAGTGTTAGCAAAAAGTTGGCCACAGTTGAGCTGGCCAGTAGCAGCAGCTCCTCCACCACAGACGGTGTCCAGGTGCAGCAGGGTGAGTCCCTGCCAGCAACGACAGCTACGAAAACAGGAGCCTCAGGAGCAGCAGGACCAGGCAGCAGCAAGAGTAATAGCATAGGTAGTAGGAAATCCAGTAGTCTTAGCAGTAGCCAGGTTAGCACAGTGGTTAGGGCCAGGGACAAAGCCAAGCCGGACACAATGCCAGTCACGGGATCTGGAGCGGGAGCAGGATCAGGAGCACCCAGCACAGCCAGCCGCTTGAGCGTGCCCTCGAAAGAGGATTCCGGCACGGAGAGCGGTGAGGATTTGCGTCTGCTAGCCGCCGGATTGCGTGACACCTTGCAGCAGCAAAGTGGTAGCGATGCCAGTGAAGCGAATCGCAGCCTGGTCGAGGAAGTGACCGATGCCCTCAGCCGCCTGGAGAGCAGCCTGAAACAAGGCAAGGAACTAGCCGTTGATGGGGGTCAGCGGCAGGCTCTGCTCGGCCTGGTGGCCCGCCTCCAGAGTGGACTCAGTGCGCCCGAGAAGTTGGCGGACGATCAGCGGGTGGGGGAGGATCAGAAGGACGCCGATGGTGGTAGTCCGGAACCGGAAACGGACAGCCGGCAATCTCGATTTGCCAAGCGACGCCAGCGGAACAGTCGGCATACCGTTGGCGTTAGTCGAGAGGAACTGGCGGATGCCCGTCGCTACATGGAGGACATGCTGATCCTGGAGGGCAAGGACTTTGCGATCACCAAGACACCCAGTTCGGGTGCAGTGCCGGTGCAACTCTACCGACCCAATCAATTTGTGCCACAACCCCCGCAGCCGCAGCAACAGCAGCAGTCAGCTGTCATCACACCCAATGCAGCAGCTGTGAATCCCACCCAGAATCAATCTCAACTGAGACCCAACACCAACACCAACCGACGTCCACTGTCCGGCGATTATGCGGTGAGCTTTGCCAGTTATGAGGCGAATCAGAACTCACAGAACTCAAGTCCTGAGGGCAACGGCAACTCGCCTAGCAATTCGCAATCCAATTCGAACTCCAGTTCGAATTCCAGCCGATTTGGTGGTGGCAAAAAGCACTTGATGAAGCGAGCCAACACCATTGATATACCCAAAGCTAAGGCAAAGTATATGGCGGACTGTGATTCGGATTCGGATCTGGAGGATGACCATGGCCCGCATTTGGGTTTGAAACGGGCTGTGCAGGTGAGCGTCAAGCGACGCGTTCACAATGCGGTGCCGCCGTTTGAGCCAAAAACGGAGAACGATCACAAGTTCCTGGCCTTCATCAACAAGCAGAGTCATCAGACTGGCTTGGGTTGGGGCGGCGGTGGTGGACGGAGTGTGTCGAATTGGACCCACAAGTTTGGTAACATCAAGCACACCTTTGAGACGGGAGCTGCGGCCACAGTGACCAAGGGTAAGCCGCCGCCAGTGCCTGGTCATGTGCCTGGATGGGCCAAACAGGAGCAGCTGCATCATCAGCAATTGCAACGAGAGCAAATGCAGCGGGAGCAGATGCAACGGGAGCAGTATGAAAGGGAGCAAAGGCAGCGAGAGCACAGGGAGTTGAGTCAGAGGGACCTGAAGCAGCTACAGCGAGAGCAACTGCAACGGGAACAATATCAGCGAGAGCAAAGCCAGCGAGACCAGAGCCAACGAGAACTCTCGAGGCGAGAACAATTCCAGCGAGAGCAGCTCCAACGAGAGCAACTCCAGCGAGAGCAGTTGCAACGTGAGAAACTGCAGCGCGAGCAACTCCAGCGAGAACAGCACCAGCGAGAGCAGCTCCAGCGAGAACAACTCCAGCGAGAGCAACTCCAACGGGAGCAACTCCAGCGAGAGCAACTGCAACGCGATCAATTGCAACTCCAGCAGCAACAACAAGCTTCTGCCGCTGTGCAAATCGAGCGGCAACGTCGCCAGGAATTGGAGCGACAACTGCGACTCGAACAGGAGGCGCGATATGAGCGAGAGGAGCGAACTCGCCTCGAACGGGAATACTACGAACAGCAATTGCAGCGACAACAGGCCGAAAGACAACAGCAATTGGACAGGCAACGTCAGCAACAGGAGCAGCTTGAGCGCCAGAGACGTCAGGAAATGGAATTGCGACTCCAGCAACAGCGTGAGCAGGCCGCACAAGTCAACAACTTTATTCACGCTCCCCAGTCCGTCTTTCGTCCCATTGAAAATGAGACGCAACCCCAGCCCGGTATTTACAAGCCCGTCGCTCAGAAATCCCAGCCCAATCCGGCCATTTGGAAGCCACCAACGCAACAGCAGCAACAACAACAACAGCCACCGCAATCGCAGCAACATTTGCAAGCCAGATCGGCCACATCGTATAGCAATACACCATCGCCATCTTCAACGGCTACTTCACCCATCGGTTTACCGTGGGTGGCAAAGCCAAAGGTGGATAACAGCGATTTCCGACGCAAGGCGCACCACTTTGAAGAAAGGTCTCTAAGGGACAATCTAGAGCAACATCAGCAGCAGCAACCATCCCATCCCAATGGCAATAATGGTTATCTACAGCGTCACAATTCTCTGCGTTCCAAGGCACCAGCTTTGAGCGAGTTCAAGAAGAGACCATCGCTGCCAAACGCCATGGAGCCGGGAATAGCCGCACCACCTAGACAGGCCTATCAAGCTCCACCGCCACCCACAAATATATCCTTTACGTACGCTGATTTTCCGCCAGTGGCACGTCAACAACGTGGCAATGCCCACAACTACAGAAGTCAGCCTTGCCTCACGAGTGCTGTGGAGCAGGCCGAGGCATTGACCAATCCGTTGGGAGCGCCGCTAGTACTTACCAGTTCGAATCCCACTTATCTGCCACCACCTGGAAGCAGGAGATTCGATTATATCAGCAGTCCAATCGATGTGGATGTGGACAGTCCACCCAACAGTCCCACGAGCTTCATGACCATGCCCAATCCCACTCTGATGACGGACAATACGGATGATGATCTCGATTTGGATTCGGACAACAATATGCTGGAGTATCGGGCCGAAACGAAAGTGATGCGGAAGCCACGTAGTCAGACAGCTGTGCGAGTGGCGGACAGAAGAAACGCTCATATGAGCGATGACGAGGTTTACGGGAAGAACTCAAGGGCGGCCAAGTCCCTGCTGTACACGATGAAACAGCTGGGAGGTGGTCCTGGTAATCAATCGGCCCCAGTTGGCAATACCAACCAAAGGAGACAACCTTTGACGGCTCCCAGTTCACCGAAATCGGGTTGCCTTTCGCCCGATGGTCGTCAGTACCAGGCGCCTCTGGTGGAGCCACTCTTCCCGCAATTGAGCACTTTTGAGGCCAAGCGACAGCCCCAGTTCACCACTTCGCCCATGTCCACGTCGCCTGCAGTCAGCATGCCACAGATCAACTACCAGGCGAATCCCACATATACACCGCCAAGAAGCAATCAGGATGCCAACTCCTATTTGGGTGAGACCCACACCTCTTATGTGGTCACCTATCCAGTGGACGATTCCGGCGATGAGCCCGAACAGGAGTCGATGGCCATGTCTGTAAGCCAGCGATTGCGTCGCACTTCAGAGCACTCGAATGCCAGCTCCTCGCTTTCACTGGGCAGCACCAGTTGGACAGCGAATCCGGTGCACAATACTGCTCCCACGGTGGGTTCCATGGGACCTCCAGTGGATCGCAGCACTAAGCCGCAGATTAGCCAGCCAGCGGGCCCGAAGATGCCCCATCAGGCTCCTCAGAAGAAGTCGCAGCAGGTGACTCAGCAGGTTCCTCAGCAGGTTCCACAGCAGGTTCCACAGCAGGTTCCTCGACAGGTTCCTCAGCAGTTACCTCAGCAGTTACCTCAGCAGATCCCTCAGCAATTAACTCAACAGATCCCTCAGCAGTTGCCTCAGCAGTTACCTCAGCAGTTAACTCAGCAGATCCCTCAGCAGTTACCTCCGCAGTTACCTCAGCAGATCCCTCAGCAATTACCGCATCAGATCCCGCAGCAATTGCCTCAGCAGTTACCCCAGCAGTTAACCCAGCAGCTAAGCCAGCAGTTGCCTAAGCAGTTACCTCAACAGTTACCCCAGCAGTCACCTAAGCAGCAGCTACCACAGCAGTTACCTCAACAGATCCCTCAGCAGATCCCACAACAGTTGCCTAGGCAATTGCCTCAACAGATACCTCAACAGGTGCCCCAAACTATAACCAACAATCTGCCTAGACACGCTCCCAGGCTAAGTGCGCGTAGTCACACCATCCAAGGTGATTCCGGCTACGATAATCGTCCCCTGCAGAATCGTGTGATGTCACAGCAAACCCTTAACTCCAGCATTATCAGCAGCAACAATAGCACCACCGTCCAGAAGCAGCAAAAGGAGCAGCACATCAACGAGCTGCGCCGCAAGAGTTTGGGCAATGTCCTGGAGAGCAGCCAGAGAAGTACCTACTTTGAGCAGGAGTACAAGTCGTCGGCACCACCAGATACGCCGGATATAGTTAAATCCTCGCTGCCCAAGGAGAATGCACCGCTGCTAAAGAAATTCGGGCCACCTCAACGCCATCACTACATGCCCAATTCGTATCAGAGTCCGCAGCTGAATAAGCAGGGGAATAGCAGTAGCACCACCACCACAATAAGCAGCACTACGGTGGTGCAACAGCAACAGCAACTGCAACAGCAACATCAGCAAATTAAGCCGAGCATTGTGGAGACCCCAGCGACACCACAGCCACAAGTTCCCCCCGAAGACGAGATTCCCCACAACATAGTGTTCAACAATGTGAGCGCCTTTACCTCGATGAGCCGGAGGAACCACGAGGAGGATTCACACCAGGGAGCGCAATCGGGATCGCGGGTGAATCGTTTGAGCAAGTGCGATTCGTGGAACCAAATCTGCCAGCTGCAACAGACGGCGGGTCCGAGTCCGGCGAAATACAATCAACCCGGATCTCCCGGCGAGCTGAGACGCTCCAAATCCGGACACTCCCTCGCTGTGCCGAAACTCTACGAGGCGGGCATTGATAAGGCCCAGGTCAGTGAGAAGCAGCGAACGGTGGCTGCCTACTTCTCGGGTCAGAAGTCACCAACCGGCGGCCAAGTGGAGGAGTTGCGCACCACGTCAATGACCACCTCCACGACATCTAGTCGAAAATCGGCCATCAATCGCACCAAGACGAGTGAAAAACTCTCGGCGGCAGCTCGGAAATCACTGAGTTCGCTGACGACGTCGAATGGTAATGTTTCCACCGCCGGGCTGGGAATGATCCGTGGCGGTGGCGGTGGGGCACCGATGATCGGTGGTGGCCTCAGTCGCAGTGCCACCATGCCGCATATCGCGAATCTCAATCTGCTGGACGAGAGCAATGTGGAGGATGCCTTCGAGCAGCTAATGATGGGTGCCTAAAATTTACAAAACAATAAATAAACAAATAACAAACAGTCCAGCCAACCACTCAACCACTCAAGCCAAGAATTTAACCCACCCAGAAATATATAAAATCACACGCATTGAGGCATTCCAGTTCGAAACTGGATGAGAACATAATCAAATAATAACAAAAGAAAACCAAAAAACAACAAAAAAAAGAAAAGAGAAGCAAGAAAAAGAAGAAGATACGAAATCGAATCGAAAAATCGACATCGAAACGGAATGATAACTGTAACTTGTAACGGCAACTGTACTGATTAATGTTTACTGATAAACTCAAGCGCTACTGTTGAGCCTAGGATTAGCTTTGTTTTAGTTAAGCCCACCCACCCAGAACCACCTACCCCGCCCACTTTTCCTCACTTTTCCCATGTTCGATTTGAGTTTTGTGAAGCAGTTAGAAAAACGCAGATAACGACTGAGGGCCAAGCAGCAATAGTTAAAAAGTTTAGGGACCACAGGCGGTTTCTATTTCCTTTTTTTTCAATTTTTAAAACACTACTCACACACACACACGCTCAATCGCGATAAAAAAAAAACAAATAAGAAAAAGAATTGTTTGCTGCACTGCGTCCCAATGAAGCCCCAAACAACAAGAACAACAACATCAACAATAGCAACAACTTGATCAATATTCCGAGATTTGTGAGTTGAATATGAAAAATATCAGATGCATAGAATGCCAGCCTTGAAAGCCCCTTTTTTTCCCCTTTATTTGCCAGCGCCCTTGCCCTGCCTTGACTACCACAAAATAAAAAGGATAATAATAAATACATAAAATATTGCTATACCGCCCAGCAGCAGCCTAACAGCATAAAAAACCACACACATATGAAAACATACAGTTGCAATCAAAATAATGGTATTATTAGGACTATTTAATTTGCAATATATCTCAAACAGTTTTCTAAATTATAGAGATCAAATAAAGGTAATAAATAGGTATTGTATAAAGTAGAACAGGAATTAATGATAAATAATGCCCTTTAAATGTATTATTTATCATTTATATCATTATATTATTAATACGTTGGGGTTGAGTTTTTTAAAGTTTTTTTACTAGGTTTTAAAGATCCCAATTTGTCATATCCACATATTTATATTTTACTGTTTTGATTACGTATACTTGATATTTTTACGTATACTTGATTTAACTATGTCATTCAGTTGTTCAAAGCTAATATTTTACAGACAACTGTATGTGTTTCATATGTGTGTGTGTGTTTTTCTTGTACATATTTGTTATTGCCTGAAAGTTTTTACTCAGCCAAGTGTGGAAATGTAAAAATGCGTCGACTTTTAGCGCTTATCCCCATTTACACTCCCCTTACGTTGCGTTACGTTACGTTATGTTACGTCTTGTTACGTTTTGCTCTTTTGCTCGTTCGTTCGTTGGTTGATTGATTGATTGATTGATTGATTGATTGACTGGTTGATTGGTTGGTTGGTTGGTCCAGCAAGGATTCAAAAAAAAGCATATTACAAAAATTGAAAAGAAAACGGAAGCAGCAAAAAGAAACCCCCTATGTTGTCCCTCCTTTTTTAATTGACTGTTTCTCTCTCTGTCGTCCCTTGTACATATATATATATTTCTTTTCTTAACACCCCAGCACAGATGAGATGAGGAAACAGTGTTTTTCGTTTATTTTATTGATCAGTTTATTTTTTTGGTTTTTATCTATGTCTATATATTTTTGTCGATCTGCTGATCTGCTCCTGTTCCCTGTCCCTCAATTTAAAGCATGCTGTTCATTGATTTTTAGCTGTAACTGTAAATACATTTTATGCATGACCTTTTATATAATTTCATTGTTACACAGATAAAAATATGTACATTTTAAACTATGTACAAATGAACTTTAAAAAAATTATTCAAAATTTAATCTTAATAGAGAATAAATAATAGAGCAATGAATAATTAAATAAATACGTTTAAAATGGTTGTCAAAAATAAAGTAAAATGTATATGATTTGTTTATTAATTATGCTGAAATACTGATAAAGTATATTTAAAACAATGATGGCCATTCAAATTTAGATAAATATTTCCTAAGTCCAGTTGATTGATTATTTTGAATTACTTGTTTTAAGTTCGAGACACTTGATATTTAGCTCTGTGTATATAAGTAACTAAATACAGCCATGGACAACGAAAGCACCACCACCACCACCGCCACAGTCATATCCACACCATTAGCGACGGTTTCTGATTGGTTTTTTGTGTGATTTCCGTAGCGCGTTTCCTTTCGTGGGGACTACACAACCGCACACACTGCGAAAAAAATCTTGCCCGTGTGTGTGTGTGGCAGCTTAAATATTTTGCCAGTTTGTTTTTTGAATTTTGCGTAGTAGCTGTTATTATATAACCCAGAAAAAACCCTATAAAAACAAATATGTTTTTGTGCTATTTTCCAACACGTTGCGTAGTGTGTAAATGTGTTGCCTGCCCAGATACAAAACACATGTAATTTTGAATAACCCAAAGAATTGTTGATTACCCAAACAGATTGATATTTTTTGTGTAATTGATTTTGTGCATGCCCCAAAACTAATAACTGTAATTTGTTTGCTTCTCTTTTTTCTTCCACCTGCTGCCAAAAAACAAAAAAAAAAAAAACAAAAACGAAAAACCAAAACCGCATCCCTAAAAAACTCTATTCACACAGCAGCCCAGCACAAGAGCTCCTCGACCAGCGAACAGCGAACGGAAACCAAGTCCAAGGATGGCGGTGCTACTATGACCACAACAACAACAAAGGGTGAGTCAAAGGGATGTGGGTAAGAGCATATTGATTAATTAATTTATTGTATCTTTTCGTAGTTACCACACGCACTGTCAGCGGCAGTGCTGCCTCTAAGAACATCTCGCCTTTGGCTAAATTCAAGCAGCTGGACAAGCAGGCAGCCGCCCAGCAGGCGCAAAAGTAAGTCAATCCCCAACCCACTTATTATTCAGATAATTCCATACATATACATATATATATATATAAATATATAAATACATAAATCGACGAGCATACAAACATAGACACACATATGGTAGCGAGGGCATACATACTATACACACAAGCCAACATTTGTGCAGGTCACCCATTCAATTCAAAAGGCAGTTGGAGAAGCAAGCAGTGCATAAAGATTGTGCCTGTATGACACTAACCCTGTGTTTAAAAATAAAATAAAATAAAAAACAAAATATTATAGCACTTTAGCACTAAACAAGTCAGAAAGTTCCTGCATACAATTTAAAGACGTTTTTAATTTAACCATGTACTTTTATGTGGAACTTGAAGAGTGCCATTGGGCATAAGATTAAACATTTTTTTTTCACAAAAGCTTATTTAGTCTTTTTTACCACGAGGCTTAATTGGTTTCTGTGTAAAGAATAGAACTTGATTTTACAAAAAAAAGGTGATTTAAAGGACTATTTTTGTGATTGCTTCTCCAAGCCTTTTCCACACACAATCAAATAATTCAATTGGTCGCACACTTACACAATAGATGGATACAAAAACACAATCTTCACCCCCCTTTTAACATACACATACATATGTACATATACGATCTCTGGTGTTGGTTCTCTATGGAAGTGTGTTGGTAGTATCGTCTCCCCCAAAAAAAACCTGATATATCGATGTGCAAAATCAATATCTGATGATGAACTAGTGAAGGGAAAAGTGATTTCGCTTTCTGTACATAGACCACCCAACTGTCTCCCTCTGTTATTCTAGTTAGCCTATGGAAACTGGACTCGATCTTCCCTTTTTTTTCTCTTCTGTCTATCTCTGTCTTTATATGTTTTCCTTCGGCAATCGAAAAATTCCAACCAAAAACCAAACCAAACGCAAAAATTCGTTGACAGAAAACCAAAAACATCGCGTTAGTTGTTCCATTTCCAAATTTTATTTGGTATTCAAATAATTGTTGTTGTTGTTTCTTGCTAACACAAAAAAAAAAAAATTATATATACACCCATACACAAAAAAAAAGAGATATACAAAAAACAAACACCTAACACAATCGAACTAAAAAATCAAACAAAAAACACACGAAAATAAAGACAAAAATAAGAAATTAAGAACAACATGAAGATGAACCGATTTTGTGTGAGTTTCGCTAAAACGTCTGCAATCCTCCAACCTTGACTCATTTGTTCAGATCATCTCCAACAACAAGCACACCCACGACCCCCGGCGGTTCGGCACAACCGTTGTTCAAATTTACCGATCCGGCATTAAATGCGCGCGCCGCCACTGTCAAGGATCAACTTCTGCAGTGGTGTCAGCATAAAACGCAGGAATATGAGGTATCCAAAACCTAAACCAAAAACCAAAAAGCAAAATCCAAAAACCAAAACCAAGCAAGCCCTAAAAATATATGAAATGCCGAAGCCACAGCCAATATTTGTTATCCTTGCCATTGTTTGTTATTTATTTATTGCACCTGAGGTCAAAATAATAGCGATGATAATATGGTTTTAATGCAAACGTAGGATAATGATAAAAAAAAACAAATAAATAAGAACTTGAAACATTTTGCCTGATCTATCCAAACATAGTTTTTTGTCGAAATACCTAAGCTTTATCGTTTTTATTGTAAGTATTTATCGACCTTGTCAAAATTTATTAATTGTTATAGTTTTATAACATCTTTAAGATATTAGAAATTCGGAATTGGTTTTATATGATTATTTTTAAGATTCAAGATTGCAATTAATGAAACCCATGTCTTATTTTGACCTCAACTGCCACAAAGACTTGTTTTTTATCGTTTCTTTAGTTTTGCCGTTCGCTTCGATGTTATTAAGATTTTTAATTAGCCATATTTAACAAATCTAACGACAAACCGAAAACAAATACAGCAACAAACAAAATAAACAAAAGCAAAAACATCTAACAGCGCCTAACTTTGGCTGAGCTTGAAAGCTTTCTCCAATTCTCATACACGCACACACACTCAGACACACACACATACACGCTCACACCCGCACACGAACACAACTTACGAACGATGAATAAGGAAATAGAAAATTGAAAGATGGATGCCATTTCCATTTCCGTTTCCGGTTACCGCTTTACGCTGTCGATTCTTATCGATCACTGCTTATCGTTTTTAATTGTTCTTTTTTTTTTGTTTTGGCAATTTCGCTTTATCGCTGAGTTATCGCCGCTGTTGTTGTTATTGTTCCGACCTAGCTGACCCTAGTTTTACCCACCTACAGCTACTTAGTTAGTCTATGTTAGTATTGGAGGCTGGAATCTCGCACTAAATGCTTTTGCTTTTGCTCCAAGGGCCATTCAATAAAAATAAAAAGAAAACCGAAAATCAGCCAACCATCTCAAAAAAAGTGCGCTCAATCATTATTGATCACCACCGATCACTGAATGCTAATTATGTGTGTGTTGTTTCGCAGAACGTCCAAATAAGCAACTTTAGCTCGAGCTGGTCAGACGGCTTGGCCTTTTGTGCGCTGATACACCATTTCTTGCCAGATGCATTTGACTACACCACACTAACCAAGCAGACGCGACGACACAATTTCGAGCTGGCCTTCAGCGTTGCTGAGTAAGTATACGCACCGTGGAGTGCCCTGAAATGCATGCTATAGCTAATTTAATAATGTAGCACAACAAAATGCCCAGAATCTGTACATTTTTACTGGTGCAAATCCGGCATTTAAAAAAGAAAATATATAATTTTAGAACAAATAAAGTAAACTTAATTTAGGTTTCACTAAAAAATTGTTTTTTTATTGTTTGCTTTATATCTAAAAAAAAATTATTAAACATGAACTATTGATACGATTTTAAGATAATGAATATCTTAGCAAGAGTTTGTTAGCAGCACTAAGAGAAAACCACATATGTTTTACATAATTGTTCTCTAAAGAATTGCATTTGCTTAAATCTATCTGGAAAGAGATATATTTGCTGCTATGATATTGAAATTTCTGTGATGACTAATTAATTACTTTGTTATTCCGCAGTGAGAAGGCTGGCATTGCACCACTACTGGATGTGGAGGATATGGTGGAGATGAGTCGCCCCGATTGGAAGTGCGTCTTTGTCTATGTCCAGAGCATATATCGCCGATTCCGGAACTGTCAGTGAATCCATCGAACGCAGTGGAAGCAACAGCAGTGGAAGCAGCAGCAGCAGCAGCAGAATAGTCCAAATCCAGATCCAAGTCCAAGTCAACTCAACAGCAACAGCAGCAACTCATTAAATTTTAAGCATACACCACACATCCCCTTTGGCATTTCGTGTTACAACACACCCCATATACGAGTGTATATCCGCATAACCCAAAATCCTACGTCCATATGTGTCACCCAATTCAAGACCCCGTCATCCTGCGAATATCTAACTGAATAATCGGCATATGTATATTCTTCAACTGAAGCGCAAATGGCTCGTCGAACGTGAACAGCCGACTCTTTGTACGTTTTTTGTGTTTGTTTTACCCTTTTTTACTATTATTACGATTACGCATTATTATTTGTTATCGAACTTGAAGCAGAAACTATGCAATAATTGTTGATTTATATATTTTTTTGTCATAATTTTAATTGTGGAGAGAAGAAGCAGTGCAGTTACTAACCCTGCTGGCGGTCATCGACAATGGATAAGGTATTTAAGATACGTCTCGATGCCGTCGCTCACATTGATGAATTACTGTAATAATAAACATATATTCTATGTACGTACGTGTAACGAGAACGAAATATTTACTAACCGATGGCATTGAAAAGGCCGCAAAGAAATAAAAAAAAGCAAATGAATCCCAAGTTCCAAATTTTTGGGGGTCTACAAATATGGTGGGGAAATACGCATAAAACAACAATAGTTAGCTTTGTTTAAAAGGCTCTAGATAAGATGAAACCACTTAAAAGCCGACTTTAAGATTCCAACATAAAAGCCAATCGGCTTGAAGTAAAAGACCAACAACTGTGCGAAAAACAAATTTGAAAAGTTTCTGATTTGTGGCAAGGTGTATAAATTGTTTTTAAAATTTGTTTGAAGAAATGTTTTAAAATGTATTTGCCCAATTTAGCAGAGCCAAAAAACCTTAAGAAAAATACTCTTTTCCTTAAATCATAAAGTTTTTTTTCTCTTTTTAATGTTGTAAATCTAGATAAAAGCAAAAATATGGTCGTTGAACTTATAGACAGTGTGCCTTTTGTTTCTGGGCAACGCTTGACATATCAGGTGTGCTTAGAAACTCGGTGAAAGTCTAGCGTTTAAGTTTTATGTAAGATGTCGCAGTAAAATTCGGTGTAGAAATTTGTAAATCAAAATTTGGTTCGTAACGCACATAAGAACACACACGCCTACACCGCCAAGCAGTTCAACCGACGTGCAAGCAGTTCAAAGGCGGTGCAGAAGCAACAATATCCCCGCAGCAACATGTCGCATCATCAGCACGTTATTTCGGAGTCTGCCACTTTCCGTTTGCTAAATGGCTTGGTGGCCACCGGCAGTGCCACGCCCCTTGCCGTTCAACCGCCCACGGCGCCACCAGCGACAGTCAGCTGTTCGCCGGAAACAAGTCAGCCCACTGCCCAATTGCCCATTGGCACGCCCACTGCCTCGATGGCCGCTTTGGAAATATCGTCGGCGCGCCAAAGGATGTTGCCACCGATAACGCGACGTAGTTCACAGGAGAGCGTCCATTCGGCGAACGAGAATGGCAACTCGTGCCGCATCTGCCGCTGGAACCGCAGCGACATGGAGATCATCAAATGTCCGTGCAGTTGCAAGGGCAGCGTGGTAAGCAAAGAGTCATTTCCGCCACTTCTGTTTTAAAAATCCGCTTTGGGGGACTCCTCTTCGAGATTCACAAAAAAATTGATTTTACTATATTTCTCTTAAAATCTATTAAAAATTAAACTATTTTTTAGATTTAAAACGCGATCTGTTATTCATAAAAATCTTTGAATTTTACTATATTTCTCTTAAAATCTCTTAAAAATTGAACTATTTTTGGTCAAAGTTTTTTAGATTTAAAACGCGATCTGTTATTCATAAAAATCTTTGAATTACCGTTAAGTGACCATAACGGTTTATAGGTTAAAAATGCGAATTCTTTAGTAAACGAATCTAAAAATATAAATGCGATTACGAATGTCTTAGAAAAAAAACCAAGGTATATATTTAAAAATGCCTTTATTTAAGGAATACAATTAGCTGAGTACGATAGAAATTTGTGAAAAATTCGAACAGGAATCCTAGAGAGGATTGGTATCGAGTGTCTTGGGCTTACGGGATCTAGGTGACCTTTGCAGGGCTTCATCCATCTGAAGTGCCTGAAGCGCTGGATTATGCACAGGCGGGATAATCGCTGCGAGATCTGCAATGCGGTCTTCGACATCTCGGAGGAGCGGGTTAGCCTGAAGCAGATGATGCGAACCTTCTGCTGCGGTCGCTGTTGCGGCCTGATTGTGAAACACCTGCTTTTCAGTGCCTCGCTAATGCCACTGGCCCACATAATTCTACAGCAGGTGAGCTTCAGTTTGGCCTGGTTGTAAACGAGGCAGCGGCAGATCGGCACTATACCATACCAGTTAAACGACGACTTAAGGATTTTCAATAATATTTTTGTCTGGCTCATAGGTTCTGCAGTGCATGGACAATCTTAACCAAGGCAGTACCGAGCAGCTCACCGTCCAGGAGGTTTTTGTCGCCTCCTGCGCCCTGCTCACCTCCAGCGCCCTGTTCTTTCACTTCTTCGAGTTTGTGACCACCCGCTGTCTGCTCATCCGGAACATCCTGCGCCATTGGTGGATGTTCGGCAGCACCTCCGACTTTGCCCTGGTGGAGATCGAGGACGACTCCGTCGATCTTTTTTGATGAGGGGAGGATAATGGACCACGACAGACGGCGATGAAGAAATATGAAGGACGACAAAGGCCGTAGTTCATGTGCTTGTATTTTCCCACCGACCATCTTAGATGATTTCACCAAGATCCAGTAATAACAGATTCCAATATTCAATAAAGTAAATTTCAAAACTTCATCCGAATCACTTCTATTTGTGTGAACAAATATATTTTCGACTTTCAAAAATATTTATTTCTTCAGTATCGAGAGGCTCTAAGCTAATGGCTAAAAGAATACTGATATTAAATGCACCCATGGTTATTAATTCATCTTGTTGAATTTTTGTTAATTAATAAAATAAAAAAACTAAGTTAATAATTCAAATATAAATATACAATTTATATGATATATAAGGTGCTCTCCACACTGCCTCGAGTTTCCAAACTATCAATGGTCTAACTGTGTAAACATGGAGTTAGAAACTGTTCCTTGTTTTGATTTTTATATGGAAAGTTGTATTTTTCGGCCATTTTCACTTTCTCTAAAAACAACTGTGCAAATAGTGATCGAAATTTGGACTACAGGCCAAAAATTACGCAATTCGATTACTCCCTAAAATAATTTAGACATTACTAGTTTCCTATGCCAACCATATGCAAGATGGTATCTGAAAACATAAAATGGGTGGCACCTTTTTTGAAAATATACTTCCCGGGGAATTTGGAGGGTGCACGGTCACACCAGAATAAACCACCGTTCACCGACTATCGAAATATCGTGCCGAAGTGAAGCCTTTCAGCAGTGGCTATCGATAGGGCCTCTGTGCTGGTTGTGCCACCACTGGATTCATCGTAAAAAAATAAAATAACGAAAAAGTGCCAGTAGACTGGAGGACCGAAAAACAATTCCCAACGCATTAACCGTGGGCGAGTATTTCGACTTTAGCTGACGGCCCCCGACAATTAGATGTATTCCAAGTTGTGTAAGTGCCAAAAAAAAACCCAATTAAAGCGAAAGCAAAACAATCGCAGCAGCAAAAGCAAAAGCAGCGAAAAGCAAAAGCAAAGCAGCACGCGGACAGCGACGCTGGCAGAGAAAGGAAAACCAAAAACAGAAAACCGAAGAACGCCTCAAAAGAAAGTGAAGTGAAGTGCAAAACACACTTGAAAAAAACCGGATATTTTACGGGTCTTTTTGCTTTTTTGCTTTTGCTATGCTTTTGTTTCGCTTTTCCTTTGTCTCACTTTCCTAACAAACAACGGCACGTGTGCGAATGCAAATCCTAAAAATATCGGACGAAACCAAACTTGTTGCAGAGTGCCACGCCTCCCGCGAGTCCCCGCCCCTCTAAATCGATAAAACAGCGATAAAGTTAACAAAAACAATAAGAAAAGAAAAGAAGAGCGAGATGGCTGGCCAACAGCTCGTGGCCCTTCTAAATCCCAATCCGAATACCCCGAAGGCCCTCTACGACCTGTCGCTACAGGCCCTGATCGGGAGTATGAACACCAAGGTTCCGGCGCTAGACAGGATCAGCCGACTGGCGGAACTGCCGCGCAACCTGCTCATCGATGTCTACGAAATGGTGAGTGCTATCGTTCTGCTCCATTTACTTACCCCTCATCTTTCTTAAACGATCCCATTATCATAACCAGTAATCGTTCGAAGCTTGTATGGGGGAAATACCTGGCTGATTGTTATCCAGAAAGCCAACTAGTTCTAGTTGTTAAAGCCATTAACTTCCCAAGTTATGATTTCGGTATTATAAGGAACAATCCTGAAATGCTATTTCCATATGCTATAGATGTTTCTCGGAATTATGGTTTCCTAGAATCTGAAAAGCTAGTAACAAATTATGAGCTTGTTCTGAATATTGTCAGGCAAACAAATGTTTTTGAATTATATATGTATGTATATTATTATTATATTAAAATAATCACATTTATTTATATTTATTCTTTCGATGTTTGTGGTAAACTCTTATTGGAGTTACGAATTTATTCGGATTGGAATTATGCATGTTATTGGCGGAATAAAAGATTATTGGAATTGAGCACATTTATTCGGATGCCAATGCTTGGAGTTAGAAATACTTTTCGTTATTAGATAAAGATAAGAAATAATACAAATATTAAGAATCGTTTCGGATACCTAGTCAAAAATAAAAAACTACCTGCTCCATCAGTGATCATGGCGATTACAGCACTTGTTGTGGGCCGGTGCTTATCTCCACTCGCCGTCCGAATTTCGCCACTGGCAATTACCATTCTCCCGTACTCATTATCAGGGATTGAGGGGGGTATGGCACTTGTCTGTTTGTGTTTGCTTTTCCGCTTAAATTGTTTACACCCCGCCAGTCCGGCCTTTAACCCTAGAAAGAAAGACCTTCGGCGGATCGGACAGGGGAAATTGCCTATAGAGTGGTTACAAGGGGAGACCTCTTATAATCACTTCTGATAGGAACTTATTTTTGGATTTGTTCTATCGAAACGTAACCAATTTGTATTAACATTTTTTTTTAAGTTATATGGAAATTGTTTTTTTTTTGGCAAAATACATATGTTCATAGATTTAGTTTTTAATTCAAAGGATAAAGTGGTGCTTTACTAGCATAAGGAATATCTATTAAAAATTTATGAACTTGTAGACTTTTTCAAGAAAGTAAAAAGTCCATCGATCAATGTTTATTTTGTTTTTAAACATACAACAGATCGAGTAATAACCTTCAAATTGCGGCACTCAACGTTGCTATTTATTGCTTACAATTTAAAAATCGCAATTCTAGTTATTCATTTACTTTGGGCTTCACTGTAGACATACTGCTGGAGGTGCATACCTTCAGATGGATTTCATTCGAACGAAGGAAAATAAACTCCACAGACCCACAGGTGGTTGCATATACATGGTTGGCCAGCCAAAGGTTTCGATTCCTTACATGGATTGTCATAATATGTGGCAATTACAGTGTAAATTATAAGCAGAAGCGACAATGAGGGGCATCTAAAAATAAACCAACCAGTTGGATGGGTCCAGCGCCCTTTGATTGTCCTGTTCGGGAATTGTAGAGCTCTGCTGGGATGGGAGATGCAATGATGCATAGAGAAAATGCTGTGGCGCAGCTGCTGGCGAAGAGCCATTGAACTTGCTGATAATGGCTAAGCAAATTCCATTGTTCGCTGATTGGATGTGGGTTTTCTCCTCTTGTTTACGTTACTTTTTGCTAGCTTTTACTGAAGTCGAAACTACTCGTTCCATAACTAGGATTCTTTATTTCATGGCTTATCTAAAACTTAAATTATAAGAAAAGGAGAGCGAATTAAACCATTTTTTGCTTTTTTGTTTTATTTTAATAATTTTATTGTAATAAAGGTTTTACAATCTAACATATGTATGTCTCTTATGTTTATTTAGTGTTATAACTTATTTTGTAATAATTTATAGCTTAGCCTGTGTTTTAAATTATAAATAAATCAATTTTTACAGAACTTAAATTGGGAATTTACCTAATACATCTTTTATGTTATTAAAGCTTTTGTAGTATTTATTTTAGGATCATTACAAATCAGTTTTAATGCCTTAAGGTGTCCATATGTGCTTCCATTAAATCCTATGTTTCTTCCTCTCCATCCACAGATGTCGCAGCAGGAGTCCTTGAAGGACACATTGCTGGAGGAGTTAGTCCAGCTGGAGGTGTTTTCGCGACTCGTGCGCTACTCGGCTGCCCGCAGCAAGTTGCTGCGCATAATGGCCTCCCTTATGGCCAGCAAAAAGATGCTGGCCAGGCGACTCAGCGAAAACTATGTTTCGTGCTATGGGATCCCCGGTCTGGAGGACGAACTGAATCAGGAAGCGGTCGAGTCGGACAAGCACCGGGATCAGGGACCACTCGATCGCTCACCGGATCCCAGCAAGCTGCACATTTACGACGGGGAGACATCTGATAGCACTAGTGCAAGTTGTAGCGAACTCCGTAGCCAATTCATTACCGTACAAGGGGACGCCAAAGCCCAACAATCCCAATCCCAGACCGAACTCAGTGTGATTAATAACTCGGCCCTTGAGGAGTTGCCCGCCTTTGAGATGCAGGCCATCGACATGGGCTTGCGCCTCGGATCGTTCCTTTCGGAGGCTGGATGGATGCAGGAGAGCATATTCGTGCTGGCATGCCTCAATGGAAGACTGAAGCGTCTGCCGCCTCACAAACACTGGCTGGAAATGCGTCTTGACTGTCTGCAGCGGTAATTAAGTCATTCATTACATCAAGTAACCCTTAATCAAACTATCTCAATTAACAACATTTAAATTTGATAACATATTTAAATGTCGTATCAAAAATGTTCCATTTTTTAATTAGCATTTTTGATAAACATTTGTTTGACTAAACAAAGTTCAATTATTTACATTTCTGTTGTTGTTTTTATATAAGACCTTTTAAAGACATTTTTCTAATTTTTTTTGCACTGATTCAGCTCTACATTTTTATCTAAAACAAGAAAGAAAAGCTAACGTCGGGCAGAGCGGAAGTTGATATACCCTTGCAGAATATTCTGTAAATTATATTCCCAAAAATTATTTATATGATGCATTCTTAATACTCTTAAAAAATCCCAACTTCCTAACTTTAAAAACACCAAAAATATACTTTATAGGGTCGGAGATCTCTCCTTCACTGCGTTGCACACTTTTGACCAAAATTATAATACCCTCTGCAAGGGTATACAAATAAATGGAAAGGAATTTCTTTAATATGATTAGTTCATTTTCTAATTAACATAAGACATACAATTTTGCTACATTTCATAATTTTCTAAACTTTTTAAGCTAATGCTATTGATAAACTTGTTTAAAATATTATATTATTTTTATATGAAGTATATTTGGAAACTAACCAGCCATTTACTTTTTAAGCCTCCTGTACGCAGAGTCGGCGCATTGTAACTTCAAGCTGGCGCAGCGCACCTACGACGAACTGATCGGCTTGAACAGATCGCTCAATAGCCTTGTGCCCGCCCAGCTGGTTGCCATGGCCTACACCCAGATTTCGGCCATGTACTTTGCCCGCAACGAGTACAACTACAGCCACATGTGGAGCGGTCTGGCCATGCGATTTCTGAAGAGATCTGCAACACCGCGGTGAGTTGTTGTCCCTCTCACTCTAACCCGATCTTTATAGCTTATATTTACCTTAATCTGGCAGCATCACCATCGACGTACTGCGTCAGGCGGCCAGGGCCTGTGTCGTCAAGCGGGACTTTGCCAGGGCCAATCTGCTCATCTGCCAGGCGGTGCGACGCGCTCGGTAAGCACCTCAATTTATGGATCTAGCATTTCTTCTCTCTCTGTTAGCTGATTATCGATCAAATGTCCACAATAATCAAACAACAAAAAACGTTTCTGTACATATTTTAATATGAACTACATTATTTTTGGCGGCTCAGTCATTTTTTCTTAAAAATAATATAATGATAACAATTTCATTGTTTTCCACATTGGAATAAACCACTTTACCGATAAAATTTATTTTGTGGTTTTCCTTGTATTATTGTATAAATAAAAAATAGCAAATAATGTGTTTATCCCAATTGAAATAAAAACATTTGAATTGGGAAAACCAATTTTAAAAGTAAGCTGAACGAATAATTTTGAAAACTATTTTGGATAAAACCTGTTCAGATTAAAAAAAAAAAGTTTTCATTTTGTATGATCTATGCATCATCTTAATATCTTGCTTATTAAGGATCCTCTACAAGCCTCACTCATTCGAATTCTTCTTCTCCACAGCAAACACTTTGGACTTAAGCATCAGAAATACGGCGATGCCCTGCTGGACTACGGATTTTTCCTACTCAACGTGGACTCTGTGTTCCAGTCGGTTAACGTCTACAAGGAGGCGCTGGCCGTACGTCGCGGCATCTTCGGCAACATGAATTTCCACGTGGCCATTGCCCACGAGGATCTGTCGTATGCCTACTATGTCCACGAGTACAGCACGGGTGACTTTAGCTGTGCCCAGGATCACGTGGACAAGGCGGTTAATATCATGAAGAATCTAGTGCCCAGCAATCATCTGATGTTGGCCTCGGCAAAGCGCGTCAAGGCGTTGCTGCTGGAGGAGATTGCGCTGGACAAGATGGCCGATGGCATGGACGAGGAGGACCTGCTGCAGCAGTCCGAGGAGCTGCACAATTTCGCCCTGTTCCTCTCCCTCGAAGTGTTCGGCGAGGTGAATGTGCAGACGGCGAAGCACTATGGAAATCTGGGGCGTCTATACCAAACGATGAATCGCTTCGAAGAGGCGGAACGAATGCACCAAAAGGCGATCAAAATCAAGACGGATCTGCTGGGTGCCTTCGATTACGAGGTGGGCCTGTCCATCGGCCATTTGGCCTCGCTGTACAACTACCAAATGAAGAAGTACCGCGATGCCGAGACACTCTACCTGCGCAGCATTGACATAAGTAAGTTATATGCCATTTTCTCTTCTCCTAATTATTGGCTGTATTAGTAACTAATGTAAATTTGTATTACAGGCCTGCGTCTGTTTGGACACTCGTACTCTGGTCTGGAGTACGATTACCTGGGTCTGTGTCACGTCTACGAAACGTTGCGCGACTTTGAAAAGTATTTGAAGTATGCGAACACACTGGAGAACTGGCAGATGCTGCGTGGCCAAAACTTAACTCAAAATGTAAGTAAAACCCTCAAATCTAGATCTGCAATAGATATACTATTGATTTGTTTCTATAGAATGAAGCTAATTGATTGATTTGCTTTCAGAAATCCAGCTACCCCGCCATTGAGGAGGACTATTCCATAGAGGAGGTCAAGAGCAAGTTCGTCAGCATGTGTACCTGCAAGAACAGTCCAACCCGTTCGGTGCATGCACCATTGGAGTCGAATTTGAACTGAGATGGGGCTTTGGGAGTGGGAGCGGAAGTGGAAGTGGAAATGGTAGCGACGGATGAAGAAGAGGAAAAGACAGTTGCACCCGCACTAGCAATCGCAATCGCACCCACACCCCCGGCGTCGGATGGCACAAACTGGAGGGCAAACTGCAGCAGGAGCGGCAACGGTGACAGAGGCGGCAACATCTGCAGTTTGTCTTAGATAAGAGATTCGCATATGTTAGCCCACGTTGATTAGACAAAAAAGAAGGAGCATCAAGGATCGACCTATGTGTGTTCTAAAAGGATTTCTAAGTATAGTTGATAGCTTATCTCTCTCGCTCGGTCGGCACTTATAATCAATACCCCCGCTCTGTTTGATGTCTTTTTTCTTTGTCATTTCGATCGAATAAGCCCCGCTGCTATACTATATGTGTTAAGTCGTACCGAGTGTGGGTCAGTTCAACAAGCGTTCCGTTGTGTTCCAGCCGTCATCGAATACGTCCAGTACCCTTAGATCCTACAGTTTTCAAGGATACCCAGTCCTGTTTTTCAGTCAAACTTCACCTAGGCTAAGATGTAGTAGTATTGTTAGAGCTTCGGTTACCCAGCTGAATGGGAGATCGTTGAGCGATTTTTTTTTTAAATGTGTTCCCCACGTTTTGGCCCATGTACAAACGTTTAATTTTTTAATGGATTTTCACCTCTAAAAATCTACTTTTGTATTTTTTGTTTGGAAACTTAAAGAGAAGGCCAGTCGCCAGAGAATAAACATAGCATTCGTTTGGCTTTCGAGAGATGTAGAGAATAATAATGTACTCCATTCTATTTTAATTTCCACGTTTGTTAGAGCGTTTAGAGCACAGAACCACTCGAAGAAAAATGTTGTATAGAGCGCAAGGAGTAAGCGTATTGTATAGTCTAGGCCCATTTAAAACGATATAATATATATTACTAATACGTACACATGGAACATGCATCAAAAGTATTGCCTCAGCCCCTAAAGTTAAACAAAGCAACTGGAAAGCATTGGCGATGGGAAAGCGTTGTAAATAACTCGGGTTGAATATTGCAGCTTCCAGTTAAAAAAACACAAAAGGTTTATTATAATACACATATATATATATATAGATATATATATATATAAATAAATAAATGAAGAAATAAATGCCTACAAGTAAAGACAATTTATACTATTAACATTTGCTACCTAGAGCGATACTTATAAACAACATTGTAGTTGCAAAACTCTTTTTGGCATAACTTAGCGATTTAGTTTAAGAGCGACGTCGTAAATCTCAAAATAAAATGCCTGCAAACATAAATGTTACACTCTGTATTTTAACTGCGCTTCTAATTCGAAGCTAATAAATGGGTTTCAAAAATGATTGATTGTTCAAAATTGAAGAAAATGGAATTTCAAATGCGCGCAACTGTATGTTATGGAATTCAGCTTTCAATCTATCACACATCATTTATGTTTCAATATTCTTAAAAACAGTTAGGAACTAGAGCGAAATACCCGGAACCAGTGGAGCCTGTCCGTCATTTTTGTTAGTTGTGAAAGTTTGTGCGCGTGGAAAATATGGAGAATACGCTATTTGCGAATGTTAAGAAGCTCTACGATCACAAGCTTTACGAGTGCGTGATTCCAGTGGTAATAACCGATTGTAACCAAAAGCAGTTCACATGTCTTGCTGGTGCTATTGATACCCGACGCTTTGCAGGCCAAGTTGCTGAGTACGGCGCTGAAGAATGATCGCAATGTTGCCACTTTGGAGCTGGAGTACCAGGTGCAGCTGTTCCTCAGCAATTCGCAGTACAAGGAGGGCCAGCATCGGGCGGCCTTGCGGCACTTTGATGACATGATCCACCACCGTCGGATGATGCTGCGCCACAAGAACGCCTGTTTGCTGGCCATCGAAAGTGCCTATCCGGAGTTCGCCGAAGTGGAGCTGCGGCGACGGGCCGCCGAGTGCTACCGGGAGATCGGGAATCCCGAAATGGCCATATCCACGCTGCTCCAGTTGCCCGTGAAGTCGCGCACACCAAGGATCAACCTGATGCTGGCCAGGCTGCAACATCACGGCCCCGGCCTTGGGTGCCCCAACAAGGCGGAGGCCCTGCACGCCTACAAGGAGGTCGTCCGCGAGTGCCCCATGGCGCTCCAAGTGATCCAGGCCCTCTTGGAGCTGAAAGTCGACGGCAACGAGGTCAACTCGCTGGTGATGCACGGTAGTGGCCCAGATAACTAATATCCCGGCTGGGGCAATAACCGACTTTAGACTCTTACCTTTTGTTAACCCTAAATTAAAATCCTGCTAATACTTTTGTATCTTACTTCTATTAATATTACTTTTCCGATCCCTTTTCTATATATATATATGTATATGTATATATATATTTTGGAGTAGAAGCTTTCAGCTAGTACTTTTTTTTTAATCTACTCCAAGTCCTAATTTTTTCCGATATAACTTTTCTAACATTTCCCGATATAAGTCCTCTTCTGTATTATATTCATCATATTTTTTTCGAAACATACATCTTCTTTTCGAAAATCTTCTTTTACTTTAGTTTTTATTTTTGGGTGGATTTTTCGTCGTTTTCAATGAGGCTTGCAGAAATGTGGCAAAAAACTGCACTTCTAAGCTCATAACTTTTCTTACAGACATCCGATTTCAAAGTGGCGTGCCTCAAAATGATCATGGTTTGATTGCCTATAAATCTGTGTTTTCATTTAATTTTTTTTTGTTTGGACCGATTTTTCGTCATTTTTAATGACGTTACACCTTTCCAAATTTTTGAAAAATGGCCTTGCTGAAAAGTGTCTAAAAACTGCACTTCTAAGCCCATAACTTTTCTTACAGACAGCCGATTTTAAAATGACATACTTCAAAATGATCGTGGATTGATTGCCTAAAAATCTGTGCTTTTAGTTTACTTTTTTTGTTGGGTCGATTTTTCGTCGTTTTCAATAATGTTACCCCTTTAAAATTTTTTGAAAAATGGCCTTGCAGAAAAGTGTCTAAAAACTGCACTTCTGAGCCATTTCAAAATGATCATGGTTTGATTGTTTATAAATCTGTGTTTTTAGTTGATTTTTTTTTGTTGGTCGATTTTCTTCATTTTCAATGAGGTAACCCCGAAAAATGGCTTTGCAGAAAAGTGTCCAAAAACTGCACTTCTATCCTTAGTGGTTGAATTCTTTACAAAGCTGCGTGTAAATCTAAGTTTGTATTTTTTTTTTTTTTTTAATCCTTTCCAAATAATCACCTTTCTGAATTCGTAGGTGTGGTTGTCCTTTTTGCAATTAAGGATACGATACTGATACTCTCCGCACTTTCCCCGCCCAATCAGCTGCCTCGGTGCCCGGGAACTTCGACTGGCTGAGCACGTGGATCAAGGCGCTGGCCCAGATGTTCGACTGCAAGCACTTGGATGCGGCCGGCACCTTCCAGAAGCTGCAGGACACCACCTCGCTGCGGGGCAACGAGCACCTGATGACTGCGCTGGGCAAGTGTCTCTACTACCACGGCAACTACTCCCGGGCGGAGCAGTTGTTCGCGGCGACGGCCAGTGCCCATCCGGACAACGTGGAGCTGATCGGACTGCTGGGCGTTGTCCGGGGGCAGGAGGGGCACAGTCTCGGCAGCCCGGACATGGATCGCCTGTACGCCCAGGTGACCCGCGAGCGGAGGTACTCACCTGACCACTGGTTCGCCCACGCCCAGTCCATGTACGACGCGGGCAAGTTTGAGCGCGGCCTGAGTTTCGTGAAGCAATGTTTGGAGGCGGACCCGCGCCATCAGGAGGCCCTAATCCTGCGCGGCCGGCTGCTCATCTCGCTGGAGCTGCACAAGGAGGCGGCGGAGGCCTTTCGCATGGCCCAAACTGTCGTATCGTATCGATTCGAGGTCTACAGGGGTCTCTATCACAGCTATTTGGCCCTGAAGCGATTCAAGGAGGCGCATGCCATGTGCAACTGGACACTCCGCATGTTCCCGAACACGCCCAGGAGTCTCACGGTACGATTCCCTAGATATTGCCAGGACGCGATCCTTAACAGGTTCCCTTTCCATCCATAGATGTTCGGTCGCACCCTCTTCGTCTCACCAGATCCGATGGTTAAGAAGACTGCCCGCAAGTTTGCGGAAAAGTCGCTGAAGATCGATCCCAACTACACGCCGGCGGTGGCCTTAATGGCCGATATCTGCCAGTTCGAGGGCTCACCCAAGGTGTCCATTAAGCTGCTGGAGGATCACGTCTCCCTCTTCCCGCAGGCGAATCTGTTCACGCATCTCGGGGATATGTTGCGCACTCAGAAGGAACCCATCAGGGCCTTGGAGTATTACTACAAGGCATTGGGGTGAGTTTGCCTGGGGAAAGAGTCCTACATTTGAAATCTTCGTTTAATATTCAATATTCGTATTCAATATTTTAGTAAGGATCCCAAATGCGAGCGAACTTTGCGAGGAATAAGTTTATTAAAGAGCTCCAACTCGCTGCTCATTGGATCGTGTGTCTTGGACGAAGGTGGGGTCACTAAGGTGGATAGCCAGCAGTCCACTGGTGGATTGGCAACCCCAAATCTGGAGTGGATGGGTGGCGATGGTGCGGAGAACGCTCGAGAGGCATCCTCCTCACCGGCCGCCAGATCAGGACAGGATGGCGATGGCGATGGCTCCGTTTGGCACGACGTCGATGCGGAAATGACTAACTTTAATTATGACGGTCATTAAGACTGAACAGGGATCCGGATAAATATCTACATACATATATGCCATACCTAATTTATACATTACAATACTCAAAATGTTTACATACACTTACGCGCCATGTAGCGGAACTAGTTTTTTTTTGAAAAACTGGGAAGTGTGTCTTGCAGCAGTCAGACTTTGATGGAGCTCATCCGAAAGCAACTGTTAATAACCGCTGTTATTTCAGAGAGAACTCGAGAGCGAAATTCCACAGGGGCGTAGCAAATGGGGAAATAACCCTCATTCTTCAAATCAAACACTTTTTCCAAATATACAAATTAAGTTGCTTTTAATCGTCTAGTTGTTAGGATGTAAAACTATTTTAGATATAAAGTATAAACGTTTTCTCTTTTTGCTACAAAAAAATTCAGCCTTGTTGTTTGTTTGTTTGTTTTATTTAACTATAATAGATTTTAGATAACAAAGCTCCAATTTAATTTAATATAAATTCAAGTTGTCCTCCCCTTATTTGGCATGCTTGTCAACTTTATTGTAATAGATTTTCATGTAAACTTATACAAAATATATATTTGTAAGTAAATCTTTTATTAATTTACCCCAACCAATGTCTTTTGCTTACGCCCATGTTGCTGTTGCTGTCACCAGCAATAGGAGTAAGAGTGAATCAACAAATATCTCTTGATATAAAACTTCTGTTAAAGAATTGTGGCGCCAAAATAAATTCAAAAAGCTTCGCCAAAATAAAAATTTTAAAAAAATAGGATTCAGTATTTGAATTTAGTTAAAAGATATAAATTATTTTAAGAATCTCATTTGAAATATTGATTTTAGTAAGATACAATTATTTATATTTTTCTTTGTTAAAATTATTGTGCAATAGTTTGTTATAGATTTAAATGTTTAATTATTTTGCTTATGAAAATGAATAAACCTAATCAAATTACACCAAATTACAATAAATTTTTTTCTTAAGCAGACTAATTGTTTCCATCTATTAACAGCGGCTTAACATTGCGAGAGAGTGCTAACAGCGACGCCAACGTCGACGTCGCGAGAGAGCAGCAACAAAGCTGGCAGAGTCTATATAAGCGGCAGCGCGCAACCCATTTTTTTGAAATTTTTCAACCGACACCGCGCGCTGATGGTTGTGTTTCGGTTTCCGTTAAATCTTTTCAAAAAACATTTCGAAAAATATGCGTTAAATTGCCGGGAAAACATATCACAAGATGATATTTGATTTCTCCTACGAGAATATATTGTTATTATGATAGTTTTATAAATTCCTCACAACCCAATCGTTTTTGGGCCGTGACGCGGGATTTTTTGTTTATGTTTAATTGAAAACCTGTGTCCAAAAAACCTTTTTTCGAAAAGAAACCGCGAAGTGAAGTGAAATATTTAAATCGCTTTGTGCATATTAAAACAATATATCCGCCATATTGATACTGTTTAATATGATTTGATCTAGAACGATGGAATTTTTCTAACAACTATTACTCGTTAAAAAAAATAAACAACAAATTTGCATAAACATCTAGCAATTGGCGGAGATCTGTAAAAGGTTTGTAGGATAAACAAAACCAAAATTGAGGAATATTTTAAACGGATTTTACGATAGAAGATTTTAGTCATTTCCCTTTTTATTCGACGAGGCCCAACAAACGGTTGATTTAATCAGACACTGCGTTTATCAGTGGAATAAAAACAAATGGGAGCGTTACACATGTTTGGTCCGATTGTGGATTTGTGTTTTGTGTTTGCCTTGTCGCTCTTTCGCTTTTCGCTTGATAAAGCCCAGAATAATGTCTCGAACACATGCCCCATCGAGTGACATATCGTAGTATCACCCACTTTTATCGGCCACACGCACTTGTTGATTTCGGCACTTTTTGTTGCACTTTCGGTTGCAGTTTTGTGTGGCGATTTCCTAGAACGCGGTTTGTCATGTCAACAAGAATGGCAATGTTCCCTTGGCATTGTTTGCTTACTGGTGACTTTCTCGTGGTCTCCGGTCTTCTGCGAAATCGACCGATGAATAACATCAAAATCTGCTGCACACCATAAATTTAAAGACCACCCCCGCTCGAAACCCCTCGCACGTCCGCCCTTCAATTCTTCGGCTGGCTAATTAAAAACAATAAGGCAAAACGATGACAGGATCAGCTTACAGATTCGGGCATACATTTAGTACAAATTAAAAGATTTATTAATATTCAAGCTCTTCTTTTTTTCTAAATTGAAAAAAAATGTTTTTCTATAATTATTTATATGTTTGTTTAAATTTCGAACATATTTTTATTCAAGAGTCGATAAATATGATGAATAAATTAACTTGAAAAGAACCCGTTTTATATTGTGTAAATATTTCACTGGTTTTAAATCCCCAAAGCTTAACAAAGTTTTAAAGTTTTAAAAGATTATAAATTAATTTGCATTGACATCTCTGCTTAACTTTGTTAAGCTTTGGGGTTTTAAAACCAGTGAAATATTTACACAATATAAAACGGTTTCTTTCCAAGTTAATTTATTTAGTTGCTTTATTTTCAATACTTATACATTTTACATAAGTATACATATATGTTGAAATAAAAATGTTGAAAATATCCTTTTTAAAGATATTATTATTTTGCCCAAAGCTGTGTGTATCTGTGTGTTTATACTTGCATGTGTGTGTCAACAAACAATTTACAGCTGTTTACGCCTGTTGGACGCCCGCAACAACAACAAAAAGAGGTTTAAGAGGAAAAAGGAGTGAAATGAGCTCAAAACTCTCTCTCTCTTCCTTAGAGAAATTGAGAGAGTGAGAAAAACCATTGTGTGACTGCCAGTTTTTAATTTCTCAGGCCGTCAATCGCCGAACTGATAAGGAAAATGCTCAACTGATAAGGGGTAGCTTTTACACATTTTACACACAATGAGTCGAATGTCGCGGGTCTTGAGCTCGGGGTCTGGAGTTTCAGTAGTGCCGTTTGGGCTGGGTCTCCATATGTTTTCCCATGGCATATAACGGTCGAAAACGCATGCGCCTCCCTTCCCACAGCCCCAAATTCCCTTTTCCCTTTTCCATTTCCCTCTGCCATCCCTCTCGCACTCACGCACACTAGCACACAGATAGTGCTTATGGATTACAATAATTTCCAGACGGCGACATCGAAATCAATGCACAGTGGTTGCCGCATTAATATATCCCCCCATCGACCTCCCATTGCTCACTAACTGGGATTTTATTGGCCTACCATTAAAAAGATTTGACCAACTAATGTGGGAAATTTTAACTGAATTCTAATGAAATTAGCAGCAACAGAATTTAATGGCTGTTAAAAGTTATGGAACTGCCAGTTTGACAATTAAACTTTATATTTATTTATATTACTTGAATTGCTTTAGATTATACATAAATCACATCTATTTATAACTCTCGAATAAATTTTAGGAATAATCGCAGAGGTCAACATTTTTACTGTGGCTGCAATCAGTTTCAAATATAATGACATTCGCGAAATTTGTTTGATATTTTTCAATATCACTTGCAAAGCTTCTGTGACATAAAAGAATGTGCTATTTGTATATTTTCATCTAGACATTTTATGGATTGAAATACAATATTATTTGTAATTGGTAAAGGTATTATTTTGTTGTTATTAGTTTATTATCAGCATACCTTTCGTTGGTATTGGAGTGTTATCATAATACATTTTGTTATTGGTATATTATCATAATACCTTTTGTTGGTCTATAAAATAAGCAGTTAAGATACGATATTCCCCCGTATTTCCTGTTCTTGAAACGGTACCAGGTGGTAACATATACATATGTAGCTCCACTGTGCCCCGTTTCGGTGTCCAACTATTGTAATGGGTTTTGCCTTCTGCTACTCCTTCCTGCCTCTCCTTGTCGCCTCTCTCCCGGAATAGTTGGGCAAGGACTTGCGCGGAAGCTGTCGGCAAATGGGGGGGGAGGGGGTTGGGTTTCCATTTCTCTGTCTTGCAACCCTGGGCCTTTGTGGCGAAAAGTCGCTGGATACTGCGTTAGTCTTCGGTCATATGGTCGTCCGTCGAGTTGCGGAGTTGCGGTCTCGCGGAGTCGCCTTCTCGCCTTCTCGTCTCGCGGTATTCGCGTCCACTCCAAAACATCCTGTGCTACTAAACTTTCCGACTTCCCTTCCGTTTCCGTTTTTATTCTACTTTTTTCTTGGTGTATGGTGTATAATGTGTGTTTGTGTGTGCCGTGTGTTTCAAGTGAATTTTGCGACAATAAAAACATTGTTTATTTTCGCATCGCTGTTGGTTTTTTTGTAGCACACTTAGCGCTATAATAACGTGCTTCCTTGTCTGGCCGATTTTTCGGTACCGCCTCTGCCTTCGTCGCGTGCAGAATTTACCGTAAGTTTTTTGGCGTTATTGTTGCTGTTTTGGTCCGTTAGGGTGGCAACCATCGATTTGCGTGTCGCGCAGCCAAAACACAGAAATCCAAAAATCCAAATCAAATCGGCAAAGAAAACACAACAAATAAAAAACGGGGAAACAAAAGAAATCAAATGCCAAAATAGCAATTCGATTGTTTGAAAGGGGAGGGAGAAAGAGCCCAAAAAAAACAAACAAACAAACAGCACAAAATAATGATTATTATTATTATTATTATTATAGCTGGGTTGTCTGCTATTGGAACTTATCGTTTTATCTGTCTACCGATGATATGTACTATACACACAGATATATCTGTGCCGGAATGTGCTGGTGTAAATCATAAACATAAGGCGCATTCAATTATAATTCCACATGCAACGACACCCCTGATAACAACAATGAGCACTATACCATGCCCATCCAATCCAAGCACCCCCCCTCCCTCCAACTCCCCCGATCTTCGACATGCATATATGTAAATATAAAAAATATAAATGAACAACAAACTGCGACAGCTCGGTTGGTCCCATAGCTTATGGGGTTTATCTGAAGTTCCACTTACAGACCGACAAATGACAAATGGCACGACACACATACATACATACTGTATATACAAATATATATCCATAAAATATGTCATACGAACAGGGATAAGGCAAATAATAATGGCCCATGCAGATCCAGTTTTAACCACTTAGGGGTAGACCAATTTATGGGTATAGAACTCAACAACTGCCATCGATATGTGCCAGTCAATCGACGAACAAAGAGCCAATATTCCTTTATGGCCATGTTTAGTGGGAGATAAGAAAGTAAGGCGCCCTACTTGAAAAGTGCTTCATTCCTACGAATCACTATAGTGGCCCATCGAGAAATGGCCATTCTTTAACTGATCTTCAGCTTAAAGATCTTATGGTCAAGCTTAGGGATAAGGTACTTCCAGGAATTTATATGCCTAAAAGCCTATAAATAGCAGATGCATAGAATGATTTATCGGCTTAGAAATCAAATTCTTCAGCATTTTGTGCTAGTTGTCCTCCAATTAAAATATTTGCATTGATTTATTTGCAATACTGCTTCCCCCAAAAGCATTTGATGCACAAAAATAAAGTAGTCTTCATCAAAAGATTATTTATGATATCCTGCATGGACTTGAGGTCCCTGGTTCGCTTTAAATAAATACAAAATCTGAGTCATAAATCTTTCTATGAACTTTCCCGGCATCGCAAGATGTCTGGCCTTTAATTACAGAACTTGTGGTAATATTATTAATTCTCCCTGCCTGAATTCTGCCCACATTTCCATGAGTCATAGTTTGGCAGGCCACCCACCGTGGTGGCGCCTCTTGAATTGTTTTTTATTTGCCAGGAGATTGAGTCACGTCAGCTGTTCTAATGAGTAAGTGGGGGCTGGGAGTTGATTGGGTGGTGGGTGGTTGGGTGGTTGGCTGTTGGACTGACCTTGGCGACCGCATGCGCAGGCATTCGTCACGCACCCGAAACAGGCAGGAGATTCCCTCCAAAAGGTCAGAACAAAACTCTGCATATGCGGCATTGACCTTGCCCAATTCTTACCTGGCCATGAGACCCTCTCACCCGCAGAGCGGCCTTCACGGGAAAAGGTCTGCTCAAGGTCCAGATCCGAGCCAAGCCAAGCCAAACCAAACAGTAGGTGTCAAGCCAACACACAGAAAGATAAAGATACAGCCAAATATTGGTTTTCGATTCGATGGTCTCTCATGACCAACAAATCATGAAATGTGAACGTCATAACACAACAAACACAAACATCTACTTCTGAATTTCAAGAATGCAGCAATAGGCGAGGATTTTATAATTATTATTTAATAATAATTGACTTATTATCAATTCAATTTTACTATTTTCCAGAGATACCCTTAATATCAAAGGGATAAATTCATACAGTTATCATTACCTATAAAGGTTTTTATGTATTTTTAATTGTCAATAAGGGAGAATTTCCTGAACTTGTTTCTGTAAGAGGGACATCTGATTTGGAATAGTTGGAAAGTACATTAAACGAGGGTGTTACATTAGCTTTTTATAGACCCTAGAAGGTTACGTAATTCCCGGGGAATACCGACCACAGGACACACCCATATATTCTGTGGTGACGGTTCCGTTTTTCAATTGGATTCACCGGCGGCTTGCGTGCGAATTTTCGTGTATTTGGAGTATTTGGTGTTGTTTTTTTTTCCAACTCTCTTGCCATTTCCGCTTGTCAGACATTTGTCAGCTTTTAGCTTATTGCCAACTTCTGTAGCCGAAGTCTATGAGCGATTGCGAAACAAGCCTACACCGATTGTGAGTCTGAATATGAGTCTGGGGATTGGACTGGGTCTGGGTTTTGGGCTTGAGTTTGGGTTTGGGATTCGGATTCGTATTCGGATTTGAATTGGGTCCGAGACTTTAGCCCACCTCGGTATGGTTCCGTTTTCGTATTTATCAACGTTTTAGCCGTTTCTTTTCGCTCATTTCATCGCATATTTACGTAGGCCATTCGAGCCAAGTTAACGCCTTTATTTATTGACGTATTTGTTTAGACCACCACCACCACCACTACCTCTCTCCATAATTCCATCTCCAGCTAGTTCTCCACGATGTGTGGAACGCTCACTCACGTTCAATGACAAAAAGCAAATAAAACTCCATTTACCGTTTTCTACTTACGTCTCTGATGATGTCACACTCGGCCCCATAACTGAAAAAGCCCAACTATATATGCATATATCATTTTCGATTTCCTTTCTGTTCCCCTAGGTTCCGGCCCCATCTGAGGAAAACCAAACAGAAAACAGAAAAGAACAAGAAACCGAACGGCGGCGAGATATCAACACCAGATCGGTAAGTTCATCGAAGGTCGCGGGAAGTGTTAACTGTGGGGGGAACTTTTTCGGGGGGAGGGATCGTAAAAATCATAGGAACTTTCATTGTTATTCGAATGTTTATATAGTTTGCTTGGAGATAAAGACTTTGTTTATTTTTAATAGGGTTGTATTTCTCAAATAAATACATAGTTCCGCGTATTTCAAAGACTGATTTTCAAAATTTATTTCTGTAGAATAAATTCTATATATTTTGTATTCTTTTTGTAGATATCTAATCTTCAAAATGCCAATGTTTTTTATTCATCCGAATGAATGGAACTTCATTTTTAGTTGGATAAAAGTCCAAGGTCTGCAAATTACTCAACATTATTTGTAGTTTTTAAAAGACAATGTCAGATAAACTTTAAACTTAATTGCATGATGACTGCATACCTCTAATAAGAACTCTTCTCTCAGGCATTTATTCCTGAAGAAAAAAAGTACTTTTTATCTGGCCCAAAAGTGATCACTTAATGCCCGATGACCATTCGCGATCTAGAAAGAAATGCGCCCCGGCACTAATCACTTTGGTTCTGGGAAAGTGTTCCGCAGCGACGATGTGTGAATCATGTGGCTATAAGCATATATGCCCCGGGCTCTATCAAACGCGTATCTCTTGGCCATGATAAAAATATACGATCGGTTTCGTCACAGACCGAGATGACGACTTCTCTGGCTCTACAAATATATATATATATATATATGTACTTAGCTATATTCGTGTGAGCGCATTTTCGGGGGATTATGTCGTAGGTCAGGAATTCTGAATGTGCGAAAGAAATGCTCGTTTCGAGTGGTTATGAATGGGCAGACCGCCAAAAGAATCTGACTCACAAGACACGGCGCTTCTTGGGCTGCATTTTCTGTTTCGGTTTCGGTTTCGTTTTCGTTTTTAAATTCGTTATCAAGCGTTTATCACACCAATTGGCATTCGACAACTAACGCACAACAACGCTTTTCGTGGTGCCAAATTCATTCATTCAACGATCGCCAAATGGCGACGATCGATAGCTCGGAAGTCGATTTGTCGTCGTTTGTCATATGCCCCCCCCCCCACGGACCCCCTTCGAAAATTTCAATATTTATGAGTATGCAATCGCTCCTAGTTGCTCAGTTCCTCAGCTCCGAAAATGGACAACCGAATCGTCGTCAGGCCCCCATCTCCGATCGGTTTTTGGACAGTTCATTTATTTATTTCGACAGGCGACGGCGGGGAGAGTGTGTCAAGTGATCGCCAAAGGGCCACGAAAGCGGCTGAATACCAACTACCAAATAACAAATGCCAGGCATTCAAATTGGGGTTGGAGGCACTGGAATGGATCATCGATCAGCTGGCAGTTGATCAAACACAGATAGAAGATGACAGGCTAAGGGATCCCAAGGTGAATGGGAAATGAGGCGAGGGTGTGTGGGATCCTCGAGGAGCAGATCATCAGCGCTTCAAAAATAGGAAATAGGATCTCGGGCTTAGGCAGGTAGTACTTTTCGGTATTTAAAATAGATACAAGCAGAGGATCATTGGACAAAGGTAAAAGTTTGTACCTGGCCTAAAGGATAATCTAAATATATTTTCATTGCAATTTGAAATGAATTTGGAATGCAAAGATAATAAATCTTTTTACTCAACCAAAAAAAATTATTCTGAGATCTTATATATCGGTACAAATAAAAAGGGAGTTAAGCCAAAGGGATTTACTAATGGATTTGAAAAAGGATACCAAAGGCACCTAATTATCTTCTGTAATGAAACAAATGCCAAGGATTCCTTGATTGATTTTGTAATGATCTTCTTACTTGATTTTAAAATAGTTTATTTTGATTATCTATTATAATATCTATTGTATGATCTCTCTACCAATCTTGTGTTTCTAAATGAAATCTAGCCGTAGCAGAGTGACTTTACTTTTGCTGATCCAGTGATCTCTCCATTCATCTTTGATTCACAACTCTTTGCGTGTTGATCGCGAGGCATTCGCCCGAGGCGATCTTTTGTCTCTTTGTCGCCACTGCTCATTGAATTAATTGCACACAGAGTCGCAACTTAGTTGGTCCCATCCCAGCCCGATCTCCATCTGCATCTCCACAACTATATCTATATCTATATATCCAACTGCATCTGCATGTTGAACAGCAGAGTGATTCCCAGGCCCAGGCGCCTTGTAAATTTAGTTGTTCGCGCACGCAATTTGCTGGCTCGCAGATGAGATGCTTGCTGTGGTCATGAACCCGCATTGTAGTTGCCATTTTATTTGTTTATTAATTGCTCAGCCCCCCTCGCCAGCGGTTGATGGATGATGTGGCTCCGTCGTCCCCAGCTTCAAATCCATCTCCATTTTTATATCCATCTTCAGCTCCGGCTCCATGTCGTTGGCATGTGGGTTGTGGGTGAAATGAAACCATTCAAGTCGACTGCCTTTGCCGTCGCTTGATGACAATGAAATGCTGAAGTTTCACTTGGATTATGCCTCAACTGCCATGAGTATTACGCAGTTTGATCTCCCATTGATCTCTCGGGTGATTTGCCAGGCAGAGATTCGCTTAGAGACTGAGATCTATTAAGTACAACTGATTCTCATCGCTTTATCACTGGATCAGTGATTTCAATCCCTAAGTGATCTTAAGTGGTCACAAAATGAAAAGATCTTATAATTAGGAAACCCCTAGGAAATATTCTTTTCCTTTTGATCTCAAATAATCTGTTGAAAAGTCTTAGGCGAGCAATGCAATATATATAGTTAATTTTAAAGTATATTCCATATACATGTTTTATTTCGTTTAAGAAAAGTAGTTTCTTATAATTAAAGAACTGCCCACACACCTTTCTTTATTGCTGTCGATCAAATCAAGGCAACTTGCTCTACGATCATCAGTGTTAATCTCTACTTGATCTGCGATCATCAGTGTTAATCCCTACAGCTTTAAGAATCTTCAAGCGATTAAAAGCATAAGTTGAGATCATTAAGTGAACATCTAGACCGCCACTCTTTAATGTATTCAACATCTGGCAATAATTATTAGAACTATCCCCCGAAACAGCCAGAGTTTCCATAGTTTTTTGCGATCTTTAGCGATCGCAAAGCAGGCGTGAAATCATCGTTATTATGATGATTAGTTTTTTGCTCGGCGGCGGGCATTATTATCAAATTAACACGGCGCTTCACAGACCCATTATCCGAGTTTATAGAAGTTAGGGGTGATTTCGGGGGAGTGGAAGCCACGCGGATCCGATTAAATGCCTTCGACGATTGTCGCCTATTAACGAAATCAACTCGTATGCGGGCGGTCTGATGGTGGGCCTAATCAAAAACGTATTTATGAGATACGACACACACATCAGATACTTATATACCATACAGTATTTAGTGGGTCAGGGGTGCCAGCGGTGCGTACTTAAATTTCATTACATTTAATGGCGTTTAGTCATCAAGGGATTATTATTTCTTGCCTGTGATTTTTTTTTGCCTGGCCTGTCGAAAGTTTGTCAGAAATTTTTCGATGGAATGATAAAGCTGAATGGGGGCGACAAGCGACAAGCGATCGAATGTCCGAATGTGATCACAGCCCGAATGCCAAATGGTTGCGCATGCGCATTTTCGGGCCAGCGAATTATGAATCGAGATGCGATGGGTTTTGCGACTAGATGGGAGACTGTGAACCGAACCGAACCAAACCGGACTGGACCAACCTGATGTACGGAAAGGTGAAGACAAATTGGGCAGCTTACATCATGAGGTGTGCTTTTTTTTTGTTTGGTTTTGTCGTTTTTTTTTTTTTTTTTTGATTTTTTGCACCGTCTGACAGAAAATATATATCGCCCGAAGGCCCGGCAATTAAGAATTTTTGTCTTTGGCCTGGCCTTTAAGCTGATGTTGCCTGGGTGGGCGAGAGATGTGTGTGATGTGTGTGTTTACTTGTAGTTTGAGTGGCCGTAGTTTGTTGCTCATTAAGTGGCTCAAATGGCAGTCAGAAACTGTTGGCCGGAACCAGGCGGCGAAACCCAAGTCGGCCAAGAATCATTATGTCAATGTCGGGTCCCCGCCCCTCTGACTTCGTGCCCCGACATTTAATTTGCTGTTTGGGTTACCTCATAAGTCAACCCTCGAATCGCGACTTGCGACTTGCGACTCTTCGCACTTGAGCCCGAAGTCTTTAGAGGTCTATTCTCGGAGATTTTGCAATCGAGTCCGAGTGTGTCAGGTGTCGATCGCTTCGTCCTCGGCCACTTAAGTCAGGAAATCGGAAATCTGAATTCTGAAATCAAAAATCAGAAATTAGATTCATTCTTCTTTTTTATCCCCTGCTAATCCCTCTCCCAAGGGGAAAAAAGGCTCTTTGTTGTCGGCGGTTGATTCTGGAGGATCGTTCGGGGTGAAGGATGAGTTTTTGAGTTCGGAACTCAAACATCCATGACTCGGCACTCCTTTCCTGCTAAAGCCAAGATCATCCATCAGGGTGGCTGGAGTGCCCAGATCAAACGATCGATCGGCTTCGATTGAATCATTATGCCCTGATGATCCGAAGCGATCTTGGGCATCTCTATTGTCTTGTGCATAATTTGTAACCAAATTTAGTATGTCTGGAGCTTAAGGGAATAGGTTCATAGGGTTTCTTCTGTTGATCAGTGATCTGTGATCGGTGATCGGGCTGCGTGTGTGGGGCCTCGCGTCTTTCGTTACGATCGCCTAGCTGCAGGGGATAATTTCAGTTAGCTGCGTGCTCGTCATTGATTGGCCGGATCGTAAAACCGAAGCGTGCCTGGTGCCTGGTGCCTAGTGCCCTGCCCCCTCGGCTAAGAGATCATCCAAGTTTTTTACGACCGCTTTAATGCCCGCTGCCTTGGCTCCCCGAAACCCCACTACCCACAACACATTAAAAAAAAAAATAGAAAAAGAGACAACCTCGTACCTTGATTGACCGTACGTTAGATGGATCATTTAATTTAAACTATTTATGGATATTTTATGGCGGGCGATTTGCATTTGGCCAACTTTCCATTTGACAAAATGAAACATAAACTATGATTGTGGGGATCATGAATGGAATGCCATTTAACGACGTGAGAACGGTGGGAAGATCCCAGAGAGCAGCAAAGATTATGGAGGTGATGGATTAGGAGCTCGACAAGATCATTGAGGAGAAGCCTCTATAAAATTCTATAATGGTTTCTTAAGCGTTCTTAAGGTCTGGTAAGATGGGATTATTGAATTTTGAAAAGCCAGGAAATGTAGGGTGGCCTTACATAAAGGGAAGGGAAAAAGAGATCATGGAGAATGTAGTCAAATAAATGTATGGGAGAATCACCAAAGGAATTTTGGAAGAACCCAAAAAGATTAAAGAGGGGGAATATGAATCACACTTAGGAATAATCACCAGAAAGTATTGAAAAACCCATTCAGAATTGCAGATTAATTGAACACTATAAAATTGCCAAAATGCTGAAACACAAAAACTAAGGCCTTCTGAGCCATATCCCCTCGTACTCCTTCCTTTGAAGACCCATCGAACATCCGGTGTCGAGATTGTGTCATCCATCTATCAAGCCATAGTCACTGGACAAACAAACACCATATGCCATATGGCAATGTGAATCAAGCACAAACAGTTGAGGCATTAGCTCTGTTTTCTGACAAAGAGTTATTTTATCTTATCTGGTGTTTACGTACGATTTTAGTTCGATTTTGATTTGGGACTGCAGTTCGCTTTTGATGGGGCTCGAAACTTTTGGCTCGCTGTTTACCTGCTGGATATGTCTGGAAATGGAAATGGGAATGGAGTTTACGAGTTCATATGGCCAGATGTACACATCCAGGGCATAGCTATACGAATGTCTATGTTGCGCCCAATTGTTGATTCTGCTTCAGAAGATCTTCTTCATTTGCAAAGACCAAACAAAACAAAAACACAACTTTCTGTATTGACTGGGGGAACTTTATTTACTGCTTTGGTCGTATCTCTCGACTTGTATCTGTATCTGCATCTGTATCAGTATCCGAATCTGCTTCATCTCTCTGTGTGTTTTTATTGTGTTTACACTTGACTCCATCAGGTTGCTGGTGCCTGGGATTGGATCGTGTTGAAAAGTCTTTGCAATTAGCACGCTTTCAGCGCATACCAAGCACTCGCTATTGGGTCAAGGTTAGTGGCCCATCCCCGGCCCATCTCTAGACCATCTTTAGACCAACTATAGACCCCCTTTCCGATCCATGAACCTCAGTCCCATCGCTAGCCAATCCATCTTGCCAGCCAACCTATCGAGCTGTTTGTATTTACATTTATATTTGTATTTCTATCTGTCTGTATCTTTTCGCTGTGGGCGTAAACACACGGCAAACAACTTCATTTGAGTGGAAATCAGACAAGAAGTTGTCGCTGTCGTCGTCCCAGTTTTAGGTTTTTAGCTTGGTCAACCCCCCTCCCCCTGCCCCTTGATTCAGGTCATGTCGGGTCAAATAGTTAACTAAACAGTTATGCTGGAGTTTATAAAGGTTCTAAATGATAGCGCCATTCTACTGACACATATTTGAGCTTACATCCATTACATTGTCTATAAGTTGACTCAATTACTTAACTACACTCTCTGCACTTTGTACTAAATGCAATGAATAACATTTATATAATCAAAATAAAAATCAAATAAAATAAAAGATGCTTAAGTTAGTGAGGCATTTCAATCACTCCACCATATCTAAATAAACCCGATTTAACTGCTTTATTTCTGCAATTTATGGGGGCATTACGTTCTGACCGCAGCTGTAGCATAACTTCACGCCTTGTGCTTCGGTTTCTCGGATCAATCCGATTCATTCAAGAGTTTCGACTGAACTACCCTATGCGTATCCCTAATTGGAAAAGAACGCAGCATCTTGGTTGAGCAAAAGATGGAAATGGAAGTGGGAATGGGAATGGGAATGGGACTGGCAATGGGACTGGGGATGGAAATGCAGTCGGAGATGGTAGCTGGAAGTTGATGTCAAAGTCGGGGACCTAACCCCTATATAAATGTGAATGGCAATTCATGAGGCTGGGCATTCGTTGTATATATAAATCTATATATACGGATTTATATGCATGCAGCTGCCCTTCCTCCTCCTCCTCCTCCTCCTCCTCATCTCCCTTTTCATCTTTTGTATGCTCCCCAAGTTGCCACTACCCAGTATTCAGTACCCCAGTACCCAGTACCCGGTTTCCAAGTTCCAAGTTCCCAGTTCCCCGATTCTTTCCGTCTTTGTGACGTTAATTAGAACGATGCACCATGCGTGGCTGCTGCCGGGGATTGCCATTGGGGGATTGCTAAGAACGCGACGAGGAGTTCTCCTCCCGACTCTGCAGATATAGCTTCTGTTGGATTAACGGCACACGTGTCCGCATCTTGCGCTTATTTATTACCTTTCAGCACCGACTGAAAGAATTTTCCCTTTTCTTTTTTAATGATTTCTTTTTTTTTTTCATCTCTTTCGGTTTTCACATTTCTGATTTGATACACTTACTTTTGGAGGAGTTGTGTTTGTTTGTTGTGCGGTTTTCAATTTCCACTTTATGGCCTTTTTGTCATAAACATACTTTTGAGTATCTATAATTCCCAATCTGAATTGATAAAAGTCTATGGTTGTGGTTTTCCATTTTAAATAGTTATTAATTTTTATTAAGCACTTCAAGGGTACAAGATTTAACTTTACTTAGAGCTTCAAATTTTGCCATATGTAGGCATTAAATTCCCCAAGGGCATTCAATCTTCGGTGTGAAGAGATTGTTTATTTCTTCCCCACTCCCAATGGCTTCTAATGTATCGCATGTCGGACAAAACGATGCGGACATCGTTCAGTGCTCTCCCTTGAATTCCTCGACGGGTGCATTCCTTGTGTGCCAAAATAAAATAAAATACAGCGTTCTGTTGAAAGGTGAAGATCCGGGAAAGGGATAAAAGGGGATGCAGAACGGACCAGACCCAAGCAATATTCAAGTCGTTCAAGCGCGAACGGGAAAATTTCCGCACATAAATATTTTCCAATTGAGCAGGCCATGCAGTTTATTGGTTTTCACTTTTCAGCCCTTAACCTCAGCACAGCCACCCCCCAAATTCCCCCTGAATTTCTGCCACCCAATCCACCTCATATCGTCTTAATAAATCTTCAATCGCTCTCGCCTCGATTCTTTGTAGTTGCAATTTCAATTGCATACTCGTGTAGTTGGGGGGTTAAGTGGGGTACATTAATGTATGACTGGTATCCACATCTATTTCACAGCTTCTGAAGACTCGTTCTTCTCCGTTCCAATTGCCGGAAATTATCGTTTAACGCCTTTGGCATATGTCTGCTTTACCCTATTGCTATTGGGTTTCATCAGTTTAAGCATAAAATATACCCTTCAAAAGGTTTAAAAGAATTTATATTTATAAATATTTAATAGATATCAGTTTAAATGTTTTCATTTTCATTTATTTTTCCTTTTAACATAGTATAAAAATAATCTGAAATCAATTTAATAATAGTAAATCTATAGAATTTTTAGCTATAAACACATCAATAAATAAAGTTAGCTTTCAATAACCTAAATACATATAGTACAAATGTTTAAGCCTTTTAAAGGCAAAATTCATAGAATATTTAACATAATTTCGCCATGTCTTTAAATCTTTGCTTTGCGTGTCTTAAAACCACATTCTTTGGTAGAATGAAAAGTGATGGCTACAAATCTTTGATCTAATCTGTAAGTTGTGATTAGCTTAATTAAGATTGATGGATGGCAAACATGCTTAGAAGGTCTGCCAATTTTTCACGATGAATTCTCCTAACTTTTGTTCGAAATAAGGCCTTTACTTTAGTTTTTAAGAGTATTCAATTTTTTCATTAAATTATTTGCTAATCTACTGTTTTAATAGGTTTTGTTTAGTATTGTGTTTTAAGCTGGTTACAAATTGGTTCTTTTCGTTATTCAATTTTCCCATTCTTGGATTGACTTCTTTTCTGTGTATTTACCAACGGAGTCTTGTTGGCCCTGAAAGTTTGGACTTTTAGTGGCTCCAACTTTGAAAATCGTCTGGCCACGCCTCTCTACCTCTCTACCTCTCAACCTCCCCACCGCCCCCTTTTAGTGCGTTTTCCAATTTGTTGTTTTTCGTATTAATTAACAAGGTGAACGCGGCGCGAGTGTTGATAGGTGACCGGTTTTGGGGTCAGTAATGGGTTAATGGCTTGCTCATGTCTGTTTGTTGTCGCAGATTTGTTTAATTATGCCAAGACATGTCCGTGGGTGTTCGTGATGAGGGCGGAGGGTGGAGGGGGTTGCTTTATCTATGCTCTTTTGAAATTCTCTGCGCATGCGCAACTCAAGAACAGCAACAACATTGCAACAACAACAACAACAGCAACAGCAACAACAACAACTGCAACCTGTCAATGTCGCTGCAAAAACAAAAAACAACTATGAATTACCTTTGACAAAATGCCGACAGTATACGCCCCCTCCTCATTCCGCCCCTTGGAAGTCCAACGATTTCGATTCGTTTCAAATTGCAAAAACAGCAACAAAAATAATAAAATAAAAAAAAAAGTAAGTAACCAACTTACTCAAAGTGCATTAAGTACACACACACAGAGGCAAAGATACAAGTACTCACACAGAAAAAAAAATGTATTAATTATATATTTGGATGTATGTAAGATCGACCTTCAAGAAATCACATTCAATATTTTAAATTTAGATAGCCTCATAAAATGACTAAGGGTCCGAGTTCAAAACCAACCACAGTTAAGGGAATTTTACATTTAAATGTGTAGTATTTTTGATCCTTGAAAATAAAATGATACTTTAATATTGATGTTTAAATGGTTTCAGATTGAAAATTGTAATAAATGTAATTATTAATCGCAATATCTTACAGATTTTTTCCTGTGCAGAGATACACACAGATTTATGCTTGTTATCAATATAAAATGCACTTTTTTCTTCTTCTTCTCCTGCTACTCACATTTGCATTGCATAAAATTTGCATAAATAATTCCATTTAGCTGCGGCAACAACAACTTGAAACTAAAGTGAGTGAGTGCAATAAAAGTGATGTGTCCCCGAACGGTAATCACCACCCCCAGCACCCCGTTGTATCCACCACCCCGGCGTACAGTTGCTCCATCCGGTTGCAGTTGCATGTTGCATATTGCACATTGCACGTTGCACATTGCACATTGCCAGCAACGTATGTTGCAAGGCTCAAAAGTGTTTATTTTTCTTGGGGTTGGGGATGTGGTGAAAATGTCTTTATTTTTACCCAACGAATGTTGACAGATATGGCCATATGATGAGCAAAATGTGAGCCAGGAGTCTTGGGTAAATTCGAGTGGGGGAAAACCTCAGGATTTGCCCGAGGCTAAAAATGCGAGGGTGAGATGATGGCATTTGGTCGGCACTCTTTCTTGTTTCCATAATCTTCTTAGCCCGCCCACTTCTTGCTGTTGTTCTTTCCCTTATTTATTTTCTTGTTGTTTCCTTTGATTTGGCCTGGGTTATCCTGTTCTGCTTCCCAGTTTAGTTACCCTTTTTTTTTTTTTTTTTTTTGTTGCATTCTATGGGTATTTTTTGTCTAAACTTGTTTTTTATAGTAGTTCTTGTTATATTACCTGAACAGTGAATAACGTTGGATTTTGCACAGATTTAAGCTGGAATAAAACCTTGGATATGCCCAAACAAATTTGTGAAAGTGCTTCTAGGAATTTATATTTCGTCCCTTATTTACCACTCATATATACTTATCGGTTTTTGCCAGTCCCAGAACCACTCTTTTCTTATCCACCTTCACGCTGTGAGTTCGAGTCCTTCTACAGCTTCCTACCACTTTAGTTATGCCATGTAAGTCATGTAAATCGTTGCCCTTTTCGCGCCCCGCATTCTAAATGTTCCGCCTCATTTTGTGGGCGTTGCGAATTCTTTGTTCATTTATCGGCTGCGCAATTCGTTTGGGCCATTCCGACGACCATTCGTTACGACATTTCCTTGCGAGCAATGGTATATGGTGTGGCATGGTATAGCTACCCCTCCAGGGGGTTCCATTAACTATTCCCAGGCACAAAGACACACAGCTCACGGTCTGATATTTGTGTATATTCATCTGGGCATTCGCTGAGTGCTTCTGTAACTGCCTCGGCAATTAATCGATTAGCTAGGCACATTTATTTCGCATCTCGCATTTCTTATTTAAAAGTTGTTATTTCTATTTTTTTTACTTTAGAGGGGCCAGGGGGGGAAATGGGGAGCTTGGTGGCGCCGCCGATGCCTTTGTCGCCTCTCCTGTCACCATTAACGATCGCCCAGCAATTTGCCAGTGAAATATGACGGAACAATAATGATAATAGTGCACTGGGCGTTGGTCAAGCTCAGCGAACGTTTTTAGAATGCGAATTGGGAATGATCGAGGGCTCTGAGATACAGATACAGTCGAATGGCAATGCGGAAATGCCGGGGCTGATCTATGGTCTTTGTCCATAGATCCATGTCCAAATGACCAACGATCGATCTGCAGAGGGAGGCGTGGGTCGTTCTTCGCCGGGTGGGAGTATCTATCTATCCATCTATCTATATGTGTATCTGAAACTGGAGCGCAAAGGAACGCCTTGAAAGCGTGATAAATGAGCGCTGAAAGCATTGATCAATGAAATTCGCTCAATAGGTGCTGGTGCCAACGAACTCTGTCCAATTGTGGTCCAATCTCTTGGAGCTACCAGCAGAAATGGAAACGAGCAGAGCCTTGAAGAGATCAGCGAAATCAACAGACTTCAATAGGAACTGGAATTGCAAAGAGCAATGTGTCAGTGAGATCATTGATCAGGGAGCAGGAACTGTAGCTGCAGAAGTGATCGATACAGAAAACAAGAAAGAAAGTAAACTGCGGCAAGCCGAAGTTTATATACCCTTGCAGTTGTTACATATCTTCTACATTTCGATTTCTATGCTTATATTACAAAAAACAATGAAGCTATGTCGATTTTGCGCTGCATTTTGCCATCGTTTCTATGGCAGCTATATGATATTGTTGTCCGATTTTAATTTAATTAAAACCGTAATTCCATAATATTTAAATATTACCAAATCCGAAAGAAAAAAAAAAAAATGTAAACGGAGGGACAGACGGACGGACAGACGGACAGACAGACGGACAGACAGACATGGCTAGATCGACTCTCCTGGTGATGATGATCAAGAATATATATACTTTATAAGGTCGGAAATGTCTCCTTCAGTGCGTTGCAAACTTATAATACCTTTTGCAAGGGTATGATTAATGACTATGATTCTATTCTGTTTGCGGTTTCAATAAGTTCATGTTTATTTTTGGTAAGCATTGACTTTTAATACCCCTTGTCCAGCGCTATTTAAAAAAATAGTTTTAAAATAATAAAAATATCATAAATAGTATATAAATAATCATATGAGCATCTGGGTAGAATTTTTCCCTTGTACCGATCTCCACTAATTGCTGCAATGTGGCGATCAGTGATCGTTAGTCCCTGACTTCAATTATTGTCTCATAATCGATTTGCCCCAACATTGATTCCCAAAATGGATCTCGTTGGGGGATTTTCAATGATCAACGATTGTTGAGCGCTAATACGGACCCAAAACGGATCCAATTATGTCATTTAATTGATCCGCACAAGTTCATATCCGTGTAATTTGTGCCAGTCTCTTTTGCAGTATGTCAAAGTTAAGTTGATAATGCGATCATCTTGTATAATGATCGTGCAATGGACTCAATTTCGACTCGGCAAACATCATCAAAAACTAATTGATTGCAGGCACCCCTCAATTTTGCCCCGCCTGCTGATCACCTGCTGTGTTTTTTCGTGTTTTCTATTTTGTTGTTGTTGTTTATTTTCGAGAAGTAGTGGGGGGCTTTTTGACAGTTTCGAATCCACTTGAGATTTAAATTACGAAATCGAAATTGAAACTGGCCCAAGATTTTAGTGCGTTTCAGCATCTTTTGGATCCGTGGGTTTGGGGGGGTTGGGGATTGGTCTTCTTGGTCTAGGCCATTTGTTTTGGGCCATTTGACAAGGCTTGGCATTCACACCAGCTTGGTTTTGTTTTAAGCCCTCTGTTTGATTGCCGGATCATTATCACAAAATGATGTTGTTTGGCTGGCTGTTTTAATGATTCGACGTGAACATCATCGCGTCCGATGTCTTGGGTCGCAGCTTGATCAGTTGTAATTGCTCTAACCCTCTTTAAGGGCCCGTCATAAATTAATTTAAAGCGTTTTGCCAGCGAACCAATGTGAAATCGAAAGTGAATTTATTTTCAATTTCGTTAACCATTATTGAAGTGCGCACATGCGCGGCAATTGAGTCTATTTTGTAGCTCTATCGCCATTGTAACTACCCCCCTGACCCTGACTAAGGTCATCCGATCGATCGTTTCGGCTCGACTCTTCCACAGTTTGTCGCTCATTCGTTCGCCGTGTGACTAAAAAAAGACAAACACTAATTAATTGTTCTAAAAGTGACACAAAAATAAATCGCCTGCAGTCGCGAGATGAAAGACCTTTGGCGTTGAGTTAGTGTTGCGCCTCTGTTTGCTTTTTGGAGCCACAAGGTTAGCCATAAATAGCCCTGGGAAGCGAGACTCCCAACTAGCTCGAATGGATCATTGACACTAGTGGATATTTTTAGGGTGCCCCACACACACTCCTCTTTTTGGGGGGGAGGAACTCTTTTTATTTTTTTTTTTGCTTTTTTTAAGCGCCCAGTGGGCCTCTTAGATGCGATCTACAATCGTGTGTTTTGTGTGCGGATAATGATGATCAATGGAACCAATAAACAACAAACAAAACAACGGCGACAACAAACAACAAAACGCCCAACACTCATGCCGGAAATTGTAGAACGTGTTTATGCCACAATTTCAAGTTGTTAAGCCACGCACAGAGACAGACAGACAAAATGCGTCAGACGACGACAATGACAACAACAGCAACATGCGATATTCGTGCCAAAATACAGATACAGATACGAAGATACATCCGAATACAACAACCGTTTTTCTACCAAGAAGAGAGCTCAGTCTCCCGATTCCTACTTTTTTTTATGTAGACTCCACCTAGAAGCAATCTGTAGAAAGCGAAACTATCTAACAGATGCACTGAGAAAAAGTTAGCAATATAAAATTGATTTTTATAGAGAGTACAATACGATCAGGCTTACACATTTTATAATATATAAATTATTAATATAACAATAATTATTTAATGATCGTTTTTGTTTTTTCGATGCGTCAAAAATTCCCAATTGGTTAAAGCAGAGAGTCACAGTCTCAAACACAATAAAATTGAAGAGAAGATTTTGATTGTTCATTTTTCATTTAGTTTGAAGTCTGATTAGTCTAGGACCTTTATAAATGTTCTTTCAGTGCATACACGCTCACGCACAGCGTAGAACCCAGCTGAACTGGAGTGAACCAAACTATGAAGCCGAGCTCCAACTTGAGCCGAGTGCTCCATTCATAAATTCTCCATTCAGATTTGGTTCGCCAGCGTTTCGTCTGCAGATCACGTGCCTGCTATCAAAACAGATCGGGCGGCAAAGTAGGGAGTGGGGCATACATACATAGTACATAGAGTGGGGAGCAGTTGATTGAACCGATTCGTAATAACGTGGCCAGACTCACGATCGAATTGAGTTGTTTATGGAGGTGGCACGTTGACATCAACGCCTCAAAGTCGCCCCATCATCTCCCACTCCTTTTGGCAGGTCCACCAAGACAAAGTCCAAGTCCAGCTTGAAGTTTGGATTTGTTTTCCTGGTCGTTCGCTGCATAAATTGGAGTGATCCATCGCCGTGTGCGTGTCGCATATCAATTATGCCCTCCGCCAGCGGAGTTCTTCGGTGCCAAAGACAGTGCGTTTCGCAACAGTTAAGCCCACAGATATTGGATTACTGCTTTAACTCATTAACTATTCCCTTTTTAATCATTTTTGCCGGATAAGCGTGGTATTTAAAAGCTGAGCTATGATTAATAGTTAATGTATTAATCTAATTAAAAGCGAACTTGTATTTTAAGCCAATACAATAGGGGGTTTTTTGTTTTTTTTTAATTTTTTGCCAAATCCTCCATTACTTGAACGACAGGGGATTTTCGCATCAAGGGATCCGCACAGTTGTCCCCCGCTATGTGCTCCAGTTGCTCGCCGTGGCCTGGTTCCTGCTGTGTGTGCGTCTTGACCTCGTTACCAGTGATCTCAGAGTCGGAGTCGGAATCGGAGTTTGAGTTAGTTGGTTGGATGGCTGGCAGCAATCAGTCCGTAAATGGCTAATTAACAACAACGCATAACTCTCACCTGGCCAAAGAGCTCGGTAATGGTAATGGTAATGGTAATGGAAATGGAGATGGCGCATTGGAGGTCTTTACGGACCAGACAATTGCCAATTATGTGCAGGTCCAGATCCAGTTCAAGTTCCACGTCGAGTTCTAGTTACGGATTGCAGGTCTAGTCCGAGATTTGCTCTTGCTCTTGCTCTTGGACTAACTACAACTCGGTGGTTTCCATTTCAAAATCCTAACGACTTTTGTTCTTGGCCCCCGTTATTGTTTCTGCTGCATATTGTCATTGGATATGTGGCAATTGTGTCACACCACTTGGCCACCGAGTTTGTCGCTTGGCCAATGTCAATTGTCATTAGATAGTCGCCCCATCATCATCATTGCCTCTAGAACGGACAGCTCCCACAAGGCAGCCGATCGTAACGCTTTAATATTCTACTGGGCTTATCCCAGTTCCAAATGCAACCCCAACAAGGTCCCTAAAGTGTTCGCCCAAGTAAAGTCCAGATAAGAGTGTAGCAAATTGAAAAGTGTGTCAAGAGATATTTGTTTTAACTACGTTAATACGTGGTAATTACGGTAATTTGACATATAAAATGTATTGGTGCCAATTTATTCAGTACGTATGCAATATATTCAAATTCCAGTTCTAGTCGGGTATTGATAATAATAATAATTAATAATAATTTACTACCTCAATGCTGATTCTGAAGTCTTAGCATAACAAAAAAACAAAAGTAAATAAGTCTACTAAACAATAATACTTTTTGACACTTGGTTGGTTGCCAAATAACGAGAAGACTAAGGTAATATCCGCGATTATTTGCAAAATATGTCATTTACGATTTTAAATTCTATTCGTCAATGATTAGCTGTATAAACCTTGATTCCTAATAACTCATAATTAAATCGTTATTTATTGTTAAGGGCAAAACGGATAAGATTCTGCAAAGGAATTTATAAGTCTTTATCGCTTCTTAGAAGAATCTTTGCATGTCATGAGATATTATAACCTATTTGTTACTTTGTATATCAAATGCAGGGTGCGATTGATTTATTTATTTGTTTCAGGCATTTTATCGATCGGTTCTGAAACATTCCGAGAATTGGGAAAGGGTTCGGGAATCTGCAAAATTGGAATTTATGAGGGGCATATAAATCTTGTTTGCATATACACGTAGAAATTACAGACCGAACCGATTCAATTTCTGCATAAATACTGCAAAAATCTAAAATATCCTTTTTTGGTGGATTCTCAGAAGACGCTTCGTTCCGCCCCCTTCCCTTTACCCCGCTCCCCACCCTCCTTTACCAACAGTGTGAGTGAGATGGCGACGGCATTAAGCCTGATTAGGCCGGGCCAAAAAGAAAGGCAACAATAAAGGCACACAAAAAAAGAGGGAAAAAATCATAAGTGATGGCGGGGCGACCAAAAGAAAACAAAAGTAAACCCGGCACAAGTTCAAGGTCAAGAGCGGAGAAGAGAGTGCAGAAGAGAGCGGAAAGCTGCGCTTCAAGTCTGTCACACTCACACACACACACGCAGAAAAACAAAAAAACCTGAGCGAAAGGTGAACATGATGCGAGTGAGTGTGGGGGCGAACGGGTGGGGGAGGTGGTTGGAGCGAGAAGGCCTGAGATGTGCTGCAGCGAGAACTTCGCAGCATCAATACAAACATAAAGGCAACTATAAAAAATTACAGTCTTAATTCGCTAAGTCGAAAGTGACATCCTTAAATGGCCAATATGATATTATATTTTCGAAAATTATAATAAATAAAGCTAAAAACTACGTTTTCCAATGAAGTAAGAATTTTATATGTGGATTTACACTTAAATTCATTTTGGACTAGTTAAAAGCATTCAAGTTTATCTATTTCTATACAAATAATTATTTAGTAAACACGTTTAAAAGCGTGATCAAATTGATTACTATAAAAACTGATTGATAAGATTACTTGTTTGCTGAACAGTTTTCTTTATTACAATACATCAGCATATTTAGAATTTTTCATTTTCATTAATTCAACAAAGCGAAGTAAGACTGTTTAAGAGCAAAGAATCAGGTAAAATAGCAGCCGGAACGCAACAACAAAGGCAGCAACTAAAGCCATGGTTAATGAAAGTCAGACAGTGGGCGGAGCAGAAAAAAACAAAGAGAAACATTAGAAGTAGTAAGGCAGAAAAACGCTTGCAATCGCCGCCTTTGTCCCTATTTTTGCCACCGTATTCTCTCCTTGGCCAAGAGCCCACTTTAACGCACTGAATTGCTACCGCCATTACGTCATTGAGCGTGGAATAATATTAAGATACATATACAATATACATATATACATTTATATATGTACATTCTATACCACGATCACAGTCGCTGGGTGCCCGTGTGGTATCTGAGTCTCAGATAGTGCAAAAACCTTTCTAGTTTGTTCAATGTAATCCCCACATTGACTGATGGATCTACTGATAAGATTTCTGAACACCCTACTATCATAAAACTACATATTTTCTTTTGCTTAACCATAAAAAAGCTACATTTATTTTACCAGTGAATCCATCTATGGATTTGAACCACTTTGAAATATCTTCGTAATGGTATAGACCTAGAAGTATCCATCTTTTAGATGGGGTGATAACATCCAATTAAAAAACTTTAAATTAAATGAAACAAAATTAATAGATATTCAAAGTGCAAACTTTAAGAACTGAACCACTCCGAAATCTACTTTTAATTAGATGAAGTTATAAGAAAGTTACTCCCAACAAAATATATAAAAATTTCTAGAAATAAAAAAGCTGTGGCTTTACTGATTTCTAAGGATTTCTAACTATTAAGCCAGAGTTCTATATATACATATATACCTATAATTTGGCGTAGGTCATTGCTATGGTCTTCTAAGTTGAAGAAAGGCAGTGCTACACAACTCCCCCTTGTTGCTGTCCCGCTCTACGTTCTCGACTGTCCATCTCTCTCGCTCGCTCTTGAGGCAACCCACACTGCGCAGCTGCGACTGCGCAAATGACTTTGAGTTCGACTCCGACTTGGAGCTACGCTATTGTTGTTGTCATTTAAAGTCTAATCAAAACATTTGAAGTTACTTAAGAAACCTACGCAGCTTAAGTTGCGTTTCTTGTTTCGAATTCTTAACTTGTCGCAGCTTTGTCTTTGTTTGTTTGTTTTTTTTTTTTTACATTTTTTTCTGATTTCTTACACAGACGGCGGCAAAATAAATTGTAAATTAAGTTTCTGCGACATTTCTACAAAAAACGGGCATTCAGCGACAAGTTTTTTTTTTGTAGCTGCAGTTCTTTAGTTTTTCGTTTGTGTTTTCTTTGCCCTTTCAAATGACATAGCGACTTTAGAAGGTTAACATGTGTGTGATTGGAAGTTTGATCTACTTAAGGCCAGACGAGAAAAAAAATACTTCTTTCATTGTGCTTCTCTATATTTCTTTCTGCTTTTTTTAGTTGTGGAGCTCAATTATTCAGCTTTGGGTGAGTCAGTTTTGTGAACTTTAGTTTTGGCCCGATGCCAGTGGATTTCCTTACTCGCTCATTGTACCCCCTCCCACTCTCGTAGTTTCCCTCGCGGTGTTCAGCTACTCCAAGGTCGTCGTCCTCCCACACACGCCACCCACTCCGCACTCCAATAATATTGTCAGGCGACATCACCATCAGTCCCCAACACCAACTGACTTATATATATATATATATATATACATAAGTATCTATAAAAACACAAAAATAATGCAGTGGTTCTGGAATGCTAGAAATAGCAACCAAAGGAAATGTTAAAAGCTTGCAGATATTAAATAATTTGAATAAATAGCACCCAACGTGCCATTTAAATCAAATAAATGGCGCTCAACGTGATTCCATTATTATTTTATGGTATTATAAACATAACTTAATTAATTTGGATTGTATTTGGCAATGGCTTGTTTGTTTAGAAGGCAACACCAATATTGACAACAATCGTAAAGGTATAACGAAAACTTCAGCAAAACCATTTACGAATTTAATTTAAAAAATGCATAAATAATGTTTAAAATATAAATTAATTTTAACATGTGTCCAAATCACCAAATTAATAACATGTTCGATTCCTATAAGATATGCAATTTTTTATGGTAAAATGTTTTAAAAATGTAAAATACAGTAAGACTGCCGTAAATCACTTTGTAGCTTAGTTTTCTTTATCTACAGCTATTAATTATAATAAAATGAATTCACGGATGCTTGAGATAGAGTTGCGGAGATTTTATTATAATATTTGTATGCAATAAAGATTGTTTCATGGTTTAAAATTAAAACCACTGTAAATATATACCTACTCTATGCTACAATTTTTTTCCGTACTATATTTTTTGATTCTTAACTATGAAATGGCGGCGCCGGTTCTCCTTTTGTCTACCGTCTATTGATTTAGCCGTAAATGACGAAACGAACCGGAGACAAAGCGTCAAAAAGGAAACTCCGCCAAGTGCATTTAGCCAAATGAGCGGGGAAAATGCGGAAAATGAGGAGAAATAGGGATAGTGCCGACATTTATGGCAACGACGCCTGATGGCTCATGATGGAATATGGGCTGGTATGCGATGGTTGGAGGATGACAATGCATCAGCAGACAAAGGAACCAAAAGGGAACGGTCGGTCGCAAAAGGAGCCAAACATTCATATGGGTATACGTACATATGCGATACGAGCATATGCAAAAGAGGGCGAAAAAGGGGGAAACTTTGGGAGAGGCAACTCCATTCGAGTGCTATGTTACCATTGTTGGCTCAATGGCTGAAAATGGATAGATAATAACTTGTGAAAATAACTTTTGCACTTGAACGAGATTTGAAATGTTGCCGTTGAATGGGGAGCACTCAACGAAGACACACTGCATCCAATCCATTTCACATACACGGGCACTGTCAAAATCATGGTCCATGGTCCATGCTCCACATTCGACACTGAAATTTCTGACAGATGCGAGTGCATCAAGTTCAGATGGTTTCGAGAGAGTTCGGAGATGGAGATGGAGGTGGAGATGGAAATGGAGCTGGAACTGGTGGATGTTGATGGTTGACTTGGTAAAGGGGTGGCCATGCGGAGTGGGAGTGTGAACTGCACTCCCATTGAATGTTGTTGCTTGAAACGAAATCGTTTCGATTGTCGCTTCAAGTGTCATTGAACGTTTGGGTGGCATAAAAGGAAAATATGGGGAATGAGCTGTGATGGAGAACGCTCTTGGGAATGCACTGGAAAAACGCTTTGGATTTCTTAATCAGATTTCCATTTGGATCTCAAGTTCATAAAATAAAGATTTTCACTACCCCTTAACTTTAAGTTATTATTAAGTTTATTGTTCTTAAAATTAAAATTGTTTTTTCGTTTCTATCATTGTTTTACTGCTTCATAAGAAAGTAAACTTTTATTATCAGTTTCTATCTGTGACTTTCTTAGCGATAAATGCAGTTGGGAATTATAAGACCATAAATCAGAAGTATTAGACTAAAATGGAAATTAGTATAATAGTTTATTAAGCGCTTTAATCAGGCCAATACACTGAATAGAAACAACAAAAACCGTCGAGTATCTCTTGGATATGCAATACATACTTGATATCTTGTTTCATTTGCACTTGAAATCCGAATGTGTCTCGCATTACTTTTCTATTGGTCCATCGTATATCGATATACCAACACCCCCCCACCCAATTTCAGCATTGTGAAACTCTATCGCATGACCCAACTACAAATACAAACTCTATCTCTTTTGCGACGTTTATAATTGTTAATTGAAAAAGTCAACAGCAACAGCAGCAGCAGCAACAAAAAGATTGAATTCGTTACTTTTATAACATATTTTCCATACTCACTGTTGTTGTAGCCAAAGCTATATGTTGTTGTTGCTGATATCGCTTCACACTCTCGATCACTTTTACTGCCGTTCGGCAATTCACACTTTACCATTGTCAAAAGTTGGGGAAAAGTGTTGAAAAAATACTCGAAATATTGAAGAGTTGTGGTATCTCATTAGTTCGTTTGTTAAATGGCAGTTAGCTAAAAGAACCAAAGAGATAATAATATTAGGACTGAAATAGGAACAGCAATTGTGTAATAGATTTTTCAATTAGAGCATCAGTCTTATCAAATTGCAACACAAAATACTTTGAAGAAGAGCACGAGAAAGTGATAATAACATCTAATTCCTGTAATTTATAAAATCGAGTCATCCGATTTAAGGCATATCAAATTAACAATTAAACCATAACATCTCAAAAGATAACAAGTTTATAGTTATATCACTTGTATGGTTACTGAATATGTATATATAATCAAGTACCTTAAAAATAGAAACTGTTTTCCTACGATAGACAAGGTCATATTGAACCTTAGTGCATTATCTGATAATGAATTTATATGAGAACTCATCAACTATACAGCCAAAAGGTCTGGGAACTTTGGTTAGATAAGGGACACGTTTCATGACAGAACAGAGGCTTCTCTATTGAAAGGCAATATGGTACACAGCGGGAAATGCGGGGGAGTTGTGATGACAATATCGAATGTGGAAATCGGCGGTGGCCAAAATACAAAAATACAAAATAAAAACAAAACAAAAACGGTACGGGCACATTCAATTACCGGACTTGGCGATGGGAGGAGATTGGATCGCATTGGATTGGATTGGAATGGGACAGGCCTTATATGCGAATTGATGCCGACGACGCATCCTATGCAAAATGTGTCTGTTGTTTATACATTTCGCTGTGTTTGGATGCGGATTTTTTAATTAAATTCACTTTCAAAAATACCGCTAATCATTCGAACAAAAGGCCACCGAGCATTTGCATATTTGTTTGTCTCGAAAGTTTTGCGACTTATTGCGTTATTTTTTTTTTTTTTTTAATTTTTAGTCATTCTCTGGCTTAGGTCAACAGCGGGGGGGCGTGGCATGTGAATAGATTGATCGATCTAGGCAAAGATTTTCGCAAGTGCGAAAGTGAAATCCGGGGATGAGAAGCGGATTTGGTCAAATGGCCAAATGCATAAACCCCCCGCCGTTGGGCAGGCCCGAGGGTTACTATTTTGGTCCATCAATGGCCAGCAAATTAGCCAACACACATGGGTTTTTGTACTTGTCCGAATACGAATCCGAGCCCGAATCCCAATCGCAATCCGATTCCGAATCCGCCTGATCATTTTGAAGAAAGCAAAAAAAAAACACGTAAGTGGCCAAATCGGTGCGCCTTAATTAAGACCAGCCTCGTCGGGAATGAGGCGGTTACGTAAGCACTTAATACAGCTCCGGGGACCAACGGATCCAATAGCCAGGCGAATTAAATACACAAAACATTTAAAACACACGCCGAATGCCGAACAGCGGAATGCCAATGCGAATGCGAATGGGTATCGATTTTAAATAAAGCTTTGTTCCCACTCTTTCACCCATTGGCTTTTTTATTATTACCGATCGCTCCTACAAGATTTCGACCTGGCCCAGCACCTTGGCCCAATTACTATCAGGCAGGTGTGTCAGAGGTGTGGAGTGGATTCTGCTTTAGCATTAGAAGATTTTGAATGAATTTAGGAGATTTTGTATTAGCATACAATACTAGTAAAATAAGTCCTATTAAAAATGTCTGCCTTTACTTTAACTTTTAACAAATTGACCGGTGTTTTCTTAACTAAATATTTTATTATATTATATATTCCTACAAATTTCAAATTTTTTTTTGCTATAATTTTTTTAACTAAATTGTTCTTGTGAATTCCTCTTGATATTGCATTTACGATGTATGACATTCCAGCATTGGACCACTTTTTCCCAGGGCTTTGGTTAAAAACCAAAAAAAAACATATGCCTTTTCCGGATTTTGGTCAAAATATTTTTCATAGGGGTACTCTCATAATTTTTTGTGAAAAACATTTGTTTATACAATTTTTTAGCTGTAAATGCAATTTTATTGAAAATTTAATAACGAATTGGAAAACTATTTCCCAGGGTCTTGATAAAAAACCTAAAAATCCATCTGATTTTTTCCGGATTTTGGTCAAAAAAATATAATTAAGAAAAACTTTTTAGCTCAACAAAATGATTTTCGTCAGTAATAACCCAAAAATACAAAAACAAAAAATGTAAAAGGCCTATTGGACATACATATTTACTATTCAAGAGGGTTTATCATACTTATTATTAACTTTAATACATGTTTTCCCCTTTGGCCTGAGATCGTTTCGAGCGTGGCTTAAACCCATGGGGAGGATTAATGAGAGGGGGCGGGGCCAAAACAGAAACACCAACCTGTTCTGCTGGCCCAAGGTCAAATCCTGTTGCGGCATCCTTATGCAAAGATAATTCGATAAACGCTTTTGATAAGCCATAAGTTTTATGACTGGCCTTGGATGGCAATTGCCAGTTGGCGATCCTCTTCGACATTAATCTCCTTCTGGCCGAAGTTCACAGTTCAATTGGGCTTACCGCTAATTAGTCGCTCGAAGCCGACCTGTTAATGAGCGAATTGAGTGGGGGGGGAGGTTGGGGACTTTGACTTGGGTGTGATGCCATTAACCTGGCGCACAATACCCACCGTGTTTTGTAGAGGTTGCCGTGCTGCTGGGCTTGTCTGAGGCTTTTTCAAGTAACCGACGATTGTGTGCCGCGCGCGACTCACTTTTATGTTTTATTTATTGATTTTATTTGTATAACTTTTGCAGTTTCTGCTGCCCCCGGCGGCGGCGGCGGCGGCTTCGGTGGTTGTTGCCGTTGTGGTTTTCAGTCCCATAATTATGTCAGCTGCAGTGGCACAATCATAAATTTACGCCGCTTTGGTGCAACAATTTTTACAATTTATTATCCACTTGCTGGCAATCTGATTGCATATCATCAATCAACAAGCCAGCAAGTTAGCCAAATTCTTGGTTTTTCACAACATAAATCGCTTAAATAATTTAACAATTTTAATTTATGTTCTCTTTTCCATTGCAGCTCAAATTCGAACCGAACCGAAACGCTAATCCGAACCAGGCGCGATGCACTGCAGCCAAAAGCGTAACGAAAATCCGAAGACCAATCTTTGCTAGGGTCGTCCGCAAATCCCACTCAAAGCAAATAAAAAAAATAATTAAATAATTAAAAAAAAAAAAAGAAAATCGAAATTGAAAGCTACGGCAAAGGAGGAGCTGTGAATAGAATTTTAAGAGGATTCACAAAACCCCGACGATGGCCATGTTGGAGGCAAGGCCGTACAGGCCATTCAAATCCAGCGAGGAGTATCTGGAGGCCATGAAGGAGGATCTGGCCGAGTGGCTCAGCACTCTCTATCCGGAACTGAGCATCAATGCCGAGAACTTCATGGATCGACTGGACACAGGCGTTGCATTGTGCAAGGTAAGTCCCAAATAGTGAAAGAAAATTCACACATTCTCCATACCATACCATCCCATCCACACACCTGTGTGTGCCACACAACCACACACCCACACCTGCACTCTCGACACTCTCCAAGTGCTAAGAGCTCGACAGATTTCCATTTCATCTTTATGCCTTGGCTAAAAAGCTTCTTACCTGGCCAACGGCACTCCAGCGGGAAAAAACGAGGTCACCGGGGGTTCATTGAGCCAGCTTAGTTGCTCAACCGAAAGCATTTGTGAAAAGTTCATAATTTAAATGAAGCACCGCAGCAAAAGTTGGTCTGGGGAAATAAGCCAAGGGGCAGGGATAAAACAAAAATCGAGGAACAAAAGGATTCCCTCAAATGAGTTGGGCATTTTAGGTTTATGGTATCAAGTAAATTAACCTAAAAGCTTTGCTATTTGCTAAACAGAAAAAGAAATAAATTAAGGCAAATAAAAATTATGAAAAAATGTATGGCTTTCTGTCCAAAATAATATACTTGAATATATTTTTTCATTTCGCACCTTAGTTTATTCAAACGAACACTTTATTTTTGAATTCGGTATGAAGTTGGCCAAGAAGTCACAATGTCATATTGTGTCTGGATTTTTCAGTTCTCCTAGGCAGTCGAACATCGATCGTACACATGGAAACATCTAAATTTTCTACGCTCGTCTCACGAATCGTATTTTCCAAAACTTTATATTTTTTTTACGCAATTTGTAACTTTTGGTTTTTTCGGTTCAAATATCGGTTTCGATTGTAAAAACTTCGCGTCTTCGACTTTGTATCAATTAATACGTGTCCACACGTCATGGTTAAGTGGAAAAATGTGTTGCAAACGCGTTCGGGCAAAAATGCATGCAGCTATTCGCGTATCGAACTTCTGCAGTGGGTGAACTCAACCCTGAAGAGGAATGTGAAGTGCCTGGAGGATCTGGGAAACGGAGCCGAATACTGCATGCTGCTCCACAAGCTTCGACCTTCGTGCATCAATTTGAAGAAGGTCACGATCTATAAGAAAAGTCGTGCCTACGGCATGGACAACATGACATTGATTAGGAACACCCTCTTGGATGAGGGTGTGAATAAGAAGATGGAGGTCGACCGCCTGGCAAAGCGGGGCTATCGCGAGAATCTGGAGTTCGCACAGTGGTTCAAAGCCTTCTACGACTTCAATGAAAAATTGATGCAAGACGAACTGTTGCGTAATAGTAAAGAGGAAGAGGGGGAGGGTGAAAGTGAGACCGCGGAGATAGAACCAAATGTGGCAGTGGTGGCGCCAAGAAGCCCTCCTGTCCCTCCCCCGGTCCCTGCTGTCCCCCCGGTCCCTGCTGTTCCTGCTGTCACCACCCCAATTCCATCCCAGAATGCAGACCATCTCGATGAAGTTCCTTGCTGCTCCAGGGATATTGTTAATAATATGTCAAATGCAGAAGATTCCAGTGACAATTTGGATCCATCACTTATCCTTAAAATAGCCAAGCAGATAGTGCTTCAATTTGAAAAAGGCAGCGGAGTGTCCAATACTCCAATACAGAGGGAGCAGCGGCCTCGCCGTCCTCTCCCTCGAATTCGATCGGCATCTTTTCGCCCTAATAGTTTTGGAAAATCACTTCGCCAAATGCAGTATAAAAGAAAATTGAGCGCAAAGGACTCAAAGATGCTAGCTGAAGGTGAAGGAGAATTGGTCGGTCATGCCGTACAAGAAGGTGAATTGGTCCAGGAACCAAGCGAATTGGACAAACATAGCATAGATGATCAACCAATCCAGGAATCATGCGAATTGGGCGAACTTAATACAGCAGATGATGAACCCACCCAGAAATCAAGCGATTTAGGCGAACAGAACATTGAAGGGGAAGAACCCATCCAGAAGTCCAGCGAATTGGTCGAACATGACATACTAGATGATGAGCCTATGCAGCAATCAAGTGAATTGGATGAAGATAAAATAGAACGTGATGAGCCCATCCAAAATTCAAGCGAATCGGAAGAAATGAACACATCAGATGATGAACCTATTTCAAAATCAAGCGAATTGGACGAACCTAACATGACAGATGATGAACCTATTCCGAAATCAAGCGAATTGGGCGAACTTAACATAACAGATTATAATGATGATGTATCCCAAAGCGGATTGGTCAGTCCAGATAATGAATCCATCCAGGAATTAAGCGAATCGGAAGTGAGCAAGGTGGATAGTTTACCAGGGATAGAGGACAAGCCAGACGAGAAGGAAATGGAACTCGACTTAATCAAGGAGTGCAGTGATGAAGAATCGTGCGCTGAGAATCTGGAGAGCTTAGATTCGCCTACAGAATGTAAATGGTATTGTGTTGAGATTGGTGGCAAAACTGAATGGCGGTTTGGTAAGGCTATAAGCGTAGAAAGGCCTTTGGTGCGACACAGCAGTTCCGATTCAGATTCCGACGCATCTACTAGTGATGGAAAGCAACGTGAACAACCAACTAATGAGCAACAAGAACATTCCATTATCGCAGAAGACTCTCCTTTGCTTAATGAAGACCAAAAGAAAAACATCATAGAAAGTTGTATAGTAGAGGAACCAGCAGAATTGCCTGAGAAACCAGAGGATCCTATTACTCCAGAAATCGAAACATTTGAGAAGAAACCAGAGGATCCTCTTACTCCAGAAATCGAAACATTGGTTGAAAACAAAATGGACAAAATCGACCTTTTACTTCTTAGTATAGAACAAAATCTGAATCTATTAGATTATTGCGACAGTGCTGAAGAAACCCAAGAAACCGAAATGGATATGACCCAATTGTATAGTCGTTTGATCAAGGAAAAAGTGGATCTACATTCGCCAAAGCCAATCGACGCTGACCCATTAATGGATGAACCTGATATCGAGGCAGTTGATCTAAAGGAAATGCCAAACAATGATTCTAAAGATTTGCCACCTCTGAAGCTAACCCCCTCTATGGAAACCGAACAATTCTATCCAGATAAGTCTCTTTCCTTGCAAACAAAATTAACGGAGGGCAGTTTGGTATATAATTTGCTTGATCAGGTCAGTCAGATGAATCAAATTGAACTTATTAAGGTACAAAATGAAAGGGATTACTTATCGTTATTCGAGGCTATTCCATTCAAAGATAAGCCTGATTCTAGGCCAGTGAATCCAAGCGACAGTGAAATGGAACCACAACCAAGCACATCCAACTCAAATAAAACCGAACAATTCTATCAAGACGGATGTCATCCTTTGCAAATTAAATTGGTTAAGGAACAAAAGAAAATACGCCACTTGGCACGCTATATGTTTGATCACGTGAATCGGATGGATTTATTGGCCAAGAACGCTCCATTTCCAGATGAATGGCCATTTGATGTAGATGATATTCGTCCAATAACCCAGCCATTGGGTTATGAAAAACTCTGGGAAAAGATCACAAAAGAGCCTTCAACTCGCTCTTCATTATGTAAGGATGCCTGTGTCTCGCCAAAAACCAGAGACGTTTTGGTACAAACACCTCAAGAATCTAGTGAGGCCTTTGCTATTCATAGCAAATTAGATGAAGAACCCAGGAGGAAACGGTCGAGTGAAATGGATCGTATTAAAATTATACTGCCAAAGAGGGCTCGTTTATCAAACGACTTGTCCTTGAAATTAGTTGTTGGTTGCCGTAAAACCAAGCCATCGATAAAACGGAATTATCAGAAAAGTAAGTTTTTAGATTCTTATCCCCTTTTTACAATGCATAATGGTCGCCTTTAATTGCTAGAGTCGACGAACTATACTTCCGTTCGAAAACCAGAAATCAAGCCACGTTTTGAATTGAGCAAAGAATACTTTCATGATGTGCCAGATATGAATTCATCTAGTAGTTCCAATGAATCCACTTTCCGCAAAGACCACTCTAAAAATATCAAACATCTATTGGAAATGATCGATCTGCAATTATGCAAAATTCCGTGCAGTATTGAGTTGCAAGCGTATGGTAAGAAATATGAATGGAAAAAGTCGGAATCGGATAATGGTAAGAAGTTTCTAAAATCGGAAAGTGACAAAAGTGTCCCATCTAATCTTATCGCTTGGTCCTGGACTGGGATCACTGGCAATATTTTTTTGTTTATTTATTGGGATAAGTACCAAGAGGTCTACGAAGAACTTTTCCGTAACGTTGATTATATCGTTTTTAAGCAGTTTCAGAAACTATTTGGAGAAACACTATTAAAGAAAAGAATTATCAATTCCTCGACAAAGAGTGACCGCCGAACTGAGCGCAGAATGAAAAAGAAAATAAAGGACTTGCAGCTCAAGATCAAGCAGGCAGAGGCGCCAATTAACCCGGAATCAAGTGGGGGGGTATCGTCCTCCACTCAGCTCACTTCAAGCTCAGATTTGGAGTACAGTCGTTTCAAAAAGGACTCCGTTCAGATGAGGATCTCGCGTATCTGCGAGAAAATACTCGATGCCCAGGACCAGTTGGAAGGATGTCGCCGGGATGTGGCCTGTTACAAGAAAAAGCTTGACCGCATCCGCTATGCATGCGATAATGTGCCATCCACGGGCAGAAATGAAGTTCTGAATATGCTACTTGCACAGGAAGAACATCTGACGGATCCTATTTATCCCCAATAAATTGTTCTTACCTGTATGTTGTACCTATGAAAATACATACAGGCTTGTTGTTGTTACATATGATGCTCGTATTTCTTTGATCCGTAATTCTATTCGCTTGGTTTGGCTTTTGGTTTCTGTCTTTCTGTTTTTGTTTTTCACTCTTTCAGTTTCGGTTTGGCTTGGTTTGGTTTGGTTTGGGTGGCACATGCCACAGCCTCAGCCTCAGCCCCTGCCCCTGCCCCTGCCGCCGCCTTTTGGCCCTCTTTCTGTTTCGTTGGCGCTGAGTGGCGCCAGTAGCACCCGACATCGTCACGCTGGAGGCCAATAGCAAGACCTCAACCCGCAGACAATTTGTCTTTGCTTGTACTTGTACTTGTGTTGTTGCCCCGCTGTTGCCGTTGCAGTTGCAGTTGTGTTTTTCCCCCCACCCCCCGTCTTGTTTGTTTCTGTTTGGTGGACCCGTATCGGCAGCAAGATCGCCTTGCCCCCTTTGGGGTGTCCCTCCTGCTGCGCCAATCTCTTATTTTTTGTTATTTGGCAGAAACGTAGCCAAGAATCCGCAGAACATTGAAGTTGTGGCATAAAAATCATAAAATTAGTGTTGGCCAATGACAATCACTGTTCAAATTAGTACCCATTGGGTTGTTAGCTATAGCATTTTCAATAAAAATATGTATGTAATAATATTCCAAGGAAATTAATTATTTTATTTTGTCAAATTAAAACTAGTATATAATACTAAATACTAATATAAGAAAAATGGCACTGGAAACTGAAGTCCCTCGGCCTGAAATTAATTATATTTAGAGCAATTTTTTATTTCAATAAACTCAGAAATTAATGATTTATTTGTATAAAATTATGTTATAATTTTAATTAAATTTCTGTAATCAAACTAAAGCCATATATATTTGTACATCTGTTTGAAAACCTTGCTTTAAAATTAATTCACATATAAATAATGATTATGAGATTGAAGGTAAAGGTTGAATTAGATTTATTATTTCTTATACATTTTTGTCCACAGTAAAGGAGTACTTCAATGTTTATGTTTACTATTTTGTTCCTATCAATTATAGCTTTTAATATGAAGTTATCATTCGTCTGTTATATTTGTGGGCTTGGTTACTGGGTAGGTGCTAAAGGTAACGCTGTTTTCATGCGGTAAGTGCCGACTATCCACTCCCCAAAACCACTGTAGCCACACACAGCGATCACAGCCTCACCTGCGCACACCTCACCTCGGATCTCTGCGGGATCGGTGATCGGGGATCGGGGATCTGGGATCTTGGATCTTGGCTATTGCCCCCACCCCCCTCTATTCCCCAATGGACTACCAAAGACAACTCCACCCCGAGGCGAGTGCTCGATATGGTGATGGATATGCGTGCAGCATAATCATGAAGTTGCTTTGATCTTCTGTCTGCGCTGTCTCGAAATAAATGAAATGACTCAGACACTGGCGGTGGCGGTGGCGGTGGGGGGGGGAGGTGCACATAAATTTTGCAACAGCCAAAGATTATGGGGGGGAGGGGGTACCCGAGGCTGCCGGAAATGTCATAAGCATAAATATAATTTTTGATAATTGTGTGTGTCGCGAAGCGTTAATGGAACTTTAATTGAAACTCCTGGATCTTAAAGAACAAGAAAGGAAGCAAATTTCGGCAAACCGAAGTTTATATACCCTTGCAGTTGTTACAAATCGACTACATTTGGATTTCTATGCCTATATTACTAAAAACAAATAAGCTATGTCGATTTTACGCTGCATTTTGCCATCGCTTCTATGGCAGCTATATGATATTGTTGTCCGATTTCAATTTAATTAAAACCGTAATTCCATAATATTTAAATAATACCAAATTTCAGAAAAGTTATAATTTTTTTGAATTATTTTTTCCGATTGTTCGTATGTGAGCTATATGATATAGTCGTTCCGACTTATATACTACCTGCAATAGAAAGACCACTTTTGGGAAAGTTTCAAGCAGATAGCTTTAAAACTGAGGGACCAGTTTGCGTAGAAACGGACGGACGGACAGACGGACATGGCTGATCAAGAATATATATACTTTATAGGGTCGTAGATGTCTCCTTCAGTGCGCTGCAAACTTTTGACTGAAATTATAATACCCTCTGCAAGGGTATTAAAATACAAATCTCGTCGAATGGCCAGCAGTTCTGGGGCGATGCAGTGCGATTTGATGTCTTTATCGTTCCAACGACGATCGTAATTACGACTTGATGGCCACTTTAAACGAAGGGTGGTCCAAAGCGAGGGGGTGAGGGGGGTCGTACTGGGGGCCAATTAGCCAAAGGAGATCGTTAGCTGTACGACGATCATTAGCGAATTGTCTTAACGATCTGTACAGCCAATTGCTTGCCAATTTATCTAGTTAATTATACGGATTTTCTATAGTTAGAACTCCGCGCTTTTGCATGCATGTTCTTCCCTAGACGTTGTTGTTTTTTTCAGTTATTTCCTTTATTTTTGGAAGTTATGGTACAGCCCCCTCTGTATTCTCCATTAAGCAACTTTGTTGCCGAGTGTCTTCCGTTTCTTTATTTCATTTTGGGCACTTTGTTTGGCTTTCGTCGTCGGCTAATTGAATTTGATAAAAAGCCAGCGAATGCTTTTAATTGACCAAACATTCGGACACTCACACAGTCGCAACTATTCGTAGATAACCCAAAGGGGGTCAGATAGTGCTCTCTTTTGGGTCTTTGGACTGAGTGAGAGAGCTCTCCACTTCCGGCAGCGAAGTCCGAACCCGTATCTCCCTATCTCTGGGTCTCCGGAACTGGGACAGTCTTCACTCGCGAAATGAAACACATTGAAGACAATAAAACCACACTAAAACAAGAGAGAACGCTATAGTCGAGTGCCTCGACTATTAGATACCCGTTACTCAGCTAAACAACTTAATATAAATTTGCCTTCTTGTATGTTTTTCGCCGCTCGAATTAGCACCTTGGCCAGCTGTTCCAAAGTCATCCGTTAGATGGCGCTACGGGCCATGAAAGGCGGAAATGTAGGCGCTAGCCAGGCTTAAGCGTTTAATGGGTTTTTTGGGCGTTAGAGTGGGCGTGGCAAACTTTTATTAGGCCAATCGATAGGTATTGACGAAACAAATATATATCAATTAAAATTTTCATAATAGCATCAAAACTGTGGCCACAGCTTGTGGCTTGTGGGCGTCAGAGGGGGCGTGGCACCATTTTGAAACAAACTTGCGCTGCGTAGGAACTCCTAAAATCTACATGCAAAATGCCAATCTTCTAGCTTTTATAGTTTCCGAGATCTCAGCGTTCATACGGACAGACAGACAGACGGACATGGCTAGATCGACTCGGCTAGTGATCCTGAACAAGAATATATATACTTTATAGGGTCGGAAACGCTTCCTTCTACCTGTTACATACTTTTGCACGAATACAATATACCCTTTTACTCTAATCAAAGGTCAGCAAAGTTTTATTTGCAGAATCGTCAAGTTTACAAAAAGGTTTATAAATTGTACAATTTTTGATTATATTTTATAACAACCAAGGGTAATGTTGAATTGCACAGGATGTTAACGTTCAACTGAATCTGCATCTGAAATATAAAATACAGAATTACTGCGCTATTTTGCAGCAGCTTATTTATTTACTTTTGTTTGTCATTCAGGTCCTAGGAGATTATTTTATCTAAACACTTTCCGGTATGATCTTTTTTTCGGCATCCAGTTGGCCATGCATCATAGGTGTCAAAATAAATTTGCATAAGAAGGTAAAATAATACCGCCAGTATCCACACTATTTTCATTTTCGATTTGAGCTGTGATTGCGTGTTGATTATTTCAGAGTCGATTTGCTACTGATTTTGGACATACGACGGCGGCATAAATTTGCTCATGCTGCGCTCAGATAATCATTCGTACTAGAGCTTTCCCCGAAACAATAAAATTATAAAAATGTTTGTTTCTCAGAAGAGTGGTGATTCTCTCCCAATGTGTCATCAATAAGAGATAACAGTGTGTGATCTGGATTCATACCTCTTCTTTGAAAAGTCTTGAAGCGGTTTATTAGCAAATGTTGGGTATCTAATTTCACTACTTCATGAAGCCATCGCTTCTATGGCAGCTATATGATATTGTTGTCTGATTTTGACAAAACTAAAGAAATATTTTGATAAATAGAAAAACAGCAAAATATAATTTTTTTCTTCTTTTTCTTAATTTTTTCTATTTTTCTATGGGAGCTATATGATATAGATGTCGGATTTTAATATAATTAAAACAGTATTTCCAAAAAATTTTAATTAAATGCTGTGCAAAATCGACACAGCTTCATTGTTTTTAGTAATACAGGCATAGAGTCGTTTTGTAATAACTGCAAGGGTATAAAACTTCGGCTTGACGAATATTCATTTAAAAATAAAATAGTGTGTGTTCCTTAAACGGTTTTAAAGAATTATATTTAATTTAACTGTTCGAACTGAAAGGTAGTAAGTTTAAAGAAAAAAAATGCTTACAAAATTTATTTGTTTTTGATTGCCAAAAAAACAGCTATATTTTTCAGTTTTTTAATCAGAACCCTTGGAAATAATGGTCAGATAATGGAATGTCATACCTCGTTGTATTCGTTACAATCGAATGGTATTCTCAGCTCAAAAATGTTATTTTGGGCCATATTTGGAAAAAAATCAAGTGTTACCCCTTACCAAAAATGCGAAAATCGGTCAAAAAATGAAAATTAACCAAATCCTCCTGGAATCGATTGCGTAGGTTGACAGCTACACAAAACAGTCATTCTTTTCGCTGTGCGTCTTATTTTGAAAAGCTACAACAAAAAAACCTTTAAAAAATGTGTTTTAAAAATTTCAGTACCAATATGTTACTTTAACACTAAGGAAACAAAAGTATTTTACAATAACTAGATAACTAAAAACAAATGCGGGATTTAGATATCTTTTGCATTTGTTTAAAATGGTATTGTACACGATTAAGCTCCATTTTATATGCAATTTTCATGTTCAATTCTAAAATGATTACAACTCTATGAATATTTTACTTCAACACTAAAGAAAACAAAAAGTCTAACCAACACAGAAGCCTTTAACTGACTGCGTTTGACATTTCGCTTTGCTTGACAAACGAAAATTGTAACTTATTGGCCAGAGGTCGTAAAAGCATTACAAAACGCTAGCTGAACTTAACAAAAAAGCAGAAAAAATGGGTAAGACAGGAAAAAAACTGAAGAAGGAAATGAAGAACGAAGCTTCTAAGTTGAAAAGGAAGGATGGTGTGGCTGTTCGCCTTCCTCCGAAGAAGACAGCTGGCGAAGCATCCAAGCCGAAGGATGAAAAGGATGAGAGGTGCAAGGGTTCAGACCGTAAACGTTCCCTGTTCTCGAAGTCATCCATCTCGAGTTCCAGCTCTTCCTCGTTCTCGTCCTCTTCTTCGAGCACTTCCTCTGGCCCGAATTCAGGAACTGGCGCTCCGATCCAGAAGACCAGGTCCAAAGGAAAGAACAATAGTTACTGTGTCCAGAAATTCGGGTTCAGAAGCCGGAGCAGCAGTGAATCTCAAGCCAGTTCGGAGGGGAATAGGAAAGTTCCAGGACTCAGAAGCGCCGTCGAACGCATTTTCAAGCCCTGCCGTTCAAACAATCCTTTCAGGACCAACAACAACAATCAAAATCGCAATGGCAGTGCCTGGAATAGGCGTTCCCCGACCAGGAGCCGCAGTCCCCATCGGGTCTTCAATCCCTGGAAGAGGGAATCGCGGTGCAGGACCGTCGCTCCCACCCAAAGTCACTTTAAGAGGCGTTCGTTGTCCAGAAGTCCGGAACGCCGGCGCCCTGCCAATCGCAGCAATAATCCTTGGAGATCCTTGCCCAGCCAAAGGCGGTCCAGGCAATCGATGCCCAGGTTGAGCAGTCCCCACAAAAATCCCTGGAAGAGTCGAGACTCGCCCAGGAGTCCCAGTCCCAGTCCCCGCCGTGATCGCAATCCTGGCAAGCGAAAGGATCTGGAGCAGAATGAAGCGGAGGCCTACCGCCGTCGGCACAAAATTACATTGGCCAGCATTGATCCGCGACCCATTCCACAGCCCATGATGAGTTTCCGCCGCACCGGATTCGACCGGAACATAATCAGGCGACTGAAGAAGCAGGGCTACGACTCACCCACTCCCATCCAGACGCAGGCCTGGCCGGTGGCCCTGGCGGGCAGGAACTTTGCCATGGTCTCCAGTGGGGGCACGGGCAAGACATTGGGCTACCTGCTCCCCGCCCTGCAGCACATCAGGCTGAGGCGACGACCCCTTGTCGTGGTGCTGACGCACTGTCGCGATGTGGCCACCAAGATCCACAATGAGGCACAGGGCTACAGTCGTCCCCGAAAGCTCGCGAGCCAGTGCATCCTGGGCCAGTTGAGCTACAAATACGACACCACCTCGGAGGACTGCCAATTTCTGGTGACCACGCCCTGTCGCATCAAGGACAAGGCACTCCACCTGGATCGCTGCTCTTATCTGGTGCTGGACGGGTCCGACCGGATGATCGACATGGACATGGAGGAGAGGATGTGTCAGCTGTTGAGCACCATGCGTCCCCATGCCCAGTTGGTCATCTCCGCATCCACGTGGTCGCGCAATCTGGAGAGGATGGCCCGCAAGTATATGCGTGATTACGTGCTGATCCAAATGGCATCCGGCGGATCCGGTGGATCCGGCAGTTTGCCCGGTGGAATCCCGGACATACGCCAACGGGTGGAGGTGATGAAGTCGCGCAACAAAAAGCAACACATCCAAAGGGAGCTGGCTGCCATTTACGATTCGTGTGAGAATCCCGGCAAGGTGGTGATCTATGCGGATACAAGCAAACGCGTGGACGAACTGGTGTGCTTCGTCCGGAACTATGTGCCCTGCGGTGGCATCCACAGCGGACACAGTGCCGCAAAACGGGCTGACTTGGTCCGCGACTTCCGCGACGGCACCTACAACATCATCGTGGCCGAGAACTCAATCTCGCGGGAGCTGGACATCTCGGGCATCATTTACTTGCTCAACTACGATCTGCCCACCTCCATGGCGGAGTATGTCCAGCGTCTGACCGGAACGGGATGGCTTTCGGGCTCCAGCGATTGCGAGGCCATCAGCTTCTTCACCCATACGAACTACAAACTGGCTGGGGCCATGATCGAATTGCTGGAGAAGTCCAGGCAACGGGTTGATCCGCTCCTGGTCAAGATGGCTGGGACAGGATCAGACCGGGATGTTAATCGCAACCGTTACTTCAACGTCAACGCCAACAACGCCATCGCAATCGAAACCGCCAGCTAGGTATCATATCATTTGAAAACAAAAACCTAAACCAGAAGCAAACATTTTGATGAAATGCAACCCCCACCATCTTGTATAAATACTAGGTTAACCCAATAAATGTTTATCGATTGCCTTGGCCATATGCATACCAAGTGGAGTGTTCGGTAGGGATTGAAAAATGGGGGGGGGGGGGCGAGTTTGGAGGGCAGCGAATGCACGTCCCCGAAGAAAGTTGTGCATCCAGAGCAAAGAAGACGTGACGTTATGCAATTGAAAACAGGAAAAAATGCATACCAGCCCATTAATATACAACTAAAGTAGACCTACAAAGGTATTTAGCCTTAGCTTTAATCTGTCACGACATTTTTAATACAACATTAACATATCCATCTCATGACAACCATAACCAGGTCCACAAAAGATTTTACAAAATTGGAATATACGAGAATTTGTAAGATAAGTGGTCATTAGAACTAGTGGGTCTCTTAAAAGCTAGGGATAATTTGAGTCCGAGACTGTTCTTTTCTTAAAAATGTACTTAAAATATATTTTACCTACTTGTTTAAAACTAAAAGATAATACTGGCTACTAAAAATATTCATACAAATATGAACAATCGCTCACCATTTGTGTGTATAAAAAAAAAACATTTAAAATTACAATAACGTCTTGTTTATTCCAAAATTAAGTGGATTTATTGCCAACCATTGAAAAAATATTCCAGCAATTAGGGAGTGAAATCTGATTTATGCTACAGATCGTTTTCCAGCGATATTAGTTGGGTAAATTGGAAAAATACAGCTCGATCTCGAATCGAATCGAATGGAATCATTTGGCTTCTGTCACCGATTTACCGATTTGCCGGTTCGCCTACCGTCCGACTCTGACATATATGGGTCAATATTATCTATATCCCGTCCCCCCGCTGCCCTCCCTCGCCCATTGATTGCCGGAGTTATTTAGTTGTTTGCGCCAAAAGCAAATGGAAATGAATCAAAATTCATTAGAGGTGAATTTATTGTGTTGGCCATTTGATTTCAGTCTCAGCCCAGATCAAATATCTGGCCAATCGATCGGGTGGGCCGTTGTTCGTTTGCCTGATTGGGGTGTGAAGGGGCTGTGCATATCGCGGCTATATCACCGACAGATATCACAGGTGGCTTGGCTTGCAGCTGAGTTTTGTTCAAAAAAAAAAACACATATATATATATATATATATACCATACATACATATAAAAAAGGGGGCGGCGGGCCGTGTCTAATCCGATTTTGACTTTATTAACGGTGCAATTTGTACCGACAACTGCCAGACGGGAACCAACTGGCAGCCCAAACTCCTAACTCTTAACTCTTTTAACTCCGAACTCCCGTGGACTGCTAGCCAAAGACCCCGAGCGATTATTATTTATGGCCGCGAGTGTTGGCCCCACACTCCACCCCCCACCCCCACCACCGCCACAAATTGTATGCTAATCGCTTGGACCCCAAGACATTGGCAGCTGTCCCAAGTGGAACTGGACATGTGGACATGTGGACATGGGGACATGGAACCCGGGGGACCTGGAACACTCGATTGTTTTCCTTCGGTACTATGAGTGTGCCTGATTTATGGAGTGTCGCTGACTAATTTGAAATCTTTCGAGGGGTGTGGGGAGTTGCAGCCAACTGCAAATGACCATTTCTAGGGATGGCAGAAAAGCGTGACCAGTACAAGTCGCTAAAAAATCTAACTCACGATCGTAACTGCACTGTTTCCAAATTTAGAACCACAAAGGTCAGCGATGAGGGGGCGGAGTTGGTGGGATGGAGCCCAAAAAAGCAATCAATAAAACAATCGATCGATTTCGCTGAATCATCAAAAAAATTGTTTAAACCGGGATATGTATGCTATTATAGCAATTAGAGTCACGTTTTGACTTAGCCTTATTAATTTCCTAATCTTAGTCTAAATTAGGCAATCGCTATGATAGAATGTATCAGAGATCTTTGACATTTTATTTATATATATGAATACAAAATGTTTTCTTATTTATGATCTTAAGAATTTATGATTCTTAGAAGAGATTTATTTAAAACGTGGCTCTTAATTTCGGATTGTTGCGCTATGTGAACTAATTCTTTGTACAGATGGAACTATTTATTCATCTTTTCCAGATCTGACCATTCCTTATGAGCTTATACTTCAAAGATAAAGATAAGCACCACGTATGCCATCCACTAGATTTGTATCCGGCGGACTTGCACTTCAAAGACAAGGCCGCCAAGAGCAGGTAACATCCACCCACTATCCAATATCCCCTCCCCCCAGTTGGGCGGTTCCCACGCACACAGGATGGATGTCAACTTCTTTTGTCAGTGCAAAAACCAAAATAAAAGCAAACCGAAACAAAAGAAATACACTACTTATGCCATCACAAATATTGTGAATTGAAAAGCCAAATATGAAAAGCCGCACAGCAAACACAGCGATACGTGTGTCGTGTCAGCGACGTCAATGTGCCAAGTCCAAAAGCCTTATAACTTCAATAAGCCAAATGCCCAAGTCGGTCCGAGATCTTGCAGTCACGTTTGCTTAATAAAATTAATATTTACATATGTTCCGTATTTACACACACACAACAACAACAAAGGCTGCCCCCGCCGAAAGTGGACAAATAGCCAAATAGACCGGCATGGCCAGGCAATTTGCACGATCGCGGAGATCCCCTCGAATCCCCAGTCCCCAATCCCCAATCCCCAATCCCCATCCCCATTTCTATCCCCCAGCACGCACCATAATTCGTCCGTGATGATCTCTGTGTACGTTAAAGGGGCTTTCGTGATCCGTGATCCATTGGAGAAAACGAGGCGGCCAATGTGGTAACCGCCGGGTGACTCATTCAGTGCCAAATGGCGATAAGGATCGCAGCCAAAACGGAAGTCCGCCGATCGTGAGCCAATCGAGGAGAGATTTCTCAATGGCTACCACTCAATTTTGGGGGACAACCACTTCCACTGTAAACTGAATTTAAATAATTTAAAAAACAAACCCGGATATCCTCGAGAATGATTTAAAAAATTAAAAAGCTACGAGATCCTTAATCCAATGCCATGTCTAACAGATAAATTTGTAATTGTATTATTTGTACTTGAACATATGGATCGGACCTTAATAGCATAAATAAAGATCACTGAAATTTACATTTTTACTAGTCCAGGACTATTGTTTAGAAACTGTTTAGGAATACCCATTAAAGTAACATAGTAATGCCTAGAAATATTTAATATGATCTTCTCAATAAGTCAGTTGTAAGGAAATTAAAGCAGGAGCATTTAACAATGTTTTAGTTGAGTTGGTAATAGGTCTCCAAAAAGGATCACCTTAGATTAGCTAACCCTGGAGTTTTGCTAATGGAGAACTCATTTCTCATCGTTGGCTAACAAAAAAGCCCGAAATGATTTCTCGTGTCTCACTCTTTGGATTTTGGCAATTCGAAACAGGAAACACACCAAATCGAACAAATTGGACAAGCGCGACAAACAGATCTCGACATTTGTGGCTTGTTCTGAGTCGGACTCTGTTTTCTGTTTCTGTTTCTATTTGTGTATCTGTATCTCCATCTGTAAATCCACATGTATCTGTATCTGTATCTGTTTTCTGCTTTTTGCAACTAGCCGTAGTGCTGTATTTTGTCAGTCGCGCTCTCACTTTGGTGGCAAGACGAGAGCTCGCACATAGATCGACTCTAATTTGGCCAGAGTCTAAATTCAAGTTTATAACTAAATATGCGCCAAGTAGGCACAGATCATTGTGGGAGGGCCGAGGGGGAGGTGAAGGGGGGGAGGGGGTTCTCGGTATAGCCATAGCTCTAGCTAACCTCGATTGCGTTTGCCACATTTTTAACAACTTCACCCACATTCAAAATTCGTTTTGGCTTTGGCCGACAACAACAGCAAAAACCAGTTCGGTTTATATATATATATATTTTTTTTTTTGGTTTTGGCATCGAATTCTGCCACTTTTGGCCATATCCAAATGCCCATCTAGCTCTGTTGTGGCCGTCTTTCTTTTGTTTCACCCAATGTCTCCCAGCCCTAGAATCGTTAATATTTTATTGTATCTTCGGCAGCTGTAATTTCCCCTGACCTTATAAAGCATACCCCCGAATTGACTTGGTCATTAACAACCTGATCGTTTAAGTCCGTTTAAGGAAATAACCCTGCTAATTAAAGGGGTATTTAGTCAAAATGATGGTGATTTATCTAACTTTAATTAGTGCGAATTAAAAAAGAAGTCCATAACGGGGCCGTTAAAAAGGAGAAAAAACAGAAATGACCATTTTTATTAAAATTTCTTATTTACTTATGTATATTGTATCGTTTCGAAATATTTACATATTTATTAAATGCTTCTATAATATCTTATAATATGATATGCTATTTGATGGACATTTACACGTTTGATTAATAATTACTAGCAATGAAAGGTAATTGGTGTAACTCTTTCTTTTTGTAATTACAAAAAGAAAAACTCTAATGGGAAAAATATGTTTTTGTTTTAGAAATATTTTTGTCGTGAAATCAGTGAAAACTAATACTCGATTGTCTCAACATATGGTTGCTAAAGGCAAACAATAGCCCCCGTTACTGGGTTAATTGGATTGGAGCTACTCGGATTTCCAGAGCACACACTTGTTGCCATTATTGCCATTTCCATTTGCGGTACCATTGGCTCCCAGTCAAGCGGAAGTTGTAGTTTCTAATTTAGTTTCGCAGATATGCTTCAGCTCTGCAATCGTCATCGACAATCGCGAATTCTGAGTGATCTCATCGATTCTGCAGAGCTCTATCGAAATTGCCAATCGTCAGGGTCGCGCAACGTTTTTCCCACACACCACACACAGAGCAATAAACTTTGGGTCAAAAAGTAGAAAAAGAAAAAAAAAAGATACATCGAACAAGAACGCCTTCTATGGGCATTATGGAAATACCGTTACCAAGATCAAAAGACCTCCGAGCAGGTGAGCCAAACTCTACGGATCCGATAGATCGATCATTGTTGCTTACCTGTTACCTGCAGAAATCATTTGCAAGCGAATCGATCGATCTATCATTGCCAAAGCCATGCCATATAAGCAATACGATTGTGGGTAGGAAGTCATCGCCATGGGAGAACCTTGAACCCAAAGAGACAAAGCCGCCGATGGAACGGCGTTTGAAATATGATTTTGAATGGGCCGCGGACAGTTTTTGTGATTTTGATTGAGCTCCCAGATTTCGCGGTTTTTTGTGTGTGGGGCCAATCGATGGCAATCAGCGGTGAATTAAAAACAACAACAGTCAAATATGAAAATAACAGTTGAAACGGCGGCAAATCCGCTTAGCAAACTGTCTTTTGCACTCTGAAGAAATCACAAAGGCGTCTGTGTAATTGCAAAAATCAACTATGGTTTTGTACAGTAAAGATACCATAACAGTGTTTCAATATATAAACATCATTTTTTATCCATTTTGAACCTAATAAATTTTCTCATCTAAAAACCCTTTACATACTTAAATAAATGTATTTATTTAAGCCTTTCCTAGTACTAATTTTCTAATGGAGAACATTTCGTTCGGCCATTTAAGCTTCATTATAAAATTCAACATGTTTTTTAAAGTACATATTCACTGAAAATACGCTTATAAAACACGTTTATAGAAACAATTATACAGTTCTTTCGAATGTTTCAGGATTATTTTCATGTTGTATCTCACAAACTAATGAATTCAAAGAAAAAATATTAATTTCAAAAGCTAATTATTGATATTTCCATGATAAAATTTTGTTGCTGGTTAACTTTTATGAAAGTTCATGCTATTGAAGCTCCACAGTTTTGCGCGCTTTTATTTTTTGCGTGAGTTTTTTTGCAATGTCATTTTATTTATTATTTGGCTGCTGCTGTTATTTCTGTGCGCTTTAATTTTGTTTTATTTAATTTGCCTTTTGCGGAAGCAAAAAATGCTTTTTGCACTGGCTGCTTTGCTCTGACGCAGTCGACGGCGCAGTCGACGTCGCAGTCGACGCCCGCACTTACGTCGTCGAAATGTTACGGTACAAATAATGCGACAGAGTTTCTTTCTGTTGTTGCAGTTTATTTCGCTGTTTTTCTTTCCATTTCTTTGCAATTGCTTTTAGTAGTCATGTAATGTTATTAACGCCATATTGACATACTTTTGTGCACAGGCAAAAGCGCAGAAAAAACTAGAGAAAAATCTAAGCTAATTACGTGACATTACGTTACGTACCTGCAACAACGCCCTCTCTTTTTTCGCACACACCATCTACAGTCCAACTTCCATTCCTTGAACTTCCCTAGCTCAAAGTCTTCATAAGTCGAACCAGTTGTAGATAACTATTTAAACGTATAATCAATTAAATAACAAAAAGTATATGTTGGTAGAATTTTTCTTGGTACATAATGGTTTAATAACTAGAAGCTATACTGTACTTCTTCTTCTTTCGCCTCCTGGCTGCCTTCTTCTTCTTCATCATGTTCTTATTCCGCATCAACGTCACGTATTTGCAATATGAAGGGGGCGTGGCTAGATTGAGTGGGCGGTGGACTACAGGTCGACCCACTTTCCATCTCTTTCCGACCCAAAGTTCTATTCCCATGGAACAAAAAGAAGAATATGAAGAAGTGGGAACCCATATGGATAAGAAGAAAAAGAAGAAGAAGAGTCATGTTAATTGCTTCGACACTTGACTCTGAAGAGGCGGACGTGGATGTGACTGCGGATGCGGATGTCATCTCACTAGGTTAGATGGATAGGAAAACAAACTTGGGCTAACTTATATCTTTAATTCGTATATGTACATACATATGTAGGTTGCATTAAAAAGGGAAAGACCATATTAAAGCCTACAAAAATTGATTATAAATTGTATTAGGATTTTTTGTTTGCCAGAGTTATTATCTTTTAGGTCGTTATTAATAAAATTTGGAGGTAATTTTGATACTTTTTATTCCATTGCATTTTTTGGAAGAAAAACTTGCAAAAGGATCTAGGATCCATTTTATTTACTAAAGTTTAGTCAGTTATCATCTGATACAGTTATAAATACATGATTGGGTTCTTATTTTTCATTGTTTCTTTATTAGGTACTTTTGTCCAGATTAGATAAGAATGAGCTAGTTTATTTATTTTTTCCGGTGTCCCAATATCGATTTATCAATGGCAACCTGCACTTGCACTTGCTCCACCAACGGAAGACAACAGCAACAACAAGTGGCACGTGCTCTCGCTGTTGATGCAAGAAAGTTTTGATGTCATAATAACCATTTCCACAACGGTCCACCCCCTCTTTCTTTATTTCTTTCTTCCCTTCTCCTTTGCCTCAGTCTCAACTGTCGAATTTCGAAAGTGAAAATGTGATGCTGCGATTATCAAATATGCATGTGCGTCCGTCTCTGTCGCGCGCCACTCTGCATGCATTATTCAGATTTAGACTCGGATTCAGAAGAGGAAGAAGCCAAACAAACATTGGGAGTTGAGCTGCAGTTAACACTCGCTTACACATATATGTACATTTCTACATATGTATACCCACAGCTGCGGTCAAGAAAATAGGTCTGAAAGGGACCCCCAGTTCGTACTCTGTTCTCTTGAGTTTTATTCTTGAATGTAAACACAAAACACATTTGAAATAATCAAAGTTGGTGGTTTATAAATAATTACATATTCTATTGAGATTCATTTTTTTTTGTGAATTTTTGCTGCCACAGAACACATCTATAATTTGCAACATGCTAAGATAGTACAATGCCACAGGGTATATCATTTTACTCTGTTACAGGTACATTAATTGTTTTTAGTTTTTTTTTTAAAGGATATAATTATTTATTATAATTTCCAATAGCTATAGGATAACACATGCATTTACAATATTAAATGGTTAACATAGAAAAAAACTTTACTGTTTTTTGGTTCTATTATTTGTATATTCACTGTATGGCGTTAAAGCTTCGGTTCTAAGCTGGCGGCCAAAGTGAAACCAAGGCCCAAACAAACTTCGTGGGTAGCCCATCACTCCAAGGAGAGCGAGAGAGACGGAGGGAGGGCGAGGGAGATGCATTTAACGCCGCTGGGTCGCCGAAATGGGTTGTGGGCGTCGCAGCTTTACCTTGCAAGCGGCATGATAAGAGCCCAAAGAAGAAGAAGCCAAAGAGGCGATGCCGAAAAGAGGAAGTGGCAAAGAAGGCAGGTTGAAGAGTAGATGCTCTTACCCAATAACAGGGGAAACTTTTACTCAATTAAAAAACATTTAAAGGAATCTTATATATCTTCACAACTGCATGATATAAGCAAATCATCAGAACATATTATTTAAAAGTTTATATGTATATAGTCTTTAATCCACTCGACCGTATAACAAATTGATGTTTAACAAGATAGTTTTTCGAATTTTTAAAAAATTATAATATATATTATATGTACATACATATATCTTAATTACGGTTTGTGATTTGGAGATGCTTTGACACCAAATTTGGGTTCTAGCTTATACTAATAATATGCAATTAGTACAAGACCTCAATTTACCCCTATCCCCAGATTTAGATTTCCTTGAGATTTGTTAAACGTCAGCGGAGCGTCATCATCGTCGCGCAGTTGTTGCAGTTTCTGATGCCCTTATTTGGGGTTAGGGTATTATGGTAAGGTGAAACAATAAACACCAAATAAAGCATTTGTCAGATATCCATAAAAGAGGAGAGGCGGTAGAAAGAAGAAGAAGCTGAAATAATAATATTGTTTAAATATTAAATTATTACAACAAAGTGTGCATAAATGAATATGGAATGATGCAAATGGGAATGCATGACACGTCGAGACACGACTGCAGTTGCTTTTCGCCCCAAATGGGATTGGAGCTTAATTTTTTTTTTTTTTTGGGCCCAGCGAACTCGGATTGCGGATGACATAACCCCCAACGTCAAATGTGCCGATGGCAAATTATATTGGAGTGGTGGAAGGCGGGGAATATGTGGGAAGTAGTGATACATACATATTTATTTCGAAATTTTAAGGGCTTTCCAATAAATATATACAAATTAAATTAAGCAGATTAACTTATTACATTAAGCCCAATTCCTCCAGGAAGATCTTTAAAATTCACTGCCCTAAAATGCCATTCACCCCAAAAAAAAAGAAAAGCAAAAAAACTAGAAAAAAAAAAGAAATAAAGTATTGTCGCGACGCTGATCGTTCAACGCCCATTGCAGGTTGCAATCTGGCGAGATCGAGGGAAATCCGGGGGGACGGCCCAAAAATGCCGTGCTAAATTCTTTAGGAGCTTAAAAATAAACCGTTTTCTAGTTTTGTATTTTTGACTTTCACTCGCTTGGCACTCTGCGAAATATTTGCCGTGCTCATTGGGAATTTCTGCATCATCTCATGCTAATGCTTATGCTAATGCTAATGCTCTTCGCTCTGTTCCTCTCCTTGCAGCACGCAAATTATGTGAGGCAGGCGGCGGAGGATTATTTGGCCCGGCGACAGGCCCGCAACAAATCGATGACCCGCTCGATGACCTCGGGTCTAGCAGGTCCAATCCTGGCCCTGGGCAACGTCCACTACCTTCCGGCCGCCAAGAGTGGCACCTTCTTCGCCCGCGACAATGTGTCCAACTTTATAACCTGGTGCAGGTGAGTCCTCAACCTCCGATCCCCAACTCAAATCCACAAAGATAATCAAAGATCTAATTTAAGCACTTAACATTTAGCAGAATATTTTTCAAACATCAATACAGTTTCATCAAAAAGTTTTGATCTTTATATTGATCTTATAGATTTATAGAACTATCACAAGTTGTAATAAACTAACTTTTGAGATTACTTAAATATTAAATGGTTAAATGAATTGAATGTGAAATAAACATTTAATCCCTGCAGGAAAAGCCTGAAGATCATCGAGTGCCTGCTGTTCGAAACGGACGACTTGATCATGCGCAAAAACGAAAAGCACGTTATCCTCTGTCTTCTGGAGGTGGCACGTCGGGGCGCTAAGTTTGGTAAGATTTCCTCAGAATACCTTTAAACCTTGGAAAATAAAAGAAGTTTGTGCATCAACATTGGGATGCAAAACAATATGGGCCGGCCGATCACAATCTTAAAAAGTTACTTCATTCAAAAACTCTGAATTCCCATAATCCCTTCCAGGAATGCTGGCTCCCATGCTGGTGCAGATGGAGCGACAAATCGATCGGGAGATCGCCGCTGACAACAAGGCCAATGGTGTTGGCTCCTCTGAGAGCGGTACCCAAACGGAGGCCATTAACTCTGGACATAGTACGGCCACAACGACGACCATAACGACCACCACTGTGGAGACGGATCTGTATGATGACAGCGATGATTCGGAGACCGAGGATGATGGCGATGAGAATCCCGTGCTGATGTACGGTCCCCAGCCCCAGATAATCACCAACGATCTGAAGAGCCTCGATGAGATGGTAAGTAAAACGTGTTACATTGATGCATGATATAAGTAAATAGAACACGATTTCGATAGTCTGTCTTAGTTCATAAGTCAGAGTGGGCAACAAGTTTATGAATTTGAAAGACCAATCAAAAATTCCGCAAATATTCTTTAAAATAGATTTAAAAATTGGAGAGACCCGGCTTCTTTCCTTAAATTGCATTGGAGTTAGCAAACTTGGTTTCCGATATCAGATCTTTCCGCTTTTGGTTTTCCATTTTGCCGCAGGGCTTTCCGTCCAACTTTTGCGTTCCTTCGATGGCCCAGTCCCACTCCCAATGTCCACTTTGGGTTTTCTCTTTTATATTTAGTTTTTTTCTGTTTCTGATTTTCCTGCGCTGGCTCAACTCACGATTTGGTTTGTTATTGTTTTGCTTGGGCTGCTGTTGTTGCTAGTTTTCTCATGTCCATTTTTAGCCATGGCTAAGTTTCCAGTTACGAAAAAAAAAGCGGGACCGAAAACAATACCAAAACAAATCAGAAGCAATTGAAACTGGGACTTTGGTTTTTTTATTTTTTTGTTTATTTTTTATGGGGTGTTATGAGGGTTTCCCAGATTTGCCTGCTGCCATGTTGAGATGTCAAATTAATTTGACAAGATGACGATGTGCCAACAACAATTACAACAATTGCAATTGTCAATGTAATTGCAAGTGTGACGACAACAGCAGCAGCAACAAAGGATGAGGATTGGTCAGGCGCAATGGAAAATCATTGACGGCCAAACTAATGAAAGCCATGCAAACATTTCCTCACGCCGCCAGCAACATTGACAACAGCAGCAACATGAGCAGCAGCAACAGCAGCAACATGAGCAGCAGCAACAGCAGCAACAATGTTCGACAGCTGGGGGATGGATGGTCGCTGGATGGATGGGACATGGACCTGGACATGGACATGGACCTCTCCTCGTCCTCCACCTCCAAAAAATCCACTCCGAGGCAGCCAATCAATTTGTGCAGCAGCAGCAACAGCAGCAACAGCAGCAGCCAAATCAGCAAATAGCCTCAACAACTTGTCGAAAATCAAATGATGTGCCACCAACAGCAGAAACGAAACAAAAAGAAATGAAAAGAAAAAGCCACGATCATTTGTCGTCTCCAAAAGTCTGGAGCTGCGGAGCTGTGGAGCTGAGGAGCTGAGGAGCTTTGGAGCTGCTGGCACGTCCGCATCGCCGCTGTCTGTCTTTTCGGTCTCCAGTCTCCGGTCTCCAGTTGCTGTTGGTTAGTTGGTGGCATGCGATTTATGGTTAGGCCAGGATCACATCGCTATCCCCATCGCAATCCATGGCCAGCTAATCTCGTATGCGTCAGAGTCACGCCGATCCCCGATCTCTGGCAGATCGCTGGCTGGATCGCTGGCGGATTGTTCAACCCCCCTTCCGCCCCATACACACACACACACACACACACAACCGAAAGATTTATTGTCATGTCGGTTTCAGCTTGGAGCCACCATGGAGTTGGAGTAGTAGCTCCATCTCCAGCTCCACCTAAGCACGCATCCCATCCCATCCCATCCCAAGCAGCCGGCGAGAAGGAGTTGCAAAAGTTCAAAGGTGCCAATGCGTTGCTCCTCAGCTCCAAGCTGCCACAAACTACAGTAGCAATGGGTTCGACTCACAGTCGGGGAGACCGCGTTGCTGGTGGAGAACTGCAGTTGGAGGTGGGGGTGGGGGTGGAGTTGGAGCCAGGGCCAGAGACAGAATCACACTGGGCAAAAAAATGTAAAGACCCCAATGCTTGATATCCTGACTTAACGTTTGTCGATCTATAACAATTGACCAAGTATAGTAATAGAAGTTGTGATACTTCGAAGTCGGGCTTTGAAAGTCTTGGGCAGTTTTTGGGTCACCTTTCTGCAAAGCATAAGAAAAAGCCAACATAAAACTGTGTCAAAAACATGGCCCAATAATTTGTATTCCGATTTAAAAATAAACAAACCATAAACTTTTAGAGATAGTCCACTTTGAATTCGGTTTTGGAAGTTATGGGTTCTAGAAGTGCAGATTTAGAAATTGGAAACCAAACAAATTGATCAATATCAATAATAATTAAGCCATAAACTCTTTGAGGTCACTTTAAAATCATATTTAAATCAGTCAAAGAAGGTAAAGGGCTTGTTTTCGGCTACCAAAACGTGGATAATATAAGGAACCTTTTAAGATAAACATGTACATGCATATTTTGTTTGCGAAATCGGCTTCGAGTTTTTGTCAGTGGAGAATCAGACCCAAAGGCAGGCCAGGCCAAGTCGTCATTTGTTTGTCTGCCGCCGCCCGCTGGGACGGACTGCTGATGGTGGAGCCGATGGTGACTGGTCTTGCCATGGATCCCATGGCTCCCTAGGGCAAGGGTAGCCCCCCTAGGCCCCTCGATCCTCGCCATCCGCCGCCCCTGCGGATCATTTGTTTGTTGGACAATGGCAGCGCGTGAATTTATGCAGTGAAAAACTATTTGGTGACCCCGATGCTCGTCGCTCAGCTCCTTCGACTTCTGCTTCTCCCCCCCCACTGCCCAATCCCTCTTGTTTTTGGGCAAACTGCAGCTACAAACTGCCACTGCAGAAGTCAGGGAGTTAGGAAGTCGGGGAACTGATCAGGTCAGGCTTATGCAATGCTAAGGGTCAATCAAGGGGGAAGGAAATGGAGGATTGGACACTTGGAGTCAAGAGTTTTTGGCTGCAGATCTCTGGGAGTTAGTACAGTGCCACTGAGAACATTTGCTGCTTTGGATGATCGTACTTAAGACCCACACATTATTCCCCATCACTTACTGCTCTTAATTAGCCATCGTTAAATGCTAATTAAATCTATATATTTCACTTATATTAACTGTCATCATTGCACCTTTATATGGTCATTTGTTGAAATGTATTTAGCTTTCAATCGACTATTATGGCAGGAAGCTCTGTAATCACATGTGTTTATAAACTAATTTTACCATATCATATTAATTGAACCAATCATTAATCATCTGGTACCATAATAATTTATTCTCAATTGCTGTATTTAGGATTTATAGTATTTCATCTTTGAAAATCGTGTTTTGAATGCAGGGTATCTTAATAATTGAGGAAGAACTATGTTATATTTAGTACTTTGCTTATAAAATACATAGTATTCCAATTCCTTAAAACTATATTATTCCTTTACAGGTCAGGGATCTGGTGGAGAAGTGCACATGTCCCTCGCAGTTTCCCATGGTCCGAGTGTCCGAGGGCAAATACCGGATCGGCGACACCAAAGTTCTCATCTTTGTGCGGGTGAGTATTGCACAAGCAAGTAAGATTGGCGTTATCGATCAGTTTTAATGGGTCCTGTTCCACTTGCAGATCCTCCGTTCTCACGTGATGGTTCGTGTGGGCGGCGGCTGGGACACACTGTCCCATTATCTGGACAAGCACGATCCGTGCCGCTGCCGGGCCCAACATCGCAGCTCCGTGGCCGCCCGCCTCGTTCCCCGCCAGTCCCCGAACCACAATCCCAGCAATGGAATCGAGCTCCATAAGGCCCAGGTGATATTCGAGAGGTGAGTCTCTATCTCTATCCTTCAAGTTCTTTAGGAGATTTAATCGTTTATCGCTTATCGTCAAAATCATTGTGAATTTATCGATGATTTTGCAACGATTCATCATTATGCACATATATGTAATGCCATCTATTTATCCAGGTCACCGCCAGCAGCTCGTCGCGTATTCAACAGTCCCAATTGCAATGGGGGATCGGGAACGGTGTCGGGAATGGGAGCAGGATCCTCCGCAGCTGGAGCAGGAGTTGTGGGCGTGGCCCCGCCTCCACCGCTCCAGAACGGTCACAGTCTGTCACCCAATTCGGGAAAATACCGCAGTCGCAGTCCGACGCCACAGCGCAAGTTTCTCAATCAGCAGACAAACGGAGGCGGAGTCGGAGGCAGTGCATCATCCGCAACGGGATCCAGCCATACGGCAGTCAGCGGAGAAGCCTCCAGTGGCCAGCTGCTCGGATCGTCCAGTCTGGCCAGGCGCTCCATGTCGCCAAGTCCGCGCCGTCTGATCGATATGCGCAAGAAACAGAGCTCCCTGGACTCGTACAGCAATGGTCCCAAATCGCTGCCCGGCTACAGTTGCTCCCTGGAGGAGGCAAACGGAGGAGGAGGAGCTGCAGTCGGATCGGCAGCAGGATCGGGGCCGGGGGCGGAACAGGGTGGCGCCAACAAGTTCGAGAATATCAGCGACAATGGCAGCGAGATCAGCGACGAGGGATACCGCAGCCTGGGCGTCATCCAATCGGGTGCCCAGAAACGCGAGTCCCTGCACAGTCAGGCCTCCATCGAGGACGCTGAAAGCAATGGTGAGTGGCTATCATAATGGGAATACCAACCCATATGGCTCATAATTCAACAATCATGCCCATGGTCTGAGTTTCTTGTATAAAAATAAGCATTAGGTATCACATCCAATAACACTTGTTATAGTAATACTTATATAGTTTACGTATTTTCTTGAATGTCTAAAAGTATGCCATACTATATACCTTATAGATATCTAAATGAAAATTTTAATATTTAAAAGTGACTAGAATAAGATAAAATCCCTATAAAAACAACATAAAATTCAAATTTTAAATTTTAAATTTATTCAAGTTAAAATGGTACAATTTTTATTAATTATTAACAACAAATGCTAAAGGCATCCAGTTCAATTTTAACAAAACAATGAAATGAGTTTGATCCTTCTAGGCCAATAAATCAAAATGGAAATGAAATAATTTAATCAATTTCAATTTCCACAGCGCGTCTGGATCAGACCTCCAGTGACTCGCAGATCTCGCCCTCCGATGAGCCGGCGGAGAAGACAGCCGTGGATATTCTGGAAGAGGAGGACCTTAGCAGCCAGGACCGTGAGGAGGAGCACGAGGACTACTCCGTGTGCGATGGCCCCCAATCCCTGCCAGCGATTCTCAGCGGGGCCCACAAGCTGAACGATAAATTCGAGCAATCCGGGGTCTTCATAACCGACGACGAGATCACCGTGGACATGGTGCCCAAGGCCGAGGATCATTCGGTGACCCCTGCTCCTGGAATTCCGACTCCCAATCTCAGCAAGATTCCACGCTCCCCATTGGCACAACGTCGTCGCCGGAGCATCGATAATAGTACATGCGGCGGTGCCGGAGGAAGCCTGCAGGATTTGAGCAGCCGCTCGGGACTACCAGCTCCGGCTGCCTTTGGCCGAAAACAGCCTGTCTATCGATCCGTGCGAACACGCCATTCAACGGCAGCCACGCCCACTCCGGTGGCGCCGCCCCGATCGCGTCAAGCCACCCAGTTGCCCATGGTGCGGGATGTGACGAACACGTGGAGTGGACGTGCCACTGGGGCACCGAAACGACGACCTCCCTGCACCGCCGACACCTTTGTGGCACCCACAAATGGACAGGCAGCAGGATCGGGATTGGGATCGGGACCCTTTGAGCGAAACGGCAAGGGACGATCCTCTCAAATCCTCTACGACAGCAATGGCCGGCGGGTGAGGAGTGGGGCACCGGGATGCACCAGTTCGCTGACCACGTCGCCAGTGAAGAATCACGCCTCCTCACCGCTGGCCCAACAACTCCTGGAGGCGGCCAGCAGCGCGAAGAACGATGCCCAGATTCTGGAGAAGATGAAGTCACTACTTTCCCGCTATGCGGCTGGTAACCAAGCGAAAACGGGAGCATCAGCAGGATCCGGAGCAGGAGCAGCAGCAGCAGCGAACAAGATCAACAGTAATGGCAAGAAGACACCGGTCTACGAGGACTTCACCACGGCCTGGGTGCACAGCAATGGCAATCTGGAGCGATCGGAGAGCTGTTCGCCGCCGGCCAAGGCCCGATCCAAGCGGAGTTCCGCCGCCAGTTCGTGCGAGAGCAATAACTCCAATGCGGGAACGGGTGGAGCAGGAGCAGGATCGTCCAGTGTGGTGTCGCCTAGGCGGGAGAGGGGCATGTCCAAGATCCCGGCGCCAGTGCGCCATCATACAGAGCTTTACTAGCAGCGCCGGAGGACGCCAAGCGTCCAGGTCCGTTTCCAAGCCAAGTCGAGGGTTTTTTGAAAAGCCTCCAAGCGAGCAGAGGAGCAAAGCGATTAAGTGGAGTCGAGTGACCGGGGATTGGGGGTAGTACATACATCTATGTATAAGATAGGGTTAAAGCCAAGCTGGAATTGTGTGTGTGCGTGGAGAGCAGAGGAAGAATGAAGAATCAGAAGGGGATCCATTAAAGAAAGTATAACCATTACAAAATGGGCGATCAAAAGATAGCCCCTTAAAAGATTCAAACCAAGAAGACAGTCTATTAAATGAAGGAGCATCGGCAGATGAGCCATAGAAAGCTGAATACCTCTTCGAAAATGGAGAGACATAAGGAAAACCATCTCAAAAGACAAAGAATCGGAGGTGACCCCACTCCAAAATAAAGCCATAGCTATAGGATACCCAAATCAGAATCAGGATCGAAAAATGTTGAGTGAAGAGTGCGAAAACTGAAACTGCCTCAAAGACAGACAGGTCAGAATCCCTAGCAGCCAGAGACCCCCAAGCATATCCCCCTTATAAACAGCTCTCTATCTAAGTAACGTTTTTCCTAAACTCAACTATAATGAACCCCCTATACTCGTCGTTATATAAGCTTCCTACGTTATTAACTCTCTTTCCGTGTAACCACTTGGCGCATGATCCAATTTCCTTAAGCTTCATATTTCCAAACAAGTCAGTTATAACTTTTGTGACTTTATAAAATAACTGCATTTTCGTAATTAAAATCAAAAGCATTTGATTTGTATTTAAAGCTAGCGTTTTAACGAAGTTATATATGAATTTCGGGACACCCCCAATTGGCTTTGATCTGTGCTGATCTAGGGTAATGAATTAACCATATATACAATCCAAATTTGAGACTCGAGTAAAAATTTTAAATCAATTTTTTGTCTAGACCTAGAACAGGAATTTTAAATCTACACAAAAGCCTCATGCAAAACAATATTGAATATATCTATTAAAAAAGCATACAAACACACACACATAAACACACACACTATCGCATATACATAGACGAAGCATACATAGTTTTCTAGAAATTTTTAAAGTAAAGCCAACCAAATTCTTCAGATTCGATTTGTAGCGAAGCCGAATACATTTATTTTTGTACGCTTGATCAGAGGAACCGGCGGAGATCGTGGGATCAGGAAAGAAGAATAGCTTTTAGACAACTCGACTTTTACAGTATAGCTATATATATACAAGGAAAATTTGATTCGGTTAGAGGGATATATAGCAAGCATAGCTAGGAAATGAGGCGACCGCCCCCGCAAAACACCTCCGATAAGTGGGTGCTCCTTGGTCTGGAACTCCAAAATCACGCTCTTCAAAACACACAAGCCTGCACCACCAAAAACTCACACACACACACACCCACACCACACAAGGAATACAGTGCGTTTCGGAACTGTAAGTCAGATCCAAGTTTAGTTCGAATTTAATGACCGTTTAATCACACTATACTAAAATAGACAACTGTATCGAATTACCTTAGTTACTTAAAAGCGATTCGATAACTGCGCCAAAACGCATTGTAATTACCAAGCATACTTTATCAAACACATAAAATATAAACACAAAACAAGTAAAAAACGGTCACAAAAAAAGGAAAATAACTGAGAAACTATAGCTTTTAATGGATATCGTAGAGCGAACGAACGAACCATAGCATAATTTTCAGAACCCTTCAAATTTATACAACTAAAAACACTCATACATGAATTGTATGAATATTATTATTTTTTTTTCTTTAGCTTTAGCAATGTTAACATTTAGTTTAGTACATCGTACCTATGATCATAACTATATAGATTGTAAATTGTGTTTGTCTAATTGCCCCCATGTTGTATAGTTCTTATGTACTCGTAAAATCGGCCTTAATGTTCAGTCTGTCGATACCTTATATCAGTTTTATATTGAATTTTTTTTTCTTTTGTATAATTTCTATTTGAATTAAGTTGCGTTTTTTTAGCTTTTTATTGTACACCAAATGATACCAATTTATGTATAGAATCGAAGTGGCGAAAGAGATCGCAACCAAAATAATTAATGATTAATTGTTTAACAATTAAATTGTTCCAATACACACACACACATATATAGACAAAAAAACAACACACATACACACCTGACCCGTGGTGTAATTATAATTATAGAGAATTAAGCAATTTGACCGATTTGCATGCCAAAAGGTTGATAAGAAATCGAACGAAGAGAGGAGGAGATTGCACCACGGGTTCTCGAGCGCTGGCCATGATGAGCATTGCATCGCATCGCATCGCATATAATATATATGTATTTGGATATATATCGCAAAACATATAAAGTGTATTTTAAATACAGCTAAAGTGTAATTATCAATTCATTTCAAAAGCAAACTAACTATTACAAATGGAATAGATTAGACCGCAAGGGTGTACTCTAAGCGAACCAACAGCATAATTGATTTTAATCACAAGAATTTAATTAATAAAAGCCTATATACAATTATATAAAATCCAAAACAACTAATGGTTTTAACTTAATGCCCTCGCAGGGCTTTTATTTATCCACAAATACACATTGTGCTGGAATCGAAGCAGTGCCTAAGTATTTAGCAATACATGAAGTCGGTTGGGCGGTGGGTTATATTATCTAGAGATCGCCGAGAGAATCCAAGCCGCCTCCCGTTCCCGTTTCCTTACCAAACTTGGCCTTATCCTGACTCTCGGTCCAGGCCTTGGCAATCATTTGCTTCGTTTTCGAGTCACCATCGTTGTACATCTTTTTCATGATGTTAACAAGCGCCGATTCAGGATTATCGCTATCCTTGCTCATTTCTGTGTCCTGTTTTTGCTTCAATCGTTTCTGGATGGCTGTCAACACGTCCCAGTTCTCGCCCTCCTTGGCCTTCTTCAGATAGATGGCCACCATGTCCGTCTTGATCTTGCGATAGCTCTTCTCCACATCAATTCCATGCAGCAGGTTGTTCACGCTGAGCCCAAAGTCCTTGCCTTGCAGATTGCGCACATGCAGCTGGAGTGAGGTTGTCGTGTAGTTGACGGTCACATCCTCCTCCGAACAGCCCTGCACGCCGTTCAGCGTGATGAAGAGCTTCACAAACTTGGCGCTCTGGTCCCAGCCGTAGTCGGTCAGCTCGTGCAGATATCTGGGGGATGCAGAGTGGAGGATTAAGCAATGGATACTGCAGTTTTATAAACTTGTAGTAAATTCGAGGTTTATAAACTTTTGCAGTGTGCAGAATGGGTTAACTTTATACATTCTGTGTGCTCAAGAATTAAAACATATGCTTAGTCAAGGTTACCTATTTCTGATTACCAACTATGAACGGACATAATAAAACTACTACAATGCTCAAGAATATATACATAATCTTTAGGAAGTAAACAAATGTAAATCCTGGTGAGGAACGTGCCTATCGAGATACATATGAATTCAAGGCCCTCGTGGGTATGACAATCCCTGGATTCCCCGGACTTAAAGCACCCCGGTGCTCACCTCTTGGCATCGCTGGATCCCGCTGCCTTTCGCTCCGCCGCAATGCGCGCCTTCATCTCCAGGTTGACGATCTCCCGTTCCGCCTCCGCTTTTGCCGTGGTCAGCACGCCTTTTACGCGGGCGCCTTTGGCCTGCTCCAAAAAGGCCGCAAACTCAGCCACATCGCTTTTAAGCTGTTTTACAAGGGGGGGAGTCGTTAGCCAAGGTATACCATATCTTGTTACCAGTCAGGCTTACCTGTTCCAGGGACATATTGTCTGGATTATCAATAGCACTGACTTATTTCGTAAAACCACAGAAATTTCGAGCAACTCAATGACGCCGGTCGCCGGACTAAATGTTCTAGAAGACGAATAACGCGTGGCTGAAATGGGCACATTGCGGAAAATACTTCTTTTCGGTATTTTTTTATAGGCCGACTTCTAACATAAATGAACTACAAATAGACGGGAACACAAAATATCCTGTATTACAAGGTTAAGATACAAAAAAAATTAATAGAAAATTGAATAAACAAGTAATTCGTCCCGTAAATGTACAGGATTCCCTGTAGAAAACAAATACTGCAGATTATCGATACTATGTTTTTAAATTGATTTAGAAGTACCATCTCGAACCACAGCTGATTCTTGGCGCACTTTTGTAATATTTTGTTTTTTATTCAATGGTATTTAACTATGGGTTTTTAACTAATGGTATTAAATAATCAGGGTCCACATAAGTATTTATGTATTTAAAAAAAGAGGACATGATATTAGCTTTAAATATAACTGGATTGCGAAGATTTAATAGTTAAATATCACTTGCAAGTGACACTATAAAATTAAAAAAAACAAGAACAATAAATTTTACAGCGCATTTTCCGAACTTTCCCATACCTTTCACTTCCGCTGTAAGGGCGATTTCCCGCCAAGCGAGTGTGACCAGTTGGGAATCGCAAGACGATTCGGTATTCTAGTCGGAAAAACGGCAGGCACACTTATATTTAATGGCCTCCGTCGCAGTCGAAAAAAAACCATCGATGGTACCGGCTGGACTGAAATTGAACCATCGATATTATCAATAGTGCCATCGATGGTTTTATACCAAATGTCTCGCCGAGACAATACGACCCAGTTAACGTGCTTTATCCAGGGAATCCACTTCTCACCAGCGGACGCTGCGCCACAGCCAGAGTTCCGGGATTAAAGGGCGGCGCAGCAGGTTCTGCCATTTGGGATTTCGGATAGGGAGAAGACATCCAAGTGAGTAGGCCTTGCCGGATGAGGCGATGCCATCTATCACAATCAATCCACAAAACAATTCCAACTGTTCGACACCCCTTTGGCTCTAATTAAAATCCAAAATTGCATTAAACTTAAATTATCCGTGTACTTTTCAGGCCAACAGACCCCGCAGTAAAACAATTGAGACGCAAGCCGATGCCCAGGAATAGTCTGCTTCTAAGATACCCAGTTAAAGCGCCGGATAATGGCCGATCGCGTCTTGTACCAGGAGTTGGCAACGCCAGGCAATCACTATCGTCGCCCCAGGTCGGGAGTGGGGAGTCCCAACATGGTCTATGCCAATGGGGGAGGATCCTGGCGAGCAGCGCCAAGGCAACAGCAAAGGCAGCAGCAGCAGCTTCACCACAAACCAAACCCTCAGCAGTTGTACAACAGTCCGCCAGCTGCAGGAAGATGTCTGGTGAAACAGGAAGAGCAGCCTATGGATCCCACAGGAGCTGAAATGGTGGGTTTACCGGCCACTCCGAGAACCACTAAGCAGGCGCGCAATAAAAGCGAAGGTGAGCTTAATAATCTTAAATGTTATTAACTCCAGTAATCCCTGTACTCTGTCCCCGTAGAAGCCATCAATGATCTCCTTGTGCGAATTCCGGACATTGGCCAACTGTTCGATGTGCACAGCCGGATTGGTAATGGAACCTTTAGTACGGTTTTACTGGGAACTTTACGGCGGGAGTCGCATCTGCCGGACAGCCTGCGCCGCAAGTTTGCCATCAAACATCATATACCCACCAGCCATCCAGATAGGATAATGAAGGAGCTGCAGTGCATGACCAAAATGGGGTAGGTCCTCAAGTTACATATCCCTATTCCCTATTATCCTTAGAATCCCCTGAAATGTATACACCCACGCTCTTTCGTCCTCGCCTGCGTCAAACACCGTTAAACGACGTCAGCCGGTAGCCGCTCCATCTACGTCATTGCAATTTATTTTGCCGCACGAACGAGCGAGATGGGGAGACTATCGTTCGTTTATTGCACTTTCACACGCCATTCACGTGCCCATTTACAGTTACATTGAAGACCTCTCGCTCTCTCCCTGCACAGAAAAAAATTCACTTCTATTTATATATATAAGTGTATATATATTTACATTTTTTAAATGTTTATATGAGAATAATTTAAAATCTAGATAAATTCCTCATTTGTTTACGTGAAATGGCATCTGCCTCTGCACAACGAAAAAAACATACTCGATATGCTTAGGACAAATATATATTTATATTTTTACCCCATCTCTTTGTGGTGAATAATAAGTCAAAATAAATTATACATTTATTTCATGTTAAATTTTATAATAGGCTAGAGCGAGGAGCATCTAAAAAACCATTGAAATCGTTTTTATATACCCAGGACAATAGACTTAACTTAACATTTTTAACTTGGGCATTAAACTCCATGTGGTAAAAAGACCCCATCTCATTTTTTTTATACATTTATTATAAACTTAACAAATGCTATTTTGATATATGTTTATGTATGTATATCAAATTAATACTACTAATATAATATGCTGATAAAATCATAGAATTAATTACATTTACACAACTTTTTTTTTTCTGTGTGGCAGATGTAATGTTTGTTTACATCACACATGCGTGGTTTCGAGTACAGGCACTCGCATATCCTGCAATCCCAGCCGTCTGTTATCGATTGCCTTTCGCCGCCCGTCGATTAGATTAGGCGCAGAAGTCCGAATTCGAATCCAAATCGGTTTAATACCGCCTCGAACCGGAGGAGTTAGGGTATCGTCGTCATTGGTCAGCTCATCAGCCAGCTGTATAATTCACCCTCTCCCAAAAAAAGAGAGCGAAAGTAAGTGGGCAGTTTGTGTAGGCGGCGTTGCGTGTTTGACATTAGCCGGCTGCCCGGCTGCCCCCTGATTACCCATCTTTTGCCCCTCGAAGACCCATTCGCCTGCTGCGATTTTGTGTCTATTCAAACAATTTGCGCAAATTCCGCAGACCCAATTGCGTCACAGCCGACGATAATTATGACTGGGCCATGCCGAGTGCTCCCTCACGTATTCACGTATGCCCATCGCCCAGTTCGCAAATCGCATCTTCCATATCGCCCATCGCTCACCCCTCATGTGTGCTGTGCAGTTAACTAAAAAATATGCTAAAGAAATAAAAAAAAATATTTTTCATACATATTCTTGTTCAAATAAATCTTGTGCTTTTCTCAATCAGTAACTATTTGATTTATAGTTCCCTAAAAACTCTTTTACAATAGTATAAAAAATACTCAAAATTGCAAAAAATTAAGAATTGTGAATTAAGACCTACGAAAACGTACATTAGAGGCTTTTAACAAAATATTTTATTTATATTTATAAAAATGATCAGAATTTGAGAATTTGAAGTTTTAGTTGTTAAAACTTAAATATAAAAGATAGTACTTTATTATTTTAAGAAACATTGTCTTGGAAATAGCTAAAAATATGGGCTTCACTGGTTCTGAGTGTGACGTCGAAGCGCCTCTCTCTCATTATCTCTCTCTCTGTAACACACAGACTTGGTGGGCGAAAATGTGGAGGCGTATCAGTTGTTGTTGCTTACCAACAGGAAACATGAGGCAACAACAAGAAGGGAAAGCTGGCTTGAAATAATACGGCTGTTCAATTTAATCAATCCCAACCCAGGATTTTCATATAAAAATTGTTTTTTCTTTTTTATTTTAGAATAAAACGTTTGGGTGTATAAACTAATTATTATATCATAAATAAGCAATATGCCTTTAAGACTAGTAAAAACAAACAATAGAAACTGATTCGTTAGTATAACCTTATAAAAATCAGGAATACTTCACTGCTTTAAAACACAGTATTGCAATTGAAATGTTCGATCTTAAAATGGTGGTATCTGGTCCGAATATTATATGTAAAATCGTCATCAAATTTTTCTCCTATCTATGGAAACCAAAACAATCTATCTAATCTACTATTTTTCCGCTCTATTTCGATTTCCAGGGGAACGGATAACGTGGTGGGCATCCACTGCTGCCTGCGATGTGACGCTTCTGCCGCTTTTGTGATGCCCTATATGGCTCATGACCGATTCCATGACTTTTACACGCGGATGGACGTGCCAGAGATCCGGCTATATATGCGCAATCTACTCGTGGCCCTGCGCCATGTCCACAAGTTCGATGTCATCCATCGTGACGTGAAGCCAAGTAACTTTCTCTATAATCGTCGCCGCCGTGAGTTTCTCCTGGTCGACTTCGGCCTGGCCCAGCATGTAAATCCTCCGGTTATGGGCTCTGCTGGAACTGGCGCCTCCTCCGCTGCCAACAACAACAACAACAGTAAGCGACCACGCGAGCGGGAAACAACGGAGGCAGTGCAGCAAAGTGCATCTGCGGATGCAGGTTTGGGTGGAGCTGTAAAGCGTATGCGTTTGCACGAGGAATCTAGCAAGATGCCCCTGAAACCGGTAAACGATATTGCTCAAAGCGAAATGCAGCCGCCGGCCATAGATGGCTCCAATCCCGTCCAGCAACAGCCAGTGCAACAGCAGCAGCAGCAGGCACAAGCGCATATGGATCAAACAGCCTCCACTGCATCCGGGAGCAAGTACAATACAAATCGGAATGCCTCCGGAGCGGCCAACAACGCCAAATGCTTTTGCTTCGCAAATCCCTCGGTTTGCCTCAATTGCCTGATGAAGAAGGAGGTACATGCCTCTAGGGCAGGAACACCTGGCTATCGACCGCCTGAGGTTTTGCTCAAATATCCGGATCAGACCACCGCCGTGGATGTTTGGGCGGCAGGTGTGATTTTCCTCTCGATCATGTCGTCGGTGTATCCGTTTTTTAAGGCACCTAACGATTTCATCGCCCTGGCCGAGATTGTCACCATATTCGGGGATCAGGCCATTAGGAAAACGGCTTTGGCCTTGGAGCGTATGATTACATTGAGTCAGAGGTCCAGACCACTTAATCTCCGCAAGCTGTGCCTGCGTTTTCGCCATCGTTCCGTTTTCAGTGATGCCAAGCTTCTAAAGAGCCATGAATCTGTGGATGGAAGGTGCGAGGTGTGCAGGAACTGTGATCAGTACTTCTTCAACTGCCTCTGTGAGGATAGCGAATATTTGACGGAGCCACTGGATGCTTACGAATGTTTTCCGGCCAGCGCCTATGATTTGCTGCACCGTCTGCTGGAGATAAATCCCCATAAGCGCATCACCGCGGATGAGGCACTGCAGCATCCGTTTTTCACAGCCGCCGAGGAAGCAGACCAGGCGACGGATCTTGATCAAGTGGCAAATGGCACACCGCGAAAGGTGCGACGGCAAAGGTATCACAACCACAAAACGGTGCCCGCCACTCCAGAGCAACTGAAGCAACAGGTGGCCCTTGACCTGCAGCAAACGGCCATTAACAAACTGTGAAACTAGTCCTCATACATTACATACACCACCCAGTCTCGTCATTTGTATATAGAGTATACCCGTATCACATATCACGATTGTACATACATATATAAACAACACCCATCCGAGCACATCTCATATGCACCCAAAGAACTCGTCCAGTGTACAGTGTCCAAGTGCCCAGCTCGGCCGCATCTACTTACCTCAAGCTGCAGGAAGAGAAACCAAATGAAGCACTCAACCCACATATATTTATAGAAAGCGTTTCAATCATGAACAAATAGAAAGGAATACCAAAAAAAAAACAAGAGAATGATTATGAATTATGGCCGAAAGGCTTGAAAAGATTGTATAGATTAGATCCACATAGGCAACCCAAGTGCATGACCACCGACCAGTGGCAGGAATTCCGCACTATCCATCATGTTGAATAGTTCGAATAGTTTAAGCTAACCTAAGTATTGCATTGTATATCAGAAAACCATGTGAAGGGGGATATATAAAGAAGCAAAAATATATTTATACCATGAAGTATGAAAACTGGTTTTTATGTGGGGCTCTTAACGAAATTCAATTATTATTAGAAGTGTGCCACTTTAAATTTGGAATTCTGTACGAAAAGTTACCGTCTGAGGTAGAACAATTTTTGGTGCTTTTCTGCAAAGCCATTATTCGAAAATTTTTCATAGAAATGTGCAATAAATTGACCCAAAACTAATTTTAGGGAATAAAACCACAATCATTAAGAAATATATCGGATTTCTGTAAGAAAAATTGACCCAAAAATTCAAACCAATATTTAAATGCAGATACTTATAGATTTAAACCTCAATTATTTTGAAGTATGACACTTTAAAATCGGATGTCTGTTCCAAAATTTATGGGCTTAGAAGTGCAGGTTTTAGGTAACTTTTCTGCAAACCCATTTTTCGGAAATTTGGAAAGGGGTTACATCATACAAATGACGAAAAATCGACCCAAAAAACAAACCAAGCTGAAAACACAGTTTTTTAGAGAATTAAAGTACAATCATTTAGAAGTATCCCACTTTGTAATCGGATGTCTGTTCCAAAATTTATGGGCTTAGAAGTGCAGGTTTTTAGGTAACTTTTCTGCAAACCCATTTTTCGGAAATTTGGAAAGGGGTTACATCATACAAATGACGAAAAATCGACCCAAAAAAACAATTCAAGCCGAAAACACAGTTTTTTAGAGAATTAAATTACAATCATTTAGAAGTATCCCACTTTGCAATCGGATGTCTGTAAGAAAAGTCATGGGCTTAGAAGTGCAGGTTTTTGGTAACTTTTCTGCAAACCCATTTTTCGAAAATTTGGAAAGGGTTTAAATCATACAAATGACGAAAAATCGACCCAAAAAAACAAACCAAGCTGAAAACACAGTTTTTTAGAGAATTAAAGTACAATCATTTAGAAGTATCCCACTTTGTAATCGGATGTCTGTAAGAAAAGTTATGGGCTTAGAAGTGCAGGTTGTAGGAAACTTTTCTGCAAACCCATTTTTTGGAAATTTGGAAAGGGGTTACATCATACAAATGACGAAAAATCGACCCAAAAAACAAACCAAGCTGAAAACACATTTTTTTTAGAGAATTAAAGTACAATCATTTAGAAGTATCCCACTTGGTAATCGGATGTCTGTTCCAAAAGTTATGGGCTTAGAAGTGCAGGTTTTAGGTAAGTTTTCCGCAAACCCATTTTTCGGAAATTTGGAAAGGGGTTACATCATAGAAATGACGAAAAATCGACCCAAAAAACAAACCAAGCTGAAAACACAGTTTTTTAGAGAATTAAAATACAATCATTTAGAAGTATCCCACTTGGTAATCGGATGTCTGCTCCAAAAGATATGGGCTTAGAAGTGCAGGTTTTAGGTAACCTTTCTGCAAACCCATTTTTCGGAAATTTGGAAAGGGGTTACATTATAGAAATGACGAAAAATCGGGCTTTTTAGATAAACAACATATAAACAGATTTATATGGAAAACAATAGTTGTATTTATATTAAGCAATTGAAAGAAATCATAGTTTTAAAGGGGAAAAAAAAGAGTCCATTCCCCGGAGGACTTAACACTAAGCTAGATCAGAGCACAGGGTTACTATTCCATTTAGGTTTCCATCTTCTCGGCTTTCTTGCGCTTCGTTTTGGATGTGGATGGGGATTCAGCGGCATCTGTACCTTCCGGAACCTCCTCCACACGGATCCTCTTGCCGGCGACCACATCCTCCTTGGAGGGCTGTGTTTCCATGGCCCTCTTCTTGGGCTTCACGAAGCTGCCACGTCCCGCGGCGCGTTCCGCCTCCTCGATGCTATAGGGCTCCACTTCCAGGGCCTTGAGCCGCCTTTTGTGCACCTTGGTGCGGAAATGGGCCTGCATGGCGGTGTCGTCTATGAAGTACTTGGCGCAGTGGACACAATAGAACTGGGCAAATCCCGGCTTGTCCAGATCCACATTCTGATTTATGAGCTCACCGCTCTTGGTGCGCAGATCATCATCAATCTGGTCCAGATCACGACGACGATTACGCACACGCCATCTTCTCTGCAAATGGGTATCCCCATAGTGCATCTTCTTGCGCTTCGTTACCATTCCCATGTTGCTGTTTTTTTTTAAATTATTACTTGAGCCAAAAAATAAAACGTTTGTTTTGGCACGTGTTTTGGTTGCAAGTGTCTATTTAGCTGAAGTATGTGGTAAAGAGTTTTTCTATAGCCTGTAACTAATAAAATCAATAAATTGGTATTTAAAACAATTAACTGTACTGAAAATTATACCTTTTCAAACTAATTAACAAGATTCTTTAATTTTAATAAATTTAATGCGCACAAAACAATGGCAATCTAGCGATAACTCAAAAATATCGATAGACACAATACCAAAGGTGTGTACACACTGGCTCGCAGCTGTTAAGATTTTTTTAAATAAATACTAAGAAGTTAAAATAAAATAACAAAAATGTATTTACGCATAAGTTTTAATTTCAATTAATTTACATGTTTATCAACTTTAGCTGCTTTAAGCATACACATTTAAACTAATGAATTTGTCATTTTTTAGTCCCTTTTTGTATCTAGTGCACTTTTAAACTAAAATAACATATGTTCGCCAATAGTTCATCAACAATCGTGCGAACAAGTTGTCTGCGGGCGGACGTGGTGCGCATTTTGTTTTGTTTTTATTTATTTCCGCAGGAAGTAAAGTAAGCCTGGCCTACAGGGATATAAACAAAAAGTTTAATAGATAAAGTGCAATTGATTAAAAAAGGAGTGGGGGAAACAAACGCACACCCATAAACTTGCGCACACACATGTGCGATTGGATAACACTGTGAAATGATCGGGTCTTACACTTGCAAAAAACGATTAAAGCAATTATAGCAATTGTTTTTGTTGTTTGAGATGCTGCAGCCGGCTATTGCTATCTCTTTTGTTCGCAAAGCTTAGCATTTGTATATTATATAGTGTATGTGCGTTCGTGTGGGATTTTGTGCAAAAAGCCAGAGCAACAACAAAGTAATAAACAGAAACTGTGATTGCGGATAAAAGGGCGGTGGGGAGCGGAATAAGAAGGGGGGTTAAGAGGGAGAGGGACAGCTGCTGCATTGTACCAAACAACAATTGTTGGTTTATTGGCATTTATTGTTGACTCTCTGTTTTAAGCTAGACATTCCGTTGAATTCACTACTTAAACCGGCACTATTACAACATTATTACAACTAGAGCAGCAGCAACGAACTGCCCCGTCAATTACTGTAAGTAAAGTAAAACAAAAGAAAGTAGAGAAAGAACAAAATAATAATAATACCTTTAAACAGAACTTAACAAGTCTTATCGATAATCAGCGATTGCATTCCGATTGTGATTATCAGTTGAAATTGCTTATCAGTCAATTACAAGCACAATTAACCGACTATCTGTGTGTGTGTGTGCTTTGATTGATATACGAATTTAGATCAACAAACTCTCGCTTTCTCACTTTGTCTCTCTTTTCCACTATGATATAACAGCTCCCCATCCCCGCCCTCAAAAACATACGCACTAAACGAAAATAAATGCTCTCGCTCTCTTATTTGTTTTTGTAATACATGCCAGTCACGATTTGACATTTCGCAAAGGTGAGAATGTGAAGTAGAAAGGATTGAGATCTCTTTCACTTACAGCGTTCAAAAAGATCAGCTGATAAACCATATGTCCATGCAATTACACAGAAAAAAAATGTAAACCAGATCTGATGTGTTGAAAAATATTCCATAAAAGTTATAAACTTAAAAAAAAAAATTAATATACATATGTAATATATTTTTGTTATTTACTTAAAAAAATGTTAAAGCTTAAGTTTTTTTTTATTAAACAAAATTTAATTTTTTTTTTTGTTTTGTATACTTAAATTTAACCTGTGTAAAATTTTCGTCTGTATAATTAAATCCAACTTGCAATTCTTATCCGAATCGGGCTAATTTTTTTTCTACGTAGCGGGATGTAGTTGCTAATGCAAGCAACTAAAAGCGAGAGTGTTAGAGAGGGATGGAGATATAAAAAGAGAGACGTCCAACCGGTTTAGTCTTTCGTTAGTTTTTGATATTTCATTATCAGAGGCGCATTAAAGGGGGGATAGACTATGCAAAGGAATAGTCTAGTATTTTGGGGGGTTACACAGAAACCACAAACTTTTAGAGCAAACAAACTCTAGCCTTAAAATAAATATTTTCTTAAAGATAAGGAAACTTAACTTAAAATATTGTTGAGTTAACTGTAGAGGAATAAATCAAAATAATACAACAAAAATCGAATTAAATAAATTCCAAACCCTTTGAAAATTTCTATTGGGCTTAATTTGTTTAAAGATTATCAATTTTATAAGTATCTGTATTTTTATCATAATGAGCAGTTACATTTTAGTTTAGATCTAAATAATTTGATGTACATTTTCTTTTATGATACAAATTTAACAACATATTATTAATTTGTTATTTGTAATATGTTTGATTAAAAAAAAAACCCTGAAAATGTTTTAAGACGCCACCACTGTTCAATAGATATTGCAAAATCGAAAAACCATTGCTGCATCCAAGAGTAGCAATTATGTTTTGTATGTTCTCTTTTGACGTGTTATTTTGAAAGTCTCTGGTTTCCGTATCAATCTTTGACTGCCTAGAAATACCGTAACAGAGCTAATTTTCCTTTCGTTTGGGCCAAAAAAAAAACCAACCAACCAGTTGACCAGTTGTGCCAGTCCAGTTCAGTTGGATCACTATTGAGTCCATCGCTCCAAGGCTAAAGCATTCCATTCCCCACCAGATCACATAAAGAGGTTTTAAACGTGAAATTAAGCTCGACACTGCACTACCTATTTGTATGAAGATTTCGCCGCTCAGAATAAGAATTCCAGAGAAACGGGTTTTCTATCGGGTATTCCAGACACGAGTGTTTCAAACGATTCGTTGTGGTTTTGCTATTTATTTTTTATAAATGAGATTAATTACAAAAAAAGAGGGGAGGAGTACGTGTTTTAACGTTTCAATACAATCTGCCAGTGTGTTCGTTTGCGTTTTTCCCGCAGCTTCATTATCATTCAATATTCCTGAATATCAACTTGTGAAATTGTTATAAATAACATTAATTAGTTGTACTTTGGGGTTTTTTTTTTAACGGTGTGTGAACTAAATGCGTTAAAACAACGCAGTATCTGTTTTATTTCAAATAAGAAGAGGATGGAGGTTTCTCAGTGGCAACTTGTGTCCCTGACCTCGTATCAGTTGGCATTTTTGTGCCCCAACCGCACTTCCTGCATATCAGCACCTTTTTGCCTTGCATGCCACAAGTGGCTCGAACATATTTCCCTGATTACTTTTGTAAAGCGGTCACAGAACCTTATCACTAAACTACGATATGAACTAAACACTCGATTGCGGTGAACCACAGAGGCAAACAAAAGTTCAACAAAAAATACAAAACAGACAGAAGTCACCGAAGTTCCCAGTTCCCAGTTCCCAGTTCCCAGCTTGATTCGTATGTTTTAATTCAGGTTCGTAGTGTTCCCATTTGCAGAAGTGGAACAGCAGTTGGAGGAGTAGCAGGCGTCCCATTATAATCCAGGTTAATCCAAGGTCAGACGTGAGTAGAGGGAAAGTGGGCGGTACGGTTTCCTCTTTATCCGGTGGGTGGGGCACGTGGAGTTATGTCTGGTATTTTCATTTCACTCACACTTCATTCCCTCATTTCGCATTTAGCATTCCTCTCAAAGATGTGAAAGGGAAAGGGCGGAGGTTGGACTGTTCGGAGATTGACTTTCTAATTGAAATAATGGTTTGAATGGGTTTTAGGTTGGGCAGCTGACCCAAAACACACTCTCAAAGCAACCTTTAGATATATGTCGAAATTTTATCTTTAAAGATTATGGCTGTATGGATGGCTAAATGGAAAAATTGTATACATTAATAAAGACATTTTAAAAAGATTGCAATAACCATGAGCTTTAGTGATAACTTTATATATTAAATTTCCTTAAGTTCTGTGCCTTTCATTTGGCAATCTTTATCTCTAAAACAAGATTAGATTTTCCGAAATTCATAATTGGTATTGCAAACTTTTGATCTCAATCTTAAATTCTTTAAAATTCCATATCAACGAATGCCAAATATTAAGCTACGTACCCTATAGGGGTACGAAAAAAAGTATCCCAACATATGGTAAACCTTATTTCCCTGATCTATTATGTTGCCCGCAGTTGTATCCATTCATATCATTTATACGTACATTGTTTATTGTTCACTTACGAGCGGCCATCATTTAATGCGACTTTCACTTCGTTCTCCTCCGCAGTCATTAATCGCAGATCCACAGAAGAATCGAGCGCAGTAAGAAGACAAACCTCCAGCAGCAGCTATGGACCACGCCCATCACAGTGCAGGCGGTGTTGGTGGGTTTGGGTTTGGATACATCCGTTTGATCTGTTTCTGAGCACTCCTTGATAATTCACAGATCACTCGATGATGCATCACGACCATGCGGGCATGCATCACGATCACAGCGGAATGGGAGCTACAACTGCTACGCCTGATCCTGCGTCCATGTTTGACATGATCCCCGACACCAGCGATTTGCATGCGGCCCACGCGGGTCACGCAGGTCACAACCACGGCGGTGGGTCTGGCACGGGAATGGAGCACATGATGCCCATGGCGGTAGGAGAACGTATTCCCATGGGAAGCATCCTCTCATTACCCGTTTAACACCCACAGTTCCACTTTGGCTACGACGAGACGATCCTGTTCTCCTGGTGGCACATCGAAACGGTGGCCGGTTTGGTGGGCTCCATGATTGCCATTTTCCTGCTGGCGCTGATGTACGAGGGTTTGAAGTACTACCGGGAGTATCTGTTCTGGAAGACGTACAATCTGCTGGAATATCGTCCGGTTACGGGGCCGCAGCGAAATCCGGAGGCGCCGCGTATTCCCTCGCCTGCGGCCGCAGCTCCCTCGCCCGTGCAGTGAGTTCCGGAGCTTTGCTTTTGATTACCCATTACCCATTATCCAAAGGGGCGGATTTTCTTCCCCTTTAGAGTTACAGCATGCTTTTTGCCCTCACCCCTGGCTTTAGCTTTGTATCTACTGTATCCGTACTTGTTGTATATATTAATCTTAATGCTTTCTTCTTTCTTCTCGTTTCGTTTTCGTTGCCGTTACCCGTTAAATCGTTTAAATCCGTACCGCTACTGCCCCATCCTGCTCCATCAATATATATCTACATATCATCAATGGGCGCCGCTCTTCATTTGTAAATTGATCCATCACAAATACTCAATATCAAAACCCAAACCAAATTCATACCGTTCTGCCTCGCTTCGCCTCGCCTCGATTCGTTAATTTATGTATAATTGATTTTGTGATTCACGCGACCGTAATTGAAACAATTGTAACTCAAATCTGATTCTGTATCTGCATCTGCATCCGCGAATCGCATCCGCAATCGTGTGGTGTCCCCCCCGGCACGCTTCGATCGATCCTTTTTAGATACGTGGGCGAAGTTGTGCACAAGCAACCGTAAGTATCGCTCCATATCCCCCCATTTACCCACCCCAAACAACCAATATGTATTCCCAGTCCCTATATAATTTGTATGCCTCACTTAAGTTTGCGTTGATTTCCAATATCGTTGGCTATCTGATATGTCCGTCCATCCGGCAATTAATGGGAAAAAACTCATAGCAGCTGTTGCTCGGTACTCCATTTCCGTATCGGTTTTCAAATTGCCGTGTAATTTGTACAGATATCTGGAAGAAAATATATAATATTACACTTGGTTACACACCTGTAAACAACACACAGTAGTTCAAGTTGAAAATTAGTCTAGAACCTAACCCTAATTTATTGGTAGCTTAATCTAACAATGCAACTTTAGAGCAGGACAACCCCAATGACCAACACGAAGCCCCGAAGGATCAGCGCTATACATATAGTCTATTTTGTTATGTTTTATTCCGTTTTGTTCTGTTCTGATTTTTGTGACGTTCAGTTATGTACTTTCTGTTGTCCTCCTAATTTTGTATAAATATGTGGATGGTTTCGCCGAAACTTAACGTAAATCTTTCAATTGCTGTATAGACCTTCGATGCTGTCGGTTAACCACCTGCTTCAGACACTGCTGCATGTGATCCAGGTGACTTTATCCTTCCTGCTCATGCTGATCTTCATGACCTACAACGTGTGGCTCTGCCTGATGGTTGTCCTCGGCGCCGCCGTTGGATACTTCCTGTTCTGCTGGAAAAAGTCGGTAATCGTGGATGTCACCGAGCACTGTCACTAACAGAGGACCACCGAAAGCCTCAGTCGCCGATGTCTCGCGGAGGCGGACGCGGAGGAGGAGCAGCTGTCCATCTAAACGGAATGGTGGAGGCGTTGGTGCTAAGCTGGAATTCCCGGAAGCTCTCATCCCCACAGAAAACACACTTCTACACCCCCTGCCCCTTGCTACTCTCTGGGTATTAGCCCCATAACTAACATTTAAGCTAGTTAAAACGATGCGGCGGCAGTCTGCACAGAATATCAAAACCATTCAAACTCCTGCAGTCGCTGCATCGTTTACAAAATCACTTTAAATCCCGACATCAAGATCAACTATGTAAACGGCCCGTTTGCAGGGATTTGAGGGCATTCGTTTTAAGTCGAAAGTGTATAGTATAGAAAAGAACAAATTGAGCGACAGGCGAGCGAATTGTATAAAGTTAAGCAATGCAAATATAATTGTTTTCTGTTGGTACTCAATCTATGTTCGCAGGATTCCTCCAAAAGCATATATTTTTTTTACATTATTATTATATACCATTTTGTATCCTTATTAAACGATTATGATTATTATTATTTGGTAATAAAATCGTTCTTTTTTATATTTCACTTCTGTTTGCTAGCCCCCACAAAAGACATTTTTGTTAACTTTGGCTTCCTTATGAAATGTTGAACAAGTCACGTTGTACGGTTTGCGAATGTGATCCAGTGCGTTTCAAAAGAGTAATTTGGTTGCGGAATAATGGGCAGAGCCCCAAAAATCCCAGTTAAGATGGTTGATATTGATTTTATACTTGCATTTACGTGTTTCAAAAACAACTGACATTACTTTAGGCTCGATAATTGTTACAGCTTTTTAAACACTATCATCTAATTAATTTTAATGTTTTCCATTATTTCCACAACGTATATTTAATAGTTGTCTGGACTTCCAAATGACGGTTTGCAAAAACAGGCATTCGGCTCATTTATTTTTTGCTCAACTCGAAAACGGCTGCTGTAAATTGCTTTCCTAAATGAACGCAATAGACTTTAAAACCAAGTCTTAAAATGCCTTACTTTCCCGAAACGCACTGTATCCAGCATATAAGTTAACCTGCTTTACTGGCGTGCATAAATAGATGTTGTAGATATTAAACTAAATGCAAATACATACAGTAAAACAGCAACAAATTTATAAATATTATTATTAAATATACGTATACATTAATAAATATACAAGCAGAATATTGTTATAACCGAAATGGAACCAGTCTTTGAAACATAAAGTTTTGGGAAGGGAAACGTGGGTTTCAAAAAACAAGTTATTTTTTTTAAGCGAAAGGTAAACAAGAATTATATAGCTTTTTGTTTTTTTTTATTACCTTAATATAAAGGATATACCTTAATTTACAGGATAAAGATAAAGTAATGTTTTGTTTAAATAAACAACCATAGAAATTTTACTTTAATCAATTTAACACCTTTTACCTTGCTTGATCTTATTTATGATCTTTAATTATTTATTTACCTAGGAAAGGTAAAAAGAATGATTATAAAGAAAACAACAGATTTGATCTCATTTGTGGATTTACTTTGATCTTTATTAAAAAATTATTGCGAGTCTCTCGATAGAATGTTGTATCCTTACTCATATCGTAATTCATAATTAAAAACATCTTTACATGACTACAGGCGATCGATCAAATTTTATTGATTGGTTACACTATACTTAATTTCGTAATTTTTTTAAACTCTTACTTGCCCGATGGGAATTCAATTCAATTGATTAATTTGCTAGTTGATCGTTGTAACAAAAAACGGGGTTGATGGATTAGTGGATGGGATCAAGGATTTTTTTTTTTTTGGGGGGGGATTGAGGTCCTTGCAGGAAAGGGGAAAAGGAGCTCATTTTGGGGGAACACTAAACTTAAGCGGCCCATACATTCATTTATGTACGGTTCAAATGATTCAATATTTAACTGACAACTCGCGCGTCTTCGATTACGATATTAAGATCGAAGGATGGGTGGAGTAATGGATAGTGGAGTTATAATATAATATAAGTTATAAGTAGATGAGAGAAATTGAAATTCACCTCGTTTGTATCATGCCTAATACAGTTCTACACGAGTGTCTCTTTCTGCCTTCTCTTTCACTCTTCTCTCTCTTTCTGATCACTGATCGTTCGTTGATCGCCGATTGATGATCGTTGATTTTGGATTACGGATTACGGATTACGGCCGCCTTGTCTGTCGTGAAGAAACATTTATGTGGGGAGGTGTGGCATAGAAGTTACCTGGTTGGTTCTTCTTTCTATATATACATATATATCTCTCTCTCCCTCTCTTTATGTATATCCCTCTCATTCATTTCTACATTTTAGGGTTACGTTCTTCAGTTGGCGGCTTCTGGAATATGTTTGCAGAGAAAAAAGTGTGAGTTAAGTGAGCCAGATTGAAAGTTTGGGGGCGGTAGAAAGTGGGTAGCGCAGCTTAGACTAATTTCGAGCTGATCGTGTAAATAGATTTATAGATTCAGAGTTCATCTAAGTGTGTTTTTTTTTTATTTGGCGTGGCACGAACAGTACAGAACATACATCTACGATGGGTTCGTCTTTTGGCTCTGGACAGCGATACAACCTTCGGCTGATCGGGTCACATCAAAAAAATAGGCTTAACATATCATAATTTGGGAGGGTCGGGGGTCAGTCACAATTTACCTGTTGGTGAAGAGGAGGGGGAACATGAACATACACTTGTGTATGGGTATAGGAACTCTCGCCCTCTCTGTCTGTGCTCTGTTTGCTGTCTCCCTCTGCTCTGCCTATCCTTGTGTTTTTATTGATTATAATTTAATTCGATTTAGCAATTCAATTACCTCGTGGTTTTTCGTAGGTGTCTTGGAATCTTGGCTTGAAGATTTAGCTGGGGTTAGTTTTTTTTATCTTAAGAAATACGATAGTGCAGGGGGAGGGGGGATGGGAGGGGCAGTACACCACAACAATGAAATAAGGATACAAAAAAGGAAACATTGAGCTACGACGGCAAGCCGACGCCTTCAGCTCCCTCTCCAAATTAAGCACTTTTTCAACTACTTTAAACTTGGTATTTTTATTATTTTATAATTTACCATCATTATAAACAATAAGTCATGATAATAAGGTTTCATAGACTCCTGATCAATTACTTTTTAAAATGTGGTAGCATAGTTAATTTATTGACAAAATACATATATACAATTAATATTTTGAAATTCTGGCAAACAATAATAAATACTATTCATTAAATTTCTATAACAATTATGTAACTTATTTAGCTCAAAAATCTTTGGAAAGGGATCATCGGTTGGTTGGGTTCATCGATTGATCAAATGTACCTGCAATCTGTCACTCAGTAGTAGCTCCTTTCACTTTCTTACTTTCACAGTCCGTCACTTTTAATTTTTCGGATTCTTGCCAAGGTACTACGACTACGTACCTCCACTTGGGAGCTCGAACCCATCCCATCGCACACAAATGACCCAGCAACCCAGTCGCCAAGTCAAGCCAAAGGAACATGCAGTACCAGTCGCTCTCTCTAAGTCACTCTATATAGTACTATATATACATTTATGGATTATGGTTTATGGCGTGTGTACTCGTGTTTTCGGGGGTGTGTGGGGTGTGCCGGGGGATTGAATGGAATGCGTGTATCTGTTTCTGTTGGGTTAATTAAGCGCAAAGAGATAACAGTAAGGCTTGGTAAATACCTGTTTCAGTCACTGTCCCACTCACAATTTCAAGGAAAACGTCCAAAGAACGCTCCGTATCGCCCTAATCCTCTGTCTATCTCTTGCTCGCAACGATATCAATATGTGCATATATATGTAGGTATAAACCGGATGGTGGAACACTTTGCAAAATCTCTCTTAGAAACTCATTGATCTGTATAACAAATTAAATCTAAACCTGACTTAAACTGCCTAATGGAACCAGTCTAAAACATTATGGTATTTAACAATAATTATTATAAGTACTCCGAAATTTACCAAATCCTAAGATATTGTGTATTGTATTTAAACGGCATTTTTTTGATATTTTCTATGGGCACAAGAATAAAAAAAAAATGTTAAACGGTGTTTTTTTTTTAATAAATTGCACTTCTATCAAATATCATAGGTTAATACTTTGAAAAAATATACATATATATACAGAAACAAATGAAAGCAGATGAATTTATAAATCTTGTATCCTTTGTGAAGGTAAAAACTTCAATTTCATTTATTATTGTAGCATTTAAATAATATTGAATTAAATTTTAAGATATAAGATAATATTTAAAGAGGTATGTCTTTCTTTAATAAAAAAAAAAAAAGTTGGTTTTAGTGTTTTAAGAACTGAAGCAGCATTATATATATATATTTTAAAATTCCAATTCCCATCTACAGCCTAAAGGGTCACTTCGTAGGTCCGTCTGTTTATTTGAAAGGACCTGGCCTTCGTGAAATCCTTGAGAAGATGTTAGCCCAACTGGGTACACACATTGAGGGGGGACGTGTGTGTACACGGATATAGATCGATTTATAGTCGAGTTATGGTACGAAACGAGTATGTCTACAGAATGTGGAGTGGCACATTGGCGCCGGAGTGTTAATTCTTATGGGTTTATCAAATGTTCGACTCACCTCAGCGCACTCGTTCTTGCCAGCTCAGACACTGTTTCTTTTATACTGTTTTTTATACATATTATTTTGAAAATTGTGTTAATGATTTTTTTTTTTTGGGTACCTCGATGCTGCCGTCTTTCGCCACGGCAGCTGCAGCTTACGGATTATGGATTTGCGAACACATAAGACTGAAGACTGCAGATGGACGAGAGATTGTGTTCTGTTGGTCTTGATCATATTTAGTTGTGTAGTTTCGTTTTGGGGCTTTGGGAACAGCTCCTGACTTTCTGCTTATGATTCTATGCGTCATTTACTTGTAGTGTTTGTTTTTCACTTGGTTTATTTCTGTTTTTGGTCTCTAGTAGCGGCTGCGACTCCGACTGCGGCAATGTCGCTCGCGACTGTCGTGGCGGTAGTGATTATGGTTGTGATTGTGGTGGCTCCGGTTGCTCCGGTTGCCACCGCCGCCTCCTCCACCGCCACCTCCTCCACCGCCGCCACCTCCTCCGCCGCCACTGCGCGAGTACGAGTGATGAGAGCTGTGGTGCGACTTATGGTGATCTGGAACAATAAAGTTATGGTTTAGAAAAGCTGGTGTGCCGTGTGCAAGTGCAAGCGCGACCCTGGTCTCCAAAAATGAATCGGAGAGCTGGTGCCGTGGGGACTTACGGTGACGCCGATCCGAGGGCTGGCGATTCTGGACATAGTCGCGACTCCGTTCCCGGTATTCGTTGCGTGGCTCGCTAAAGAATCAAAAAGAGGAAAATAAGTGATAAGCGAGGATAAAATATGCTGAATTCATAAATACTTGAGATACAGCCAAGCTGTAATTAACAAAAATATCTTCTTAGCATTATTATTATATGTATAGACAACTGCAATTTATATCCAATATTTTATGCACCTATGTATGTTTAAAAACAATAAAATAAAGGATCCTTAATAAGGACTGGATGTGATTAGATAAAAACAAACTGCTACAAAACTATACGAATTATAAATTATACTTAGCAGGTTTACATTAAGGTAGAATTCTCAAAAATTACACTTGGCAGGACTGTTTATATTTGTGTATAAGAACTATAAAGTTATATATGGGATTCTATGACATCATATCGTCTTGAAAAACATCTAGTCAATTTGCATTCAGTAGCCATGTGATATAATAATCCCAAAGTAAACAAACTAAGCAGCATTACTCATAGTCACATTGACCGGCAATCTGCCAAGTTTGTTGTAATTAACGAGAAAAAGAACAAATGAATTCTTGTTTTCGATTGTTTCTATAGAATATAGGGTCTTACATAGCAAAACATGCATGGCTGGATTAGCTTAATAACATGCAAATCTTTTTTTTTAATATATACTTCTTCTTTCAAATACTTCTATGCTTAAGTACTGGCGATTTGTTATGCATACAAAATAAGCCCTATTGGTTAGAGACGAGTCCATAAAAGATGAAATTATTTTAATGTAATATGAACCGATGATAATCACCTGTTGGTCAAAGCTTTTAATGAACCAAATTGATTTACTTGACATCAAAAGCATTGATTTTCATACATAAAACAGTAGTCCCTGATGGCTAAAATATATATTTGAATCCCAATTATATACTTACCGCCTGTTGTCGTAGGAGTGGAAACGCTGCACTCGGAACTCGCGCCGTCGTCGATCTTCTTGCTCGCGCTCCTTTTGCCGCGCATCGTTGATCTCGGCCACCGCGTTACGCAGCTTGGAGTACCCCAAATGCTGTTTGCCCATCAAATGGTCCTCGATCCGCTGCTGTGCATCCCCAACGATCAGAAAGGCTCCGCAGATCTCGCAGACCTTCATCTGTTTCTCGGGCAGAGCATCGTGCGTCCAGCCAGCCGCCTTACTTTCGGCCTTCTCCGCTTTGTCCTCACTGGCTGCTCCAGTTGATTCTCCTTCCTCCGCCGAAGTACTTCCTGCTGCTGCTGCCAAACTTGGAGCAGCCTCTGGAGCTTCATCACTAGAGGTGGCGGCCGCTGGAAGTGGGTTTGTGGTTTCCTCGCTGGGATTTGAGCTAGGACTGCTGAGCACCGGCTGCAGCTCATCATCTGGTGGCTTGGTCAAGCTAATGCTGCTGATTGCTTTGTGATTGGCCTCGTGCTGCTGAACCAGCTGCTCCTTCTCCTCCTTGAGCTCCTCGCACAGGGTCATCAGATCCTGCGCCTGGTCCACGTCTCCACGAATGCCCGCTTCTTCTGCCTCGGAGAGGAGCTTATTGATTCTGGCATTTAGGTTGGCCAGTTGCTCCTGGTGCCTGCTCAAAGGAGCCGGTGTATTGGGCTGATCCCTTTGCATTAGGAGCAAGCGCTGCTTGCCCTTCTGAATCTTTCGATCGACATCGTGCAGCATGACGTTGCAAAAGCGCAGGAACTCGTCTTCATACTGGCGTTTCCTTTGCGAAGGACGAGCATCTTCATAGAGGTGACGAGCCTCCTCGTCGTGAATGCGGGCGCAGGGTCCCAGATCCGCGCGGGTATTTATAAACAGATCATGGGGGCAGAACTTTACGTTGTAGAATTGGCAGAACTGAGGGCAAAATGGACATTATAAGGGGGTTCCCCAGGATGTAAACTCGAAAACCTCACCTCTGGATCCTCCCAGTTGACCTTGGCGCCCGCCTCCGAGGGATGAAGGTTCCGATTCCTGCCCATCAGCTCATCGAGCATTTGCCTGGCGGCGTCCACCATTTTCCGAGACTTCCTTGCCTTTGGGTTCCTTAATTCAAGGGGTAAACTGTAGAGGGGGTGGTGGAGCAAAGCGGTGCAAGTGGTCCAATCCAAGTGATGCTTCCGATTCCAGTGGTGCCGCACCCACTTTTATGGCCTGGGTGGTGCCGGCGGACAGGTGCAGGCACGTAGAACACGTGTAAAAATTTCTTTAACCGACAATTTCGCCAAAAAGAATCAATAAAATTCACGAAATAAAATTCGTGTGGTATTGAATTTGTGCAGCGCAGTGTGACCGTCGCGGTACTTCGCGAAAATCAACGGTGCAAAGACATTGCGAACCGCAAATGCGCCATTTGAAGAGTTTTTTGAAAAAGCACATCTTAAAATTTTCTTAAGATCGAAGATTATATGGCTGTGAGAGGGCTTATTAAAAAATATAATTAATTCTTTAGATTTTCGGCAATTCCCTTCGCCTTCCATTGGTATCAAAGACTTGTATGAGGACTTTAATTGTAAAAGAATTCGTAATCTTCGTTTCCTTTGACGAAATGTTTGATTATCATTTGGTGAAAAGAAAAATGTCAGAAATTGAGAATTTTAAATAATGCTTAAGTGACCAGAAATTTTAATTTTTTGTCTGGCTAAAACATCCCTAATTTTAACGTTTTTTATTGTCAAAACAAAACTTTACATTTTTAATCATTTTTAGCAACAACAGATAAATTCGAAATTACATATCATGAAGTGATTACATTTATATAACACCTAATCCGTCCTGGAATTCCTGGAGACATTAAACATTTATTATTTAATCTTGTCTCATATCTCAAAAATTATTTATTATATTATATACATATTTATATTTAAGTTACTATCTATACAAAAGAAACCAGGGCTTAAATAAATAAATTAACCATAATACAAAATAAATTCAATTCACGTAATGTGACCTTATAAGGAAAGTAACGAATAACGATGTGGCAGCGCGTTGCCTGCTGGCGCTGCCACCCTATCTCAACTGTCAGAAAAAGGCGCCAAAAATTGGCGAAGCACGCAGCTGTAAACAATTGCAAACGCGAAATTTACCGCGTCACCTTTGCGTTTATTTATCAGTTCCAATCAAACAGTGACCCAAAATGGATGTGGCAGATGCTCAGGTTGGACAGCTGCGCGTCAAGGACGAGGTGGGCATTCGTGCCCAGAAGTTATTCCAGGATTTCCTCGAGGAATTCAAGGAGGACGGCGAGATCAAATACACGCGTCCGGCGGCAAGCTTGGAATCCCCGGATCGCTGCACCCTGGAGGTCAGTTTCGAGGATGTGGAGAAGTACGATCAGAACTTGGCCACCGCCATCATCGAGGAGTACTACCATATCTATCCGTTCCTCTGCCAATCCGTTTCCAATTATGTGAAGGACAGGATTGGCCTAAAGACCCAGAAGGATTGCTATGTGGCCTTCACGGAGGTGCCCACGCGGCACAAGGTCCGGGATCTGACCACCTCCAAAATCGGCACACTTATCCGGATCTCCGGCCAGGTGGTGCGCACGCATCCTGTTCATCCGGAACTCGTATCCGGCGTCTTTATGTGCCTGGATTGCCAAACGGAGATTCGGAATGTGGAGCAGCAGTTCAAGTTCACCAATCCCACCATTTGTCGCAATCCCGTCTGCTCCAACCGCCGGCGCTTCATGCTGGATGTGGAGAAGAGTCTGTTCCTGGATTTCCAGAAGATTCGCATACAGGAAACCCAAGCGGAGCTGCCCCGTGGATGTATTCCCAGGGCCGTGGAGATAATCCTGCGTTCGGAACTGGTGGAAACTGTTCAAGCTGGCGATCGGTATGATTTCACAGGCACTTTGATCGTGGTTCCGGACGTGAGTGTCCTGGCAAACGTGGGCACCCGTGCGGAGACCAGTTCCCGCCATAAGCCAGGCGAGGGAATGGAGGGCGTAACTGGTTTGAAGGCATTGGGCATGCGGGAACTGAACTACCGGATGGCCTTCCTCGCCTGCAGTGTTCAGGCCACCACAGCCCGCTTTGGCGGCACGGATCTGCCCATGTCGGAGGTCACTGCGGAGGATATGAAGAAACAAATGACGGATGCAGAGTGGCACAAAATCTACGAGATGTCCAAGGACCGGAATCTGTACCAGAACCTGATTAGCAGCCTGTTTCCGTCCGTCTATGGCAATGATGAGGTAAAGAGGGGCATTCTCCTTCAACAATTTGGTGGAGTTGCCAAGACCACAACCGAAAAGACCTCGCTGCGTGGGGATGTCAATGTTTGCATCGTGGGAGATCCCAGCACGGCCAAGTCGCAGTTCCTCAAGCAGGTCTCGGACTTCTCACCCAGGGCCATCTATACTTCAGGCAAAGCTTCCTCTGCCGCGGGCTTAACTGCAGCTGTGGTCCGCGATGAGGAATCCTTCGACTTCGTCATCGAGGCGGGAGCTCTCATGTTGGCCGACAATGGCATTTGCTGCATTGACGAATTCGACAAGATGGATCAGCGCGATCAGGTGGCCATTCACGAGGCCATGGAGCAGCAGACTATCTCGATAGCTCGCGCTGGAGTTCGAGCTACTCTAAATGCCCGCACGTCCATTCTGGCCGCCGCCAATCCAATAAATGGACGTTATGATCGCTCCAAGAGTCTGCAGCAGAACATCCAGCTGTCCGCACCCATTATGTCACGTTTCGATCTGTTCTTCATCCTCGTAGATGAATGCAATGAGGTAGTGGACTATGCCATTGCCCGGAAGATCGTTGACCTGCACTCGAACATTGAGGAGTCCGTGGAGCGAGCTTACACACGCGAAGAGGTGCTCCGCTATGTGACTTTTGCGCGGCAATTTAAGCCGATAATTGGTCAGGAGGCCGGTCGCATGCTGGTGGAGAACTATGGCCATCTGAGGCAGCGGGATACAGGCACGTCGGGGAGGAGCACCTGGAGGATCACAGTGCGACAGCTCGAGTCCATGATTCGGCTGAGCGAGGCCATGGCCAAGCTTGAGTGCTCCAATCGCGTGCTGGAGCGGCATGTCAAGGAGGCCTTCCGCCTGCTAAACAAGTCCATTATACGCGTGGAGCAGCCCGACATTCATCTGGACGACGACGAGGGCCTGGATATGGACGATGGCATTCAGCACGACATCGATATGGAGAACAATGGATCAGCGGCCAATATTGATGAAAACTTGGACACCTCCGGCAGCGGTGCTGTGCAAAAGAAGAAGTTCACGTTGTCCTTCGAGGACTACAAGAATCTGTCCACCATGCTGGTGCTGCACATGCGTGGCGAGGAGGCGCGCTGCGAGGTGGAGGGCAGCGATACAGGCATCAAGCGCAGCGACGTTGTCACCTGGTATCTGGAGCAGGTGGCCGAGCAAATCGAATCCGAGGATGAGCTGATCTCGCGCAAGAACCTCATCGAGAAGCTGATCGATCGTCTTATCTACCACGACCAGGTGATCATTCCGCTCAAGACCTCCACGCTGAAGCCGAGGATCAAGGGTGTGGGCCAGGATGATGATCAGACGGAGGACGATCCCCTGCTGGTGGTGCACCCCAACTACATTGTGGAGTGAGCGCAGCCAGACACCAGTTTATTATACCCTAATTTACCTAGTTAAGTTTCTGTTTCCACTTCTTTGATTTTTTTTGGTCATCTAATTAATCATTGCATTTAGCTGTAAGTTTAGAATTTAAAGACTACCAAGCCAATTAAGCATTATTTGACCCGTCTGTGGTCAAGTTACTTTGAAAATCATTCATGTTTTCACCGAAATAAACGTTCATCTCAAGTTTAACTTGGTTTATTTTTGTTTTTGGGCGCCCTCATTGAGCTATTGAGCTGAGTTTATAGGTAATAAGCATCGATTAATCAGTGTTAAACGCTTATCTCAAGTTTAAGTTGGTTTCTTTTCATTTTAAATGGTACATAGCACTCCTTTGCTAATTTGGGCCTCAAATCTTTCCATTGACATCATTAAGTATTGATCTGCGGTCAAAAGTTAAGTTTCCAAATCTTTCATGTGCTCGCCAAAATAAACGCTCAACTTAAACTCAGCTTGGTTTCTTTTCATTTTAATTGTACAGATGCGTTGATAAATTGCCTATGAAATAAAAACGAGGCCCGCAGAGGGATCCAGAGGAGGTTGCCTTCTACTTGTCGAAGGTGTAGTGCTTGACGCCATCGCCAGGATATTGCTTGGCGGCCACGGGACGGTACATCTTCTTGTCCTCCAGCCAGTAATAGAGGGCCAGGCAACCGGACATCACGCTCAAGAAGACGATAAAGTAGTACGAGTTCTTGTAGCGAGGCGGTTCCGCCTGCGACCAGCGATCCTCGCTGTACAGATCGTGATCCGCCGAGATCTGCGGGTGGAAAAAGTGTGTATCTTTGGATATCTATGGGACAGAGATGTGAGTGATCCTCTTACGGGCTCGTGCTGATTACGCTTGTGCTCCGGATAATCCCAGGGATAGTAGCTGTCCTTGGCCTCCACGCCCAGTCCACCGCCCACTTTGGGATAGTCTCCATAGCCCAGGCCATCGTCCGCATATGGTTTGTACTCCTCCGGCAGAAGGTAATACTTCTTGGCAGCCGCCAAGCGCTCCTTCTCCGTTTGTGGAAAGGGTGCCGGCTTGTAGTCCTTGTTCCAGCCAGCCACTAAACGAGAAAAACTAGTTTTAGACAGAGAACACTCAAAAGTTACGTAAACAAAACAGAGGCGCAGGTTCTCGGGATTCCTGCTCTTCCGGATTTTCACTTACTGCCGCGTGCCGCCTGGCGAATCACGGCGGGATTGGCGGCGCATAGCTTTTGGGCCAAGCACACGGATTTCAGAAACGCCGACATTGCAGGCTTCTCGCTTCAAAAAAAAAGTTTGCAATTTTATTTCCAAAATCAAACAGCTGTTTGCCTGCGGATGGCCCTCAGGCGATAAGCAGTCACGGACTATCGATAGTTAACAAGCGAAAGTTTGGGTGCCCAATATAAATTTTTTGAAAAAAGTTTAATGCTTTCAAATTTTGAAGCTTTAAAACTGTTGATTTTCTTACAGTAATATCTTAGTTCTCTTAGGTATTTTGCAATCAAATATAGGTGCATTTAAATAATTACAGTTTAAAAATAAATTATGTCATACTCTTATGTACCTTTTTAAATATTTAGGATATTTTCTAACCTGAAATGCTAAATAAATAAAAAAAATTGAATTATTAAGCGGCCAATACTAAACGACACATCAATTGAATCGTTAAGAGAATACCGTTATGTATTTCTTTTTATCCCTTAGTTGTTTATTATATTTAAAAATGACCTTCAGTTTTAAAGATTAAGGCTTATTTTTAAGCTTTTTAACAATCTTGAACATTTTATTTATAAATTTTGAAACTTTAACTTTTAAACTTAAACACTCCATTAAGAAAATCCTATCTTTAATATTTAGACTAGTTCCGCAATTAATTATAGTATTAACTTTTCTTTTAAGAGTTTAAAGATCTTGGAAAGTTTGTTTACAAATCGTTTTATAAACGTATTATTAATATTTTTTTAATTTACACTGTCTGTCCATAATGGTGAATGATCTTTTTTCCTATGTTAAAACTTGAGCAACCATCGATAATACTTATCGATAGGCCATAGAGTGCACCCGCGCATCGTTGTTTTTGTTGTGGTGGGCTCGTCCGTAAAAACTGATCGGCAAACTTATTTATTAATTACTAATTAAGAAATAAGCATTAAGATGGTGCTACCGTTATTGCAGCGTTCCAGTCTTCGTGGCGTTCAACAAATAACGAAACCCTGGGCGGCTTCCATTGGAAGCCTGCGTCTGGTAAGGATTTATACAGTTTATATCCATTTCCCTCGGATATCCCAAATATTGCGGCTTATGTAATGCTTCTTTAGCTTATGAACCACCTAAAAACATCAAAAAGTGTCGACAAAATAAGAAATAAACAAAACGAAATGCAAAAGAAAAGTTTATTGAACACCGGCGTTTCGTAATCATTATACAATGCAAATGGAAGTACCACCTTCCAGCCCCTGGAATACTAGTTCCAATTCGCACACAACTTCGACCACTTGTGGACAACTCCAGTTCGATTTTCGAATGTCACTCCAATTAGAACTACTGCATTGATTTTTTCACTCAAAATTCTCACAAATCTTTTTTTTTTGCAATCGCACTCAAATCACATGGTAAAAAATAACAAAACAAACACACCGCGAAAAAAAACTCGCGGAACGAGTTGTAATTCAAGAAACTGCCATTCCCCGATTCTTGTTTTCGGCAATTGAAATTAAAACCGGTATTGTATGGTTTTATCTACGTGCCGACCACTGTTATACACTCTCAGGTACTTCTGATTGCTCAGATAACTATATAGTACCAGATAGTAGCAGCAGGAGGGCAATAATTACACTCATAACTCCAGAAAAAATGCTGCATCTGCATTTATCACACATTGGTGGCCAAACAAATAAATCTGTAACACTTACCATATAATTGTTATCATCGAAGATTGTGCTTTAGACTCAAAATTGTTCTATAACACAGTGATGATAAACATAATAATTTATTAGAATTTTATTTGAAGGAACTGTAATTTTTAAAAACATATTTTCTGGATTAGTTAGTTCAAAAGTTATTGATGTCTAGAAAAGAGTGGTAAATATAACTCAACTCTTTTAATTTAATATCCAAACGTACACTTATAAGTTTTTTGAATATTTGATTTTGCAAGTAATCTAATTTTAATTTTTTTCTATTTAGTAGAATATGTTTCTCTTAGGTTATGATTTTAAAAGTATAAAGTAAAAGTATAAATATGGTAATTTATAAAATAGTTTTAATGAAAACGACTAATTGCAAAAGTCCCTAGCTTGTTTTAGATTGAATGTCCAGTGGTTACGGGGCTATTTATTCGCCCCCAGCTGTTGTTTGGATGCCAAATTAGCGAAACACCCCATGTCGGGCCGGTCTTCATTCCCTCCAGAACCCCCCTCTTTTACACCTCCACAATTCCACACTTTTCGTTGAGAGCGCTCTTTCAAGAATCTGTTCGCTGTTCACTCGGGTCTTAGTTTTAAAGTCGCCCGCTTATCTGCCTCAGTTAACTTTGAGCAGCAGTCGTCGTCGAGTGGTCGTCCTCTGATTTCTGATTTCTGTTTTCTGATTTCACCCCACTTATCTGCCATCTATCTCACTCACAATGGTCAGATGGTTTCCTCTACATTCGTAATATTCCCCGCCTTTAATCTGGTAATTTTCCCTTGTAGGCCTCCCAGGATTTTCGCGTGGAAAGCGACACCTTTGGCGAACTGAAGGTTCCCGCGGATAAGTATTATGGCGCCCAGACGATGCGATCCCAGATCAATTTCCCCATCGGCGGAGCTACCGAACGGATGCCCGTAAGTATTTCTCCTAATAATTCCCATAATAAATCACGATAAGTAATATAATTAACTCACACCTTTCGTATGTACATACGTATAATTAAAAAAGCTGTTTACAAAACATGACCAGAAGTAGTTGCAAACCAAATGGGTTTTTTATAATGATTAATTCTTCGTGTCATTAATTTTCAAACTTAAGTTTTATGGTTGTTTCCTAAGGCTTTGAAGAGTCTTAAGAGTATAAGTCTTTTTGATGACTAAACATTTCGTTTACAATAAAGGTATTACTCAATTAGGTTTTATTCAAGCAAAACAAATGATAATATTAATATATTTCTGATTAAACCTCGATTTTAACATTCAAGGTTCTTAAAATTAGCAATGTTTAATTTAATACAAGGTAAAATAGCGATGAAGCATTGCTTAAGATATAGAAACCAGTAGGAATACAACAATAAATTCTAGTTTCATGTCTGTGTTTTTTCAAGGTTTTGAAAAGTTGCACTGCAATGTTATTACAAAGTCAGATAATACATTTACAAATAATACACATAATAAAACAATATATATATCATAAGATACAGAAAACCCTTAAAGACTGCTTATTATTTTCTCAACAATAGACAGTTCTAGAGCTATCTAACATAATAATCCTTTAATACGACTAAGAGTTTATAACGAAGTGGGATATCATTTTCGAAACACCTTCTCTGATGCATCTTCTTGTCTTATAGAAACCGGTGGTGCAGGCCATGGGAATCCTGAAGAAAGCCGCCGCCGAGGTGAACAAGGAGTTTGGACTGGACAGCAAGGTGAGCGAAGCGATCTCGAAGGCGGCCGACGATGTGATCTCCGGCAAGCTGTACGCCGACCACTTCCCGCTGGTCATCTGGCAGACGGGCTCCGGCACCCAGAGCAACATGAATGTGAATGAGGTGGGTAATGGGTCATATTCCCCTCCTTTGGTTCTCCTTTGTGACTGTGTAACTCCACCGACCAGGTGATCAGCAATCGCGCCATCGAGCTGCTGGGCGGCAAGCTGGGCTCCAAGACGCCCGTGCATCCCAACGACCATGTGAACAAGTCGCAGAGCTCCAACGATACCTTCCCCACGGCCATCCACATCTCGGTGGCCCTGCAGCTGAACAACAACCTCAAGCCGGCGATCAAGACGCTGCACGACGCCCTGCGGGCCAAGTCGGAGGAGTTCAAGGACATCATCAAGATCGGACGCACCCACACAATGGACGCTGTGCCGTTGACGCTGGGCCAGGAGTTCAGCGGCTATGCCCAGCAACTGGCCTACGCCCAGGAGCGGATCGACGCCTGCCTGCCGCGGGTCTACGAGCTGGCTTTGGGCGGTACTGCCGTGGGAACGGGTCTGAATACCCGCAAGGGATTCGCCGAAAAGTGCGCGGCCAAGATCGCCGAGCTGACCAACCTGCCATTCGTCACCGCGCCCAACAAGTTTGAGGCTCTGGCTGCCCGTGATGCCATGGTGGAGGTCCATGGCGTCCTCAATACGATCGCCGTGAGTCTGATGAAGATCGCCAACGATATCCGTTTCCTGGGCTCCGGTCCACGTTGCGGCTTGGGCGAGTTGTCGCTGCCGGAGAACGAGCCCGGTAGCTCCATCATGCCTGGCAAGGTGAATCCCACACAGTGCGAATCGCTGACGATGCTCTCCGCCCAGGTGATGGGCAACCAGGTGGCCGTGACCATCGGTGGCTCCAACGGACACTTCGAGCTGAACGTGTTCAAACCTTTGATTGTGTCTAATGTGCTGCGCTCCATTCGGCTGTTGTGTAGGTTTAACGGATAGTTTAAGCGATGCAGTGGCTGCGGAAACAGCTTTTATGTATTTTTAAGGAACAGCGACTGCCGCTGCATCGTTTACAACCAGTTCCAAGTATTCATTTATTGACAGTCAACTAATAAAACCTTTTCTTTCAGCTGATGGCAGCAGGACTTTTACTGCCAACTGCGTAAACGGAATCCAGGCTAACCGCGAGAACATTGCCAAGATCATGAACGAGTCCCTGATGCTGGTGACCGCCCTGAATCCCCACATCGGCTACGACAAGGCGGCCAAGATCGCCAAGACGGCGCACAAGAACGGAACGACCCTCAAGGAGGAGGCCATCAATTTGGGCTACCTCACGGAGCAGCAGTTCAAGGACTGGGTGCGACCGGAGGAGATGCTGGGACCCAAGTAGTAGGCATACCGCCTGACCTCATTTCACCCATCGCTGTCATCGAAATTCCAGCTTGTCGGGTTTAAGTTCGTTTGTATATGAATCGCTCGGGAACACAGATCAATAATAACTGAAAATGCTAAAGCAAGTCAATGGCCTAAGCCTGGCCAGACGTAATCTTTGGGTGGCTTGCGGTGGTCTGCGCGCCAGGGATGTGAGTAGAATTGGTGGAAGGTCAGCTGAGAGGGGGGTTTTCACGTGAAGAAGGGATATTTTTCCAGAGCGACAAGAGAAAGGGCAAGGATAAAGCGCAGACGAAGTTTCGCACCGAGAAAGACACTTTTGGGGAACTAAAGGTGCCAGCGGACAAGCTGTACGGAGCTCAGACTATGCGCTCCAAGCTGAACTTTCCCATTGGCGACATAGGCGAGCGCATGCCGGTAGGGCCATCTCCCCCGGAGATTTAGAACTCTTCCCCCGCCCCCAATAATCCTGTACACCCTGCAGATGCCTGTGATCCAGGCCATGGGCATACTGAAAAAGGCCTGCGCCGAGGTCAACAAGGACTACGGCTTGGACAGCAAGATCTCGGAGGCAGTGTCCTGCGCCTGCGACGATGTCATTTCGGGCAAGTACTACGAAATGGGCCACTTCCCACTGGTCATCTGGCAAACTGGATCTGGCACCCAATCCAATATGAACACCAATGAGGTGAGCTTGAGTTCACAGTGATAAAAACTGATATGTGCATTCGGAATATTCTAACATCCGCTTGTAGAACTTACCTGCAAATTATATCAGAATTTTTTTTTTTATTCTTAAAATGTTGGGAATGTTTATAGTGTTTTCAGATTGAAGGCAGAAGACCAGAATTTTAATTTAATATAATAAGAAGAAAGAAAGCAAAATTTGGCAGGCCGAAGGTTATATACCCTCGCATCTGCTTAAAAATTAAATACCCTATATTTCGATGTTTTTAATTAATAACGCTATTTCGATTTTCGAAAAATTATTATATTTTTCCTGCTATATAAAATAAAGGTCCTATTCTAATTATTCTATGATCGTAGTTCTGAAATTCCCTTACATAACTATATCTCGGATATAGTTAAAAAGAATTTGTTTATCATTTATTTTTATCAATTTTTTTTTATTTTTCCTAATATATGTGATATAGTCCTCACATCCGGCCCGTTCTTTCTTACATATATATATATATACTTCAACGTTCCTAGATTGGTAAAATATGCTGATCAGGAATATATCTACTTTATAGGGCGCTACAAACTTCAGACCAAAATTATAATAATATAAATATCTATTTCCACTTTCCTGCAGGTGATCAGCAACGCAGCCATCAGGATGATGGGTGGCGAACTGGGCAGCAAGAAGCCGGTGCATCCCAACGACCATGTGAACAAGTCGCAGAGCTCCAACGATACCTTCCCGACGGCCATCCACATCTCGGTGGGCATGGAGCTGAACGAGAGACTGATCCCGGCGGTGACCCACCTGAGGGATGCGCTCAAATCCAAGTCTGATGAGTTCAAGGACATCATCAAAATCGGCCGCACCCATCTGATGGACGCAGTGCCTCTGACCCTGGGCCAGGAGTTCAGTGGCTACACCCAGCAGTTGACCTACGGCCTGGAGAGGATCAAGTGCTGTCTGCCGCGCGTCTATGAGCTGGCCTTGGGTGGCACTGCCGTGGGCACGGGCTTGAACACCCACAAGGGATTCGCCGAGAAGGTGGCCAAGAGGATTGCCGAGCTCACCTGCCTGCCCTTCGTCACGGCGCCCAATAAATTTGAGGCCTTGGCCGCCCGAGACGCCATGGTGGAGGTCCATGGAGTACTGAATACAGTGGCCGTGAGTCTGATGAAGATCGCCAACGACATCCGACTGCTGGGATCGGGTCCACGTTGTGGAATCGGTGAGCTCCTGCTGCCGGAGAACGAGCCCGGTAGCTCCATCATGCCCGGCAAGGTGAATCCCACGCAGTGCGAGTCGATGACCATGCTGTGTGCCCAGGTGATGGGCAACCAGGTGGCGGTGTCCATCGGTGGCTCCAACGGCCACTTCGAGCTGAATGTGTTCAAGCCCCTGATAGTGTCCAATGTGCTGCGCTCCATCCGGTTGTTGGGTACGATTTTAAAGGCAGCCTCAATAGCGTCTGGCTTAAACGATGGTTTAAAGTTGGTTGTTAACGGTGCACTAATGTCTTGTTAAGGAATTACTCACCTGAATAGCCAAGTAGTTTAGATATTCTAAGCAACAATGGGCCTTCAGGTTGTATTGCTCCTACGCTTTAAGTGTACACATTATATTAGGCTGCTGCTGCATTGTTTAAAAACAAGTTTAAAGTATTTATTCCTTATTCCAGCCGATGGCAGCATGACTTTCAGCAAAAACTGCGTGGAGGGACTGCAGGCCAACAAGGACATGATCGACAAGATCATGAATGAGTCCCTGATGCTCGTGACCGCCTTGAACCCCCACATTGGCTATGATAAGTCCGCCCAGATCGCGAAGACGGCCCACAAGAATAAGACGACCTTGAAGGAGGAGGCCCTGAAAACAGGCATAACTGAGGAACAGTTCAAGGAGTGGGTCAATCCCAAGGAGATGCTGGGACCCAAGTGATCCGTCTCTTAGTTACCATCAATGTTGCCAGTTAGATGTAATAAATTTGTCATGTTTATCAAAAGTAACGAACTTTATCATTAAAGGAAAGGTTTTAAACTACAACATTTTATACAAGTGCTACAATACAGAAATAATTTACTGCAACTAACAACAGTTGTTAAAAGCTAATATTTTTAACATTTGTTTTTGATTTTAGTAATGCTTAAGCCAACTGCTTTTTTTGAACAATTGTTATTAAACTACTCTGGCGGTTATATTTTAAATGTTAAGTAAAATGACCAAGTTGGTATGCTTCTAAATCTGTGTTTTAATGTTCTGTTATTACACACTGAATTAAAATTATTTCTCATTTGTAATTAAAACTACATAAACGTTTTAAAGACATTAAAATAAATAGTTTAGTTTTTGAATAATTCGCATTGGTTTTAGTCCAAGCTAAAAACCCGCCAGGTTTAAGCGACTACTAAGTCGTTATCGATTCTTAAGATTTTATAACGGTCACACTGGCGCCTTGCTGTTTTTAACTTTTTCTTTGTTTTTATCGTGAATTTTTAGCTTAATTAGCTATTTTCCGATTGCAGAATATAAACACAAAACCCAGATAAACAAGTGTTAATTTCCCCGGTGTATTTTCTGGCCAATAAAAAAACGGTCAGAGCTGGAAGCGATTATCTAACGACAAAATCGAAACGAAACGAGAATTAAAGTGAAGTAAAGCAGGCGCAGATAATAAAAATAACCAGCCAGGCAAGTTGGCTAACAAATTATCCGTTCCGTCCAGTTTAAAATAGCGCAAAATCGGTCTAGCCCACACAGGAATCGAAAAAGGACATATATTTGGAGCAAAAAAAAAGCAGCCCTTTCGATCCACGGATATTGCCTTGTAGTCAAACCACCCCCTGCCACCCCCTGCAACACCCACGCCTCTCAAAAACCCGAGAAAAACAAAATAAATTTACGACGCAAAAACCAAACAATCGACACCCACGCACCAGCTGTTTTGTTATCGATCGGTGTTATCGATCTTCCGTATGAGCAACAGTGGAGGAGAAGAAGAAGCAGCAGCAAGACTTGAGCCCCAAAATACTTAAAAGGTAATAGTTTAAACTGCAATTGCTAATTGGGGAATGCTTTAATGTGGATTCCAGTTACAGGCACTTAAAGCCGTGGTCTAGGCGGGCCGAAAAATGTCTGTGAGACTGTTGACCGTGCGACTGATCAAACATGGTCGCTATATTTTGCGCAGCTATTGTAAACGTGATATACACGCCAACATTTTGGACCAAAATCAATTGAAGACAAGAAGCAAGCGAGGCTTTCCCCTACCCTCCACCGCCGCCCATGTGCTGCGGGTGAGTACCGAGTATATTCCTGGCCAAGAGCTTCATTTAACACACCCCAATCCTCGTCAGACAACGCCCCAGCAGGCGGCCAAATCGGTGGTCAATGTAGTGCCCCGCACTTCCGCTCCCTCAACGGGATCGCCACTAAATGGAAGCAGCTCATCCTCCAGTGGACTCTTCCGCGTGGGCCAACATGCCCGCAAACTCTTCATCGACAATATCCTTAGCCGGGTGACCACCACCTACTCGGAGGATCTGCGCCAGCGAGCTACCCGCAAGCTCTTCTTTGGCGACTCGGCTCCCTTCTTCGCCTTAATCGGTGTAAGCCTGGCCTCCGGTTCGGGTGTCCTCAGCAAGGAGGATGAACTGGAGGGCGTGTGCTGGGAGATTCGGGAGGCAGCTGGCCGGCTGCAGAGAGCCTGGAACCAGGATGAGATCTCCGATACACTGGACAGCAAGTTTAGTATTGATGACTTGGAAATCGGTCCACCCATTGCCAAAGGTTGTGCCGCTGTGGTCTATGCAGCGGGCTTTAAGAATGATGGTGTTTCTGGGGCTACGGAGACACTGCCGACTGGTGCAGAACCGCCACCGGCAACGCCAGCCTTTGCTCCAAACAGCTGGAGTGCCCACGAGATGATGTCGCCGCTGCAGAACATGTCGCGCTTTGTCCACAACTTTGGCGGATCTGTGGACAATATCTTTCAGTACAGCCAGCCCTCAGCGGCCAGTGATTTTGTAGGCGCCCAGGAGCGGGAACAAGAGCAGCAGCAGGACCAGGAGCCCAGAAGCAGTGCCTTAAATGTGGTAAATTTCAAAATTCAACTTCCCAATTTTCCCCTTTAATGGTAATCCCTTCATTTTCAGAATACCCTAGCGAATTCAAAGATTAACAGCTCGGTGGACAGCTATCCGCTGGCACTCAAAATGATGTTTAACTACGACATCCAGAGCAACGCCTTGTCCATCCTGCGTGCCATGTACAAGGAGACAGTGCCGGCACGTCAGCGTGGCATGAATGAGGCCTCCGACGAGTGGGAACGTTTGCTGCAGAACCAAACGGTCCACCTGCCGCCGCATCCCAACATAGTTTGCATGTTTGGCTTCTTTTGCGACGAGGTGCGCAACTTTCCCGATGGCCATTTACTGTATCCCGTAGCCCAGCCGCAAAGGATCAATCCGCAGGGCTATGGCCGTAACATGTCGCTGTATCTGCTGATGAAACGCTATGATCACAGCCTGCGGGGATTGCTGGATAACCAGGAGCTGAGCACACGCACCCGCATCCTGCTGCTGGCGCAAATGCTCGAGGCTGTCAACCATTTGAGCCGGCACGGAGTGGCCCATCGTGATCTCAAGTCAGACAATGTGCTGATCGAGCTGCAGGACGATGCCTCGCCGGTACTGGTGCTCTCGGACTTTGGCTGCTGCCTGGCGGACAAGGTGCACGGTCTGCGACTGCCGTATGTCTCCCACGATGTGGACAAGGGCGGCAATGCGGCGTTGATGGCGCCGGAGATCTTCAACACGATGCCCGGGCCATTCGCGGTGCTCAATTACGGCAAAGCGGATCTGTGGGCATGCGGTGCGCTGGCCTACGAGATCTTTGGCAGCCGGAATCCATTCTACTCGAGCAGCGGTGGGTTGGCACGCGAACGTGGAGAGCTGACTCTTTCGCTGAGGAACTGCGATTACCGACAGGAGCAGCTGCCCCCGATGAGCGATGCCTGCCCGCCGCTGTTGCAACAGCTGGTGTACAACATCCTCAATCCCAACCCGTCCAAGCGGGTCAGTCCGGATATTGCGGCGAATGTGGTGCAGCTGTTCCTGTGGGCCCCGTCCAATTGGCTTAAGGCGGGCGGCATGCCCAACAGCTCCGAGGTGCGTGTTTTTAATGATCGTTTAACTGTATTTAGCATGCTAACTTGCCCTCCTACTCGCACACAGATCCTCCAGTGGCTGCTCTCGCTGACCACCAAGATAATGTGCGAGGGTCGCCCGCAAATGGGTGCCGGATTAATGCCAGTGGCCTCCAACGGAAGACGCGCCTACGTGGAGTACCTGCTCATCTGCAGCTTCCTGGCACGCGCCCGCCTGCGTCGCATTCGCGGCGCCCTCAACTGGATCCAGAATGTGGTGGCGGCGTAGAGCCCCGGAAAAGCCTTCCCTGGATCTCGGGATCAAGACCCTTCTACTTGTTACTCTGAGAAAATCAAATGGAAAAGCGTGTGATACCTATATTTTACATATGTATTTATAAAACAAATCAAAATTAACCGCACGCTCTCCAGCCATTTGTCTATTTGTCCTGGAGTCGCTGAAGTTCCTGGTTGAGCATCTGCTCCTCACTTTGTGCCTCCTCGCAATCGCTGATCAGCTGCAGGATGCGCTCGTTTATGGTCAGGGCCACCATCTGTGCGGCCCCGGTTTCATCCTTTAAGTCAACCATCAGTGTCTGGACAAGCTGGTGCATCTCCTCAATGCTCTCCCGTGCCCGGTCAAGTACTGCTTCGTTCACATTGTGGGTTGGATTTTGTTCAGGATGCTGAGGAGATTAGAAGTGGGGGTTTATTGGATGGCTTAGTGTCAAATGTTGGCAATTACCATGACAGAAGCAAAAATTCAACCAATTACTTGTATTATCTGCAGATTCGAATGTTTCCTCAAGGGATGGCAAAACAAAATGTTCTATCCGCGATAACGATTGATCGCTGAGGGCTACTCAAAGTTCAAAATGCTATCGATCCAGGGATGGATAGTATTTCAAAAATAATTCTAGAGCATTAATTTAAATATTAAAAGGATGTACTACTATTATTTAATGAGTATAAATCGATAAACCGTTAATCCCAGCGTTGTGCAATAAGGGATACCTATAAGGGATAATTAACTTTTCTTTAATTTGAATATCAACGTATTTGCGATTCCTGAATTTACTCTCCGACGAAACAAATATTGAATATATTTAAAATAAAATACTGGCGAAACTTTCTATAACTTGATTTGGTTCATTTTTCTTGCTGGTTTATTTGAACAATTCATTACAAAACATAACATTTGTAAAAACCTACACTTAAATATAAAGTTCGAAAAATCTTCATTTATTTTATAATTTCCACACGACTGACGCACAACTTATGATCATAAAACGAGCAGGTGCCCATGATCAAGGTTCCATCGTCCTTATTTGAACCAGGAGCCCAATCGGCGCCATAGCAGATGCTCTTGTGCTCCTCATAGGCTCCCAGTAAACACAGGCCAGGATCCTTGGCATCCAGCTGCACCAGGCTAAAGTTGGTGTACATGCAGGCGGCCAGGATAAGATCGGGGTATGCTGGATGCGGCTTTAGCCGCCAGATGCCTCCGCCCAAGTCCAGTTCCGCCAGAGTTCGCTTCATGGCTCGGGTATCGAAAAACCGGAGCTGCTCATCGTAGCTGCCCGTGAGCAGATGGTTTTCGTGCTTCGGGTGACTGAGCAGGCAGGTGACTCCGGCCATGTGGGCCCGATTCGTCCAGGCTCGCTGCTCTGTACGCAAATCATGGGCCATGAGGAGCATATCGTCACCACCACTATACAAGAGATGCGGTGACCAGCGATCAAAGGCACAGGTCCAGGCCTCAAAACCGTGAGCAGACCAGGAAAGCTCCCGGATTACCTCACCCTGTGGCGAGTACTTCAATAGATTCAGGCCACCCTTGGAATCGGAGATGGCCAGTTGAATGTGCTCCTGCTCTTCCTGCCGCCAATCCAGGGCCAGAGCCAATGGCGATTCCTTGTGCGCATCCTCTTCTAGAGAAAAACACGTGCGTTTCTGTAGTTTCTTATCATCCCTTAGAAATTCATAGATCTCCAGTTGACCCAATGAATTGACTGTGGCCAGGAATGGATCGCTATCACCACTCCAAGCTGGCAGCCACTTCATGTCCAGTATTGCCGCCGTTTCGATGCACTGCAGCCGCTCCAGTGAAGAATTTGTGTTACCGAATTGGTATAAATAAACGCGACCTTTGCGGGGACGACCTTTGGGAGAAGCTTCCTCGGGGGCTTCAGACTCATCCTGGACCAACTGGTAGGTGCCGCATGCAAAGTAGCCCGTTTCCGGATCATCCTCCGGCAGCCACTCCACGGAATCCGCCGAATACTCCGTATCCTCGCTGTGGAGCGTTGTAAACATGTTTACAATCAGCTGTCAAGAGCGGTTATCGATTGTCGATAACCACCGAGCCACCAGGGCTGCGATGGCTCTCCCCACAACACCAGTCGACCGTTTAATTTTGATCTTATTAGATTTATTTGTTATTTTCGCTTTTTTTTTTGCTAATTTAAAAAATTATTAGTTAATACATACAACTACTTAGTGCTCTGTTTACGCGCTACATATTCTGGATTAGGTTTAGTTGATCTCGTCCCTCGCTTGTAGTTTTTAGCTGCATTTTCTCGATTTTAAGTGGTTTTCGGGGCGTCACAGTGTTTTTTCTCAGTGGGCTTTCGTGGCTGCCAGGCATCCGTTTATGTTATTGCACTTGATCCTTGATCTCCGCTCACTCTCACTTTTTACAATATCTCTCTGTCAAATACATCGACTCACATATTAAAAAACATATTTAAAAAAAACTCTTATTGATAACTATAGACAATCCCTACTCTTCGCAGATCTCTCATCCTTTTGTGCGTCCAACGCCTGATGCTCTTGGTTTCTTGGCGGGAATGGGGGCCTGGCTATCCACATCCCCTCTAGCGATTCGCGCTGCGACTGTGACGCCTCCGCGATCCTCATTTGGTCTTCATCACGATGATTGGCTCGAGTATCTTTAGCATGTCATTGTTCTCGGGTGCTCCTGTTCCATTGCCGCCGCCAGAACCAGGAGCTCCTCCAGCGACTCCTCCTCCGCCGCCACCTGCTGCACTGGCGTAATCCTTAACCACCTGCAGTTTGCTGAAGCCGGGATGCGCTTGGTGCTGCTGCTGCTGGTGGAGCTGCTGCTGCTGGTGCTGACTGATGGTCACCAGGCGGTGCTGTTGGTTCAACACAATCGCCTCGTGATGTGGATGCTGCACCAGCTGCTGCTGCTGCTGCAGGCTGCCGGCAATCTGTTGCAGCTCGTGCTGCTGCAATTGCAGCGGCGGCAGCTGTTCGTGATCGTTTGAGCCATCGCCGACGCCGCCGTGGTCCAATGGTGAGTCATCTTCGTCGGCCTTGACGACGGTCACGAAACCACCATCGCTGCCCGTGCCCGTGACCGAAACCGCTTCACTTTCGTACAACTGCTGCTCGGCGCTGGTGTCCTCTTCCTCCTCATCGTCCTCCTCCTCGGTTTTGGCCCGGAACTCGGTGCTGGTGGCACTGCTGCTGCGAGGCGTGTGGCTGCGCATGCGTCGCATTCGCGCATACTCCGCCTGCTTGGACAGCCGCTCCTTCCGCTCGTCCGTATTCTCGGTGGCCCGGACCTGTGCCCGCTTCAGTCGCGCCCGCTCGCTCAGCTTCTGGAGGCGCGTGGCCCGCTGCTCGGGCGTTTCATTGGCCCGCACCGCCCGCTGGTGGGCGGCCATCTTGTCCAGCCGCAGTCGCTTCTCCTCCTCCGTTTCGTATTTGTTCGCACCGCTGCGTCGCGGCGTCGTCACTGGCGTCCGACTATCGCCATCGGCCGTGGAATGTACATGAATCTGGCTGAGCTCCTGATGCTGCTGCGATGTCTGCGACAGTGGCCTACCGCGCCGCGGAGTACTGGTGGCCAGCTGCGGGGCGGACAGCATCTGGTTGAGCTCCTGCTCCAGCAGGCTGTTGACCTTCAGCTGCTCTTCGTTGGCCAGCGGATTCTTTCGCGGCCTGCCCCTGCCCACGGTGGTGGTCACAATCTGTGGCGTCGCCGGCGGCTGCTGCTGCTGTTGCTGCTGCTCCTGCTGCTGTCCCAATCCAGTCACCGTTAGCGTCGGATTCGCCGCCAAGATGTTGTACTGGCCGCCGGTGGGACTGTTGCCGCCACTTGCGTTCGCAAAGTGAACCGGTGTGAAGGGCGGCGGCACGGGATTGGGTCCGATGCCGATCTGGAAGCCATTGTGGTACATCGGGTAGTAGGCGGTGGTGGTGGTGCCACCCGCACCCGTTGTCGTCCCCGCCGTCACCACGCCCACCTGGCCCACATTGGTGGCACCGTTGCCGCCGCTCGTAGTGTTGGGGAAGGTGGTCAGGTAGGGGAATTGGTTGTACAGCTGCTGCGCCTGGCCCGGCGTCGCCTTCAGCAGCTTCTGCTCCCCGCTGGCGGTCGTGACGATCACCTTGGTCTCGTTGTGGCCCAGACTAACAGACCCGCTGTTATCATTGCCGCCCGCTGATCCCGGAGCATCGTTGTCCGACTGCAAGAAGGGTAGAGGAGTGGAAAGCCAACGGGTAAGTCGGTTTGGTTTGGGGTGGTTATGGGTATATTAATCTATTTTGTTGGTTTTAGATATTGCGATTAATGGCACTTTATTTTGAAACTGCGTAGTGCCATTAATCCTCAACTATTTAGGAAAACAGTTTAATTTACATTTCCTAAAGAAGCAACAAACTTTTTTTCGCAGCCTTACTAATTTTGATTCGTCTTTTAAATTTTGTAGTTATAATTAATTATTTCATTATTGCAGCAAACATTTGAATAAAACAAATATAATACTTTAAGCTCAATTTAATTTATGAAAAAGTATTTAGATAAAACACAACCGAAGTAGTTGGGTTTATAGATCAGTCTTTAAAAAGAAACGAGTGTGACAGAGTAAAAGAGATAGATGGTACAGGCAATATCTTTTCTTAATAAGTTTCTTTATATGTTTCTTCCAGCTTACATTATTAACATTGCTACATTTATCTACACTCTCGATGGTTAATTTAATATTAATAAAAAATAATAGAAGCAAGCAAGAACAACGATAAAATAAATTAAAAGATTCGATTTATTTTTTTTTGGGAAAGAGGTGAAATATCAGGGGGTTTCCCAGTTAAGCCGTTTTTTCTTCCCATTTCCATCAAACTCTTCGGAAATAATGCAAATTCTATATTTTAAAATTATACTTTTCCTGTTTTAATAATTTTTATAGCCAGTTGAATTATCCAACTGTAAGGAAAAATATTTAAGTTTTAAAATATTTGCAAAATATTAATATTTTACCAGTGTTATAAATTTTCATTCGATTCCAAATTTCTCACTTACTCTCTGCAATTGCAAAAAATCATTATTGTTGTTTCTCGGATTTTGGAAAAGTTGAATTCAAACAATTTTGTCAGTTTTGAACAGATCTATTTGGCTTTGTATGATATTAATACTTCCCAAACCAATCAAAACTTGGCTTACTTAAAAAATGATCGAATCAATTGAATTGCATTTTTCTTAAAGTAAAGGGTTTTTTAAAAACTGTGCCACATATAACTAGCTAAGTGACAGAGCTTTCTTGTTTTCTGAAAAATTTGAAATATTATTAATTTCGATGGAATACGGAAGAAAACTGAAAAGTTGCTAACTCATTGAAAACGATGCAGCGGCATTTGGACGTCTAACGTTTTTAATAAACTGAATATCGACATTATTACAGGTGTTTCAAAGAGATTTAGAGGTTAGACGTTAAGCCGCTGCATCGTTTACAAGCAGGATTCATTGCTTAAATGTGGACAACAGTTAGTAGTTAGGCTGCTTTAGTTAGACCCCTTTACACACTCCTTGTTATTTCTGCTGCATACGCACCTGAAGTTCCTGCTTCTTGGCGGCATATTTGTGCGGGTAAAGCTCTAGTTGACCACCGGCGATGCTGAAGTGGGGCACATGTGCTTGGAGCAACTTGGTAGTGGTGCCCTTGCCACCATCATCGCCATAGATCTGCTGGACAAAGATGCTACCCGATTCGGCGCCCTCGAGCAGGGCAGCCGTGACCTGTTGCTGCTGCTGCCCTGTGATGGTGTACCGCTGATGTTGCTGCTGCTGCTGGAGCTGCTGCTGGGTGATCTGCTGCTGCTGCGGGGTCTGTGGCTCCTGCTTCAGCTGCATGGGTGGACGGAGCGAGCCGGGCGCCAGAAACATGCCCTGCCCCATGTACTCCACTCCAGTTAAAGCCTGATGCTGCTGATAGGCGGCTGCCGTCACTAGATGCTGATCCTCCGTGGGTTGCGGGGTTCCAGCCTCATCTGTTGTCGTCGTCGTCGCTGTGGTGGCCGCCTGGTTTAGATTGATAGTGTGTTCGTTAGTACAATTGGCTGCCGCCGCTGCTGCGGCTGCTGCAACAGCTAGCACCTGCTGCTGCTGTTGTTGCTGCTGCTGCTGTTGTTGCTGCTGTTGCTGCTGCTGCTGCTGTTGTTGTTGCTGGTGGTGGTGCTGCTGGTCCGTTGACGACAAGGAGGATGTCGGCGTTGAGACGACCACCGACGACGAACCACCGTGCACCACAACATGCTTCAATATCTTCTTCTTTTCTCTGACCTTTTTGGCATAGTCGTTCAGCTTTCTCAGTCTTTCCTTGCGCTCCTCCGGTGACTCATTGGCGATCCTCTGCCGCGCCCTGGCCGCCATCTCGGCCAGGCGGAGCTTTCGCTGATCGTTTGTCTCGCTGGCCCGATACATGCGCATCCTTTCGGCCAGTTTGGCCAGACGCTTGGCCCTCTGATCCGGCGACTCCATGGCCCGCCGTAGCCTTTGCCTGGCCGCGTTCCTCACCAACCGCATGGCCCTTTCTATGTCGGATTCGTTTTGGCGCCTCTGGCGATTTGCCTCGGCGTTCCGGAGCAGCCGCTTGCGATACTCGTCCTCGCTCTCCCGCTGGCGGCGTTCCCGCATCCTTTCAGCATTTCTGGCCAGACGACGCTGGCGTGCCTCGGGACTCTCGTTCCACCTCTGCTGGTGGCCAGTGGCAGAGGCACCAGTTATGGAAGCGGAACTGGCACTGCTCGTGGGTCCCAACGGAGTGGGGGGCTGTTGCTGCTGTTGCGTCTGCTGCTGCTGCTGCTGCAACTGCTGCTGTTTCAGTGGGGTGTGTGCATAAAGCTGGAGGTGCTGTTGCTGGAACTGCAGTTGATCCTGTTGCTGCTGGTGAAGATGTTGCTGCTGCTGCTGCTGGAACTGCTGTTGTTGCTGTTGCTGCTGCTGTTGATGTTGCTGCTGTTGATGCTGCTGCTGCTGGTGTTGCTGCTGCTGCAATTGCAACTGATGATGCGAGGACAAAGGTACCAACAAAGCTGAGGGATGCTCGATGAGCAGGCGGGCATTGGAGCCATTGATGGCCAGCACATGGGTGGCGTACTGCTGCTGATCAAGTGAGGGCTCTATTTTTATCCCATTGGGATCTGGTTCCATTCTTGGTCAAAAAGCCGGGGGGCGAACAACAATCGAAATTGTCGTGTCTATCGGGCTTGGGAAGTGTGAGGATCAATTGGTTATCGAAAGGATGAGCGCAGCCTTCCTTCCGATAGCTTCGATAACATCTAGGGGCCGCCCGATCACACTCTCTCTCTCGCTCCCTCCTTGCCGTTTCCTCTTTGTGTTTATTTTGCTTTTTCCCACTAGTTATATAAAGAATATGTGTGTGCTGGCGCCGTCACTCTCGCTCTCTCCCTCTCTCTCGTTCTGCGGCGATCGCTTCGCTAACTGTTATTGAAGTCCTCAATCATTCTTTTTCTTTTTTGCTATTGGTTGTTCTTATTTCTTTTGGGATTTCTTTAGCGATTTCTTTAGATTTTTTGAAAAAGCGTGCTTCTTCTTTTGAGTTAGTGACAATTGGCGCCGCCGCCGCGCTGCTGCTGCGCTGCCAATCGATTTTTCACATGATTATACACACACCCATGCAGCACGCAGCTCACACACACGCAACTCACACACAACGTATGTACGTGTGTGCGAGTTTTTTTCCGCTCCTTATTTTGCTTTTCGCACAAATCTTAACCCTCTATTTTTTGGGGCCATTTAATCGTTGTGCACTTAGCTTCTTTTAGGATGTTAATTAGTGGATTAAAACACCATAAACACTTTTATTTGAGCGCCTTTTAATGAGTTGTCGGCATCGACTCAATCTGCCAGTTTAATTTTTGCATTGTTTTGATTTTGGGGCAGCAACTTTGCGAAATATTAAATCCCACGCACTTGCTCTCCAATCGGCGTGTTTCCTTCACACTCCATTCGCAAGCGAGAACAGCGGGCGTAAAAAACGGCGCTAAATATCCGGCAAAAAATAAAATAACGCGCAACAAACACACATTAAAAAATAACCACAAGAACGTACGTGCGTGTGTGTATGTATATGTTAGAGCTGGAACAGGAATCGAGTTTATTCGATATATCGAGAGCATGGTGTGTGCCGCAAAACTATCGACTGTTAGGGCATCCCGTGATTCAAAAATGTTGTGCACAGTCTTTATTTACATTGATAATAGTGACAATGATGGATCTTATCTAAAAATGTACTATAAGCGAAACGATTTTGACACCTTTCTGTAGCAGCTATAGTAAATAGGACCGACCTGCGAAATTTTTAAAAAATTGGTACACTTTACTGTTGCACAAAAAATACCATCGCAGTGTAGCCATGGTATGCTTTCTAGAAAATACAGAAAACATTTTAATTTCTCGAATCAATTTAAAATAAATACGTTAGAGTTTACCCGCTTGTTTATATTTTGTAATCAAGCAGCAAGAGCCGGGCTTTTCCTATCCACAACAATTTTCTCGCGGGAAAAAGAAGCTTTGCCGACCATACAATTACAGATGTTCCCGGGCTTTTTCAATTTTCTATTAACTGCCAAGGAATATGTGTGTGACGTCCTCTATTCTTTTTTAAACAATACAATGCAACTAAAACTCGAATTCTAATAAATTAAAAGCTTTTGAAGTTCAGTAAATCTCCAAATATTGTTATATATTTTTCGGGGCTAAACTTTTTTTAAAATCAAAGTACTATAATCAATAAAAATATAACTACTTTTTTTAGTTTTTCTTTTTTTTTTTGAGAATAAGTTAACTTTTAAGCTTATTCACACCTATATGTTTTTCTTATTGTAATGGACTAGATTCTTTTTATTGTCCTTACTTACCAGCCCTCTAATAAACTTCCCGCCCATTTTAAAAACGCAAAAATTTAAAAATTGTGAATGCAACTTTATTCAAGTATATTCATTTTGTTATTCTCGTTTTTCCGCTTGTTATGTTTTTTTGTTTTTGTTTTCGTTTTGTTGGTGTTGTGTTTGTTTTGTTGTTGTTGTTGTGTATTGTTATTGTTAGTGTACATGAATATTACAATACACAAAAATGTATCTCAATCTTAAGTCTTAAGGCAAAAACAATTGATAAACGTATTTAGACAGGAAAAAAACAATTTGAAATTTCGACTAGAACTTAATGGTTACTTTTTTATTAATAATAATTAGAATAATATATATATATATATCATGTGGGCCCGAGCAGAAGTGTCTTGAATCCGTCTAAGGATAAGGGCGTGGGGTGGGGAAAGGACTAGGGAAAGTGGGTGGAAGGATGAAGGATTGCGTGCTATAACAAATATTGCGTTATGTGCCTGGCAACGGATCATGTGTGTATGCATACATGGCTCCAAATATATATATATGTCTATGTATGTGGGGCTGCCGAGTGTGTATATCCTTATGTGACTGGCGTTGTCCGTTTTGGGTTACATGCTTTTACCAACTACACACACATATGGGGGTTGATTGGCGCCAGGGTGCCTCAGTTGTTTTGGAAAAGTACGATATTTGGATGTAAAGCAATGGTTTTCGCCCGAGGATTTGCTGGAAAGGCACTTGTTGCCTCGTCTGGAATTTATTTTTCGAATTTCTTTTTCTTTTTTTTGTTTTTTTTTTGGGATTGGGGATACCTCAGTTGCTGCGATTTTCCCTCCGCGTTTGTTTTTGTATTTACAGTGAGGCACCCTGGCGTTGTAAGCTTCCCGTTCCGTTTTCCTGGGGAGTAGGGGTATTACTGCCTTTTTGGGGGCCCTATATGTGTGCTATGACTATGCTAGGTGTTCATGTGTGTGTGTGTTCTTGTGTGTCCTGCGTGTATACATAACTATGCGTATATATATTTATATATCGTACGAATATAATGCATGCATTATAAAAATACTTTACTTTACGTTTACGTTTACGTTACATTACTTCATCTTGTTAATTGTTAACTTAAAAAAAAAATTGCCTGGCTTTAATCCTAGAGTGCCTGCTGCCCATTCATCTGTTCTTACTCCGCATAATCCTCGTTATCCTTCTGATTTTTGACTGTTTTTGTTTTAGGCTGTATACAATATATATTATTTATAGATGTGTGTATGTTCCTCAGCCGATCCTGGCCAGCTTTTCAGCGTGGAGAGCGACAGCTCCTCCTCAATGCTTTGCTGGAGAACCAGCTCCAAAAGGTTCTGCTCCATCCTTGGGGACGCCAGATCCCCGTTAGTAACCCTTGAGCCTGTCGGCCAGCGGCGGCTTGATGACCTTGGGCGCACTGGCCCGGGCCACTCGCATCCTTTCGGCGGCCTTGGCCAGCCGCTTCTTCCGCTCATCGACGGTTTCCGAGGCGCGGCGCAGTCGCTGCCGCGCTGCATTCTTCATCAGTCTTAGGGTTCTTTGTACTTCCGTTTCGTTCTGCCGGCGCACTCGATTCGCCTCCGCATTCTTGGCCAAACGCACCCGGTACTCCGCCTCCGACTCCTTGGACCGTTTATCCCGCATTCGGGCCGCGTTCCTCTCCAGCCGCCTTTCCCTGGCCTCGATCGATTCGTTGCTCCGCCGGCGGGCGGCCTTTTGTGCTCGCGAGGATTGACCCTGCTGTGTGCCGGCTGACTGCTGGGCGCTGAGATGCGGCACGCCGAGATTGGCAAGGCCAGGTACTCCGCCAAGTACGCCACCGGCCTCGACGACCACGCCTGCGGATAAATGATGATGCAGGGGATGCTGCTGCTGCTGCTGCTGGAGGACCTCCTGGTGGGGATTCCCCTGCTGCTGTTGCTGCTGCTGCTGTTGCTGGTGGGGATTGCCTTGCTGGGTGAAGTTCTGGCTGTCCAAACTAAGGACCGCCGTCCCACCCGCTGCTCCGCTATTCGCTGTGGCTGCCGAGGCACTGGCCGGCGCTCCAGAGGATCCTGTGCCCGATCCCGAAACCGATACCGATCCCGATCCCGAAACGGAGGTGGCTACCGAGGAAGCAACGGCTGCCGCTGCCGCCGCCGAACTCGTGTAGTTGTTGTACTCTAGGAGGCCGCGGTTGCCCGGATAGAGGGCATGGTGCATGGGACTCTCATAGCTGAGGTACTCCGGCTTGATGAAGAACGGATCGCGGGCGGTGAGCGGGGCCGTCGGCGAGTTGAGGAAGTAGAGGCGACTGTGGTGCTCGGTGGTAATGCTCCCTCCGCCACCCACACCCGCGGACATCGGGGGATTTTGTGCGCTCGCTCGCGACGACTCGACTTTGGGATCCTGTTTACTATCCTCGTTTTCTAGTTACTCCACTCCACTCCACTCCAATGTCCTGCGGATGTCCTGGTCGATTTCCCGCGCACCGCTAAGCACAATTAACTGGCTGGCCAAAAAAAATGTGGCGAGTAAACAACAAAAGCGACATAACTAATCAATATGGAAAAAAGCTGCAGATGGTCTGCTCCAAAATAGCTTTCGCGGCGCAAAGCTCTGGGCAACCGCCATTGCGCAGCACTGGATTGGCGGCATTTCACAGCACTGCAGCACTTTTTCAAATTCAAACAGAGAATCAAGAAATACCTGTGCTCATTAAAATGTCACAATTTAGAATTAAACACCCCACAAGTTACCTTTACCTTTTTTTCCAAGGACCGTGAGCTTATGGTATTTTTATACGATGCAACGGTATATTTTAGTCAATTTTCAAACGCTGACTTGTATATTTTAACGGTTTTATTTTAATCCTTTTTGATGTTTACAAATAAATATGTTTACCTCTGTAAAGCTTAGTAAGATAATAATATTAGTTTATAATTTAAAAGCTTGAAAATAATATCTCTTAAAATTTAAAAGGTATTCTCATCATAACATAAACCATTTTTATTATGTAACAAGCACTATATTGTGAAGAGTACTATAATACTAGTAAGTTTTAACTAGTGCAGTATAGTGGAGAATAAAAATTTACTCTTAAAGTTATTTAAGTGTTTATTAAAGACAAGTCATTTTTGTTATGTATCACTAGTTTTCAGAAATTGTTTTTCTTTTTATTTAAGACTGCAATACTTAAAAAAAAAACTATTATTTTTTGGATTTATATCTTGGTACATTTTAAAAGATTTCATTTTCCAATTCAGTTGATTTCCATATTTTCCATTATAAATGTGTCTTTCCTTGAGCATGGTTTCTATAAATATAGTTTAGAGCTCAAGCCACCTCAAACCTCGTGGCGTCACATCGAGCATGTTGTGGTTGCAAGTTCGAGAGCCATTCGATATGAGCAGAAATGCGCGTGTACGTTAAAATCAAACCATATCAGCACGAATGACATTTCCAATGACAATGGCAAAATACATAACTAGTTTTTAAAGCCAATTCTTGTGATACAACATGTATTTTTAATGCCCATATTAAATAATTGTAGGCGAATAAACTTAATTTAAAGTGCAGATAAAAACTATTGTCTAAATCAAAAGGTAAATAAAGTTACACATGAATTAACACATAAATAATTAAAGAAGTTGAATCCAATCGAACTGCAGTCTAAGGTGATAGTGCTCCTAAATTTAAATAATTAAAATAGATACATACATAGGCCAAAATGTGACATCAGTTTTTATTAGAAAATTAAAAAAGGTGAGACAAATGCTGTAAAATGTTGGCTCACGCGCGCATCTCCAATAGTTGGGTGAATGGCTGGTGGAATGACAGCATACGCCATGTTGTACCGCATTTTTGTTTTGGTTCTCGACGTAAACGGTCGTGTGTGCTTGTGTGATGCGGCGCCAGTTGGCAGGTAGCGTAGTTTACCTTTGCCGCTCTACAAAAGTCAAATAACAATAATAATCGCAACAACAACGACGACGACAACTGCAACAATAACAATAGGCGCATTCTTAATTGTGTTTACCTTTCGATTGTCATTCGCCAACGTTACATAGACAGCCACACACATATTTAAACATACATTTTATAACTGTGTATCGTCGCGACTCCTCTTTGCCCCTTTCTTCGTCCCCTCTTTTTGTTTGTTTGTTTTTGGTTCTTGTTCTCTCGGTTTTCCTTCAATTGGAATGTGCAGCGAAAAGAAAGGCAAGAAGAAAAGCCAAGCGCAAAGAAAAGAAAAGCAAAGAACAAATCAAATCAGAGCAGCGGTATTAAAATTTATATAAGCACTAAAAAGCGCACATAACATAATTTACTATTCACACACACAGACAGACACTCAAGGCAACTACTTCAAAAAAGCAGTAATAAATACAATTTTACACATTCACATTCCATTTTGATTCTGTTGTGTGTGAAAAACTTATAAGAGAAAAAAAATAACAAAAACAACGGCAAATAACAAAAGTATCAACAACAACAGTAACAACAACAACAACAATACAGCATAGCAAAGCAGCGAAGTCAACGTCAAAGAAGAAGCAAGATAAATACATAGCAATTTCGACTAAATAAAGGTATGTGCGACGACGATTTTACTTGACTTTATTATTACTATACTCGCAAGAGTGAGATAGCCATATATACTACATACAATCAGAGGCAAACACACATGCACACACAAATTTTCATTATTAGTTTAACTCTTCAATTTATTATTGTTATTATTGCTTCGTATCCCTGTCCCGCTCGCGCGCTCCTTTTTCGCTCTTTTGCGCCGCTCTCTAATTTTCTCTCATTTTTCTTGGCCCTCTCTGTTGCGCTCTCTGCTAGTTCTTATTAAAATAGTTACGTTAAATCAGTGCGTTAACTTGTATTTGTGTGTATGTCTGCTGTCTGTGTCTATATCTGTGTCTGTGTGTCTAAAGATTACGTTTTTTTTTTTGAATATGCCTACGAAAATGTTTAAGAAACTAAGAATGTATGTGTGTCCGTGTTTATTGTTCTTTCGTATTTGATCACCCGCTTGATAAAATAGAGAAAAACAACAAGTCAGGTTAAAACGACGACTATGTTTGTATGTTTTGTATCTGTAAGTGCCCTTGTATATATGTGTGTGTGCGTTTGCATTGTACATAAATTGAATTAAGTGAAATTTTTGTTGCTGTTTTCGTTAGCGGAAATTTCTACAACGCATGTTCGTCGAGCCGATCACTAAAAAATCGAACTGAAAATCAAACACACACGCATGCATACCGTTACTCTGTGACAGTTGCGATAAGTTTTTATTTTGATGTTCGACAATTTCTGATTGGAATCTCGACTGTTATGCAACATTTAGATGTAGAGCTCTCAGAAAGATCTCAACGTATCGAAAATCCACGTCGAGATTGCCACCTGATGTCTTTCCCATTGGTTTCGTTTTTTGCACCCACAAAATTAATAGTTCTCACGGAATAAAATCCACTGGCCAGTGTTGCTTAATGTGCCATTTTACTAATTGATATTCCAATTGGATTGTAAATTCCGGGTTGAAGTACATTTTAATAATGTGAATATCACATTATTTTTTAATGACCCAAATCAATAATCGTTTAAACATAAAACACAGTTTCAACAACTTGTATAGGGTCATTAAATAAGCTCATTTGAAAAAAATTGTATCATCAAAAGCTTTTATTAGCAATTAAAATTTGTATTATATTTAAAGTATGTAGCTGTTTTAGATAATATTAATTTCATTAAGTCGTAAAAAACAAATTTATACTGAACTCTGGCTACTCGGCGGATCTAAGATTAGTTTTTTCAGACAGCCCACCAGATTCTATGCTTCATCACTCGTTAGGTTAACATTCAAAATATAATTGTGCCTTTAAAAAGCTAATACTTAAACCAGTTCTCTTGTCGAAACGATTAATATTTAATAGTTCCTTTGCATTTATTGTTAAACATTGTATTAAATTAAATTGTGATTAATGGGTATCATAATTCAAATGAGTATAATAACCCAATATAATCAAAATTACTGATTACATTCTTCCACAAAACCAATAATATGTGCGTAGAGCAGATAACTTCGTATTCTGGCGTTCCAAAGGTAAAATATTCCTGTTTTATGAGAGTGATCACCTTACCCCTTTTGTGATCCTTAGCCTTGTTTTGGCCCTTCCCTTTTTTTCTATAGCTGCCTAGCTGGCATTTGCAGAAAAAGAAGACAAAAAACCCACTAGACGAGTGGAGCTGCACATATTTGTTAACATTACCATTACCATATCCCATTTCCAATTTCCAAGCTTGCTTCTCTGTGACTCAGAAACAACAACAATAACCAGAGCTCAAATAAAAACAGAAACAACAATAAGGCAACACACACCTATTTACAGCTGTGCTCAAGCTGTTAGTAGTGAGACTATGTATGCACATAAAATGTCTACAAAACCCTATTTTAAAAGTCGTATACGTAATTTTATATTTCCTTATAAAGATAAGTTATCCAAGTTATTATCCAAGCATATTTTGCGTATATATAATATTTTTGAAATGCTCGTAAACCTCCTCTTTTTGATTTAATTTTGATTTTTAAATAATTAAAAAAATTTTATATTTAAACAGCTTTGTAATGAAATAAGTTAAATTACAACAACTGTTTGATTTGCTGCCCTATAACTGTCTTACCAGTTTACAGCATTATCTATAAAAAGTTGCTTTATATTCCTTCTAGACTATTTTTGTTTTGCATTTTTTAAGACCTGTAAATACTAGTATTATTCCGAGGACAGCTGTATTTGGTGGCACACACAGGTAGACTTTATGAAGAAAAAACAAAGAGTTGCCGATATGCATATGTAACTACTCGAGTATCATTAAATGCAGATCTCTATAAAAGCATAAAAAACGAAGTCAAAGCGGAGAAGTGACTTTTCAGTGCGGTTTTTTATTCGTATCGTTTCGTTTCGTTACCAAGACAAGCAGACAAGACACACAGCCAACAATCCATAATAATCTTCCCGTAATTTATAGTCCAAGACAATTTATGTAATTTACAAATACCAAAAACGAAAGAGACGGCAAAAGGCAGGAAAAAAACCAAAGACGATGAGAGCGAATGCAACTGCTGCAGCCAACTAACGATAATAACAATAACGAAAAAAAATATAATAAAAAGAAAGAAAAACACACGGTGGAAAAAACAACAAGGCAACACACACGGCTATAGCAATAAACAGCTACAGCAACAGCAACAACAATGGAGCAGCGCACTAAATAAACAATTCAACAAATTTGATCCGAGGCAATCACACACACATATAGACACACTTAGACAATCATAGACAACTCACACGCACATAAAAATGCATATGAATAAAAAATATGTAGGTATGTTTGAATAAAAAATATACGACAAATGTAAGTGCAGTAACAGCAAATGCAACAGCAACAAACGCAGCCAAGTCAAAAAGCAAAACGCAAAGAGCTAAAGGCAAAGTCAAAGCAAAGACAGTGCGCAAAGTCAAATGTCGTGTAAGCTCCAAGTTTTTTCTTTGTTTGCTTTTGCTTCTCAAGTTTGGTGAACGCATAAAATAAGCAAGTAGAGTTGGGCAAAGTCCTAGAAGTCGACAATGTGATACCGCCCCCTCAAAAAAAGGGACTATAAAAGATTCGAAAAGATTCGCGCTTCAAAGCTGGTTCTCTATATACATACATATGTACAAAGAATAAACTATGTAAGATTACAGCTTACTAATACATTGGTATAAATTTAGAAACATGTTATTTTCCAAGGCAAGATAATTAAAAGCTTGCGGGATTTAAAGTTCAATATTTCTCAATGTGGATTTAGTTCAGTTTAAATATCCTGTTGCTTAACTAAATGTGCCAATTAAGATCGAGAATAATAATTATATTAAATAAACATGGCAAGAAGGGATACGTACATCTTACAGAAAACAAAATTTGGTTCAACTTAAATATAAACAAATATTTTTTCAAATGCGCATGAATAGAACCTTCCAAAAAATGATTGTCCAGATGAGCGGATGAAGTCATCTATTATATGTATATTAAACTAATTTTACAAATCAAAACAATTGCTTAAATTTTTACCTTTAAATGTAACAATGAATATACCCTTGATACCTCTTATATCAGAATCGTCTATAAAAGTCTAGAGAAAATGTACAACTTGAACCCATAAACTCGCACACATACACACACATATACAAATACTAGCTTGAATGTGGTAATTGCATTTATTGCACGTGCTCTAGCTATCTCCCTTGCACTTGATATCTCCCTCTGTCGCACTCAAGAGTCAAGCACAAAATGTAAGGCCATAAAAATATTTTTCAAGCTGTAAACTTTTCTATGCTGCACAGTTTCTTTTGGTTCTTTTCTCTTTCTCTTTCTGTGGTTTTCCCGACGACGACGTCGACGACCAAACCGCACCAAACGATCTCCCAGTCCACCTTAAACACCTACCCCTTCGACCCCACACCCACCAGACTACAGGGTATCAATCAAGCGAGCTCTCGCGGTTGGAGGATTTCCCCTTGGGACTTACAAATGAGGTCAAAATAATAGTAACCCTGTTCTCATTGTCGATCCAATTTGCTGAATTTATATATTTAAATTCTTACAGAAGTGTCAAATGAATTCTTCTAAAAATGTTTATTAATTTCTCAAGAATTGCACCTACATTTGGGGGTTATAGTCTTGACATTAATATAATTATTTTAGATCATAAGATAGAAATTTTTGTTGATCCAGATAAACCAGGTTTGATTGACTCATAAATATATACATATGTGCATAACTTTTGGAATTTGAAACGCCTTCTGCTACTATTATTTTGGCCACATATGTGTCTTTTTTTGCAACACCGATGGGAAGATGCGGAGAGAGGGCGCTGCATCTTTGAAACTCTTATGGGCAAGTTGCTGGATATAAAACTTGTCTATTGAGCACTCCTGGTTCTTTCTTTTAGCTGGTTTCTTCTCGTTTCTGGGTTCGTGGTTCTTTCGCATCGGCGTTCTTCGTTCTTCGGTTCTCAGTTCTCTTTTCGCTCCTCGCATCTTTGGCTTATCTCTGGCCATTGGCAAGTTTTTCATCTAGTTTTTGGCCTGGCTTTTGCGCCTCTCTCCCAAGTTTGATTCCTGTTCTTCTCCGGCTATCTTCCCAAGCTGTTTCTTTTCCTTTCGGCACTCCCACCCGCCCACACGCATCTCCTTTTGTGGAAGCGGTCGGTTGACTTGGTTTACAGCCCCCTCGCAGCTCTTTTTTTTTGACTTAATATCCTCACTCCATCATCATCATTGCCGCAATCTTCATTATCAGCGCGCTTTTATTTGTTTTCTTTGAGCTTTCCTCTGTACGCATTCCTCTACTCTTCGTCTTTTTTTGTCTCTCCAATTTTTTTGTTTTCTTTCGAGTTCTATAGAAATTTTAATTGCAATATTTATTTGGGTATTTCTGCGAAAAGAAATCCTCAGCTTTTATCTAGGTTTTATTTCTTCGTCTGTATGTATATAATATCGGGACACAAGTTGGGCAAATTGTTTACATAATCAGATAAACCTGATATCTTTGGGCTTAGCTATCGATACCGAGCGACTATCGAAATTAATATCTTGTCAACTGAATGCAAAGAAACAAATAAGCAAGCAAACGAACAAACACATTCCAATCTTCTTTTTTTTTCATTATAATAGTTGAACTTATAGATGTCTGTTAGTGTTCATTTCCTCACACAGATACAGGTCACTGTAATCACTCGTGTGTGTGTGTCTTCTTCCGGAGCTATTGTTATTGCAAGTACACGTAAAATTATTGTTCACGTCGCACATTGTCGTGAGTTTGTAATTACCAACCTCACCTCACCTCAATCTCCCACCCTCTTTACCACCGACTATCGTTCATATGAGGTCTTAATATGCAGCACAGTGGTCGCTAGCTAAGTAAAATAACCTGATTAAGCGACTAACTGCTAGTTTAAGATTGGTTATCGACACGATAAGGTTTTTCTAAGATTTCGACAACAAAGATTTATAACATCTTCAACATGAATTAAAAATTGAACACTGTTTTTAGCCCTAAGTCGTCTGTAGGTCAATTTAGCTATCATTGTTTCTGAGATACAGGCTGATCACAAATATATTTGTAGGTTCAAAAGCAGAACATTCTTCCTGTTTCATTCCTTTGCTCGAATACAATATACCCTTATAATCTAAAGGTGCCGGGTATAAATATTATAAATAAACACATTTGGAAATCGGGCCTTGCAATCAGTATATCATTTATTATTTATTAATGGTGTGAGTTTCATCAACAAATTTCCACTTGTAAAGTCAAAAAACGGGTTATCGTAAGCAGGCACTCACATTTATAGGAATGTTTTAGTTGAATTGTTGGTTTTTATAACTCGCATATCTTTAAGATGCAATTTGGGAGCGATCACTGTAGATGCCCATGCATGTTCATACAAACATATGTCTGTGAGAGTTGTAGATACGAATAATGATATTCTTTTGGGGGCATTGCATAATCAGTGTAATCTCTCTGGCTTGCACCCCTCTCATCCGCTTTCTTCTCTTACAACTCGCTCCCTCTTTCGGTCTCTTTATCTTTCTTTTGCCCCTTACAACTCTTGCATGCAGAAGGCTCAAATCAATTATGAACACAGCAATTGGTTATGCAAGGCCATGGAAGGTTTTCTTGCACATTTTCTCCACTGCTCCGGGTTCTTGAGCTGTGTGATCTGAAGAAAGAAAAATAAGAATGCTGGTAAGCTGACAGAAGAATTGCTCGCTTCTTGTGCTTCTTTTATTATTTGGAATACTTTCTAAGTCAACGACAGCGTTTAGAATTTATCTAGTACTTGCGCACACACGGTACAAATACTGATACAAATGTTTACTTTGTCATCGCGCGCTGTGTCTTCAATTCTTCTAGATGTGCTTCTTCTGTGTCTTCTCAGCGTTCGTTCTTGTGCTTCTATTCTATTTCATTCCATAGCCATTCCGTCGGTAAATATGCTCACAAATATTAAATTCTGTATGGTATGTCTGTATGTATAGTAAAAACCCACCTCCTACCTCCTACCGCCCACCGACCCCTTGTAACTTGGTCGTTCGTGTGCGGTGTATAAATTTTCTGTGGAACTGTACAATAGCTAAAATAATCATAAAAAAGAAATAACAAAGTTTTAAGTCTCACAGTGTGAGTGGAGGTAAACCAATAAGCAAAAGCAACCAACCAACACACATGTCTTTCCCTGGGATATATGGGATAGTAAGTGTAAGTAGTGTGTATTTGCTTTTCTCGACGCGACTTCTTGAATAGTTGTAGAGTAGAGTCGTTCGGTTCAGTTTGGTTCGGTTTCGGTTTCGGGTTCGTTGGGGTATTGTCGTTTCGAGTAAGAGGTTCGTGTTGGGGTTCGCTTTGGTTCGTTTGGAGCTTCGACTTCGACTTCGGCTCTACGAAATCTTCTCTCTCTCTAGTTTCCTAGTCTTGTCTTTGTGCAGAAACAGAAATCTCGAGTTTCTTGACTTTTCTGCCTGCTTTTCCGCTCGACTCTACGCACTACCCACCACCACCACCTCCTCATCTTACCCTCTTCTCATAAGTAATAAGCATTTCGTTTGTTATAAAGTTTTTTTTTTCTTGCTCCGTATTCCGTATATTTCCTCATATGTGTAAAACCGCGACGTTTCCCACCACCACCATTCCGCCCCCCTTCCTTAACCAACATCACGCGCCTTTATATGGGTTCCATTTTATTTAATTTTTATTTTAAACTTTAAACAATGTCTGGCTCTGACTTGAAATGGTAATTGATGGAGAGTTGGGAAAAGGGGGGGCTTAGCTCCATATGCGGGCCCCTTACAGACATGGAAACTATTCATATACAGTCGAACTTCCATAATTCCAACCACTGTCTGTCTCATAAAAATTCAAGTTTCTTTTAAAGATTATTTATGGAACGCAAACAAGTTTTGTTTCTCGAATTGTTTGTAATTAAAAAGTGGTTCCAGTTTTATAGTATACGTACGCTTTGACTTTGACATTTTCGTACTTTGAATTCGTTATAAAGTTACAAAATTAATGATTTATTTTAATTAATTGTACTATATTGTATTGTAATTTGGTTTAATTGACGAAGGTTTTAAAATACTATGTTCGAAAACTTTAATAATGGTTTCCTTTATATTTGCTAAGATATTAGAATATTTAGAAGCCAAACAGTATGCAACGATTTTTACAAACGGATGTTTAGCTGCAGTTAGTTTTATATAAACCTATTTCATATTGCTACAAGGATATCTATCTTAACACCTGGATATTTAGATGTTATTGTAATTGTCAAAGTATCTACCTATTTATTAAACCCCATTTAAGTTCACAACCCTTTAAAACACCCTCAGGTGAACCTGAACCTACATTGTCTCATTGGTTGGAACTATAGAAGTTTGACTGTGTTCATACTTGGTATGCATTATGTTTTTCAAGGAGTATGAGGAGGGTGTTTGGGGGGTAGTACCCGTTGTACAAATATGTATTGCAAATTGCTTTGGTCTTTTTACCAGTTCCAGTTTCCAGGTGCTGCTCTCCCGCTCGCTCTCTGTGCATCATTATGTGAGAGCTTATTCTTGTTCTCTTTCCATGCAGATGGGAACAAAAAAGAGAGATCTTCGCGTAGAAGATCAAAACAGAATTTCAATTTGCAAACTCATGTGCCTAGGATTCTTAACCCCCCATTGCCCCACACAGTCCGCGCCTTTTTTTTTGGATATGATATTTTGCAAAAAGTTCTCGGGAGGAGAAACTGGTTGAGAATTTTTGCATTCCGTTGCTGAACTTGAATTGCATTTGGAATTTGTTCGTAGTTCTCTGTTGTGCTGTGTTCCACGCATTTTCCATTTCCGTTCGTTCACCTTGTTCTTTCCAGTAGTTGTCTAAGTGGGAGGGGGGTGTAAGTTAAATGGAATGGAAACGTCGATAGTTCGATGACTTTGTGCCGCTGGCTTATCGATGACGCTGGTGATTTATTGATCGAGATGCTTTTATCGATGGAGCGAATGGCAAACTAAAACTTAATTGCTCAACTAAATTACAGCAATTTTCCCCATTCCATAATGAGCGAAAGAGAGCGACCATGAATTTATCGTACTTTGTATGCTTTGTCTTCCGCCCTATCTCCTCTATAACCCTCCCGAACCTCCCCCTTATTTCCAACTTTTGTAGATATAAAGTTTTATTTCATTTCGTTTCGTTACGATTTTTGCTATTATTATTTGTTCGTGTTTCTCTGTCACTTTATCTGTATCTGTGAGATACCCCTGTAACGGTGTGTGTGTATGAATGTTATTTTTTAGTTTCGACTTGTTTTCTTTTGTGTAATTTTATTTTTGTTTGTGCTTGTGTGTGTATCAAGTTCATAACTTTTGTATGGCGACTACGACAGTAAGAATTGTTTTGTTGTTACTGGCGTTGTTTTTGAAATCCACACAATAAATATATGTATGTACGGGCAAGGAGTATGTTTGTATGTGTGCCATTGTGTTGCCATCACTGTGTGTTTCTGTGTGTGTTTTTTATTTTTCACATTTATTTTCTAGTTTGCTCGCTCGTTGTTTTGTTAACTCTTATTTAGTTTTCTTTGCGTCTTGAGCGTCGCTGCCTTCCTATCATTTGTATATATGTGTATATTCTTTTTTTTATTTTTCGTACACACATTTTTCGTTTATGCCCCATTATTAATAAATAGTTTTCTTGTTCTGCTCTGCATTCCCATTTCAGTTTACCAAACGTCGTCGGTACAATCAGAACGTTCCGTTCTCCCGTTTCTGTTTCTTCGATTTTCCGTTCGTTCCGCGCGCTCCTCTCCCGCGTGAGAGAGAGATTGGCCACTTGTTGCCGGCTGTGGTACTCCCCCTCAATATTCCGTTTCCCATTCCATCGATATTGGATTTGACAACCGATTGATCTGATCCACCCACTGGCGGAGATTTGTGGAACGACGACGCTTAGTGGAAGCAGAAGGACGAGGAACCAGTGGAAGGCATGCAGTTGATGGCCTGCGGTTACTTCTCCTGTTACTCCTGCAGCAGCTCCATATCCTTCAGTTCCTTGAGTTCCGGTTCCCTGTGTTACAAACTCTCGCGATGGAGAGCGATGAACAGCAGGAGGTTGGGGGCGGAAGTGCACCACCGCTATGTCGCATCTGCGTCACCACCCACCATCAGCAGCTCAACAGCACCACTGCAACAACCACCACAGACCTGCCCATGATACCCATCTTCGGCGAGGATGCGCTATGGCAGAAGATTACCACGCTGGCCAACGTCAAGGTGAGTGACAAAAGCTAAGAAATAGAGGAGCAAATAAAAGGGGTGGTTGAAATAGGGGGAACAGAAAAAAGAGGCAGCAACGAGGGTGACCGATTCTGAGACTAAAAAATCAGAGAGAACAAAAAGGTGACAATAATAGTGGGGTGAATAGAAGGTCAAGAATTGCAGACTTCCATAACAGTGGTCACTTGACAAATGGAACTTCAAGAATTTGAGTTTGAAATATAATAGCTTTGGCATTGTCAACGAGAAAATTCAAGAAAATGTTAGAATGTGCACGCTTTAGAATGTGTTTTGGCTATATACAAATCTAAGATTAGTAAGATATTATCCTAATCTTGGATTTTCATATATTAATTATACTATTTGAATTATATTATTTGAAGTTTCTTTTATATGCATGGTACTGTAACATCATAAGTTTTACAAAACGGTTTGTATGAATTTAGTCCAAAAGTCAAGAAACATAGTCAAGTCTATCTAGGGTTAAATCAAGTAAATGAGGTTTTTAGAACGGGTATTATAATTTACAATTTACATAGCCCCCTTATCTTTAGATGGTAAACTTTTTGATAAGGAATTTTTAGGACTGGTTTCATAATGACTGATTAAAATGCATTTGTTTCTTTTTATAACAAAAGCAAGTACTTACCTTAGTATAGCTATGTGTCGAAAAGGGACTTAAAATTTGTGTTAAATTTTACTTTAAAATCGTTCTTGCTTTTCCTGATAAAAAAATGTTAATTTTTGTACCGTAATAGAAGATTTAGAGACAAAAAGCGATTACTTCTATAACCGCACAACATTGGATTTCTGTGACATAAGCATCGAAGTACATATTATTTTTTATACCCTTGCAGAGGGTATTATAATTTCAGTCAAAAGTTTGCAACGCAGTGAAGGAGACATTTCCGACCCTATAAAGTATATATATTCTTGATCAGCATCACCAGGAGAGTCGATCTAGCCATGTCCGTCTGTCCGTCCGTCCGTTTATACGCAAACTAGTCTCTCAGTTTTAAAGCTATCGAATTGAAACTTTGCACACACCCTTCTTTCCGTTGCACGTAGTATATAAGTCGGAACGGCCGGGATCGGCCGACTATATCCTATAGCTGCCATATAACTGATTGATCGGAAATGCCATAACTTTCGTGTTTGTAAAGTTAGGAAGTTGGGATTTTCTATGGGTTTTATATTTGGCCAATCAATCCGACTTACCATAATTTCATAATTTCATAAGAATCGGACGACCAGATCCTATAGCCGCTATATAACTGATTAATCGGAAATGCCATAACTTTGGTGTTTGTTAAGTTAGGAAGTTGGGATTTTCTATGGCCAATCAATCCGACCTACCAAATTTCATAAGGATCGGCCGACTATATCCTATAGCTGCCATATAACTGAACGATTGGAAATGCCATAACTTTGGTGTTTTTAAAGCTAGGAAGTTGGGATTTTTTTTATGAGTATTAAGAATGCATCATATGAATAATTTTGGAGAATATAATTTACAGAGTATTCTGCAAGGGTATATCAACTTCGGCTCCGCCCGAAGCTAGCTTTCGTTTCTTGTTTTAAACCTAATTTTATAGCTAGCGACCACTGTATTTATTGATTGTGAATTGCTAGTTGTCTTTTCTATCCCGTTGATTCTGAAAAGCTCATAGAGTTGTTTGCATATAAAATCGATCCTAATTTGTATGCCATACGAACCGTTTACGATTCTAAGAGCGCTTAGAATAACATATGTATGTATGTATGTACATATATAAAAAAACAATTTTTGGCAGGAAGCAAATTTTTGGTTTTATCTTATTCGGCAAACAGTTGTGTTGAACGGGAGGACTGAAGTGAAAGATCTTTTCGGAGTCTATATTTATTTTTAACGAGGTGTGTCGACTATTTGAGCCCACTGTTTGTGTGTAATCCAAGATTGTTGTTGTGTTCTTCTTCGTGGAATACTAAAACTAAAAAAAAGCAAACACATGAAAGTTATTCACACCAACACAGCCACTCCACGTATTTATTATTCATATTAATTTTCATACACATTCGCCCGTACGTATTATATCTTGTATCCCATATGTGTGTGTAATTTGGAATCAGTTTTCATTGCTTTGTCTTGTTGCTCCACTCCTCTTTGGCCATTTATTCTGTTTATTTGTTCGGTGGAATGGCTTCGGCTTTGGTTAGTTTATTTTATTCATATTGTGTATACAATTTTTTCAACGAGCGTTTCATATTTTTTCCGTCGCAGCTCGATGGAATTTCTTGTGGGTCTTGGTCTTGTCTTGCCGTATTTCGAATTTTGTATTTCTTCATTTCATTTCGTTTCTCTGCTTTGGCTTTTGTAAAACAATTTACCGTTTGAATTGCTGTTTAGAAGTGTTTGTTTTTTGTCGTCTGTTTGTATGTATGACGTGGGCTTAATTCCATACATTTTTCCTTTACTTAACTTTACAATCTTGGCTCTCTTCGCTCTCTTTTCCTAGCTCCTAATCTCAGTGGGTCTCCTACATAAACAGAAAAAATGATAAAATTTGTATATTGGAAAATTTTCAAACGACATTTTTGAACTTTTCGTAATCAGACTTATTATGCTGATAGAATGTAAAAGTTAATTGGGTTGTGATAGCATTTGAACCCGTGCTTCAAAATGATATGATTATCATTTGGGTTTCATGTGGAGCTACTTTTTTCCTTCTGTGTATTCGCTCATTGCCCATTTCCCACTTTATGTTCGGCTTAGACGTTCGTTGGCCCCACGATTCTGTGCTGGTAAGGGGTAAAGTAAGGGGTGAGAGGTGGCACGTGAATGTGAATGGGGTGGCTCTGTGTGTTTTCTTGCCCGTGTGTCTTCGCCCCCTTATTCGCATTGGTGTTTTTACAATTCATGTGCATATTTCAATTTGATTTTCTCCTTATGTGTTTTTCCTCAACCGTTGAAATGCTGCAATTTTCTGGTTTATTTGTGCAATTTTCCCACTTGAGTAAATTATGTTGCCAATTCAAGGAATTTCATGTTGTCTTTTGGCATCCGTAACGTCTGCCAACAGTCTGGCAACGCTCGGAATTAGGATGTCGTAAATTGGGGGATGCAGATACAGTGGTCCTTCGATTTAAATTACGAACAAGATTTAAGACAAACGTTTTAAAAGTAAACATTTGGTATAAGGGTTCAAATTATTGTGAAATACACATGAAGATTTAATAGAAGAGGTAAATAAAAATTGTCCTATAAGTAGTTTATTTTAAATTTTTCGTAATTTATTTGTTTGAATAAAATAATTTTGTATTGTGATAATCACTGTGAATTCGATTATTCGATTGGCGACATTTTTCCATCGATCTGGCCATTTTGTGCTAGCCGTTTTATTTTAGAAAGGTGAAATTGGAATTTCAAACCACTCGTATATTTTTTAAAACATTTTAGATCAGCAAAAACGACACCCTACCGCAACAGGTATGCGTGGGCTGTGCCAAGACGGCCATTTCGGCCTGCGTGTTCAAAAAGAAGTGCGAGGAGGCGGATAACTTTTACCGCCAGAAATTGAGGCTCCAAAAGATCGAGGGCGCGGATCCGCTGGAGACCAGCGCTGCCGCCGACCAGGCCAAAAGCAGCGGCTGCAGCAGCGGCAGCGGGAGTGGGAGCAGCAGCGCCAGCGGAAGTGGCAGCAGTTCCACTAGCAGCAGTTCCTCCTCCTCCGACGAGGACGAGGACAATGATCAGGATCAGGATAATGACAATGAGGTGAAGGCTGGCGGGGCACACAAGCTTCTACAGAATGGTCATGGCCAGGCCATCAATGGCCATCGAGATGAGGAAGATGAGGTCCAGGAGGATATGGAGGACCATCACGTAGCGGGCGATGACGGGAAGCAGCAGGGAGATGATCACGACGATCACCATCGAAACGGCCTCGAGTTGAGGGAAACAAATCCTGAGGATGAGGATGATGTGGAGGAGATAAATCCCCTGAGTCACCACCACAACGACGATGGGGAGATAACCGTCCATGGCGTGCATCCCAAGGAGCCGTTCGACTTCAACTCCATTCGCCTGATGCAGGAGTACATGCAACATCAGATGAACAAGTTTCCGAATGGCTCCGCCACCGGTCCACCGGGTCAGGATATGGAGCTTGATCTTGACCAGCAGCATCACGACGACGACGATGATGAGGACATGTCGCTGCCGCTGATACCCGAAATCGAGCTAATCACGCCGGGGGATGAAGCGCAAGCGGATCCCTCAAATCCAAATGATTTGGTCAATGGAGCCGGCGTTGGCGTGGTTCAGGGGATGCGGGGACCGGGATTCCAGTGCCCCCATTGCTACCAGATCTTCGAGATGAAACAGATCCTCAAGGCGCACATGCAGAGCGTCCATGGAGCACCGGGGCCTGTGTATGAGTGCAGCAATTGCCGCAAGACCTATTTCTACAAACGTTTTCTGGAGAAGCACATACGGCGAGGTCGGTGCGTTAAGAAGCGTCGCAATCAAACGTGAGTTGGGGAGGTATTTTTTAGTGCAACAAAATGTTCATTTCGATTTTTTTTCTTTCAGTCGGCCCATGCAGTGCTCGGATTGCCATGTCCTCTTCCCCACGGGCCACCATTTGGGTTGGCATAAGCGCACCGGGTGTCCTTCGAAGGCGGCCAAAATGTGAGTGACCAGTATATTAATAACGTGAATTCTGAGTATATAGACCCATTCTTTACCCCATTTCAGGCCATTGCAGCAGCTTTTCAAGCAGAATATTGTGCAGTTCAACAATTTCCCTAAGCGAATTGCCGCCGGAGGAGCACGCAAGCCCACTGCTCCTGAACTGCATGTGAATAATCGCAAGTAAGTGAAGGGGTAACTAATTTAAATGAATTAACAGTACCTTTTCTTATTTCCTGATTTGTCTTATTTTCAGACTGGGCCTGGCCAGCAAAAGAAAGGGTCGCACTCGCATCAAGTTGGATGCCAAGAAGATTGCCCTAGCCAAGCAGTTGATTCTGCGCGAGGCCACCACCACGGTGATTGCCAACGAGCTGAATATTTCGCGCACATTCGCCTGGCGCCTGCGCAAAAGTCTGGTTAATGGTGTAAGTCTGCACGAGCGCGTGGTGGATCCATCGCAGGAGGAGCACAACCTCCAACAGCTGCAGCAGCACCACCACCATCAGCAGCTACAATTGCAGCAGCATCAGCAGGAGGAGCAGCAGCAGGCTGCCGCTGTTGCAGCGGCACAAGCGGAACGGGAACGTGAACACCATCAGTTGAACCTTTCCTATAGCCACCTTGGCCTGGGCCTTATCAAAGAGGAGCGGCAAGACAGCGAGGATGAAGAGCAGCATCAGCAACATCAGCAACATCACCATCCCTCACATCATCAACTGGGTCTAGTGGATGAGTGTGGAGCGGAGGAGATCGGAGCCGAGGAGACGGCTGGGTATATGGGTGATGAGGATGGTGTTTGTGACTTGCTTCGCAATGGCTATGACCCCGATCCCGATTCTGATCCCATTGAGCACGATCCCTTCGAAGGCACCGAGAACAACGACCATCATTTGAATGGAGGACGGACCGGTTCAGTTTCGCCTGCGCCACCGCTGCCGCCGCCATCGCTGGGAAGTTCCGGGGTTCCGGTGCCGGTGCAGGTTCATGCTGCAGCGCGGTCCGATGTTGAGGTCTACAAACGTCTCCTCGCCGAATCGCAGCACTTCCCCCACATCGTGAACGCCCAGCAGTTGCAGATGCAGCAACAGCAACGCGAGAGGGAGAGGGAGCAACGGGAACGCGAACGGGAGCAACTGCAGCAGCAGAAGGCCCACAATGGCGGAATGCCGATGCTTACTCGTTATCCGCCCGCCGTCATGTAAGATTGTATTCATGTTAAACCAAATATAAAAGCATTCAAAGACATTCAAAGAACCAACATGCTTTAGAAATCTTTAACCTTTTCTAACTGAACAACTTACAATCAGAAAAATGTATGTGTTCTATAGTATTCAAGAATTCATAAATGTATAAGTACTCTTATCTTACTAAAGTCATAAATACTTCAACCTAAATAATATGATTAGCAACCGTTCCTATCAAACCAATTCTTTAATATGTTTGAAGGTAAACATGGCCATCACAAATATCGTGCTAACTAGCTCATGATTTTATTTATTTAGTTATTTAAACTTGAATAATATGATTAGCAACAGTTCCTATCAACAATATTTTCTTGTATAGATGAACGTTAGCTTGGGTAACACAATTTAAAATTGAATTAAGAATGTAAGCATTCTTTTACTTTGTTTCCAAATGTTTAATGACACTAAATAATTGAAAAAATATAGGTTGAATATTTTAATAATTATTCGAATAATTTAGGCATGCCCTGCCCGTCAACCTGTCCCTGCGCTCGATGCCCCACATGAACAGCAACGAGAGGTGAGTGTCAAAAGGGTATTTCACTCAGGGAACATATCCCTTAATACTTAACTTTAACTAAACAGCAATGGCAGCTCCAGCAGCAACACTGCAGCCCCAGTGCCCGTTTCCGGCTCATCTGCAGCCTCGACGTCCGCGACGCCAACCGGCAAGAAACCCCGTAAGCCGAACGTCTTCATCGATGACGAGAAGTACGCCATGGCCAAGTTGCTGGTGGCCCAAAACTCCTCCACCATGGAGATTGCACGCGCCCTCAACGTTTCCCAAATGACGGCCTGGAAGGTGCGCGATGCCATTCTCAAGGGAGTGCCGCTCTCCTACCGCAACAAGCGATCCGATGGCAGGCATTCGGACGAGTTCATCGTAAAGGAGCAGCAACAACAGCAGCACCAGCAGCAGCAACAGCAACAACAGGAGCAACAGCAACGCCAGCAGGAGATGCAGCGGCAGCAGCAACAGCAAATGGAGCAAATGGAGCTAATCAAACAGCAACGCCAGCAACAGGAGTTGCTCCTCCAACAGCAGCAGCAACAACAACAGCAGCTGCGTCATCACACACCAGCGGACACATCACACTATCAGCAACAGCAACAGACGCCAAAGTTGCTCCATCCCCGTCGCCGGTTAAAGGCCGCGGAACGCGAACTGCGAGACAAGGAGATCACACGCGAAATACTCGAGCTGATCAAGGAGGACAGCAACATTCAGTACTGGAAAGTGTCGGCCCGCCTGGCCGAGAAGGGTATCAATATATCGCCCTCGTCCGTCTGCCAAAAGCTCAAATCCATGGGCATCCACCGGCGCTGGAAGCCTGGTGACAAGCCACCCATGCTGGCCATCAGTCAGCTGAAAGCGGCCACAGTGGCGGCCGCAGCAGCAGCAGCTAGTTTGGCCGGTGTCGGCGGAGTTGTTGGTGGCGCCAGCGCTGGACTGGCTGGCAGCAGTTTCGGCCTGGCCGACGACAGCTACGAGCAGCAGCAGTTCGACATGGGTGGACCTCACTTTCTCAGTGCCTTTACGCGCTAAACGAACGACCACAGGTCCTCCCCGTCTTAACTTAGAGTTAAATATTACACGCATTGGAGTGGATCAGAATCGTAGGGCTGCAAGTAAGCTATTGGGCAATTCATAGGCACTTTGACTTCAAAATTGTAGTGCAAGTTATTCTTTACACTTTTCAAGAAAATATACAAGTCAGGGTAATCATTAAAAATATGTGTTTTAGCTTGGCTTTAGATAAATGGTATGATAAAGGGGCGCAGAATTTTACAGATGAAATCAACCAAATATCTAGTATATCCTTTTTTAACTAAGTAGGAAACTCAAATACTTATACTTGGTTATCCAAAAGGAAAACAAACTAATTCCAATCTTGTTAGAATTCCATGCAACATGTTTTATTTTCAAAAACTACTCAAAATATAAGTTTTGTTTTAATAGATAAATTAATTGAAGACCTGCACTTTTCAAGACAAAATACCTATTAATTGTCCACAACTACGATTCTTATTTTTTTTATTTTTTTTTTTCGAGCCACCCTAATCCAAATGCATAGACCAGCACAGCAACAACAACAACTTGTATTTTTTATATAGTATTTGAAAGAGAGAGCGCGCTTGAAATGTATTTGTATTTGTAATCGATATGAGATAGCATATATTGTATGATTCTGTATTAGATTTATATATCCAATATATATGCTAAGCATTCCTAGAATGTAACACAAAAAAAAACACGCCCAAAAACACGTTCATTCCAAGCGAGGAAAATGTTTCCTTTCTTTAATTTCAGCAGCTTCCTTTTCCTCTTCCTCCATTCACACACACACACACGCACACATACACTACACCAACACACACATAGCTGATAATTTGAATTATTTAATTATTATATTTATTGACCGCACGTTCTTGTGTGTGTGTGCCTTTTAGCTGAGAAATGTATTTAAATTTTCACCATTTTTAATTTATTTATTTTACTCACGCACACACACATAAGTAGTTATTCAGTACTGAACTTTAATTTAGTTAAATTAATGCATCAATCGATAAAATAACAATCAGAACAAAGCAAACGGAAGCAGAACAAACAGCAGCTAGAGAGAGAGTTAAGAAAGCTAGCAACATAAGTGCAATTATAAATAAAACTAAACCTTAAAAAACCAGAAGAATGTTAAATATTAACATGTGACCGAGACAAAAGCTAGGAGCGTGAGAGAAGGGAGAGAAGGGAGAAAGAGAGGGAAAATTGCTTATCCAATTTAAGGCCAAAACACCACTGGAGATTTGTGTAAAATTGATGTTTCAAAACGCGATTATTCGGAAGTCATTCCTAGCTTTAAATACACACCCTTTACTGAATACCTACTCTTACATTTAAAAGATAACTATTTTTAAAATTGCTATACTGCAAAGCTTAGGCGAATGTTCAATATTTCATTTGAAATTATTACCATATATTCAGACGATACATGTATATAGGAAAGTAAATGATTTTTAAATCGTTATTAATAAAAACTGTTGATTTTTGGTTGAAAACAAAGCCTTACACTTAAAACCTGTAATATTATTATTAATTAGGGCAATTTAAACAACAATGTTGTTAATTAAAAAAAAAACTTTTTTTAATACTCTTAGACACTTCCAAAGACCTACCAAAATTTTGTTAGCCCATAACTAGGCTGGAAATTAAAAAACAATCACAAAAATTCCTTTTTAAGAGTGGTAACAGTGGTGTTAAGCCATTAGTTTAATAACTCCCCTGAGGTAACCAATTCAATGACTATCTTGTGCCCCTTTTTCATCTTTCTTTCTCCTATTCTTTCTCCACATTAAACAGTTACTCCGAATCCATCCTCTAATCAAGCCCCATTTAAGTAAGAAAGTTATGGAAACAAGACAAACGATCAATGTTAAAAACTTCGTAGCCAATTGTTAGTTAAAAATGAGAGAAAAAACCACAAAAGAACAAAGCAAAAAAAAGGAAAAATGAAGACAAGCTGATGACTCAGAACTGTATTTATTTACAGCCAATTTTAGGAACATATATTTTATTATTTTTTTGTTGTTGTGGATAAAATTGCATTTGTCTGCAATTTATTTTTGTATAGCTTTTAAGGCCAGAAGTTAGAGAAAAAGAGATAGCAAGAGAGAGTGAGCGAGCGAGATTGCGTTAGTGAAGGTTGAGATAGTATTTTTTTTACATTTTTGTACAATTTGAAATTGTAACTGCTTTTTATCAATCAATCAATAAATGATTCCCTCCCTCCACCAACCCGCACACATACAAACACACATACACCCACATACTGTGCAAAGTATTTTCTATATTCATTACTTATAGATATATCCATATAAAAAATATATAACATTTAACGCATACGAAACTAAATTTATAAATACATTTTTTTTTTTTTTTTTAATCGTATTTATTAGCCACAGCTTATAAAATAGATTTTAAAAAATGATTACATTTTTTTGTATGAAATGCAAATAATGATGTCTATGAAATATAATTTAAAGTACATTAAAATATATATTTTAATGCGTATACTCGTAAGGATCCATTGCAAGCAGCATCAACAAATAGAACTGACGTGCCTATGTAGCGATTAAATCTGACTAAACACCCACACACGGATACACCCAAACACACACATACACCTAGAGACAAGCCGATGTAATGCATTAAATAATCATTCCAAAATGTCATATGAAGGAAAAGAGAAAAAAACCGAAAAAAAAATAAAAACAACATTTATATATTTTTAAATGAATAAATAATATTTCAAGAATATTCCATTTGAAAACATTGTTTTGCTTTTAAAGGGTTTTTTGTTGTGGGACGTAGAAAATATAAAAATGAAATACTATCTTTTAAAAAACATTTCAAGGTGTTACCATTTTTAACTATAACACAATGTTCTTAGTTTTGACTATTATTTATTAAAATTTTTCATTTTGTATCTTACTGTGTTTTTTTCTAACTGCATATCACATACATTACGTACCTATATACCTACATAAATAACTTATAAGCTTTATCGGAAGTGCGAGTCTGTGTTTGGAAATAGTTCCTAAAAGCAGGCAACCTATTTGTAAGCAAATCAGCTAAAGAAAAGCTTTTACATTTCTATTATACCCTTGCAATACATCAATTTCCAGACGAGGTGACGATTTCCCACAGAAATCCGATTTCAAAGTGGCATACTTCTAAAGTCTTGGTTTGTTTTTTTTGGTTCGATTTTTCATCTTTTTTTGTAAATTTCAAATTGTTGCAAAATGGCAAACTTCTAAATGATTGTGATTAAATCCTTTAAAAAACTGTGTTTTCAGCTTGGTTTGTTTTTTTGGCTAGATTTTTTTGTCATTTCTATAATGTGACCCCTTTCCAAATTTTCGAAAAATGGCTTTGCAGAAAAGTGAGCTAAAACGTGCACTTTTAAACTCATAACTTTTCTTACAGACATCCGATTTGAAAGTGACAAACTTCTAAATGATTGTGATCAAATCATTCAAAAATCTGTGTTTTCAACTTGGTTTGTTTTTTGGGTCGATTTTTCTTCATTTTTGTAATGTAAATGGCTTTGCAAAGAAGTGACTTAAAACGTGCACTTCTAGGCTTATAACTTTTCTTACAGACATGCTTTTTGAAGTAACGCAGTGATGGAGACGTTTCCGATCATTCTTGATCAGGATCAATAGGGGAGTCGATATAGCCATGTCCGTCTGTCCGTCTGTTTCAGTACCGTTTGCGAGCTCAGTTTAAAAGCCAGCGATCTGAAACTTTCACAGTCGTCCAAGAACGTGTGTACGCAGATCAAGTTTGAAAATCGCCCCGATCGGAAGTCTATATCCTATAGCTCCCATTGGAACAATCGGATATACCTTGCAAGAATTGCAGATATTTCGCGCAGTGTAAAAGCTATTAACATACATCTTTTTAAATCGTATTTTTGTATGCATACCTTGATCAGGGTAAAAGCGCGTGCCGATCGGACGTCTATATCCTATAGCTCCCATAGGAACAATATGGTGAAATCGGTTAAAGTTGGTGCTTTTCAGGATATTTCGCGCAGTGTATAAGCTATTGACATCAATTTGCTAAGTCTTATTTATTTACGCATACCTTGATCAGGGTAAATGCGCTTGCCGATCGGACGTCGATATCGTATAGCTTCCATAGGAACAATTGTTAAAAGCTGTGAAAATATCCCTTTTTTTCTATTTTTATATGACATTTGTGCAGTATAAAAGCTATTGACATGAAACTATGCAAATTTAATTTATTTATGTATACCTTGTTCAGGGTAAAAGTTCTTGCCAATCAGACAACAAGTCTGCAAGGGTATTAAAACTTCGGCTTGCCGAAGTTAGCTTCCGTCCTTGTTTTTCATAAATATTTCATTTTATATTACGCAAATCAACATTGCTAATCTATTTTTATACTTTCTCTTTCACTATATTTCCCCCACGTGCACAAGTGTTGAACGGACTCAAATCTTATATATTATTTTATTTACACAACCCCGAGGGAAAACTTCGGTATTTGCTTGCCTATTTTTATTTGTCGGCGAATTTCTTTGAGTGCTTAACCCAGGAGACATGCACGTCCACATCTGTTTGGTTTAGTTAGATAAATACATGGCTACTATTGTGGAATCTGTGCGTCTGCGGATCTGGGCAATGTATTTATTTAATTAACGCTAATTCTGGCCTGCTGGCCGGCTCCACGTCCTCGTCAATATTTTTCATTCATTGAGCAAATAAACATTAGCCAAGTCGCGTGTTCTATTCGAAATCCACAGACGTGCGACTGATTAAACTGATCTTGAATGGAATCGAACAAGACTCCAGAGCTAAAGGGAAATATTTTTATTGGAAATCTTTTTGAAAATGTATTAAATTTAGTTCCCCTTGGTTCAAATAAAATACAATTTCGTTGTGGTTTGTTCTTTTTTATTAGGTTTTTCTTGTATATATGTAGCGTAACTTGTAATAACGTAACTAAATTTTACAAATATTCTTTCACTTCCTGTGCTTTGGTCCTACATGACGAAAAAAAAAACAAAAAAAAAAATTGTATAGATATGTGTACTATATATGTTATAGAAAAATGGTTTTCATAATTGTTTAATATTTAGATAAAGTTATATACGTATGTGTTTTACATTGGATGCATTAATAATAGCAATAATAACAACAATAACTGACAGCAGGATGGGGGAGTACGTTAGCCTTTGACCCGATCGTGTATTCTTCTGTTTGTGGTTGGTACGTTTCGGGATTGTCCCCTGGGCTTAGCTTTACCGTTACTCAGATCCTCTGCTGCTGCTTCAGCCGGCGCCGGCGCTTGCCAAATATATATATTACTCTCTACCGCTACTACACAAAATACATATCGTACATACAATACATATACATCGATTGCAATCGATCCTACCTGCTATATCTTCTCGCTGGCTTGGGGTTTTCTTTGTATATCATTTGGGCAAAGGAGTGCCATCCAAAATCTCATTCCAATTTCTGGGCCCCATCATCACTATTCTTCTCGATATGATGGCTCGATTTTTGTATGGCTCTTCCTTTGCCCATTTCTGATTTATTTTTTGTTGTTTCGTTTAAATTCCAATAGATAGATAGATATTTGTAGGGGGGATGGGGGGAGGCGTGGTGTGGAAGGGGCGTTTAAAATTAGACAGACAAAGAAACTCGTTATCGCTATCGTTAAATAATTACTGACGATACAAATAATCGTGTATTGTAGCACACACACATACCATATATACACAGATAAGTCCCGATCCTCTGGCGGGATGGGGACATGGAAATTACTTGTGGGTCGGGTCGTGGTTTTTGTATTGTATTCAGTTTAACTATTGCCGATTTGTGGAAGGGAAAGTTGAACTAAGCCCATTAGTCCAGCGGTCAAGTTGATAATTGATCGGATCTTAAAATACAGGCATTTCTTTGAGCTCGATCCATAATATCAACTGGACCAAAGGGCCAATGGGTTATAGTTCTAGTATGAGGGTGGGTGAGGGGGTAAGGGGGGTCTAGTTATAGGTATTAGGTGATTAATTGAGTTCCTTGCGCGTCGTGTTGGGCAACAGCAGGCACATGAGACCGCCGCCGATGAGCAGGCCCGACACGATGAACGTGGGCATTGGACAGTAGTTGTCCAGCAGCTGGGCGATCACGATGTTGCCAATGATGCCGCCCAAACGGGCGGCCACCATCGAGATGGCCACGCCGGTGGCCCTCAGTTTGGTGGGGAATACTTCGGTGATGAGGCAGTCGAGGGCCGCATTCGCGGCCGAGATGGCCCCACTAAAGATGGCCGACACGACCAGGTTCTGCAAGGAGCTGCGCACAAAGTACATCAGCGCCGAACAGATGCCGGCGGTCATGGTGCCGGCGATCAGGAAGAACTTCCTGCCCAGCATGTCCATGCCGAGGATGGCCAACAGATTGGCGGGCAGGGCGGAGGCCAGCGATATCAGCGATTCCATGAACACCGACTGGGGTATGTCCGAGGAGCAGGTGCCGTTGTTGCTGTGCTCCTTGGCCAGATCGACCACGTGCTTGGTGACGACACAGACGCTGGCCGATTCGCCCGGGTAGGCCTTGTCGTACTCCTCGAAGCGATTGAACAGCTCCGGGAACCACATCAACAGGCCGTAGTAGCCAATGTGGAATGTAAAGTTGATCGTGATCGAGACGATGGTGAAGCGCAGGATGGGCGACTTGAACAGGGCGCGACTGTGGTCCACCATGCCGCTGACCATCCGGCTGTACTTGTTCTTCACATTGCCATTGCTCTCCAGCAGCTTCTCATCGACCTCCAGGTCGTAGACCATGTACTCGTCCGGCCGGCGCTTCGTGTTCGTCACGAAAATGCCACGGAAAATGGCCAGGGCACGGTCCTTTTTGCCGCGGGTCAGCAGGAATTTGGGCGATTCGGGCAGATAGAAGAGCAGGAATCCCACAAGGAACGAGGGCAGGGAGCAGACCAGCAGGAAGATGCGCCACGAGTTGTACGTGAAGTACGTCGTGGCGAAGCCGATCGTTTGCGGGATGATCAGCCAGGCCAGGCTGGCCACGAACAGGTTGCCGAATGTCCAGAAGGCGGCCATGAAGCTCAGCATGGAGCCGCGCTTCGCCTTCGGCTGGAATTCGGCGAAGTACGACCAGATCACAGGACCACTGCCGCCCAAACTGCAAGATAGAAGAAACGAAGGGGGATTCATTAGTGAGGTTATAGTCTATCGATTAATAATCGCAAATATGTAGCAGTTATCGGGCATATTGCAGTTGTTCAATGTTTAAGTTATGAAGATTTTAAAATCATCTATTAAATCGAATAAAAATTGTTTAAACTAACCCTTGTGTTATACTTTTACCAAAGAACCAAAAAATGTTTTTTTAAATTGTGCGTATACGTTATTTTATATAAGATCTTTCAAAATAAATAAATATTACGTATACGTAATATGCTTAAAGTTGCATATACGTTATTTTATATAAGGTTCTTCCAAAAAAATAAACATTACGTATACGTAATACTTCTCCCATATGCTTAAAGTTGCGTATACGTTATTTTTTTCAATCCTACGAACAAATCGAATCCAAAACAGTAATGATTTATAATTAACGAAAATATTACGAATCCTTTGGCTAATAATAAACACAAAAGTCAAAAGCAAAGACAAAAATGAATACTTCACAAAACCTTGCGAAATTATTGTAGTCAGTTCGCTTGGGTAATTAGCAAACGATTGGCAAAAATATTGATAAATATGGGTGAGCATGAGGGGAAACCGGTGACTAAGCGTCAATGTAACCCAAAAGCCAGGGGGCCAAGGCCCCAACTGAGATTTTCCATTTGCTTTCTGTGTTTTTTTGGGTTGGCTCTGCTGTTTTTCTCTTTTTTGTTACATTTTGGGGCATTTCGATCGGACTGGGGGATTCGAGCCTTTAATTAGCATAAACAGTCACGATATTGCGGCTCAAATATTTTGTTGTTACTTATACCGGAGGTAATTGAATTAACACTTTGCCCCGGGTCCGGGCCCGTGTGTCACTCGATCCACAATCGATCGGCGATCGATGATCCATGGCTGCATAGAGCAGTAATATCACCTCATCGATTAGGTATTTTCCTACGCCAATACAGCTCTTGTTCGCGGCATAATTTTAAATCTTCACAACAAAAAAGGTGTAATTTTCTAATATTTTAAAGCTTAAATTTGGAAATCTCAGTTATTAAAACTATTTCAGGTAACAGCCTTCTTTCTATCATAATTAACTTATGTCTTTATTATATCTCTACGTGTTTCTTTACTTAATTCTAAAAGTTATTAAATAGAAGATTTCGCGATTTTCGAAAAGAAAAACTCATAAGCCCAGAGGTAATACGATTTAATCTACACATTTAAATGTGAGTCAAATATTTCAAAAACTTTGAAAAAAACTTGTGCGTATACGTTATTTTATATAAGATTCTTAAAAATGTAAATATTGCGTATACGTAATACTTCTACCATATGTTTAAAGTTGCGTATACGTTTTTTTTTTTTTCAATCCTATAAAGAAATCCAATTTATAATTTATGAAAATATTACGAATCCTTTGGATAATAATAAACACAAAAGTAAAATGGGTGCCCTTATTTCTAATTTCTCATTTGTTTTTTTTTGTAGTTAATTGTGGATTATTAGGAAGTGGATTTAAGTACTTACGCTGCACCATTGAGGAACCGGAACAGCATGAAGAAGGTGTAGTTCTGCGAGAAGGACGAGGCGACGATGCAGAAGGCGTTCATGAACGAGATGACGATGAGGACCTTTTTGCGGCCGAAGCTGTCGGCGATGCTGCCCCAGAAGTAGGCGCCCACCATCATGCCGATGAAGATGATCGAGTTCAGCCAGCCCTTGGTCTCCGTGTTCAGGTCCAGGTCACATTCCGCCGACGGCAGGATGAAGGACATCGAGATGACGTCCATCTCCTCCGACGTGCTGACCAGTCCGCAGATGGCCAGCAGTATGTAGTGGAACTTGCCATAGCCGCACAGCTCGATGGCCCTCTCGAAGTTGGCGACTATCGGGGCGGTGGGTTCCGGCAAGGGTGCCGACTTCTTGCGACCCTTGTGCGGCTTCCCAGGGCCACCGTGACCCCCATGACCCCCATCGGGGGCATCCCGCTCTACGTCCTGCTGCTTGCCATTGGCATGGCTGTCCGGCTCGTAGCCGCGATTGTCCGCCGCAAACTGATACTCCGGCTGCTTGGCCCCGGTGTTTAGGGAGTACGGCTGGATGATCGCTCGGTTGTCGATGTGCGGATTCGCGTTTCCGGTGGCGGTGGCGTTAACCTGGCCAGTGGGATGGTTGCTTGTTGGGTTGCTTGCTGCGCTCTGGTTGTAGTTTGGTTGTAGTCCAGCTTCTACATTATAGGCTGTAAATGGGGATTAACCAGGGGCTTAGTCAGGGAGTTATCACTAGTAACTCAAATAAAATTTCGAACTTTTTTTACTTTCGATCATATACACTTAGATCAAATAACTTGAATTGATTAATTAAAAAATTATGATATAAAACGGAACATATCGGTGCTTAATTTAAAAGACTAAAAATAAAGATTTTTATAAAGCCAAATATTGATAAAAAGGTTTTGAAATCAAATGAACTCGTTTTATTAACATAATAATAGTTATTCAAATGAAACTGTTTATACCAAAATTTTTATTTTAATGAACAAAATATAAATGATTTAATCCAAGTTTTGAAACTTTTGAAATTTTTGTTTTTCTATATATATTAAAACTCAAGATAATACTTACATTCGCTTTTGCCCTTTGCGGAATCACCTTCTACCATTCTATAGTTCAGGGGTTTTTTGGCTTCTTGTGCGCGTAGCAAAAAGGAAATTGGGATTACTTGTCGGGGTTTTTTGGTGGCTGTTTGCTCTAAGCTCTGCTTAGATGGGTACAGTTGTGTCTGCCTCGCTTAGCGGTCTGCAATTGAAGAGAGAAGTATCGATTAGCAAACCATCGATCGATCGATTGTTTCGACATCGGGGGAAGTGGGTTAATTTAACGCAATTGGACGGCAATTGAGCAGAATGAATGAACGATCTGTACGTCGCGCACAAACAACATCGTAATTGATTAATAAAAAATTATGCCCGAAAAAGTCGCGAGCACAGAAATTAACCCAAAGTGCCGAGGGCGTAAAAAAAAACCCGCATTTGGTGTGACATTTTTATTGATAAACAATTGGAGAGCTGAATTTGTTGAGTATTCGAATGACACTGGTCGTGGGGTGATAAAAATATATGTATAGATATTAGGAGTACATTTAGGAATTGCAAAGCTTTGAGACAGTTATCAATTGAAAGTCCCTTAACTTGTATGTATATTATTTAAGGGGCTTACCCTGTTTAATACTCTAATTTTTACCCCCATTTCATATTAAATAACCCCATAATTACAGTTATATTAACGCAAGATGATACTTAATGAGTCGTTTTTTCGACCATAAAGCTAGCTAATCACTTTACGCCACTCAATAATTTCATTTAAGTGATTTAAACAAATTTGAGACCAAAAAAAAAGATAATAAATCGATGAGAGAAAGAGAGTCATCTGCTCGAACAGCTGCTAATTAAGAGATTTGTTATTTTCTTCTGCTCTCTCCCGCTTACAATTTCAAATTCAATTCGTGATTTATCTTTCACTTTATTCATTAGGCAGGAGCAACAACAATTACAAATGTGCATCAGATACAAATGATTCGCTTTCGTGTTTGTATTCGCATTGAACCTGAACCTGAACCTGCCGTACGCATGTGTAATGAAGGAGAACAGGAACCAAAAGCGCAACGGCAAATGCACTGAGAAAATATAGCTTTTTATCAAATGGAAATAAGAGACATCGACGGTTATCAATCCATTTTGAAATGGAATTGTGAAAGTGCCGAACCTTTCACATTGGGAGGTGTATCAAATTATAGTGAAATTTTGTATTTATATATATATATTTTCGATTAAGATCAGTAAACTAGAATCTAATACACATGATATCCTTTGGTTCAAGTTCAAGTTTGATATGAAACTAACGGCCCATTTTGTTTTGTGTAGGAGCGAGTTATGCAGCACCCAGCTGTCCGTCACTCGTGGATGGCTGCGTTCCATTGCCAGTGCGTTCCGTTCCGCACTCTCTCCTTTTCTCTCTCTTTGAAAGCGATAATCGCCAGCAATTAGCCATTTATTATGAATATATGCTGATTTATGCCCTGGACGACGAGTAAACGCCTACACTTCCGCAAGCCGGAGCCACATGGCCCTTCACCTGGCCTTCGTACCAGTCCCAGTTCCACTCCCGATCCCATTCCCATTCCCGTTCCATTTCCTCCCAGCGATGTTCCATCCACTGCTAATGAAAAAGTACAGTCGCACCTCAAATAAGTGGAAAACAATATAGTTAATGGAGCTCTCAACTTTGTTAATCCGTCTTGACAAAGTTCTAACCATACATAGGAGTACGACTGTATATCGGCTAGTCCGCTATGCTACGTTTTAGCGCCATAAAAAAAGCGTTTCAATCGTTTCCAGTTTGCTGTTTAACAAGTCGCATTATAACGATTGTCTTTTTCAAGCGCAAATAAAGCAGCGCAACTGGAAAAACTGCGTGTGAATGGAATACCCCGGACTTGACTTGGTCCCAGCTTTATACTCGGGGGCCCCAATGTCATCCGATTCCGATGCATGTGTCGGATTGGATGCCCAGGGGAAGGGGTTATAGGTGGGGGATTGGGTGGACGTGGACGTGGACCGTTTATGGTGCACAGTGCTTTGTTTTTGCGCCTTTGCATATATCTCAAATTAATTAGCACATAAAACCGAGAAACGCCTCTAGACTTCGGGGCACTCAGCCAGATGATATCGGAAATAGTGCTGTTCGAAGTCTGAATGAACCCATAAAACTACAGAGTTTAACAAAACATTTGTGAGAATTTTACCACTCAATCGATTACCAAGCCAGTGCGAAAATATGACTCAGATAAATTGTTAAGATTCTCTTTAAAATGGAAATGTAAGCAAAACCTTTCCAAGCAACGCGTTTTTAATGGGTATTATTTCAAGTTCGAGGCAATTTAGTTACAACACATTAATGTTCTAAGCAATGGAATGGAACAATGTCTACAAACCCTATTAAATACTTTATGTGACTCCTTTATTTCTATCCAAAATACCGTGTTATTATTATTTATGGAAAGGAAAGCCTAGCAATTATCTACAGAAACATTGTTTCCCTTAAAGGTGTGTTATTTGAACCAAGATTTACATGATTTTCTTAAAAAGTCTCATTTGATTTATTGATCAATTAAAGTTTGTTTAAGCTAACTTTACATTATCATGATACTTTTATTATTATTGAAGACTTCTAAATATATGTTTGAAATTCAATATGAAGGGCTGTGCTTTCTGTAACCATATAATTCGGATGCTTTTTAATATTACTGCCAGCTTGCAGTGTAGAATTTAAAGTTAGCTAATTTACAGGTCTGCTAATTTGCCCCAACTTAGTTTTTGTTGATTGGCATTTCATTACCTGTTGGCTTTTGGGGATTGTACTCGCTTTTGACCTGGAGATCTTTGGATGTGGTTTCACCTGTGTTTCGGGGGGCTTATTGTTTGGCAATTAAGTTATTTTTTGTTTGAGCACGGGTGAAATAAAATATGTTTTTCGCACCGTTAAATATTTGTTTTTACTGCGCTGTTACGCCCTGTATTTTGCACTTGTTTGGTGTTTGTTTATTTATTTATTTATTTCTTTTTTGATTGCGGGTGTTGTTTTTTTCGCGTAGTTCAGTGGGCTAAATTTTAGAAAATTGCTCGTCAGCTGAGAGTGGACTGTTTGTGTTTCTGCTTGTAGTGGATCTTGGCGTTGGTGGTGCGCGGAGTTCTCAAAGTGGTTTGGCAATTGTTGCAAACTGGCGAAAACATTAAAACCGTTGGCTGGCACACAAAGGCTGAATAGCAAGGGGCATCGAAACCGATACAGTTACCGATAACCGAAAAAAATGTATTTTTTTTATTTTGTTCAGATGCGATATTACGAGCGGTTAGCGGAGCGGTACGTTGGCGGTATTTTAGGCGGTCTCTCGATCAACGTTCGTGCGATTCAAGCGGTGGAAAGTATCTGAGCGGCGCTCGACGCCCGCTTAAATACACAGAAATCGAATCCGCGGAACGGGTGGCAGTGGAACGTGGCTTATCAACCGCTCGCCATCACTGCACCACCCCCTTTTACCGTTTTCGACGCCTGCCTGTTCCAGTCCGCCGTTCCGCGTGCGCGCGCGCGCTCACTAATTGAAATTCAAATTGCGATCATCGCCAAGTGTTCGAGCCGCAATTGAAAATCAATTAAATGATAACACCAAAGAACGAAGAAAGCAAATCAAAACAAGAAAATAATGAATAATGTCCTCGATCCGATTAAATTCCCTCAGAGATCAGGTCATAGCGAGAAGAAGACTCAAAAGCCCTCTTATCATACATTAACCTCTCAATCGCCGTACATATGTACATTATGTTCAGTGATCACGACAGTAACATTCCTCTAGAATGCTGAAAAAATCTAGAGTTGATTTCAGGGTTGTATTTCGGTTCAATATTCCCGCATTACAATTTGTATTTCTAATTTTGAGTCAACTTTTGTTTTTTTTAAGGATCTTATGTTTTGAAAAACTTCCGAAAAATGAATTGATGTATTTAGGGATTAATTCTCTATTGATCTTCATAGCAATTTTAGTTATTAATATTGGTTCGATTTTTGCGGACTGACTAATAAATGTACCCATATGTTATTCATACTTTTTTATGTTTCATTTAAATCTATAAATAAAAAAACGTATTACTAGTCTGGACTGAAGCCAAAAAGTCTGAAAATTTAAAATGTCCCATGAATCAAATTTATGACCTCGAAATATATGTACATACTTGAGTTCACACCAAAAAACATATTTCCTTGTTCTTCGCATCAGTTTTTTAAATAATATAAACGATAAAAAAGGCATTGCGCCAATTCTAGATAAATCAAATCTCATGAGACCTAGTTCACTACTACGAAAATACTTGGGTTTTTAATGATAAAGAACTATAAATTAAATGCATGAGGCTGTAAAATCTAGGGATATTTAATAATGCATATAGGGAATCCTACTGGGCTCTACCTTGATCCCTAAACACAGTTCAGTCGATCCGAGGTGAGTCAAGTTCATTATAATGAAACGTAACTGTCCGATCGGGTGACAAACTCGATGAGCATTCGAATTCGACTTCGGATCCCTTCTGCTGAACAATTAACGGCAACAGGCATCGGCTTAAGTGATCAAAAGAATAATACTTGAGACTTAATAGCGGCATTATCATTGTTGTTGATATTGCTACATATAGCGAGCGCATATATATGGATTATACGTATTGTTGTCATGGCGATTACTGATACTACCACTCGATCGCAGCGAGCAATGATCGTGTAAGCTGGCCATGTGACTTGTGAGCCTCAAAAAAGCGAAATAAAAGTGCCTTTAAAAATACAAATGAAGAAATAAATGAACGCTGATCTATTAGCGTTTCCAAAGTGATGCAATTAGAAGACCTCATTTATCATTATATGATGCGAAATAGTGCCATAAAGTCGATCATCGCTGTCTAATTGCTTAATTGTTTGCCACATTTCGGTGGGAGTTTTTCGCTCAGTGAGTCATTCCTTTTTTTGTGAAGGGGTGGGGATGGTGGGGGTGGAGTGTTTATGGGGGGTTTAAGATCGGGAACAAAGCGAAACTCGAGATGGTCGTTTTGCGGGAACCGATCGAAGAAGACGTGACTCTCTCCAGAGTCAAATGCAGATTGGGGCCTTGCATAATGGGCGAATAGTGGTCGTAGTCGTAACTTGACGCTAATTTCTGGTTGCTTCATTTGGCAAATTATCGCACCTCTGACCCACAGAAGACCCACACAAACACACCAAAGATTGGATGTCAGTGGGGTGCAGTACGTGTTCTTTGTTCGATTCTCGTTTTCGCTTAATATTTGCTAACCGTTTGTTTAAGCCGCCCACAATTAATTTAATTAGACATTGTTGTCACGAAACGAACACGGCTAATTGAAAATTATGCTAGATGAGGGACAGCTTAATTACCAACGATCGCGACAATAAAACAACCCTTACTGCACATGTAAACAAACTTTTCAAAAAGCTTAATATTCAATTAGAACAACCTCGTAACGCCAAAAAAAAAAACCCATGGTTGTCAACCTGACTAAGAGCCCAGTGGCTGTTGTCCGCGCTAAGTTCAATTTGGGGCGTATGTGGCCATGTCTGAGTTTAATCGACAAACAATAACAGAGCCGATGAACACAGATGGTCCTACATATTATATATTGCAATATACACATTGTATATTCTATATGCACATTTATCTGTTCAGACCTATATGTACTGGCTGTCCGTTGCCGCTGAATGTTAATCAAGCTGCGTGTGCTCGAAACTCGTTCGAATCGGTTTTTTATTTCCCCATCGAGAGCATCTCTCCACATCTTCATGCCATCTTCAATTGAATAAACCAGCATTTCTGCTCTTCTTGCGATCGCTGCACAAACATTTCAATTAATTGACCACTTCCAATTGAAGACAATGTGCGAAGCGAAAACAAAAGTCGTCAAGAGAGCGCGAAAATACCGAATAACGAATAACGAATAGCGAATCCGAAGAATTCGTAATTCCGAATTGGGTATTCAATAAACAACGGAACGGATGGATCGCTCTATGCTTGATAATTCAAAACAAATAAACATGACTAATGCTACACAGATCGCTGGAGATTCTGTTGCCGGGAGAGTGCGACTATGAGCCACAGTGAACCCTATCTGGAAACGAACCGCTGACCCAGCAACAACAGCCCCAAACTTATTTCGATCCCAATGATTCAGAGGACACTGGTTAAGCGGATCTGATGAAATTGACCAGAATTAATGACTGTATTTGGGCTCCCAAGAATTTCGGGTAGAAGAACAATATGTGTCTAAAAGATGGGAGTAAAAAGGGTTCTTTGCGGATGGGTTTTGTTACTAAGAATATATATATATATATATATAATTGTATATATCACTAACAAATAAAATTAATCACGTTTTTAATAAACAACTTCTGACAAACCAATTCCCTACTCTCATCATATTTTTAATGAGTTATTTTTAAGTGCCTCGGGAACTGGATATATCAAAAGCTTTTAAAAAATTCCCAGAAAAAATAACTATAAAATATCCATTTAGGTATTTAACTTTTATATATAAAGTCTATGCTTTGTCCATTTTTTAGGTGATCTTAAATCAAAAAGCCTGCGAATAATTTGGGCTGCAAAGACACTTTTTCGAAGGCAAAGATTGTACTTCCATATACACAACCGTTGAGGGATCCTCAGAAAAACTTTTGCAAACAGATTACTTGAAGACTCTTGAAGATTTCCAGAAGAATTTGAAGTACTCCGAAAAAGGCCTGCAACCCTTTGGGCACTCGAACTCGAGTATTTGCAAATATTTGCATAAATTGGGAACAGGTGTTGCCTGCATTCGTTTTTCCCCTTTTTTTTGTGGCTCGTGCGATTCTGGTATTCACTTTGGCAATAAAATAAATGATAATGTTGCGCTTTCTTGTTTTGCTTATCCCACTTGTTTTGAGTTTCGCGGGCGCGCGACAATTTAGTTTGCATAATTAATTTATGCATATTTGTTATTTTCAGCTGTTACACTGTATTTTTAAGCGGCGAAAAAACAAAACAAAAAGATTGGAATAAAGAATGTGGAATAATGCCCCTGGGCAGTGAAAAATAATTTGTTTTGTGCCACCCTGAATCTTATTTACGAGTAACAGGAAGACTTGCGACGCCTGCTGAATCACCTTGCCCATTGTATTTTATCCTTGGTGTGGTTTGGTGGGGGGGGATGTCTTCTTATTAATTTGGGTGGGGGGGGTTGATGATTGGGGATACGCACCTACTACTGCTGTCCTCGTCGACGATGTCGAAAGAGTGTGTGTTTTTCTTTTAGAAGAGATTCGATGCACGGCGGTTAGACGAGAATCGGGATGTATAGATCACTGGTTGGAGGAGCTCCACGCGGCTCCAAGAGCGATTGGACAATGCGTTCCAAGTGGCGTTGGTTTGGGGCTTTTATAAGTGCCAGCCAGTCAGCCAGACCCACATCCGCCCCCTCCGAACCCTGCCACGATCCGCCGCCCCTTTCTTCTCGGGATGCTGACTCTTCGCTCTTTCGCGATCGCACAATCTGAGTGTATCTGCCACTCTCGGCGGCACTCGGTTCAGTTGGTTCTTAGCTTGTGTACACTCAGCTGCTTCTGCTTCAGCTTCTGCTTCTTTTTTTTTGCTTTTTTTTTTATTTCGCTCTTGACGTTATCGCCAACGGATCGGAAGCAACAACAACAAGCACACACAAGAATGAGATGGGGCAGCATCAGCAATGTCGCCCTCCGATGCTTATCACCTGGCTCTCAGCCGCTCTTATCTGACTGCTCTACTCGCAGCCGTAATCGCAACAATGTTTTCGGATGGTTATACAAAAACAAGACTTGCAATCTTTATGGCTCGCTTCAACTGCAATGCTCTTCCTTAATCGTTAAACTTGTAATTCGTGAATTCTAGGGCCTGCCAAAAATACATGCGAGGTCCTTCGAGGCGGATCGGGTGCGAATCGGTTAGAAGCGGGTAGGGCTTTGACAATGACGCATCAATAAACCGATTTCAGTTCACTCAGCCATGACAATTTGCAAGGCTTGCCAACAATTTTTGACAAGGTTTCATTAAAAGTTATGACGAAAACAATGAAGTGGTAAAAAGGTTTTATCGAATATAGCCAGAAAGTAATTAGGTAGACATTGAACCGCGTTCCTTAGCCATAAATAATATGCGAACAGAATAAGTATTAAGCGGTCAATAAAATGTAATGATGAATGCGATTTAAAACAGTTCAACAAAGGGATGGCGAGAAATCGTGATTTACAATAATAGGCTTAAACCGCAAACCAAATGGTTTTTCGTAAAACGCATAGGGATTATAATTAAATCGCTTATGAATCGGTTAAAAATTAAAAATTGTTTTCGTTACGAGCGAATCGCTTAGTCATGGGCAGCTGGACATGAGACTGATTTCGAAACGGGTATGAACCGGTTGAACGATCGGTATGGACCAGCTAAAGGTTGACTGTGCACTATATGGGACATATAGTCGTAGTCTTAGCCAAGATGCCACAGACGTTGAATCACAGGAGAGCCTAAGGCACATACTATTTAGCCATTAACCATTACCCATTAACCATTAGGCAAACGTATTTTAAATCCGAATCGGAATCGCAGCAGGGTCCCAAAATTGCGCGTCAACAATATCCAGGCGCTACAGAAATAGCTCTACGAATATATATTAAATATATATGGTCATATGGCAAGTGTGCGTGTGCGAATTCAAAAACGCTCTCGCGTTTTTTGTCGCCTCGCATGTGTCGGACGTATTTGCGTGCTGGCCCTCCGCCCCCGCAAGTCCCCCTTGGATCCCCGATCCCCGGGCGGCGGCGAAAGATCTACGTAATTTCTTTCAGTTCCATAAAAAAATGGTATTTTTGTGTGTGCAAAGGTTTTTTCCGCAGTTTTTTTGCCCACAGCCATGAAACTGTAGCGAAAAGCTCGTCCAAGATCAGCAAAACGAATGTGTTAGACAGTGTCCATAGCCTATAGATTTGGGGCATAATTGCAAAGTATTTTTATTGATTTGGATCAATTATTATTAGGTTTTTGGAAAACGTATGTACGACCTTCTATAAAAGTGTATAAACTCAATTTCGTTTTAATTTCCGAGTAATTGTTTGCATAATAAGACTTGCGCAATGGTCTACAAATTAACGAAATTATGACTAAACTTTTTTCAAAAAAGTTTTGCAGCTTTTGAAAAACTAGATCTCGGGAAATACACAAATTAAGGAGCCACCATATTTTACAGACATCATTTAATATTTGTAATTTATAACTTAACATATAAAATTCAATATTCAACACAGTTGAGTGTCAACAATCTACATATTCAACATGAGACATTCAATTTAAAACTTGCAACTTACATTTTGAATTTTAAATATTGTGGTGGTATTAACGTTCATACCAAATGAAAAATTGTAAGTTTAAGTTCAAAATGCATTATTTCGTAAGAAAAAGTAGCGAACAAAATTCGAATTTTATTAAAACCCCATTTCATATTGATTAATATAATGGAGTAAATCTATTTTATCTCATGCAGTTTTATTGCAGTTCTTTATTTAATATCATTCAAAATGTCTAGGATTAATAGAGAATAAATAAAAAGAATAGCCTTTTAATAAATTCTGAATACTAAACAAATGAACAACCAGAGGAATCTCAGTAAGCCAATGCAATTCAAGGTGTTTGCTTAATAAAGTATCTGTAAATTCTGCGGCTGCACGCCGCCAGTGCAATGTGGATCGGCTAAAAATAAGCGACATTTATTTTGTATTTTCGTCACTCATCTTTCGCAATCCGGAGTGGACCCCAAACAAATATTGGCCCAGCCGCCAGCCAATCGCCCAAGTTCAGTGCTGTTTGCCCGGCTGTCATCACTTCCACTCCCAGTTGGCAGTTGGCAGTGGGCCCTCGTGACCAGGCACTCTGTTTTCGTTAACGTTTACGTTTTTTGGACAGCCTAGTGTGTGTCCTTTGACTGCCAAGGCCCAACTCATCGCATCTCGTCTCGTCTTCAAACGCCATCAAAGTCAAAGTCAACCCCCCCCCCACCCTGCCATCTTATTCCATCTTATCCCATCCCATGTCACCACTCCTCCTGGTCTTGATCCCTATGTACACTCCTCATGTGGGACTGACGTCAGTGGAAATTTGTGTAGACTTTATGAGGCTGCGGCTTAAAGTTTGTTGATGTTTTTTGTGACTGCTGCCACTGGGGATTTATGGGCCACCCACACGGAGATACTCCGCTTATCAGGCATAAATCTGCCTAGCCTGGTATTTCTGCGTTGGAATCTGGAAAGAGTTGGATCCATTGGCCAACCATCTGAATTTCCTCTGTTATCATAGCTCAAAAGTATTCAAAATACATCTATCAAGTGATGATCCCTATGTAACAAAGACTCTGTTCAGTTCACTAGTCCGTCCAATCCTGGAGTACTGTTCAGCAGTTTCGAGTCCTCAGTATGGTGTACATATAGACCGGATAGAGTCTGTGCAAAATAACTTTTTATTATTTGCTCTACTGGGTCTTAACTGGAATGCAAGCCTTATTTTACCATCCTACTCTAGTAGACTTCTCCTAATTAATCTACCATCCTTATTAAACCGAAGAACGAAGCTTGGTACAACTTTTATTTATAAACTTATTCACGGGGATGTGGAGAGTCCCGAATTAATAGGTCGCATAAACTCAATGTGCCTAATAGAATTACCAGGAGCTATGTTCCTCCTACTTTAAATATTTGTAGATTTAACTATGATATGCATGCACCGTTTAGAGTACTGTCTAAGACTATAATAGACCATACCATGTTATTTCTACTACTAAAGTGTCCACTTTCACTGAAAACCAACTTGAATGCCCAATAAATCATTGACATTGCAAATCCCTTATTAATCTTTCATTGGGACGAAATCATGGAATTGCCCCGGTAGCACATTTCGTTTGTGTTTTCCCATCAATTAATGGCGGAAACAAGAATTTAAACTAGTTGACAAGAATCTCAATCATTTTTAGTGGTATGCACTGCACTGAACTTGCCTTGAACTCTCTACACATAAATAGATTCAAGACCACGATTGATTGTTTTACTTCACCATAAATAGGTAAAAATTGAATTGATTCCATCCTTATTTATATAACCAGTGGCTAGGAAGAATCTCAAATATTAGAACTATATTTTAATGGCTTGGGTTAAGATAACGAATAATAAGAACAAGCTCAATGGAGTTCCCTCATACCCTTCAGTTGGACAATCGCTGGCAATAGTCCAGCTTATCACCCACTTTAATGATCTATCTTTAGGTTTACGACCTGTCATTTCGCTGAGCCGCAACATTATACCGTTCAAAACATCAACATTATAATTGGCTCAGCGGGGGCTTTTTACTAATGCCCTTGTTTGGGGCTCCACTGACGCACAGAGAACTCTTTGGGTCACGTGAATCGAAAGTGGCAAGTCACTTCTGGCTACGCAGTGTCTATGGTCCAACTGGTCTGGATGGTACATCCCCCCTCCCACCTCCTACTCGTAACTCCCTCCGAAAACCCCTTTGCTCTTCAACCAGATGGAAACCGAAATGAATGCGCACAGCTCGCGGGCTTGATTAATCATTGCATGCTCAATATCAATTAAGACAAGGGGAAAAATACAAGATCGGGTCTCAGCATCGGAAGAGGGCTATATACGATGCTATGGCAGGGAGAAAGGGACAGCAAGAGCCTTAGAAAGTGGGTTGGAAAGGGAGAGGAAGAGAGAGAGAGAGAGGGCAAGCGATGACTAACCATGGGGCTTAAGCAGAAATCAATTCAATGCCCAATTCCAACAACATCGAAAACAACGGCCGGAGAAAAGGCTCATTCTGCATTCTACAGTCTTCAGACTACAGTCTACAGGCTACAGTCTCCAGTGCAAACGGGTAATAACCGGTTGGAACCAATCAACCCGCTGAACCTTTAAGGCACCTACGTCACCAGAATTAAAAAGGGGCGACACCGAGATGAGTGCTTCAGTTCCGCAGATCAATTCGGAAGCGGTTCCAGTGGACCCCAAATGAAGCGAGGAGAATTAAAAAAAAAGGTTAACCTTGAGATAAGAATCATTTTGAAGATGGTTTTATTAAACTAACCAATTAAATATCGGAACATTAATTTCATTTAATAACGCAATCTTCCATAAATATATGTACACCCCACTTGCATTTTTCATTTGAATCGCTATTGTATAAACGCATTTAAATCATTATTTAGATTTTCCTATTAAGCTGTCATATAACGTATCAGAATCATTTAACACATTTATTATAGAAATCTTCCATTAACCTATACTTGCTTGGATATACGATTGCAATGCGCACAATTTTAATCGTTCCTGTATAAACAAATAACAATACATATTTCACACAACAGATATCGTTCATAAATCAAAAATACATTTCCAAAAACGAAATTAAATCATTTCGGATATTGTGAAAATATTGAGTCTCGATTTCGTATTGCATTTTCAGCTATAAACAACTACCCATTTGTAAACATTTCATTTTAAAACCTTATACACCGCGTACTTGATCTTGGTTTACGGTGGACTATTTATTGTTTTGTATTCGTATTCCCCATTAACTGAAGGTCGTAAACTGACTTCACCGGGAGTATTAACTTGAATATATTTTTATTTTTGAATATTTTAAATTCTAGGCAGCTTTCTTTACCGAATGTTCAATCATCATTATTTAATGGAAATGGAAAATCCCTACCAAAATCACCTAGATCTTTCTGGTTGCATTGCACATGATCGGAACATCAATTGGAAGACGATCACTGGGCACTGAGGAACTGTCTGCTTGAGTGCTTTTCCATTGCAGAGGCATTTTCATTTTCATTTTGATTCTGATTTGGGTTTTAATTTAATTCCATTGGCGAAACGGGTTTGTGGCGCCCGAGCAGGTACAACAATGGATTTGACAACAATTAAAAACTGCCGCATGTCGTTTGGCTCTTTGTTCGCCGCTCTATGCAAAATAGATATCTCGAAAGCCGAAAAGCACTTGTTTTGTTTAGTTCTACGCGGCTTTTGTCTGTGTTTATTGTTTTATTTTTATGTATTTTTTTTTCTGCCACTTTCTGTCTAACTGTCGCACAGGGAGTTTGATTTAAAATGTTTATCTGGATTAGGGCCCCGTGGGTAATGTAATCGAGGCATTATATAGCCACTACTGGATATAGCTACTGGAAACACGAGCCATCCGAAGGGCCATAAAAAGTTAAACAAACGAACGAGGCCCTCAACCCAGCTGCCTGACTTTCGGCGCAAAACAAATAAAATGGTTATACATCCTATATATTGTATATGCACATCTAGAGATATTTGCATTCTGGTGACCCCGAGCAGGCAAAAAAAAAACGTATTTATAAGACTTCCCACTTAAATGTATTATTTGTTTGCTAAATGCTGGCATTAAGGTGGGCAGAAAAAAAATATAAAACGGGGAGGGGGGGGAAGGTGAAAGAGTGATCGACGGTGCTAGAGAAAGTGTCAGATTGGTGACCCCGAACAGCCTGAAATTGCTTACGTGGCAGGTTTTTGTGAGATTTCCCCGTCTCGTTTATTATTTGTTTGCTAACTGCACAGGTAAAAACATTATTGACGTCGATATCAACTACTCAATTTTCGCACACTGTTCAAATAATCCAAATCAATATCTTATTTATTTTCGTACTTATTTATTTAATTCTCCAATGGGTTAGCGAACTATAAGCTAACAATAAAAGCAGATACAGATAAAATACAATAATATAAAACATATATATTAAAAAATATATTTAATTTATTAAGATGAGTCGAGAGACGGAATGCGAGAATTTCTTGAGTTTGGAAAGACTTTAATCGGCTGACTTTTAAAACGATTTGTCCTCGATTTGATGAACTTGACTTGACTTGAATGGTTTGATGGTTAGAGGTAGGAGGATGGACCCTACAATAAGGAATAGCTGGATAGTATGGCTACTTAGCTTACACAGTTTGCGTAGCCATGTGTATTTAGTATCCATCCCCTCCCCTTGAAATCCGTGATCATTCAGAGCATTGCAATTATGCAGCTAATTGCACAATTAAAGCAGTTGCAGTTGCAGTTGCCTTGCCTCTTTGTTTCGCTTTTTTCTCGTCTCGACTCGTCGTAGCCCCCAAAAAGAAATAGTTCGCTGCACTGCCAGCACAGACTGTATCTGTATCTGCATCTGTATCCGAATCGGAATCGGAATCCGTATCCGTGTACATCTGACGCTATATCGGGGAACTTTGCACTGACCCAAACCAATTCGAATCGGTTCGAGCCGCCTCGCCGCCCCCCAAAATCGAAAAGAGCGAGGGCAAGGCAGAAAATAAACAAACAAATAAATAAATAATTATGGGGAGAGCGATCTATATGCGCTTTATTTTAAGCATGCCTCGAAGGAAATGTTTGCCCAGATAAAAATAAAGCGGCTCGCAATTTTCGGTTTTGAAATTGGTCGCGTTTCAGGTTCAAGAGCATTGTGCGTTAGAAATAGGCAATATAGATCACAATGCATTTATTCAGATAAGAAATGGGAATCAAAATAGACTCTATATTTAGATTTAGCTAGGATTAGGAATAAAAATTAGGAATAAGGATTAGGAATAAGGATTAGAAATAAGGATTAGAAATAAGGATTAGAAATAAGGATTAGGAATATGGATTAGGAATAAGGATTAGGAATAAGGATTAGGAATAAGAAATTAACATAAAAAAGTGATAAAGGGGTACTATATGAAATTTACAAAGTTTAAAAGTAATTTTACCACTTATCTTACAGATAGATATTACACATAGAGAGAACGGAAAGTGGGATTTGGCACGCTTATCTAAAGATAGTGTATCTTATCCTCAACCATCCGAAATTTTGGACACTTCCTGGTATTTTAGGCGCAAGTACACAATTTTAAATTATTGCAAGTATTTGAGATTGTGGCGCCAAAGCTGTCTGACCTTTCTACTTCCTCTTCAATCCCATAGCCAGTCCCATACGAATTCTCATTTTGGTTCTCCCGAAATGCCGACACGTTTCTCTTGTCTTATCTGGGCGCAAATATTTTGATTAAATTGTAATTTCCCTACGATTGCGTTTTATTTCTGTTACAGAGTGCTTTCATCATCAGAAATGCGCCGCCAGTGACTTAACTTCTTTGATTGCCGCCACATCGCACAAATATTCATGTTTTTCAAGCGTTTTATAAAAAAGAGACGAATCAAGTGCAATCAGAAGTGATTGAATGACCAATTGGGTGTGGGCAAGTGGTGAAAAATCAAGAAATCGATAGGATAAATCTATATAGAGGTTCAAAACTGATTTCAATTAAATAGCGACTATTCAGTAATCAAGGGGTCCCCCCACTAGGCGTATACTTAATTTATAGTAATAATCCTAACAAAGTACCCAAAAACTTAACCATTCATCTTACAAATTAAAACCTTATTTGAGCATAAACCTGATAGATAATTTCTATTTAAATCGCCTGCACTTTGAACTCACCTCTTCGCGATAGCGGTGGGCGTGGCAATGCAGTAGTCTCGTTATCGACGCCTTTATCCCGTCCTTGTTATCGGTTTTATCGTTTTCTTGCCGATTGAGCTGCGATATTGCTTCCATTCAAATAGTTATCGCTGGTTTTTTGGTGTCGTGGATTACGTATTTCTTTTACCCCGGCTTTCAGGCGCCTTCCTTTGGCTAATATCGAATTATTCGAACGGGCAATTACTTGGCTCTGAAACCCATAGAACAAAATCAAATATTACTTCCGATCTATCAGGCATCCCAATCGGATCGAAATCCAAGTGTGCACATTCGAATGCGATCAAAAGAGCCACACGATCGGCACGTTTCACCCAGTTTTACCTAACAGCCAAAATATAAACAATGCACGACACGTGAATGGCGAATCGTGGATCCTCATGTGGCCCCCAGAAAGCAAAAGTCTATCGTGCGAGGGAGTGGGCAATAGCGAGGGGCGAACGAGACGGAACGAGAGGAAAATGTGTTTTGCCAAAAATGAAAATGGAAAAACTGATTCTATCTTGTTTATTTCGGACACCCAGTGAGTGAGTCTGCCAGTTATTTCGATCGCTTTTCAGTACTTATATACTCCGTTTTGTTTATGTTTTTCCTTTTTCTGTGATTTCTCTTCGTTACTTACGCACAGAAAATGTGCCTTTTGTCTGTGATTCTTTCGTTCGTATTGACAAGCCATTATGAAATGTGTCCCATATCCAAGGTATTGCTAAATTTTCCTACAGCCCAAGCGGTTAAAGATCCCGCTACCCGTTGCAACCGGTTAAACCGGTTCGGTTCGAAAATAGCACTCATCTCTGGAACTAAAGAGTTTTCAAACTGTTGCCGAGAGTATTTCCGCCAACAAGTGTCGCCTTTGGTCTATATTTGAATCTTGTATGGGAATATTTGCGTGTTCCAATGACGCAGCACCATCGGAAGGAAGATATGTACAAATTTAAGGCCGAATCGAATCGGAAATCGGCCTGAGGTCAATGGGGATGGCGATAGTAAGAGAGTGGCAGGTCTGACGACAGAAGAGTGCCGAAAGAGAGATGATCGGCTAGAGAAGATGCCAAGGTGGACCAGACCTGTTCGGTCTGGAATCGGGCGGATCAGACCCGCCAAATGGGCCAGACCGCTATGAGACTGGGGTAAAAATACACACTCTTTCAAGGGGGTCCAAATGCTGACGTTGACATTGGGATGACGTCTCGTTCGACTTGTGGGCAGCATCTGAACATATATATCCACCAGATCGCTGCGTGATGTCGACCAAGTTCGGGCCAAATGCGTTAGCCCAGTCTGTCTGCTGGATTCGGATTCAGATTTGGATGCCATTCGGGCATTCGGGGAATCGGGTAATCGGGTAATCGGGTAATCGGGCATTCGGACATTCCTGATCCGGACGGACACGTGCAACCCGCGGAAAGTACTTCCCCCTGCAAATAGCCTATATTTATCGACGGGGCTGTTCCAATTCGAATTAGCATGCAAATACGAGGAGAAACAACGGCCAAGTGAAAACATTCCCACAATTTGAATGCAAATTTCGAGTAAACAAAACCAGGCGCACAATATTTACTTGCGTTATTTTCCATTCTGAATATGAAATGATTTATCAATCAAATTATATGCAAATAATGAAATAGTTCTCCGCCCTATTAATGTCTTTTTTGCAAAACGCGACTGCTGGTACAGTCTGCATGATAGCGATGACATTTCAACTGCACTGCACAACACTGGATGAAGTGGATCCTTACTTTGTGGCTACTTTCCGCTGTGGTCTAAGTTAACTCGCATTTCCATCCGTCCGTCTGTGTTTTATTCCTGTTTTATTTCTCTCTTTTTTTGTATCGATGTATGGAATTGGAAACAAAGTTTTCCGCTGTTTTTCCAACTTGTACGATTTGTTGATGCCTTCGCGCTGAAATGTGTTTATAATTTGGACTCTTGCCAGGTGCTTTAGTGGTTCGATTTTCTTTTTATTTGCTCGGTTAATGCTTGTTAATTTTGTTGTATATATTTTTTGTTTGCCTTTAGTTGTAATTCATTTATATTGATCTCTTCACGCTCTAGAAACGCTTGCGTGGAAATCGATTTCAATTGGTATTCGCACCGCTTGGGAAATGGGATCGAAATGGGATCACTAAACGACTTATTTTATGTGTAATTTTTATTACGCTTTATTTCGATTCTCTTTTTGTTTTCTTCTTTTTGATCTGAATTTGTTGTATTTTGATTTTTTGTATTTTTTTTTCAATTTTTGTTGGTGTCGGATAATCGCAGATTTCGTGTGCTAATGTCGCGGCTTGAACTTTAAAACTGAAAACGAACGAATTTCAGATGTTTCGCATTGTTTAGTGCGCTGTGCGAGAGCTCTATTGTTGTTGCTGCCGCTGCTGATGAGCCAGCTAGTTGTTGTATTATGTTTACTACTGGCTAGGTGCAGCACGGCAGCGCGGCAGCGACGCCGGCAGAATCCCAATCCCATTCCCATCCCCCCGGACACCCCAATCCCATGGATCCCACCCCCCCATTTGCACAGCCCATTCCCATCGAATGTCTCCCCACAATGGAGCGCTCAATGAGCTTGAGTGTCATCCACTTAGGAAGCGCCAACCACTGAACTCGCCACAACAGTACCCAAAAAAAAAAAAAAAGCAGCAAGCAACAAGTAACAACAACCACTACAGCAATGAACTGGGGACGGCGGCAGAGGTCGATGTCGACGCAGATGATTATAATACAATGGACGAGATAATGCGAGCGATCATGTAAATTAGATTTGTCTCAGTTCAGGCGACGTTAGGTGCCGAGTCCGAGTCCGAGTGCGAGTCCGAGCCCAAAACCGAATCCAAATCCGAATCCCAGCTCAAGAGTCCCCAAAGATTCCATACATAGATCGCAAAAGATCGCAGAAGATCGCAGAAGATCGCAAAAGAAAAGCAGAAACAAAACCTGCCATTTATTGCATTATACCGCTCAAGTGCTCTTCGTTGAGTCCGATGCTTGGGTTTTATTTTTTATTTGCTTGTATTCCGTTTTTTTTTTCTTGAGTCTTCAATGGAATTGATATCAAGCAGCTTGTGGGCGTGGCATACCAGAGAATGATTCAGTATGTCGCCCCGAAAAAAAAAATCAAAACAGGGAAGAGCGCTCACCAAAATAATACGAAACGCTGGCCAGAGCCAGAGGCAAAGCAAATTGAAATAATTCAATTAATTTGCATTGTAAGTATAAGTACGGCTGAATTGTAATCAAAGAAAATGTGGGGAGGCTGGTAAACGAGTGCGCTACAATGAAATCAGTTTAAATGAATATGCCAAGTGGTCACTCGAAGGCAATTGATGCAAGTGAATGCGCGCAAAAGCCACCGAACATTCCAAAAGCGCTCTGCGGAAGGAAATAAACAGAAGCTGGACGTCGGTGGTCAGCAAAACGTTTTTCAAATTTAAATGGTAAAGCGCGCGCAAGTCGTTCGCTGACTAAGGCAAGCTGGTATGACACGCGATCGTTGTAAGAATATCGATAATTTATCGAACTAGGTTCATATCTATGATAAGATTTTATTAAAGTTATACACCACGTTGTCCCAGCCCTGGAATTTCGTGGTTTTGAATATCTGATACAAATATTTACTTGTTGATTTTTAGGGTGGACCAATATGCATTTTATCCGATTGTGCGGTTCGAGTCCGCGCTTAATCGCTAGCCAAGTAATATACAAAAATATTGTTTAATATATCCAATTTACTGTTGCCCACAAGAAAAACTTTAATTATTTTCTAACCAAACAACCAATTAAAAGGCACAAGAACCGGCCACCACACTTAAACAGATAAAAATTCCCTGACTAACAGCGTCAAAATATAGAGATTGATATTCTAAGGGACGCCAAACCCTAAATCTAAACCCATTTCGAGGCGAAGTCACATGTACGAAAATATTAATTCTCTTTATTGCGCCCAAGAGCGCTCTCCTAGCCTAGCAAAAAAAAATTGAGTTAAAACGCATCATATTCCAGGTGGTCAAATCTGGGGTTTTGTGCTCTGTATTCTTATCCACATCCGCGACATCTGCACGCATTTAACTCTCTTTAAGTTATATTATTTACGATACAAAAAAAAAAGAATGGAGCTTCAATAGTTGTCACCGGCTTGGGCGGCTGGCCCAGAACACATTTTATTCAGAACGCAACATCTTCTCCTTCTGGCGCTGCAGCTTCTTCTTGGAGAGCTTCTTCTTGGTGGGCTCGTCGTCGGTGGCCTTGGAGACGACCTCCTCCTTCTCGGTGAGGATAACCTCGACGTGGCACGGCGACGACATGTAGGGGTTGATGCGACCGTGGGCACGGTACGTGCGGCGACGCAGGCACTGGGCGCGGTTAACCTGGATGTGGTGGACGACCAGGCGGTCGGCTTCCAGACCCTTGCAATCGGCGTTAGCCTCAGCGTTGCGCAGGAGCTGCAGCAGGAACTCGGCGGACTTCTTGGGCCAGCGACCCTGCGTGGTCTTCCACTGCTTGGCCTGGGCACAACGACCGACTCCGCCGTTGAAGCGACGGAAGGGCACGCACTCCTTCTGGTCGATGACGGCCTTCAGGAAACGCTGGGCACGACGCAGGGGCATGCGCTTGATGGCCTGGGCGGTCTCATGTGTGTTCTGAAAGCAAATTTATATTCTATTAGTTGGTGGTCCATGATAAGTGCCTACTAGTCCAAAGGAATAGCATTATTCTGTACCAAAGTTCAGGTAGAGACGCGAGCATTGAAAGCCAACACGCCGCTGTTTTACAATGGCTGGAGTTTGCTTTGGGCACAGCTTTTAATCAGTGATCTTCCATGGAGGGAAAACCACCTAGTTTAAAGCTGTGCCCATAAGGGGATTGTCAATATCAAAATTCATATCCAATTGTTAGCTATTCCAGGCAGATTATAATCATGACAATTGACCCAAGTAATATTTTTTCTTACTTATTAAGTTTGATTTATCATATACATTCTAGAGAAATCAAGTGGAAATGAGAAAACAAATCTGGTATCTTTGGTACACCTAATTTGTGTAAGGCATTAAAGTAACATGTTTAAGGAATCAACAGACTTCTAAGGCTCATTAAAAAAAATCGTAGTGTGAGAAATAATCAAAAATCAACTGTTTATCAGCTGTAGCTGCCAATTACTTGAATTGCTACCTAATGATATGAATTTGATTTTCTTAGTTCCCCAACGGGAGACTATAAGAGGCTGAAGATCTGTGCCAGGCTACAGGTAGAGACTCGCTCATGGAAAGCAGCAGGCCGCTGTTTTAGCAAGGCTGTGGATTCGCTTTGGGCATGCGGATCCTCAGTAGTTGTCCAGTGTGGAGCAACCACCTATTAAGTAGGCATGCCGGCACGGGGAACGCTTCCCCAAATATTCTATTGAGTTTTCGAGTTGTAGACAAGATTTTAGAAGAGGGCATCCAGAGACTTAGGATGTACTCAGCTGATGAACTCGACCACTTGGAGGTTTCCTCTAGCAGCAATGCAAAAGCGAGATGCTGCACAATCGGCTGGCATTCACTGATTTAAGCTGCAAACGCAGTAAGTCCTGGTTTTTTGGGGATCTCACCTTGAAGTGCACACGTAGATTGGGCCCGCGCGCCTTGCACGACTTGGCCACGTTGTCTGACTCGCGTGAGTAACGGCCCATTTTTCAATATCTGAAAGAAACATTAACAATTAGTAAAAACATAAACCATTTGTATAACCAAATATAAGCAATTTACGGTCAAATATAATAGAGGCAAGTTCTAAAATGTGCAAACAAAAACAGTACAGCAGATTTAATATATCTTTAAGAAGTTTATTATTTTTCGACCTTTATATACTTATAAAAATAAGTGTTGAAAAACTGAACCAAGATGTAAATCTTGTTTAAGTTGTTTGGACTTTTGAGAAAATATGAAGTATTTTACATTGCCCTGCCACTATTAATTTGACCGCTACTGTGAGATCACTCTAGTTTTTGCCCCTAAATATTAGGCTCATGGCCCAGCAGTTATGCAAATTCTATGGGCAAACTGTTTACGCTGCGGTCGTGTAAAAATTCCTCCTAAATAAATCTTATTTCAAGCCTAATTTCAGATAAAAACGCCGAAATTAAGGCGGCAATCAAAACACGTGCAAAATGAGCAAGACAAAAACCTAACCGACTGCCCATGTGTGTGTGTATGGATGCGTGCACGTAAACAACAACAACTATGGGTGAATTTTGACTTAAAATACTCCAAAACTCCTTCAATTTATCACGTTTCACATAGAAACAATTAAGTTGAACAATTTGAAGACTTTTAGGAAACACTTTATAACACCTCTCTCTCACACACACATGAACAACGAAACACACATATTTGCAGACATTTCACATCATTTCACAGAAAAAAAAATAATGTACCATAAAGGCGCATATATATTATATTATCATGATCCATATTATGTATTGTTTACATGGTGTAACTTGACTTTTGGCCCGCAGGCCCACAGTAAAAAAATATAAGAAAAAAAATGGGTAGTACGTTTTGCACGCATTTTTTGGCCGGCTAACTGGTGGCCTTGATTTACCACCTAGAATCGCTCTGCTAACACAAATTTACACGACCGCAAACGTCTCGGAGTGCCCTGGTTACAATTAAAGAAGTTCGAAGATAATTTAAGTGACAATTCACAGCAAAAAACTCGCGGAGCACATGCACTCACCGGAAACGTGGAAAGAAAAAGAAAGGAAACGGGCAATTCCTAGAGCTGGGTTAGAGCTGTCAAAACATCGCTGGATCTATCGATAAGCAATCGATTGTGGTCATATTCGATACTCTCGGTATTTTCCTAGTGAAAACTCGATAGTATCTTATTATCAAATTTTTTTAAAGGGTTTTAAAACAAATTATTTTGAATAGAACAATACCTCTTAAATTAAAAAATAACAGAATATTTTTCTTAGGAATTTATAGTCTCTATTGCTTTTAGAAAAGTCAACAATTGATCAATATACAACATCTCGGTTAAAGGGGAATATAAGATGAAGGATTAGTTATAATTAATAAATAAGAGATATTTTACATTTTAATCGACACAACTAAATTTTCTTATATCAAACTTAAGCCTTGATAGTATTTTGCAAATCCAATATATCGATACTATCGTGAGTGGGTTACAATGGGATATAGCTCAACCTATTGATGGTTTAGCAACTATCGATGGCAAAACATAATTTTCTTTCGATACCATCGATTGATTAGGAGAAGATTTGAAAATCTTAGAAAATAAATAAGATTTCAATGCAGAATAAATAACTATAGCACTCAATGATTTAACTATTCAAACTTGTATCAGATCAGCAGTAAAGCTTTTTCTTATTTTTTGGACGTGTGGCAACAAAGTTGCGGCTTCAAAGGAAGCTTTAGCATACATTTTTTCAACGGTATGGCAGCATGGCCAACTGATAGTTAATAACTTAATCTTAATTAAATGAGTCGATATATAAAAACAATGTTTCGGATTTGACAACAGATGAATTTATAAGAAAGCCAGCAAAATATAAAAAAAAAAGATTGCTTATTGCCGAAACCCGGGATTGAACCGGGGACCTTTAGATCTTCAGTCTAACGCTCTCCCAACTGAGCTATTTCGGCACTTGGGATCCTAATTTCCTGGCGACCATCGAGGCATTAAAAATATAATCGCGTTGTTCCATTAATCCTGATAAGACGGTTTATTTGAATGACTTAAGGTTCATTACTAGACATATTAGATTTTTAATAATTGGAATCTTCCCAGAGCTGTGAATAAATTATTTAATTCAGGTGTGAACAATGGTGCATTCACTTGAACCACAATTCACATTGATTTAATATTAAATAAATTTAGTTAAATAATAAATATTTCTGTTTATTAATGGTCCATATTAATAAGTGGAAAACACTTTGTGTGACAAAATAAAACGAGCGTTCATTCGGAAAGTATACTTTGGACTCTTTGTGGTTTTTCGCAATTGCTTTAACATATTAAGTGAAATAATTATTTTGCACTCCTTTATAAGCCTGGAAAACTTCAAGTGACGCTCCGGTGTTTGTGGTTTTTGACATTATGGAAAATAACTAGCACCTGGGGGCAATGTATTTTAATTAAGCGACCTGATAAAGTCGATCGACGTGGAAGCCATAAAATTAGCTGGACACTAACCGCATCGTATTGTCCCTTTTTCTGTTACTCATTTATTAGCGCGTTCGTTCTGGACATGACCGTAAAATGCCTGTTGCTAATCGGCCAGAGATCGAAAAAAGACTGCGGATCAAACCGGTCGAGGTGGAGGAGGTACCAACCACTCACCAAAAATCCTGCGGCAAATCAGAGTTCTTTGCGCACTTAAGCTGCGCGACAAAAAAGCCTTTATTGTTTTGACATTTGTGTGAATTTAATACTTGCGAGTATTTTTAGAGTCCGTGTACCCTTTCAATTTATTCATGATTCACGCCTAATTGCAGGTGTCTCTCGATCGTTTGGATTTCCATCTCTTAAGGTCAAGTGTCGAGGAACGGAACTGAACTCAACTGTCGCCATCGTCCGGCGTTGCACGTGCCGTAGTCCACATCGCCATCATAAATTCGCTCTCAAGGATCCGGTTCCACATACACAGGCACTTAACTGGAGCTGCCAACCGAGGGCTGCCTTGAAGCTAGTGGTTCGTGGGCGTTCAAGCAAGACCAAAAGACCATAAAAGACCAAAGACCAGCACTCCCAGAACCAAATGTAAACGAACCAAATCCAAGCGAACCAAAACCAATGCAAACAATGCCCCAACCACCCACAACTACTCGAACTTGATACTACCACTAGAGCCGCCCAACCACCCACTCAACCACTGAATCACCGAACCACCCAGCCAAACACCCAACCTCCTGACGTCACAACAGTAGAGCTCTGTTGACCAAGACAGCGCGAAATTAGCATCGAAAAAATCACCCGAAAGACCAAACACCTGCAAGCCAAAAAGCACAAACAACTCGAGAGGCGTATAAAAGTATAAAAACCACCATGGAAACTGGTTCCGAGGGGAAGCTGAGATCTGCGCAGATGGGAATTTGTGACAGGAGGTGGGGCGGGGGGGGCTTGGTTTGGAGACCGGAGACCGGAGAGCGGAGATACGTGAGTCAGCAGCCGCCTTTCGTATGCACCGATTTACGGCACGCACATGAGTTTCCTTGGTAATGATAGGAGCCGGTGAATACACAAAAAAAATCCCCCCAAATTGCAGTCTCGGACGTCAGGCTTCGCTGGCAACTGGATTTTGCAGCGCATTTTAATGTATTCCCCGAATCCAAGAATCCATCTCAGAACTTAACCCATTGCGACACGTTCGCATAAAGCTCATAATATGTATATGTAAGCATTTTCAGAGTTCTTCTAAGTTCTGAAAATTAGAAGCTAGAGAAAATTGACTTGAGAAAAAAATGAAATAAATAGTTAAGAAAAAATGCTGTAATTAAAAAACGAAGCATTCGTGAAAGATTTGAATAATCTTTAAAGAGACTCTAGCAATATGCAAAATACCATTTTGTGTACTCTTGCAGAGAGTATAATAGTTTTGATCAGAAGCTAGTAACCCAGAAAAAATACAATTTCGAGATTATAAATTACATACATATATTCCTGATCAGCATCACTAGGCGAGTTGATATAGCCATAAGAACATTTCCATAATAATAATATTGACTGTTTTGAGCAGCTGAGGACCCAAGCTATCGATTCAGAGCTGATTTTTTCGGGCCTTGGGTCCTGAATAACGTTTTTAAGGGTTTTAGCCAGTTGTTTTGGAAAATTGCATTTATGACAGATCATCTCATTTATTTTTTCCGGATTTTGGTAAAAAAAAAGATTTTTAATGGTGGTTTTTCTTTGCCAAAAAAAGACTGAGGACCTAACTATCAATTTCAGGTGGATTTGTAAAAAAAAAAATTTTTTTGATTTTTGAATTTTGTATAATAATTTTTTGTAAAAAATCTAAGAAAATAAAATGTTTTAGCTGTCAATGCCACTTGGTTGGAATTTGTATGACAAATTCATCGAGGTATGACATTCTAACATTCGATCACTATTTCCCAGGGTTTTTATTGAAAAACGAAAAACCGATTTTTTTATCAAAAAACTTTGGTTGATTTTTTCCGGTTTTTGCCCGAAAAAAATTATTTTAAAATGTTTAAAGGTTTTGAGTTCTAACTTCGCCAAAAAAGGACGCTCCCGTACAGACGGGTTTTTGCAGCTAAGGAAACAAAATATCAATTTCAGGTAGACTTGGAAAAAAAGATTTTTTCAGGGATTTTTTTTTTAATACTCAGCTATATCCCACGGGTGGGTTAACTAAAGTGGACTCGGGGGTCAGGCCAGGGATCGTCCGCATAACATGGCACAGACAAGCACCACTCATCATCAGCATTCTCGGATCTTTGGGTTCTCTCAGGAGAAAGGGTCGACCCAAATAGTGGAGATCACGAGGGGCTGGCAGTGTGGGGAATCCACGGCAGTCTCGATTATGCGTGGATTTTCCATTGCCGCTAACTGGTTTTCTCTGTGGTGATTCGTTTGTTTTCGCTGGTTTTCAAGAGAACAGCGTAAACAAATCTCTGAGGCGGGATCAAGGGCAGCATGATCACGATCACTAAGCATGCAGTCTAAGATGATGAACCAAATGACCATGGCAGGGGCCGGGTTCTATTCCAAAAAATATTTTTTGCAGGCCAACTTACTCAAAAATGTTATAGTTCTAAATTATGGATTTCTTGATTTATTTGGTCATTTTGTGTGTAAAATACCATGTGGTAGTTGTCGTAACCACAACTATGGAAAACATTATTACTGATTTTGTTATATTAGTACAAGTTCAATGCAAAAACAAGTTCAATTGTGAGTACATTTTTAAAGTGCCCTTCACCCAGAGAACACTCAAAAATACAATACGACCTAAATTTAAGGAACAATGACCTTTATGATATGTCGATCTGAACAATTTATGAAAAATTGCCTAAACCGTGTGCATTTTCCTCCCTTTACAGTGTGAGATCATTTTGTTTTCTTTATAAGTATTCTCTGAGTGTATAAAAACGTATACATTTAAGATTCCTTTTGATTTTTATAGGTAATTTAAACTTTTTTTACTTATGCGGTTTTTAAAAAATTTGTTTTCCTGTAAAGGGTGTACCACTCGAAGTAGTTTCTTTGTGGTCATACAAAACGGTTGTATTGCCATATAATTTTAGATCTTTTAGTACCCAAACTGGGCAAGCCCATCGATTGGGTTACCGTGCTCCAATTGGATGACAATCCGAGAGCACCTGCGGCTGTTCAAATGCACCGCCAGCGGGAAAAAAGGGGGCACGGCCGGTGAACATCGGTGATCCCGATTAATCAGTCCTTTGTTCGAACTGCAGATACTATTTTTGGGATGGCTTGTGTTGTGTTGTGCTGTGTGGGGTTGTGCTGTTCCCGCTTGCTGTTCTTGACTAAGCGACTAAGCATCCGACTCGACTTTTGCCCACAAAGAGCACTCGCTCTTTCTGCCCGTGCTCTCGGCCTGCCCGACCGCTTTTGCCTGAGTGCTTTGCTTTCGGATTGGACTTCTCCCGACTTCGACTCGGGCTGAAACTTTGCATTGTTTAGCCGGCGATGGCAGCGCCGTCGACGTCGCCGTTTGGGCGGTTTGGCTTTCCTTTTTAAAACGGCGATGGACTGAGCCGTGTTTTAGTTCTGTTTGCCAAACGCAGCCAACTGGACGTGCCCCAAAATAAACAGCCGAGTCGAAGTTGAAGTCGAAGTCGAACTCGAAGTCAAGTCAAGTCCAAGTCCAGAGCCAATTCCTTCGGTTCGGACTGAACAGTGTGTTTTTGTTGCCATCGAATTGTTTGTTTTGTGTAAGTGTCGTCCGTCGTCCATCGTCCATTGTCTGTTGACTGTCGTGTCGCGTTATCTCCACCGATGCTGCAAAGATATTGAAATAAATATTAAACGCCTTGACAGCACTCAATTGCTCGCCGACGCGTGCTTGTGTGCAATTAATTTAAATCCATCGAGGGGTACAATAATTCTCGCCAGTTTTTGTGTGTCAGTGCCAAAGCTATCGATCGATCGATCGTCGAACCTACAAGAAAATTACAGCAGCTCGACAGAGTGGGAAAGTGTAAGTTAGCCGGGGAATGAATCAGTTCAAGACCGGGGGAAGACCAAGAAACCGCAGACATATTAATCAAAAGGTGTGACACAAAAAATTCCAAGAAAAACATCAGTAATTGATCTGAAAGAATGCAATCTAAGTAACTCTGATAGAGGACTGAGATAAAGAATCTATTACCCAAAAGATATGATCGGTAATTGATCCAAAGGTCCAGAAAGAGAGAAAAACAAATAAGCCCATTCAAAATATCCCAAAAGAGTTTTCTTAAGAGGTATTTTTAAAGAACACCTAATACCGAAAATTCAACTAAGGACATACAAGGACATGTTCTCTTTATATCCAACAGTATAATGTTTATGCCTAAGCCCTTCCTTATAAGATTTCTCGAAGTCTTAACGATTATTTCCTAACTAGCCTCATACGTAAAGCTTAACAACTATCAAGTCGACTCATTAATGATCCCAGGCAATAAAAGGTACTAGTCCTATTGAGATTGCATTCAAATTGATGATATATAATATTGCCAGCGACCAAGTGCTAAAAGTAAACAATTCTGATCAGGCTTGTATGCAAAAAAAAGAAGAAAAAAGTTTAGCTTGTCATTAATAAACGGCAATAAGCTTGCATACTCGTTTGAAATGATTTTGGGGGGAACGGGAAGTAGAGAAATAGCCAAAGGCACTTCGGGTACAACGAAAACCATTAAAATTGTGTGTTTGAGCTACATAATATTGACGCAACTCAGTTGCTGTCAACAAATTACGAACGACACTCCCACACCCACACCAAAAGCTAATGAGGCCTGAAGTTTGGACTATCTTATCAGCGGAGAACAGGAAGGAAAACCCGCCGAACTGAAACAAGAACTGGATCGTACAGAATCCCAGACGAGACAGTCTAATGAATCTGCGAATCGATCGATCGATCGATCCAGTGAGTAAGGTAGCAGGCGGGCAATTTGTTCAAACTTGTTATATACATTTGGCATTATCGCAAAAATTGAAAGCTCGATTTAATTTGGAATTTATTAAGCAAATTCTGGTCATCATTTAATTTTGACTTCCATTTAGACAACGACACGATTCGTATTTGTTCCCACATCAAAATCCAACAGAATTTCTGGTGGGCGTCTTTCGAAAAACCCCCTTCCCCCTGTATTTGTTTTTGATTACCCCCTCCCCCGTGTTGAGAGGTCATATTGTTGTGGGCAGTCACGAAGATCCGAGATCCGAGATCAGAACGGAATGCTAAAATCTATAAATATATTATGGAAGAGTTAAAATTGCAAATGAACACGGGCAATTGCATAAGTGTGTCTGATTTTGATTAACATTCCCTTTTCTATAATTTATATGAGCTTTTTCAATTCTAATAATGCCATGTAGAAGGCCAAATTGCGATCTCCCAATTGGGAATTCAAATAAGCCGTCCCAGTCCAATTATGGGTAAAGTTGACAACATTCTAACCTTTCCCCATAGGATCACATCATTCCTTTAAGTTCACTTTTATAATAGTGCAATCAATTGTGATCGAAGAATGTCAGATCTGTAGCTGAACAATTAGAAAGGTTGCTCAGGTGTCGCAGATAATTAATTTTAATTGATAACTCTCTCGGCATCCAGTCCGCGAATTGCTTAATTGTTTGACCAGACCACTCTAATTATGCCGCCAACCAAATTACGGCTCAGATAGCCGGCCATCTGGCATCTAGGAGATATGTAGCAGCTGGGAGATATTAATGAGTAATTTATTGCCCAATCTATGACTAGGGCCACTGTAATTAAATATAATAGGCAACCCACTCATTAGTAAATGGGGTTGACTAACCAAGCTATTCCTTGCAAAGCAACAAGATCTTAAACCACCACGGAAGTAGATCAATTCTTTTGATGGGTATCTCTGTAGTCGCATCTGCATCGCTGATATCGTCCGCTTGATTTGCATTTGTCGAACAAGCGGAGACGATGTAATTACCCGTAATTCGGGTTACACAGTCCGGTAGCAGTCATTTTTTAGAATCCCCTCGAGATTGAGCAAACAGAAAGGCCGAGATACATTTTGCCCCAGATGATGATTGGCAACTTTGCATCGCAGATTAAATGTTTTTTTTAGTTGTGGTCACTGGTTTGACCAGCCGGCCGGTACTCGTATTAATTTATGCTAATAGCGGAACGGTGTTATCTGTCCCACCCTCCGGGAGCCCTCAACTGAAGGCCCAGGTTCAACTTAGATCGGTTCACGTGGGCACGATTTGCGGATTCATAACCGGGCCTTTTTATTAGCATCTGGGATCGAGAGTGCAGCCGGTGACACCCCCGCCCACCTGCTTCCCAGTTGCCAGTTGCCAGTTGCCAGGTGCGACCGCTTGGGCATTTTGTAATTCATTAAGATCAAGTTCCGAACACCTGCTCCCGGCCAATCGACACTGATTCATGGGCAGTTTATCTCCGACATGCCATATCCTCAAGCATAATTTAGGGGCCGTGTAATCAATTCATTTCTGAATCAGTTCTTAGTGATGTTCTTTTAGTCAATTTATATATTGTATTGGCCTGTTTTAAGTTTGATTTGTAGTAATGCATATATGGGCATTTTATATAGTATTTATATTGTTTTTTATAATCATATCCTTTTTTTTAAATGAAAGTCAGTTTTTCATTAATATTAATAATATTGTATGTCAATCGCTAAAGCAAAAATTTCGGTTTTAATATTAGAGAAATCTGGGGTGTACTTTGCCGAAAACATTATTCTTAAACGACGAATTTAAGGATCCATCCCCTAATTAGTAAATTTGTATTGTTTATTAATTGTTCCGACTGATTAAGTTTTATGTCCGTTTATCCGCATTACTTTCTCCCCCTATGTTTGTTTTGGGTACACTTGCTATTATTGATCGACTTTCTTGTGCAGCTTTAACGTCAATGTTTCCCAACTTTTCTAAGCTGGACTCACAGACATCCGGCATTTCCTCAGGTGGCGTCGGTAGCACTTAACACATGGTTCATAATGGGAATGCAAACCATGTGATCGCCTGTCACTTAGCGGTTGCTAACTGACCACACTCAACGGCAATTCAGCGGCTGATGGCTTCATTTCGACGGCGAGTGCCATGAATAAATCAAAAGCCCAGACAGAATCCAAGGGGGAGTGGCCTAACGAGCTGCAGAATTGAAATGTTCACACGGACAGGTGTCAAGGTCGAACCGTTGGCTACGTCACGCAATCTTAACTGGCCCTAGAAATCTCCCTCTTCACACTCTTCTCCCACAAGCCATTCAATTTAACTAAATGACTGATAATTGTGGGCGAGAAATAAGAGACACCTGCCATAAAGGCCTAGCCAATAAATTAAGAATTTTTATTCGCAATTTATTTAAAAATCTGAAAATCAGCATCTGACACCCCCCGTCCACCCAGAAGCCGTTCATAATTGGTGGCCAAGTTGGCCTTGACTGCGGTTGCAAGTCGGGCTGATAAACCGCATTTTGAGCCAACTTAATACAATTGTATAATGTGTATAATGTGTAATGGGCATGCTTGAGTGCCGGCCATTTGTCTGTCAGTCTGTTCGTTCAAAGTGCTTTGCATAGACGTCTAAAGAGGCTTATTAGGCGCGGGCTAATCGAATCGGGGTAAAACAGTGCTCAACTTTATCTTTATCGCAGCTAGAAAGTTCCCAGAAGTACTTAGTTTTAATTGTGAAACCCATTCAGATTAAACGAGATTTAAATGGCAGTTTAAGGCAGTCTGAGGAACTGCCACCCAGACAAGCTGAGTAAACGTGGCGTCGCGCCCACATCCGAAAATCTATGCTCATATCGGATTCGGATATTCGCACATTAGTCATGCACATGTCCAGTTTTCCAGTCGGTTCGAGGCAGCCAAGCCTGACCGTTCTTGGTCTAATCTTGTCACGAACATAAGCCAAGTCGATGCTGTAATATCGGGGTTCTGACATTCTAACAACGGGCTGTAATTTTGGATTGCGTGATATTGGTGGGGGGGGGAGTGGGAGGTCAAAGTGGAGGTGTGTTTAGAGCATAGACTTATGAGGGCCACCCTCCAAGTAGTTGGGTTCCAAAAGCAGACTGGAAACGCAACTTTAATTTAAAAAAAAAATAAATACAATTTTAATTGGTCTAGGTAATAATTAAATGCAAATTTGCAGTTTTATGCTTTGAACAATTCCATTTTTCACCAATTTTTCATTGTTCGAAAGACATACATTTTTCCTAGAAGTAGGTTCTAAAGTTTAACGCTTCAATGAGCATGTATTCGATAGTATAGTCAATTCACGAACTGCAAATCCGATGGCCTTGCCAAAGAAAGCGAAAGAGGCGAGTTTCCCCAAGGGGGCTTTCAGCAAGTCACGTTTGGTCGGGGGTCCGGTTTTTGGTCTATTACGCCTGGCGCCTTGGCATTGGACTAGAAATAGAGAACGAGATTTACGACACGCACTGACGGATGTGGATGTAATGGATGGCCAAGGCTCTTATATCAAACAACTGCGACGTGCCCGATTGAGAGTCAAGCGCTTAGGATCTCCATAAGAATTGCTTAACTATTTTTAATTCAGTCATCGGACAATAGTCCAATGTCAAGGTCGCGTCTTGGTATTTCACTAAGCCGACAACAATCACAAATTATACACCGCTTCCTGCATCGAATCTGCATAAAACGGCAAACAAGACTCACGTGTGAGCTTTAATAACCAAAACGGTGATACTCTTATTTATGGCTCGATAAATGTCAACAGAGCATCGTGAAGCGATGAAGGCTAGTTGATTTACAATAGCCCAAGCCGTCAATGGTTTAATAGCTATTATTATTAAAATTGCACCGAACATTAGGCGTTTCGAAGCCAGAATGTGTTAAAGTTCGAAGGCGGAGAGGGCGGAATGGGAAATAAACACACAAAGATAGAGCTCTGTAAACGTTTAGAGTTTGATTCACGAACATGAATCGATGGCCAAACAATCAGCACACAAGACAAGTCAATGCTTAAATGGTAATAGAGAACAGCTTTGCAATAGCCTGAGCGGTCAATACACCGAGCATCCGCATTCTTGAGGCCTTTTGTTCCACCGCATATCCGTCGGATAGCAAATGTGTCTGGCCACTATTTTTCCCCCATGTTCTCAGCGATTCTTTAGCCTGACCTTGGCGATTTTGACAGCGCAGCAATTGTAAGACATAGCCAAAAAAAAACTACAAACAGCAAAGGTAAATTAACTTGATTGATTAAAGGAATTTCGGTACGCATGTTGGCGGGGCGGGCGTTTTGGCTGTCAAAAGCCAAGTCGGTGCCCAAAAGGCGAGCTATAGTTATATATGTGCGATCGGCAACCAACAATGATTGTTATGAAGCTTGGTTAATGGCGGTTTGCCAAAAATTAATTTGCCTTCTGCGAGAATGGAGGGAATAACAAAAAAGACAAATTGATTTAGGCACTTCGCATTGTACAGTAGGTGAATGTTTTGGATTACTCCAACAGAGGGATTTGAGAACCCATATATCCATTAATCGAACAGCCTTCCCACTTCCGATTCCCTTGAATGATAAGGTCACCGCAACAGCCAAAGTAGGCAAAACTTGCTTCCCAAACGTTACACCTATAATAATCTTAAAGATTATTAAATTGTGTTTCGTTTATTAAAATGAGGCCTTTATAGCATTATTATATTAATCGATCTACGGGCAAACTAGTACTTTATTAGGTTAATGGTGAAATGTTTTCGATCTTCATTGTCACCACCTGCAAAGCTCCGATTGGAGATCATAACGTCTGCTAAGTATCCGGATAGTGCTCGTTAGATACCGCCTTTTCCATCACGTACGCGTAGTTGCCTTCACTGTCGTTACGCTGCGAGGGAGAATTATGGACATTGTGTTATGTTCCTTTCGAAATTCCAGTCACGACAGATCAGGCAAGTGCTATTGTGAGATTGCATTATGCAGCTGAACTCATTAATTAAGTGCCCACAGATTATTTGTCATTATGTCGAGGCACTTGATTATTTTATTTCTCCACTGTTTTGCTTGATGTTTCTTTTTCCCCACTCACAGTGCAAATAAGAAATGTCGGTGGTGATGGTATCGAATCGGAGCGGGGTAAAGATAGCTGCCCAGTTTAAATTACCAATTGGTGGCTTGTGTATCTTGTTGTCGATTTTCGATTGCCGGAATAGAATGCAGATGCAGAGACTAATCAGCACACTATCTCCTTATCTCTCCCGCAGTCAACGGCGCCAAGATGATACCAATTCTCGAAAAACTGAGCGGGTTCTACAACTCCTACGTGTTGGCCTTGCTCACCATCGGTTACATCCTGGGCGAGCTTGGTCACTATCTGATCGGCGTGACCTCCAAGCAGACGGCCATTGAGTTGGACTACGGTGATCATGCCTGTCAGCAGAACACGTCGATGTTCAATCGCCACGAGCTGCCCACCCAGTGCTCGGCCGTCGGGAACGAGTCCAGCTGCTACGCCCTCGACTTCAATGGTACTGGCTACTGCGAGTGGAACTACAATGGCCTGGGCATCGACTACCAGATTCTGGCCGGTCCTACCTTCATCCTGATCTTCACCATCGCTGGCGTCTTCATGGGTTTCGCGGCGGACAAGTACAATCGCGTCAAGATGCTGACCGTGTGCACGGTGATCTTTGGCATCGCCATGATCCTCCAGGGAACCGTCAAGGAGTACTGGCAACTGGTGCTGCTGCGCATGGTGATGGCCGCCGGCGAGTCGGGCTGCAATCCCCTGGCCACGGGCATCATGTCCGACATCTTCCCGGAGGACAAGCGAGCACTTGTGATGGCCATCTTCAACTGGGGCATCTACGGAGGCTATGGCATCGCCTTCCCCGTGGGCCGGTACATTACCAAGCTGAACTTCTGGAATCTGGGTTGGCGGGTTTGCTACTTGGGGGCCGGTGTGCTCACAGTGATTATGGCCGCCCTGACGGGAACCACCCTGCGGGAACCGGAGCGCAAGGCCATTGGTGAGGGTGACCGGCAGACGGCGAGCGGAAAGCCGGTGAGCCTGTGGCAGGTGATCAAGAACCCGGCGATGATCATGCTGATGATTGCCGCCTCTATTCGCCACTGTGGCGGCATGACCTTCGCGTACAATGCCGACCTCTACTACAACTCGTACTTTCCCGATGTCGACTTGGGCTGGTGGCTTTTTGGCGTCACCATTGGCATCGGCAGTGTGGGCGTAGTCGTCGGCGGGATTGTGTCCGACAAGATTGTCGCCAAGATGGGCATTCGGTCACGCGCCTTCGTACTGGCTGTCAGCCAGCTGATTGCCACACTGCCGGCCTTCGGATCGGTTTACTTCGATCCGCTGTGGGCCATGATCACGCTGGGAATGAGCTACTTCTTCGCCGAGATGTGGTTCGGCATTGTGTTCGCCATTGTGGTAGAGATTGTCCCGCTGCGCGTCCGCTCCTCGACCATTGGCGTCTTCCTGTTCGTGATGAACAACATCGGTGGCAACCTGCCCATCCTGGTGGATCCCGTTGCCAAGGTCCTGGGTTACCGCGGATCGATTATGATCTTCTACGCTGGGTTCTACGGCATCAGTAAGTCCACATTGACATTTCTGTATACTAACTTGACTCATGGCTGTCCTTAATTTTAGGTTCCATACTCTTCTTCATCACCTGCTTCCTGCTGGAAGGAAAACCGGATGAGGCGAAGGAGCCGGAGTCGCCGAAGAGCCATCCGGATGCCGTGCTCAATGCTCGCCACATGCACGGACACGACAACTCCGTGTTCTCCGTGGACGAGACCCTGCCCTCCAATGGACGTCCCGCCCAGCTGCCGCAGCACCTGCAGATGTCCAGCAACGGATACGACAAATCCCAGCATTCTCCGGCGCGACAGAACGGCGCCGAGAGCAGTAGACTATAGATTAGCTTAAAGTCCGGAGTGTTTTTTTTTTTTATTAATTAATATTACGGAATTTTTATTTCGGTTGGGGTGTTTTGACACTGTCTTAAAATTCGGCTAACTGGCTTGATTGATTGCGTGCTTACAATTGAAATAGTACATTAATCTATGAACGAGTGTACACACCTAAGAATCAGTTTTATTTTGACAGTAGTGTGGTGCTGCTCCACCAACCATTGGCTTTTCATAAATTTGTACTACCTAAACAATTAATCTAGTTAGTAAACCGAGTTTCTGGCAAGTGTCGTAATGCCCTTAAACTTAGTCCTAAGTATTTTTAGCGCGATAATTGTGTACTTAATTCGGCAGGCGATGACAAGTATACAACTTCAATAAAGTGCTGTTTTGTTAATATCAAATTTACTTAACACTCGCGGTACAATATATTTACCCATTGTAGAGGACCCAGAAGGTCCGCTCGCTCTTCCTCTCTTTTTTTCGCTATTGGCAAGCTTATGTGTATGTGGCAGAATCCCGCTGTCAGTTATCATCCTCCTTTTTGTTAAAATTTTCTTGCAGTATGACCGTTCCCAGTAGCGGCGAAAATACTGGCGATTATTTTTGGCTTTAAAACACCAGCAGCTATAAAAGTTGTTACACGTGTATTACCTAGAAATGTCGCACACTACTTTTGTGTTATTTTTTATAATATTACATTCATTTTGTTTACTTGTCTGTCTTCATGATAAACCTCATAAAACAACAGTTTTATAAAAACTCCAAAATCCTTTGCTCTAAAATTCACCTACAAGTCGTAAAAAGTTGACGTGAGGGCAGAAGTGTAGACCCAAATTCATTCGTGCCCTTGAGCTCGAACAAACTACATCTAAAATTAGTAAATAATTATTTAAAAAAGAAAATAATAAACGAACAGCTAATCGTTTATATAGTCAGAGAGGATCATCGCTGGTTGCGGTATTGGCGAAGCACAAGCGATAGTTTAGTTGAGGCGAATTGGACGCGGCGAATTGACTCCGTCGCCCTGTTGGTGTGCGCACGTGCTTGTGTCGGTGTGGGTGCTGGTGCTCAGTTTCTCGCCGGTAAGTGTTTAGTGTTCGGCGACACAGGCATTGTTCCGTCATTTCATCGTCAACTTTTGATACGCAAACATCGTCGCCTATTTCCACAGCAGCCTGCAAGCCAAGACAAAATAAGAAAGAAGAATAGCGGAGGAACAAAGGGAAGGGCAGAGCTTCGGTGAGTACAGTCAACTGTAAAATTTTATAGTATGCTAGTTAAACATTGTGGTCTTAAAAACATAAAGTGCGCTGCAGAAAAACAAAAAAAATAGCAGGTCAGCAAAAAAAAAAAGTCATGCTCTCGTGTTTCTCTGTGATAGTCGTATGTGTGTGAGCTTTGCGGGTGTGTTTGTGCCAGTGTGTCTGCATAAGTTTCGCGCAGAACTTATCGGGAAGAATTCAATTGCCTTCAGTAAAAACATTTAGTTCATTGCCAATTCAATAGCATGATATTTTTATTGACTACGTCATTAACCGAAAGGACATTCAGCTTGGTGTTTCTTTGTTTCGGATTATTGAAAAACATTCAGCGTAAATCGATAGTTCGATTGGTCTTATCGAATATCGAATTTATATTATTTGATTATCGCTAAAGATTTTTACGAACAAATTATAAAATGAAGTTTGCGTTGTCAATGCAGAGTGTTTCTTACTTCAAAAAATGGACTGAACTTTAAATAATTATCAGTAAATTAAAAAACAACTAATGTACTTGAAAATATCCTTCAAGGACCTTTTCGGCAGGGTTGTTCTTATTTTGTACATCTTCCTATATTGCCACAATAAATTCTTACAGACCAACAGCAAATTTAGTCTGCGTCTTAATTCTTAATATTTTTTTGACCGAATTGCGCAAATGATTTGCTTACAGTATTTCAACAGACCCAGCTGATTAACAGTAAGACCATAACACACTCAGTATCCAAACTGAGTCACCTAGAAAGATTACATTTTTTCCGCTTGCGAATATGTTTTTATCTGATAAGTAGGCTTTAATATTATTTAAATCCTTGTTTGCAAATACGAGGACAGATATTTTTAACTGAAAAACTGTTCTATCGATTTTAATAGAACGAACCTGGTAACAGCAATAATTTGAAAATAAACCTGTGAACCAAATATGGATTTGTTCAACAATTTGAATTAAAATCTGAATGTTTTGCTAACCTAACGGATAAAGTTTTCGAAGCTTAAGTCTGTACTCAGATCGACGAAATCCGTTAGTCAACTATGAGAGAGAGCGTGAGGCAAACAGCTGGCAACATTTTCCGTCATACCCGTTTTTTATCCCGGTAATCAGATCGACGAAAGAAAATACCAGAAAATTACAACCCCCTGAAATGCACACTCTGTGTACGTTCAGAGCAGAGTGTTTCTTAGTTATAACAAGAAAGAAAAGCTAACTTCGGGCGGAGCCGAAGTTGATATACCCTTGCATAATATTCTGTAAAGCCCATAGAAAATCCCAAATTCCTAACTTTACAGACACCAAAGTTATGGCATTTCCAATCATTCAGTTATATGGCAGATATAGGATATAGTCCGGCCGATCCTTATGAAATTTGGTAGGTCGGATTTATTGGCCTAATATAAAACCCATAGGAAATCCCAACTTCTTAACTTAAAAAACACCAAAGTTATGGCATTTCCGATCAATCAGTTATATGGCGGCTATTGGATATAGTCGGCCGATCACGGCCGTTCCGACTTATATACGGGGTGCAAAGGAACGAAAAGTGTAATGTTTCAATTCGATATCTTTAAAACTGGGAGACTAGTTCGCGTAGAAACAGACAGACGGACATGCTTATATCCACTCAGGACGCGATCCTGATCAAGAATATATATACTTTATAGGGTCGGAGATGTCTCCTTCACTGCGTTGCACACTTTTGACCAAAATTATAATACCCTCTGCAAGGGTATGAAAAGGACGAAAAACCCAACAAAAGAACAGATTTTTTTCTGTTCTGCAAGAACTTAGTGCAGCTATGAACTTTAAATTACCAAAAAACAAGAAAGGAAAGCTAACTTTGGGCGGAGCCGAAGTTGATTTACCCTTGCAGAATATTCTGTAAATATTTATATGAAGCATTCTTAATTCTCATAAAAAATCCCAACTTCCTAACTTTAAAAGCACAAAAGATATGGCATTTCTGATCAATCAGTT